>CM074722.1:505281933-505497285 GCA_037306005.1 Rhinophrynus dorsalis | reverse complement strand
TTTCGGAGTTGATTCAATGATTAACATATTTGCAGCGAATCTGTATCCAGTCATGTGGTGACGTCATGATACTGTACAAAACCCAAAATGTTATGTTTTATGTTAACACTAATTATTGCACTTTTCTTGTGTGAAATTTATGTCCTGGATTTATGAAATATCTTGGCATATTTAATTTTTGTTTTTCACATTTATGTTTAAATTGTTTTCACTTGTTTGAATTTGGGTGAGATTTCCTTCACAGATCACAGGGTATAAAATGTAGTTGATTTGTCTTGTCCACCATCTTGATAAAGATCCCAATGGGGATCGAAACGTTGATCCTTCAATAAACCCCTTTTTTGTTTTTCATGAGCAAAGCTGAGAGTTCTGTTGATGTTGCTGGCACCCAGGCTTTAACATGGATTATTAAGAGTGCGTCCTGAATCAAACATATATATATATATATATATATATATATATATATTGGGGAAGCACTAGTCGTAGACTGCGGCCCTCCATTGTAAAGTTGTAAGGGATACAAACAATACCACCTAGAATCACAAAAGAAAAATGTAAAGTTTAATGAAATGCAAGTTACTTAAAAATATGATCTGCGGTTATAAAAATGTAAATACCTTGTACCACATGCAGCTTCCATAACAAATCCCTTATTTGTTTTCCGAAGCCTGAAACCGAGTCTTACGTATTCTCTGTGGGGGGCTCCTGTCTCCACAGCGATGTTGATAGGGTGTCTAGGAAGCAACTGATTGTCCTGCTTTGCCTTTAAATGGACTGAGATAAGGTAATAACCTCTCTGAACAGGAGAGCTTCAGGCACTAGTCTCAGTCCATTAACGGTATTATTTCTGCACAAACAATTAAAGGGATAGTAATACTTCATTTTATCTTTATTTTATTTTGTAGGCATTAAAAAAACATGAAGAATGATATAAGTCTTATCTCTCAGACCTTTATGGTTTGAGAGATATTCACAAGCAAAGTTTCCCCTCCCGCCCCTTTTACCTAGTGTAAGCCACCTCTTCTCATGTGGAATCCAGTCCATAGACCAGACAGATAACAGAAGGGGACAATCTTCTTCCTATGAGAACAATGAAAACCCTGCCACCTTGACAAGTTTTTCAGGTTTTTCCCTTATCTTAATTGAAGATTGTCCTCTCTGCAGTCTACCTGGGCACCTCCCTTCTGATCTGGCTGAACAGTGTTACATCAGTAAAAGGGGCGGGAGGGGGATACTTTGTCATTGAATTACTCTTGAACTACAACTCTGACAGAATTGAAATAACACTCTCCAAAGTCCAAATACTATGATGATTAATTAGAGCTGCTTTTATTATGAAACATTACTATCCCTTTAACCAAATTTTCTATATAGGAAAGTTTAAATATGCATTAAAATGCGAGATTAAGATTATAGTTTATGGACCTAATACAAAATAACTACATTTACAGATTCTAGCTGAAAGACCATTGTATTTAAAATTAAATAACACAATTTCATTTCTGATGTATTAATGTCTCTTTAATGTAAAAACAAGATTGAGTTATAATAACTTTTTGAATGAAGAATCTCTCATCTTTAGGGACTCAGTGGATTTACTCAGCAGGAAAAGGTCTGTAGAATATTTTAGATAACTGTTTACTGCTCTTTTAAACCCTTAACCCCTTAATGTCCAGTGACATGCCAAGAGCGTCACTGCTGTTTTTGCCTAAATGACAAGTGATGGTCCCGACACGTCACATATTTTTTACTAGCAGTGATTCTGTGGGAGCGCTGTGAGTAGTAGTGGGGACTGAAATTAACCATTCCAAGACCGGAGCGGTCACTATCAGTCCCCTGTTCTGAATGCCGGCACACATGATCAGTCACATGTACCAGCACGTCAACCTTCACTACCTGGACCTTAAAGGACTACACACCACGAGACCGCTTGTCCTTAAAGGGATAGTAATGTTTCATAATAAAAGCAGCTCTAATTAATCATCATAGTATTTGGACTTTGGAGAGTGTTATTTCAATTCTGTCAGAGTTGTAGTTCAAGAGTAATTCAATGACAAAGTATCCCCTCCCGCCCCTTTTACCGATGTAACACTGCTCAGCCAGATCAGAAGGGAGGTGCCCAGGTAGACTGCAGAGAGGGACAATCTTCAATTAAGAAAAGGGAAAAACCTGAAAAACTTGTCAAGGGGGGGCAGGGCTTTCATTGTTCTCATAGTAAGAAGATTGTCCCCTTCTGTTATCTGTCTGGTCTATGGACTGGATTCCACATCTGAGAAGAGATGGCTTACACTAGGTAAAAGGGGCAGGAGGGGGAACTTTGCTTGTGAATATCTCTCAGACCATAAAGGCTTGAGAGATAAGACTTATATCGTTCTTCATGTTTTTTTAATGCCTACAAAATAAAATAAAGATAAAACAAAGTATTACTATACCTTTAAAGCAGGACTTTCACATCATATAAAGTCGCCATTCAATAATTAAACATATGGCGACTAGCTTCATAATACGTCTATTACCTCTCAGAAGTACCCGATTCTAAAGTAATCCTTAGTCTACGGAGAGTGACGGTCAGGTTAATGCCGGCTCTGCGCCT
This sequence comes from Rhinophrynus dorsalis, assembly GCA_037306005.1. NCBI lineage: Eukaryota > Metazoa > Chordata > Amphibia > Anura > Rhinophrynidae > Rhinophrynus > Rhinophrynus dorsalis. The sequence goes on along the minus strand of CM074722.1, from coordinate 505,494,692 downwards.
GCGCCGTCAGTCCCTTCCGGTTACCGTGTGGCACACTGCAGTGCTTCTTAGGAGAGACCGGGACTGACAGCGCAGGTGAGTAAACAAGATGTCTGCACTGATGTCTGGCTTCTGGTCTCTGAAGATTAAAGTGGAACTACCACCCAATTAAAGTATTGCCCCACATAACTGCCAGAATTATGACAGCAGGACGGAGCGCGGACATCTTGCCATAGTGACGTCCGCACACCTGCGCTGTCAGTCCCTTTTGGAGCCGAATGCCTCCTAGTAACGCCTCCTAGAGCCGGCTGGGACTGACAGCGCAGGCGTGCGGACGTCACTATGGCAAGATGTCCGCTGTCCGTCCTGCTGTCAGTCCAGGAAGAACAGCGAATTCTCTTTAATCCGGTAATAATTCTGGCGACTAGTGCTACTGAGCAGCTAGTCGCCTGATGGGCAGTTATGTGGGGCAATGTTCTTATTGGGTGGTAGTTCCACTTTAAGGATTTCTTTAGAATCTGGCACTTCTGAGAAGTAATAAACGTATTATCAAGCTAGTCGCCATATGTTTCATTATTGGAGGGCGACTTTGTTCTTCGTGAAAGTTCCGCTTTAAGGGGTTAAGGATGTGTGAAGTGCCAGGATCGCACAAGCAACAGGTTGTTAACCCCTTAATGACCCATGATGTATATGTACGTCACGTTGTTGTGACCCCTAAAGGACCGAGGACATACATGTACGTCATGGAATTCTGGGCTGTACGCTTTTTGGGGAGTCCAGAATATGATCGGGATAAAAAAAAAAAAAATGCTCCGTGGTCCTTAAGTGACCGCCGCATGCGCGGCGGTCCTTAAGCGGGGTTAAGGACCGGTGACTGTACTGGTACGTCATGGAATTACGGGGTCACCGTAAAGCTGCCCTCCGCCCGGCAATCCCAGATGCAATGAGAGAAAAAAAAAATCTCCATTGTCCTTAATGGCCGCTTCCTGTCGGATTGGGCAGTCGTTACTTGTGTTATAGTGAACCTGTCACCATCAATTTAATTTGCATATTTGAAAATAACATTAAAAACTGCCCCATCATGTTAGACAAAAGTCCAGAGATACAACGATTAGGAGATATTGGAATATTGGGATTTATGCTTTAGGTTGTGATAAACTGGAGATGACATCTACAGAAATATCATTTCTCCAGTTCCTATGTTATTCTATAGAATCAATGTGCTAAGATCTTCAGAGATGGAGAGATCTTAGTGCCTAGGCTCCATAGAATAACATAGGAATTGGAGAAGTGATATCACTGGAGAAGTCATCTCGCTTTATCATCTTTTTATCACACCTTAGTGGAAAACCCCATTGGCAATTTTATTTCTGAAAAATTAGTTCCTTTCAATGTGGTTTCAAATGCCAGATTACCTCTGTGCTGCACTGAGACGTACATTAGCATATAGTGCAACACTCAGTATCTCAGTATCTACTGGTATTTTGGCCAACATCATTCAGCCAATTCTTGGATGATAAGTAGGTGGGAAGTGGAAGGAACAGGGTGGGGAATGAGGAGAAGTAGGTGGGAAGTGGAAGGAACAGTGTGGGAATGAGGAGAAGTAGGTGGAAGTGGAAGGAACGGTGTGGGAATGAGGAGAAGTAGGTGGAAAGAACAGGAGGGAAGGAGGAGAAAGTGGGCAGGAAATGGAAGGAACATGGTGGGATCGATGGGAAGTAGGCGGGAAGTGGAATGAACAGAGTGGGAAGAGGAGAAGTGGGCAGGAAATAGGAGGAACATGGTGGGATGGATGTGAAGTAGGAGGGAAGTGGATAGGAACAGAGTGGGAGGAGGAGAGTTGGTGGGAAGTGGGAGGGACATGGTGGGGTGGATGGGAAGTAGGCGGGAAGTGAGAGGACAGGGTGAGATGGAGAGAAGGGGTCGGGAAGGAGTGGAAGTGGGAGAGAAATGTGTGGAACAGGTGAAAAGGAGGAGATGTGGGAGGGAAGTGTGAGGAACAGGGTGAGAAGGAGGAGAAGTGAGCAGGAAATGGGAGGGACATGGTGGGATGGATGGGAAGTAGGTGGGAAGTGGAAGGAGTAGGGTGGGAAGGAGGAGAAGTGGGAGGGAAGTAGGAGGAACAGGGTGGGAAGGAGGAGAAGTGGGTGGGAAGTGGGAGGGACACGATGGGAAGGAGAAGTGGATGGGAAGTGGAAGGAATAGGGTGAGCAGGAGGAGAAGTGGGTGGGAAGTGGGAGTAACAGGGTGGGAAGGAGGAGAAGTTGGTGGGAAGTGGAAGGAACAGGGTAGGAAGGAGGAGACGTTGGTGGGAAGTGGAAGGAACAGGGTGGGAAGGAGGAGAAGTGGGTGGGAAGTGGAAGGAACAGGGTGGGAAGGAGGAGAAGTGGGAGGGAAGTGGAAGGAACAGGGTGAGAAGGAGGAGAAGTGGGAGGGAAGTAGGAGGAACAGGGTGGGAAGGAGGAGAAGTGGGTGGGAAGTGGGAGTAGCAGGGTGGGAAGGAGGAGAAGTGGGTGGGAAGTGGGAGTAGCAGGGTGGGAAGGAGGAGAAGTGGGAGGAACAGGGTGGGAAGGAGGAGAAGTGGGAGGGAAGTGGAAGGAACAGGACGGGAAGGAGGAGAAGTGGGAGGAACAGGATGGGAAGGAGGAAAAGTGGGAGGGAAGTGGAAGGAACAGGACGGGAAGGAGGAGAAGTGGGAGGAACAGGATGGGAAGGAGGAGAAGTGGGAGGGAAGTGGAAGGAGCAGGGTGGGAAGGAGGAGAAGTGGGAGAGAAGTGGAAGGAACAGGGTGGGAAGGAGGAGAAGTGGGAGGGAAGTGGAAGGAAAAGGGTGGGAAGGAGGAGAAGTGGGAGGAACAGGGTGGGAAGGAGGAGAAGTGGAAGGAACAGGGTGGGAAGGAGGAGAAGTGGGAGGGAGGTGGGAGGAACAGGACGGGAAGGAGGAGAAGTGGGAGGAACAGGATGGGAAGGAGGAAAAGTGGGAGGGAAGTGGAAGGAACAGGACGGGAAGGAGGAGAAGTGGGAGGAACAGGATGGGAAGGAGGAGAAGTGGGAGGGAAGTGGAAGGAACAGGGTGGGAAGGAGGAGAAGTGGGAGAGAAGTGGAAGGAACAGGGTGGGAAGGAGGAGAAGTGGGAGGAACAGGGTGAGAAGGAGGAGAAGTGGAAGGAACAGGGTGGGAAGGAGGAGAAGTGGGAGGGAGGTGGGAGGAACAGGGTGGGAAGGAGGAGAAGTGGGAGGGAAGTGGGAGGAACAGGGTGGGAAGGAGGTGAAGTGGGAGGGAAGTGGTAGGAACAGGGTGGGAAGGAGGAGAAGTGGGAGGGAAGTGGTAGGAACAGGGTGGGAAGGAGGAGAAGAGGGAGGGAAGTGGGAGGAACAGGGTGGGAAGGAGGAGAAGTGGGAGGGAAGTGGGAGGAACAGGGTGAGAAGGAGGAGAAGTGGGAGGGAAGTGGTAGGAACAGGGTGGGAAGGAGGAGAAGTGGGAGGGAAGTGGTAGGAACAGGGTGGGAAGGAGGAGAAGAGGGAGGGAAGTGGGAGGAACAGGGTGGGAAGGAGGAGAAGTGGGAGGGAAGTGGGAGGAACAGGGTGAGAAGGAGGAGAAGTGGGAGGGAAGTGGTAGGAACAGGGTGGGAAGGAGGAGAAGTGGGAGGGAAGTGGTAGGAACAGGGTGGGAAGGAGGAGAAGTTGATAGTGTTTACAGGAAACCGATGCTGGAGAATCAGCCTGTGTCCCCGGATTCTCAGGTAGGAGAATGAATTTTACACATGCTAGCTGCAAATATGTGATATATAAAGTTTTATGACCCTATTTCATTTTTTGTGTTAGGTCCTTTTAATGAGTTAATTGGCCATTTACCCAGGAACATTGTATTTTTTAATCTGTCTGCTGTTGCCAGTGATTTACTAACAGGTTTACGTGCTTGGTGGTAGGCGATTGTGCAGATTTCACCTTGTGCATCATCCTGTTGCCTTAAACCATTTTAACACCTTGTGGATCAGAGGTTTGTACAGTCCTTTGCATCGCAATGCATTGCACACACCTCCAGTCTTCAAATGATTAATCAACAGAGAGAGATGAACGTTTCAGTGGAAATAAGAGCTGATTTGCAGGATTGTCTGAACCAGTCGTGTTCAAATTCGCTTGGAATAACCCTCGATGATGCAAACTGGGAGACATTTAGGGTTTAACCGGTTCAAGGAAAAAACTAAGACGTGTTAAACTGGAATCATTCAGGATTTAACCAAATGCACCATCAGGGACAAGTAACGATTCCCCAATTTCCCATTGATTTAAATTAGACTTTTTTTTGTTTCAAAGCAGAACAATCACGATAATAACATTGCCCCCCAATTCATTAGTAACATAGCGATAGGCAAAGCCATACTGTCATTAACCTGAATAAGTCCTCGTATTGCAGAAAACCAAGTTCTGCAGGAGGAACCGGTGGACAACAGCACAGACAACTGAGAGGAAGGGTACCTCTGAGTCTGCACTCTGTCCCGTGCACTGCCCGGATTGGTGGTGAAGTTCGTTGGTTACCTTAAGTCAGTGGTTCTCAACTCTGGTCCTCAGGACCCACTAACAGGCCAGGACTTAGGGATTTCTCTGCTAGAGCACAGGTGTGGTGATCAGAGGCTCATTCACACTGATTAACTCACCTGTGCTCTAACAAGGAAATCATGTGATCAGAGGCTCATTCACATTGATTAACTCACCTGTGCTCTAACAAGGAAATCATGTGATCAGAGGCTCATTCACATTGATTAACTCACCTGTGCTCTAACAAGGAAATCATGTGATCAGAGGCTCATTCACATTGATTAACTCACCTGTGCTCTAACAAGGGAATCATGTGATCAGAGGCTCATTCACATTGATTAACTCACCTGTGCTCTAACAAGGAAATCATGTGATCAGAGGCTCATTCACACTGATTAACTCACCTGTACTCTAACAAGGAAATCATGTGATCAGAGGCTCAGTCACATTGATTAACTCACCTGTGATCTAAAAAGGAAACCATCAAATCCTGGCCTGTTAGTGAGTCTTAAGGACAGGACTTGAGAAACACTGCCTTAACGACCGGCCGATCATCGCGGTGATGCGACTGAAGGACTGCGGAGCATTTTTTTTTGTTTTCTTTTTCTGGTTCTGGACTCTTCGAACGGCGTGCAGCCGCGGGGGGAGCCCGGAACTCTGTGACGGTCATAGTACATCATGGGTCGTTCAGTACTATGACCGTCAAGGGTCATTAAGGGGTTAAGGTAACAGAAGTTACTGATGACCAGGCGCACAGAACTTCTCTTGTAAGCTCTGTGCATTGGATGCCTACAGAAGAACTTGGTGTTCTGCAATAATTCAGACTTAATCAGGTTAATGACAGTGTGGCTTTGCATATCGTTATGTTACTAATGTATTGGGGGGCAATGTTATTATCATGATATTTCCGCTTTAAAAACAACTTTTTATTAGGAAACTTACAAAACAAATAGCATACAAACAAAATGGGCAAGATTACATGGTAACGGTTATTTAAACATGACGACATACAAGAGTGATTCATATCCCCCAGTACGTAAGCGGAAGCGCCATTTACACCGGCAGTGCAGAAATAAGTCCTGTGTATACTAAATAGGAAAACAGGGCGAGGCGCATTATGTCAGTCACGCAAACGTGGGTGCCACCGGCGACCTGTAGTGTCACCACGTGGATTCACACTGTGTAAAGTCATGCTCCATAACGAACAATACAACTGCATAAAACTAATATAAACTGATATATTCTGTGGGAGAGAAGGTGTTCCATCATAACTAGGTCTCCGTTATAATTAAGGAGGCCAGTCTAAGGCAACGTGCGGGCCGCTCCCAGAATTAGACTTTTAAATGCTATGGATGTCGCCAACACGTTTGCAACCTTTTTCGCATTCAATGGATTAAAGGTCTCATTTCAATCAATGGGCATTTGAATTCTTTCCTATGGTGCAATCAGTTGACCCCAGAATTGCTCCGATTGTTCCTCACCCGCGCTGTCTTTACACGTGTGACTGGGTGCATTGAAAGTCAATGTAGATAATCCATACTTTCATAGTGGAAAAAAAATATTTAAAAGCCATTTCATGGCCCTTGTAATCTTTGTCCCCAGGGTCCGCCACACACACTCCATTTCTGTCCATTCTGGTAGGAAATGAATCGGAACTCTTGACCTATTTGCATAGACTGGTGTTCTAGTTGGAAAATGGCCCCTTTCGGTATTTACGCGGTGCCCTTCTATTCATTTGTCTCTACAAAGCAATAAAGGGTAAAAGTAGACTAGCATAAATTGGTCTGCCTTCCTGAATGCATGTCTCGCTAATGCACCCAGATTAACCCAACTGTAAATTGTCTCCTCTGGATGTCGTGTCTTGCTAAAACTTTCCTATATGATTCATGATTTGGATTGCTTTTAACAGCTATTGGCTAAGCAATATGGTAAATGTACAAGGTGATTCAATTGGCATTAGTGAGAGAGGATGCACAGGAGCATGTAATGCAAGTCAATACTACATTAACTACTGATGCCCAATTACAGAAACGGGAAGAGTAGCTTTTAGGAGCATTAGGACTTGCAGAAGAGCTGAGATCACCTGCCGCTCCTTGCCTAAAAGCTTCACCCTTTGTTTGCTGGGTGCACGCACAACATACTGGATTTTATTTCGTTTTCTTGCTATGTTCCAAAGGGATTTTATTTCTAGTTCAACTGTGATATATATATATACAGCAATGGAGAATGATTTGGGTCTATATAAATGAAAATATATTTATTATATATTCTGTGTGTGATCATACAGTGATATCTGTAAGGCAGTGGGAGAAGTCCTGCTTGTCTTGTGTGTGATCATACAGTGATATCTGTAAGGCAGAGGGAGAAGTCCTGCTTGTCTTGTGTGTGATCATACAGTGATATCTGTAAAACAGAGGGAGAAGCCCTGTTTGTCTTGTGTGTGTGTGATCATACAGTGATATCTGTAAGGCAGTGGGAGAAGTCCTGCTTGTCTTGTGTGTGATCATACAGTGATATCTGTAAGGCAGAGGGAGAAGTCCTGTTTGTCTTGTGTGTGTTCATACAGTGATATCTGTAAGGCAGAGGGAGAAGTCCTGCTTGTCTTGTGTGTGATCATACAGTGATATCTGTAAGGCAGAGGGAGAAGTCCTGCTTGTCTTGTGTGTGATCATACAGTGATATCTGTAAGGCAGAGGGAGAAGTCCTGCTTCTCTTGTGTGTGATCACACAGTGATATCTGTAAGGCAAAGGGAGAAGTCCTGCTTGTCTTGTGTGTGATCATACAGTGATATCTGTAAGACAGAGGGAGAAGCCTGTTTGTCTTGTGTGTTATCATACAGTGATATCTGTAAAACAGAGGGAGAAGTCCTGCTTGTCTTGTGTGTGATCATACAGTGATATCTGTAAGACAGAGGGAGAAGTCCTGTGTGCATTCATACGGTGATATCTGTAAGTTAGAGGGAGAAGTCCTGCTTGTCTTGTGTACGTTCATACAGTGATATCTGTAAGGCAGAGGGAGAAGTCCTCCTTGTCTTATGTGTGATCATACAGTGATATCTGTAAGACAGAGGGAGAAGTCTTGCTTGTCTTGTGTGTGATCATACAGTGATATCTGTAAGACAGAGGGAGAAGTCCTGCTTGTCTTGTGTGTGATCATACAGTGATATCTGTAAGGCAAAGGGAGAAGTCCTGCTTGTCTTGCGTGTGATCATATAGTGATATCTGTAAGACAGAGGGAGAAGTGCTGCTTGTCTGGTGTGTGATCATACAGTGATATCTGTAAGACAGAGGGAGAAGTGCTGCTTGTCTGGTGTGTGATCATACAGTGATATCTGTAAGGCAAAGGGAGAAGTCCTGCTTGTCTTGTGTGTGATCATACAGTGATATCTGTAAGGCAAAGGGAGAAGTCCTGCTTGTCTTGCATGTGTAACATACATTGATATCTGTAAGGCAAAGGGAGAAGTCCTGCTTGTCTTGCATGTGTAACATACATTGATATCTGTAAGACAGAGGGAGAAGTCTTGCTTGTCTTGTGTGTGATCATACTGTGATATCTGTAAGGCAAAGGGATAAGTCCTGCTTGTCTTGTGTGTGATCATACAGTGATATCTGTAAGACAGAGGGAGAAGTCCTGCTTGTCTTGCGTGTGATCATACAGTGATATCTGTAAGGCAAAGGGAGAAGTGCTGCTTGTCTTGTGTGTGATCATACGGTGATATCTGTAAGGCAGAGGGAGAAGTCCTGCTTGTCTTGCATGTGTAACATACATTGATATCTGCAAGTTGTACATTAATGGCTCCTTGAGGACTGATTACAGCTATAAGGAACATATCACAGGGAAACTATATTATGGGAAGTTTAATGGTTAATATTTTCAAGCTCTTGAGTTCACCTCATTTTGGATGTTCCCAGTTACGTATGGATGTATATAGCTAGTGAGAGATCTCAGTTGGTAATGCACCAGCTCTATAGTCTGTTCAGACCTCAGGATCACAGGTTCTGGTCCTGACAAGGTGAGTTTAGCCTTTGAAAAGAGAGACATCTCAATATATCCCTCCTGGAAAAACATATGTATATTATACACTAGCCGCTGTGTGGTGCGGCAAAACTTGTTTTTTTTACTCAGACCTCGTGAAGGAGCATAAGGACCCCTCCTGATGCCCCCCAGCTACTGATCTCCCAGCGATTGAGCTGGGAGATCAATGGAGGTGACATAGGGGGTGCAAGAGAGTTCCCCTGCTTCCATTCTACCCCAAGAGACAGATAGGAGTGGTCGAGATCAGGAAACCTTGGAAGTTCAATGTGGAAGACTTTCCCTCATTGACGTGAAATGGTTTCTCGGTCCCAACCACTCCTGCTTGGGTTCTCCAGGTAGAATGGAGTCAGGAGAACTATCTTGCTCTCCTTCGTTGACTCTGTTGATCTCCGAGATGAATCAACTGGGAGATCAGTAGCTGGGGGGCATCAGGAGGGGTACTGATACCCCACCACGAGGTCTGACTTGTAAGCAGCTGCCTGAAAAGGTAGGTGGCTTTGCCCACTGCCATCTTCTAAGCCAGTGGGTAACATTTTTTTTAATTTAAACTATCCTCACCAAACATACCTAGGTTTGGCCCAGTTGCACATTCTCCCCGCTCCTGCATTGTACATGAAAGTCATTTAAAGGGGCAGGACCTGGCATACTGATATACGTTACAGCTTTTGTTAGTGAAGTGGCGGACACATACACACAGACACCCTGAGGATCACTGATGTGTAGGTGGATGGGAGTAGAAGTCGAATCAAGGGAAATAATTCCGTCTAACAAACGAGTGGAGAGGGATGAACCCTTTATACAAAGGAATAAAAAAACACATATCTTTAAAAATAGAAAACAGCAGGGCAATGTAAAGGTCAATATGTGCCTTGTGTATAGATCAATGTGACAGCACCAGTGAGTGATGACGTCATATCCAGAGAGGCGGACATGATAGTAACTGGCAGGACACAAATGGCATAGGGTGACCAGACATCATTTTTAACCGGGGACACATGAAAAATGCATACTGCAGGACTGCTTTGATTTCATTGCCGTCCTGAAATATGCCTATTTCCTATTTGTCTTCGGTTATAGGTGAGGTCTGGTCATCCTAAAATGCCACCCACTGCACGTGGTAATCTTAACCCTTTAAGGCCAAAGGGGCATTGCACTGCACATCCCTCTGGTCCTTAAATGGTTATGTACGCTCATGCATGCTGCTACTTCAGTTTGAAAAAACTGCCAGTGACTGTCATGTCTGCCCCCACGAACCTGAGTTTCTGTCAGTAACTGTCATGTCTGCCCCCTCGGACCTGACATCCTGCCAGTAACTGTCATGTCTGCCTCCATGGACCTGACATCCTGCCAGTAACTGTCATGTCTGCCACCACAAACCTGACTTCCTGCCAGTGACTGTCATGTCTGCCCCCACAGACCTGACATCCTGCCAGTAACTGTCATGTCTGCCTCCATGGACCTGACTTCCTGCCAGTAACTGTCATGTCTGCCCTCATGGACCTGACATCCTGCCAGTGACTGTCATGTCTGCTCCCACGGACCTGACATCCTGCCAGTAACTGTCATGTCTGCCCCCACGAACCTGACTTCCTGCCAGGGACTGTCATGTCTGCCCCCACGAACCTGACTTCCTGCCAGTGACTGTCATGTCTGCCTCCACGAACCTGACTTCTTGCCAGTAACTGTCATGTCTGCCCCCACTGACCTGACTTTCTAACAGCAATTGTCATGTCTGCCCCCACGGACCTGACATCCTGCCAGTAACTGTCATGTCTGCCTCCACAAACCTGACTTCCTGCCAGTAACTGTCATGTCTGCCCCCATGGACCTGATATCCTGCCAGGAACTGTCATGGCCACCTCCATGGAGCTGACATCCAGCCAGGAACTGTCATGTCTGCCCCCACGAACCTGACTTCCTGCCAGTAACTGTCATGTCTGCCCCCATGGACCTGATATCCTGCCAGCAACTGTCATGGCCACCTCCATGACAGTTGACATCCGGCCAGGAACTGTCATGTCTGCCCCCGTGGCCCAGACATCCTGGATTGACTGGAGATGTTCTATCTCTTGTATAAATACAATACTCATGAAGGCCATTAGGATTTCCTGACCATAATATGATAAGTGGAACATTATTATTATAATTTCTCTTTCAAAAGGGCCTAATAAACCGCTGTACTTAATGAATGATTGTGGTGTCTCCCTCTAGGAATTCTGTAAACAGTTCTCTATTTGGACCTCTTTTCACAATTTCACTGGGGGGAGGGGTTTCATAAGTTGTTAACCCTTTGAGTGCCAAAGAGGAATGAAACTCATTGCAGAGCAATACCCCTCTGGCACCCAAAGGGTAAAAATGCTCCTTTTTCTCTCCGTTTGCCTGCCCCCCTCCCGATGTGCACAACCTAAGGCCCTCCCGCTACAAATCCCAACATCCTCAGGTGGACTTGCTGAGAAGGTTGAGATTTGTAGTCCAACAACAGCTGGCGATCCGCAGGCTGCCCGCTCTTGAGATAGACTTCAAACCCGTAAAATAGTTCAAACTTGTCAATTTATTTCCGAAAGTGTCTGTTTTTCCTCCCCGTCTTTGATGTGCTATTTATGGCGTCCTACGGAGATGGCGCGCTCCTTCCTCCCAGCGTATCGCGGAACAGGATTATAATAAGAACATTTGAGATCTGCCCATCCACTGCCGGGAATTTATCTATCCAAGTCACACCAAATGTGCTTAGCCTTTCCTTTGATTTTCTCATTAAATCCACATTCACTGTGGTTTAAATAAAAATAAAAATCTCTCTATAAGTAGCATAAAAATATATATTTATACTTTTTTATTATTTACTCATATTCCACAGTCTGGGTTACTTGGAGAAATTTGTACATTCATGAAATGACTGATTTGGAAGCAATATTTCAGATAAATACAAGCCAGTGATCTATCAACGGCTGTAATAAAATCTAGGCTGCGGGCTGTGATTTTATTTTCAAATAATAAGAATTGCTTTATTCTTTTTTACTTGAGTTACCATGGTAATTCTGTCGTGTAGCACTGTTATATTGATTTAAAAAGTGGACAGTAATATTTCTTTTGTGTTATTTGCTTTCTTGGGGTTGATTTGTAATTTCCACTTTGAGATTACTTTTATAAATTTCTTAAGTCCTCCCAGGTTTCCTTCGTCTTTCGGAAGGGTAATTTTCTCTTGTGCGTTGCTATTTTCCCAGCTTATTGGCTTGCTCTTTTTTTTAAATTAAACTCGCAGGTTGCAAATATTGAAATGACATCTTTGTCTTCTGCGTTTGTGCTTTTTTCCTGAGCGAAAACATTAGACTTTTGCTTTTGCTTAATAATTTAAAGCGGAACTATCACATCCACACAACTTGGCCCCATTCAATGTTTCCCATCCAGTACATTAGGGCATACCTCCCAAGTGTCCCTCTTTAGGAGGGACAGTTCCTATTTTTGAACCAAATCCCTCTGTTCCTCTTTCCCACCCTGATGTCCCTCTTTTTTAGGATATCAGACTGTGTGGTGTGTATATTAGTGTATTAAATTGCTCCACAGCAATAAAACGCATATATATGTTTAAAACACTTTGGACTTGTTCTAAATAATTTATTTAGTTCCACAAAGAGGTGTCAATAGGTCACAAAATAACCTAAAAATACTCGGCAATGCCCCGCCTACTAGCCACGCCCCAGCTACACCCCCTAAAGCACAAGTGTCCCTCTTTGGTCATTTGAAATGTTGTGAGGTATGCATTAGAGAAACAACAGAATACACATCCAATATCAATTGAAAATATGGAACTGGTACCTCCGTAGTGAGGGAGCGATTTATCAAGAGCGCTGCCATGTTGCTGATAGGACTTTTGATCGACAGTGCTCTCCCTCGATCTCCGTTCCTCCTTTTTGTTCCTCCTCTGTCACGGTGTGTGCTATTCGTCAGTAAGCAGAGAAAGAAGGAACTAAGAAGACGTGCAGCACCGCTTGTGCCGCGCAGAGCGAGTTTTGGACAACAGGAAAAAGTATTAATTCGGACAGCATGATATTTTTATGGTACACGGCACCAGAGGACTCCAAACGGAGTAACTTACCATAAAATCTCAGGCAAGCCTGCCGCCAGCATGGGAAGATGGGACCAGAGCTTAAAGGGATAGTAATACTTCGTTTTAACTTTATTTTATTTTGTAGGCATTAAAAAAACATGAAGAACGATATAAGTCTTATCTCTCAAACCTTTATGGTTTGAGAGATATTCACAAGCAAAGTATCCCCCCCCTATTCAGCCAGATCAGAAGGAAGGTGCCAGGTAAACTGCAGAGAGGGACAATCACCAATTAAGATAAGGGAAAAAGCTGAAAAACTTGTCAAGGGGGGCAGGGCCTTCATTGTTCTCATAGGAAGAAGATTGTCCCCTTCTGTTATCTGTCTGGTCTATGGACTGCATTCCACATCTGAGAAGAGATGGCTTACACTAGGTACAGGGGCGGGAGGGGAAACTTTGCTTGTGAATATCTCTCAAACCATAAAGGTTTGAGAGATAAGACTTATATCATTCTTCATGTTTTTTTAATGCCTACAAAATAAAATAAAGTTAAAACGAAGTATTACTATCCCTTTAAACCAGACAGAGTGCGGTATTCAAGGGCAGCAAAATGAAGTAAGGATTCTATTGACATCGGATTGCGCTGGGGGGAGGGAGGGAAGGTAGCTGGCAGCAATATATATATTTTTTTAATTCAGCCAAAAAAACTCTCGGGTATAATATGCACCCCCCCCACTTCACATAAGGTGAAGAGGGGTAAAATTGTGCGTATTATACTCAAGATTTTACGGTAAGTTGGTCTGAAAGTTCCCCTTTAAAGCTTGGATGTCTAACTTACCCCAGGCTGAGGCCTACCTGAGATTTAAAAAAGAAAAAAAAAAATTATACTTAAAGCGGAACTGTCACCTTAAATAAAGTCCACCCCCCAATAATTATTCATATAGCGATAAGCTTAGAAATAGTCCTATTAGCCATCGTAAGTACAGCGTTATTAAGAAATCCTGCTTCTTCTGAGACTGACCGGCAGGCTTCTATCTTTAGAGGCATCTGTGCGCCTGCGCCGTCAGTCACTTCCTGTACCTTAAGGTACAATGCAGCGCCTCCTAGAGGAGACCGGTACGGACAGTGCAGGCTCACAGATGTCTCTAATATAAGATGTCTGCTCTGATGCCTGCCTGTCAGTGACAGAAGAAGTAGGATTTCTTAACCCCTTAACGACCAGGGTAACCTTCCCTTAACGACCACTTTGGTCTTTCTGACACGCAGGTACACATGACCCGTTACGTTTGCTGGCGCGCCTCGCTGGGGACTCGAGAAGAGACACAGCTCCAGTATTGGAGTGGTCAATTTCATTCCCCGTTTGTACTTACAGTGCTCCCGGAGGATCGCTATGAGTAAAATTTACGTGACGTGCTAAGACAGTCACCGTCTTTAAGGGAAAACATAGCATGGCACGTGGGCATTAAGGGATTAATAACTCTATACTTACGCTGGAAAATACTACTATTTCTAAGCTTATCGCTATATGACTAATTATTGGGGGGGGGGCTTTATTTGGGGAGATAGTTCCACTTTAACTCCTTAACATTTGGAGGTCCTGGAGTAAGACTACACTTAAAGACTGCATAGACGACAGTCGGCGAGCCGGCAGATGTGAGGGATAACGTGCACCAGTTTGCTGATAAAGGGACTGAAACTGACCTCTCTGATCAGACTCCCCTAGTGATTACAGCACTCCTGCGAGAGAACTGTGATCACAAAATTCATGGCGTGCCAGTTCTGTCGCCGGATCGTAACACACAGACACTGGTGATGGTCCTGGCTTGTGATCAGTCTTAAAGGGATAGTAATGTTTCATAATAAAAACAGCTCTAATTAATCATCATAGTATTTGGACTTTGGAGAGTGTTATTTCAATTCTGTCAGAGTTGTAGTACAAGAGTAATTCAATGATAAAGTATCCCCCTCCCGCCCCTTTTACTGATGTAACACTGTTCAGCCAGATCAGAAGGGAGGTGCCCAGGTAGACTGCAGAGAGGGACAATCTTCAATTAAGATAAGGGAAAAACCTGAAAAACTTGTCAAGGGGGGCAGGGCTTTCATTGTTCTCATAGGAAGAAGATTGTCCCCTGCAGTTATCTGTCTGGTCTATGGACTGGATTCCACATCTGAGAAGAGATGGCTTACACTAGGTAAAAGGGGGGCAGGGCTTTCATTGTTCTCATAGGAAAAAGATTGTCCCCTGCTGTTATCTGTCTGGTCTATGGACTGGATTCCACATCTGAGAAGAGATGGCTTACACTAGGTAAAAGGGGCGGGAAGGGAAACTTTGCTGGTGAATATCTCTCAAACCATAAAGGTCTGAGAGAAAAGACTTACATCGTTCTTCATGTTTTTTTAATGCCTACAAATAAAATAAAGATAAAATGAAGTATTACTATCCCTTTAAGGGGTAAATTAACTAGCACACATGAACTAGTAGGCCTAATCCCCTACTTCACAGTACCGTACAGTTCAAGAACAGTCGTCTGTTCAATATCAGTATTGTGATTGACTTGACCAATAAATAAATTAATCCATATTTTTAAATCGCTGACAGGCTATGTTTCACCATCGTTGTCCAAAAAAAAAAAAAGTAACCCTCACACTTATGGCTTTCTGATAAAGTGGCCTGAGTAAAAAAAAAAAAAAAAATGTGGGTGCCCCGGATTTAAAGGAACACTAACACTTTAACTATGGTACTTAACCATTTGAAATGCTAGTGAGGTCCTTAACGCATTCTTTTGCGGTGAGTTGGGAGACCTCGCTAGCATTTGTGTTGTTAAAGGTCATTAAAGGGGATCTATCACCCCAATACAAGTGATTTTAAATGTTAGTTTATATAGCGATTATCTTGAGTATTTCTTTAATTTTGTATTTTAAAATGCTATTTGGGCAAAATAGAAGGAATAAATATTGCACTGACCGTGCTTCCGGATAGACTGCAGTTACCGGCTCTGTACGTCAGTCTATCACTCTGCCTCTGCTCTCCTCCCTCTATCCAGCCTCCTCCAATGACAGTGGATTTCTGCATCTAAGCTGGAGTGATCTCTGGCCAATGAGAGCTGGTAACCGCAGTCCGTCACTCTGCCTCTGCTTCCCTCCCTCTATCCAGCCTCCTCCAATGACAGTGGATTTCTGCATCTAAGCTGGAGTGATCTCTAGCCAATGAGAGCTGGTAACCGCAGTCTGTCACTCTTCCTCTGCTCTCCTCCCTCTACCCAGCCTCCTCCAATGACGGAGGATTTCTGCCTATAACATGGAGCGGTCTCATTGGCCAGAGATCGAGATCTAGACAATGAGGTCACTCAATGTTACAGGCAGAAATCCTCCATCATTGGAGGAGGCTGGATAGAGGGAGGAGAGCAGAGGCAGAGTGACAGACTGCGGTTACAAAGCAGTATATTGTTTGATGTCCAGCGTCGCCCTCATCTCAATGTTATATGGAGCAGAGTGTTGTTACAGCAGCAGGTAAATTTGAATCCTTATGAGGTTAGAGACTTCAACGCGTCTTGGACACTAAGAATACACACCTCCCGTCCTTATAATGTGTAAGAAAGTTGCACTGTCCTCTCGTTCATCCAGAGATATCATGTAATATATTAAAAGACACAATAAGGGTCCAGTCCTCCTACGCGTTTTGTATCAAACATGATTCTTCTTCTGAACGAGAGGGAAAGAAATGGGGGAGACGGGGGAGACATTGGACAAAAAAACAAAATAATATATATATATATATATACAGGGTTGAATTTCTACTCACCAGGGCTAAATTTTCACTCGCCATTGGCTAGTGGTGAGTGGAAATTGGCTCAGTGGTTAGCACTGTTGCCTTGCAGCGCTGGGGTCCTGGGTTCAAATCCCACCAAGGGCAACATCTGCAATGAGTTTGTATGTTCTCACTGTGCTTGCGTGGGTCTCCTCCGGGCACTCCGGCTTCCTCCCACACTCCAAAAACATACTGATAGGTGAATTTAGATTGTGAGCCCCAATGGGGACAGGAACCAATATGAGTGTAAAGCACTGCAGAATCTGTGTGCGCTATATAAATAAAGGATTATTATTATATAGATATATATTTATATACATCTTTGTTTTTCCCTATAATCTTGGGTATAATTTACTCCTGTGTATTATACCCGATATTTTAGGTAAACATCTTACTCAATAATATGTTTGAATTATTTGAACTATATTTTCTATTCTAATTATCTCCTCTAATTATCTATTTTATCTAAGAGACTAGTTTCCCTTTAATCACTAATTAATACTGGATATTATGTCCGAGGAGGAAGACATTGTTTGTTGCAGGACTACAGGGCCCCGTGTGACTGCAGACAGCCTGCGGCCGGAGTGACCACCTAGAACAGGGAGGGTAACCGTGGGCACGCCAGCTGATGGGGGCTATAAGAATTGTCAGGAAGGGTCTCCTGTTACTAATAGAGACACAAGAAAGAGCAGCCAATCGCAAATTCGAATTACAGGCTGTTCAGGCAATAAAACCTCATTACAATTGGTTTACAGCCGGGGAAGTGACAGGACTGGGGTCTTCGCTTTAGCGTCACTGGGGGGGTGATGAGAATATTGGCCACCTGGAAATATAAAGGGCCACAAGTGTAAATGCAAAGTGGGGCAAATTCTGGGAAAATCAAATCCATCGTAGGGGAGGAATGAACAGTCCCCAAATTCCCACTGACATGAAAACAAAAGAAATCTCAATGTTTTCTTCCCGGTAAAATGAGTTCTAAATAAAATAAATCAGTAAATGCCAGGTCACTGGGGACAGTTCTAACATTCGGACGGTAACAATCTGTTTTTATATATGTCATAGAGTTTATCACTCTGAGTAAACATGGGAACTTCCACTGTGGAGAAGTATTGTATTCACAAATTATTGCAGCTCAGACTTTTAACTTTTTTAGGTGCAATATCTCAGAGGCCTAAGTTGTTACGGTGGCGCTGTTGCTACACCATCCTATGGAGATTTATTGTCAACTGACCAGAGCTGTCCCTAGGATGGTGTAGCAACAGCGCCACTGTGCAATTTTAGGCCAAAAAAAAAAAAAAAAGTTTTACCTACAATAACTTTAGAGTAAAACACCGCTCAGCAAAGGCAGTACCTTTGTTTTATTCAGGAGAATAAACCCTTCAATATATATATATATATGTTACATACTAAGTGTTACTGTCCGTTTAAACTCCTGCTTAAATCAATGGGAATTCTGTCCCGTATGGTACGGTCGTTTTGCTCCTGAATTCTACCACTTCTTCCATATTTGAAGGGGATCTATCACCCCTATACACGTAGGTCTAAAATGTTAGTTTATGTAGCGACTAGCTGGAATAATGATTGAATTATTTTTAAAAAATCGTTATTTTGCAAAGTTAAACTTGTAAGCATTGCCCTGCGCCTTCCTTCTGGGCAGACTGCGGGTACCAGCTCTGTACCGCAGTCTGTCACTCTTCCTCTGCTCCCCTCCCTCTATCCAGCCTCCTCCAATGACAGAGGATTTCTGCATCTAAGCTGGAGCGATCTCTGGCCAATGAGAGCTGGTAACCGCAGTCTGTCACTCTGCCTCTGCTCCCGTCCCTCTATCCAGCCTCCTCCAATGACAGAGGATTTCTGCATGTAAGCTGGAGCGATCTCTGGCGAATGAGAGCTGGTAACCACAGTCTGTCACTCTGCCTCTGATCCCCTCCCTCTATCCAGCCTCCTCCAATGACAGAGGATTTCTGCATCTAAGCTGGAGCGGTCTCTGGCCAATGAGAGCTGGTAACCGCAGTCTGTCACTCTGCCTCTGCTCCCCTCCCTCTATCCAGCCTCCTCCAATGACAGAGGATTTCTGCATCTAAGCTGGAGAGATCTCTGGCCAATGAGAGCTGGTAACCGCAGTCTGTCACTCTTCCTCTGCTCCCCTCCCTCTATCCAGCCTCCTCCAATGACGGAGGATTTCTGCATGTAAGCTGGAGAGGTCTCTGGCCAATGAGATTGCTCCAGCTTACATACAGAAATCCTCTGTCATTGGAGGAGGCTGGATAGCGGGAGTGGCGCAGAGGAAGAGTGACAGACTGTAGTACAGAGCTGTACTTGCAGTCTAGGGCTCAGGGCAGTATTTACTCAATTAAATCCAGTAAAAAATGTAAAAAATGCAAATGTTATAACATCTAGTCGTTACATTAACTATTTAGACCAACATGTATAGGGGTGATAGATCCTCTTTACGGTGACACAATATCCTTCTAAATGCAGGTAGCCCATGAAGCTTACACTCTACAGCCCAGTGCCGCAGTCAGTGCCAACCTGCAGTGTATGTTTCTCCTAAGCGTCCTGCGTTTAACCCCCTGAGTACTAGAGAGGAAATACAAACTCACTGGAAAGCAATATATTGGGTACCTCTTTGGCACTCAGAGAGTTAAAGGGATATCCAGTCACTGAATTCACCATATTCCCCAAAGTGCTCTCATAAAACGGACGAGTCTCTCGTTCCTGGGGATAAAACGTGGAATTGAACAATAAGAAATTTTCAGAACCTGAAATCAGTTGTTTTCTGTTTCCGATATTCTTAACCCTTTGACTGCCAGCCCTGTAATATATATATATTTTTTTCATTAAAACATTTACTGCTTCTTTAACCCTTTGAGTACCAGTGGGGTATGCAACACATTGCAGAGCAATGCTTTGCGGTCCCCACTGGTACTCAAAGGGTTAACTGGGTACTTTTAGTTCTCCTCAGCCGTGCAGCCGAATTTGCCCCGGAATTGAGTTCGTCGGTCAAAATCACCAAGCCCATTAAAGGTTTTTTTGTTTTGTTTTTTAACCCTTTGAACATTAAAGGGATAGTAATACTTAAGTATTACTAATTACTATAGCAAAGTACTACTTAAAAAAATGTATTGCCCCCAGTGTCATCTCTCAAACCTTTATGGTTTGAGAGATAATCGCTTCTAAAGTTGCCCTCTCCCTCCCGCTTCCCCGTAGTCAGCATTATAGCTGACTCAGGGAAATCCGGTCAGAGATCATCAGGCGGCTCTGCAGCAGAGCCGCGATCGCGTTAACTAAAAAAAACCCTTTCACTAAAACGGTCTTCTACGTGTGCTTGCAAACCAAATACAAACCAAGCACACGTAGAATACCGTTTTAGTGAAAGTTTTCTTTTTTAGTAACGCGATCAGGCTGTGCTGGAGAGCCGCCTGAAAGTCGTACGACTCTGTTCCCTGCAGTCAGCTTCAATGCTGACTTCGGGGAAGCGGGAGGGAGAGGGCAACTTTAGAAGCGATTATCTCTCAAACCATAAAGGTTTGAGAGATGACACTGGGGGCAATACTTTTTTTTAAGTAGTACTTTGCTATAGGGATTAGTAATACTTTAGTATTACTATCCCTTTAAGGAGGTCTTACAATGCATTGGAAATCTCTCTAGCATTCGACAGGTTAAAATCAATGGCCATTTTTATTTGTGGTTCACACGATTCTTGTTCCGCTTTGCTTTCTCAACTGGCCCTTACAGTGAGCTTTATGTACTAAACTATAGATGACTCATTCTAGGACAAATAAAACTTCCCCAGATCCTCTTTATTCAAAACTGGTATTTTAACCCCCGATGGTAATGTTTTTTTTTATATCCTATAGTCCGGGTGGATTGCACAAGAATCCCTGTCCATTTACTTAGTGCATATTGCCCTTAAACACCATTCGGCTAATGAGGCGCAATTGATTTCTCGACTCGCCGGCGATACCCAATCTACCTGATGGGATTTGATAATTGGACAGTTCAGGGGTAATCTCATCCCTCGCCGGAGAGATGTTTACAAACTGATGTTGTAACTCAGAGAAGCTCCTTACGGGCCCTGGGGAATAAGAGGGAGAGAAGCAGAGGATTTTCTAAGCGCCTCTGCTTGGGAGGAATAAAAGGGTCAGACCCGACACTGTTTCATCTGTGAAGAATTAGGTTAAGGCTGATTCTAATGCAATTCAATATGTGCTGCATTGATTGGGCTTCTTGCAAAAGAATAATGGGGACTTCACAGACTAAGTGGTGACTGGAAGCAGTGAATTGTCATTGGAATTGGATTGAAGGGTAAGGTTTAATATACAGGCAGCCTGTGTGTATTATATATATCGTCATTTTATCCTCCAAACTACCAGAGGTACAGTAAAGTATTTAGAGTATATTATTAGAAGAGGATAAATAGATCTGTGTCAGTAAATTGGGGAACATTGTGAGGCTGATGGATTAACAAGGACGAGATCCATTCCGCACAAAACAGCAGTCCCACTGGGAATGAATCAAAGTTCCCATTGATTTAAAAGGGGCGTTTAACCGCTTGAGTGGGCTTTGTCATTCAAGGAGTTAAAAAGCTTTATTTAAATTAATTACATTTGTTTCAGAATTTCACCTCTACACTTTCTTACATATGGGTCAATGTGTTCAAGGGCAACTATCATGTGATTCATCCTGGGCCAGACTATGAATCGCAGTGCATCAACAGGGAAGCAATGAAACCTATATGTTAGAGAGCTTTTCCTGCTGAATTAACCCTTTAACGACCATTGACGGTCATAGTACGTCATGGGTCGATTTGAGTTAACGACCCATTATGTACTATGACTGTCATGGAATTCCGGGCTCCCCCCCACGGCTGCACGCCGTTCGGGGAGTCTGAAACCGGAAGGAGCGCAAACAAATGCTCCGTGGTTCTTAACTGACCTCGCTGCGCCGATCGGCCCGTCGTTAAGGAGTTAAACAAGAACATTTCCATCGCTGTTAGTTAGGGTTGCCACCCAGCCGGTATTTTACCGGCAGGCCGGTAAAAAATTGGCTTCTGTCCAATGTTAAGTCTATGGAGGGAATGCCATGGACAGTATTTTTTTGAAAAAAAGGTGGCAACCCTACTGTTAGTTGTTTTAATAGAGATGTTAAAACAGTTCAAATAATCAGGACGTGAATTACAGTGTGATTACTTCCTGATAGTTCTAACTGACAGGAAGTGACTTTACTGTGTTTACTTCCTGATAGTTCTAACTGACAGGAAGTGAATTTACTGTGATTACTTCCTGATAGTTCTGACAGGAAGTGATTCAGCAGTTTCTATCACATTCTATGGAGAACTGTATGTCTCTGACTTTCCTCTCCATTAGAATATAACAGAATAGGTAATTGGAATTTGACCACTAGAGGGCACTGCTAATGTAAAAAAAAAAAAAAATGGGTTTAAACTGTAATAACTCCAGAAATATGCATCTCTTGTCAGTGGGAGTACGCTTATCTTACTCAACAGGAAAAGCCCTACAATTCATACTTTTTCATTAAAAAAAAGTTTACTGCTCCTTTAAGCTTCTCAGTGACGTTTCATACGAGAATGAAGCCTTTTCAGTAATATTTCACACGCTAATGAAGGTTTTCAGTGATATTGTAGTGAAGCTCTGTGGTGCACAGGAGACTTTCACTATCGTCAGAAATAAAATTGTGAATATTTCATAACCCTTTGAGTGCCAGATCACCATGGCTTTGCCATGCGTTGCATATCTCTCTGGCACTCAAAGGGTTAAACTATAACTCTACTGGACCTTTGGATAACATGGCACAAAGGCAGTTTTGAATACAGTTTTCAATGTGTAAAATATATTTTAAATGTGACAGGCCCACTTTAAAGGGGTTAAAATTCTCCATTTAACTTAAAGGGAATCTTTTATTAGAACTGTGTAGTGCAGTAAGTTCTTCTTAGTAAATCAGCCTTAGTGGTGCCGAACTTGATTTGTACATTGAGTTGGGAATAGGGGAAGGTTATTCGAAGGCGCAGCCAGACTCCACCCTACATAAAGAAAATTTTTTGGGGGGATAAGTAATAACCTGCGCTCCTCCATACCAGTGTGTCATTTAAAGGGATAGTAATGTTTCATATTAAAAGCAGGTCCAATTAATCTTCATAGTATTTGGGCCATGGAGAGTGTTATATCAGTACTGTCAGAGTTGTAGTACAAGAGTAATTGAATGATAAAGTAACCCCCTCCCGCCCCTTTTACTGATGTAACACTGCTCACCTCAGAGCAGCAAGACTGTCTGGATGGATCACAGAGGGGGACAATCTTCAGTGTCATAAGGAAAAACCTGAAAAAACAGTCAAGGGGGCAGGGTTTCCTTATGATCACAGTAAGAAGATTGTACCTTGTTGTGACCTGTCCGGTCATGTGACCAGATTCCACATCTGAGGGGAGGTGCTTACACTAGGTAAAAGGGGCGGGAGAGGGATACTTTGTCATTCAATTACTCTTGTACTACAACTCTAACAGTATTGAAATAACACTCTCTATGGCCTTAATACTATGAAGATTAATTGGAGCTGCTTTTATTGTGAAATATTACTATCCCTTAAAGTATAGTCCATTCAAGTCATCAACAACTTAGCTACATGTTTTATTATAACATCTTATCAAGCCTTATATTTTTAATTTAGATAGAGATTTAAAGGTGCATTAGAGTAGGTACTTGCCAGATACTTGAGGTACCGTGACGGGGGTTGGCAAGCTTAACATTCTTTGGCCAAATGATGGACTAAATTCTCATATTTATCAACAGTTATTATATATGCCTAAGTTAGGGCACGCATTTACACCTTGGTATGGGGGAGAGCAGGTTTGTTCTTTGTTTTGTATGTGCACTTTGGGTATCGGCCTGATGTTTTGGGGCAGTGGTTCTCAACCTTTCTAGTGCCGCGACCCTTAGATAAAATTTCCCAAGTTGTGGCGACCCCTAACAGTAAAATTATTTTCGTTGCTCCTTCATCACTGTAATCTGGCTACTGTTATGAATCGAAATATAAATATCTGATGGTTTTAGGCGACCCCTGGGAAATTGTCATTCGACCCCCTAAGGGGTCCCGACCCACAGGTCGAGAACCACTGTTTTGGGGGGTTCTGGAGAACCCTCTCATTACTTTCTGCTATCTAGATGCCAGTTATTTAATAATTTTCTTATTTAATTCACTACATGTATATATTATGGTGATCCAGCGCTGTGGGCTTTTTCTCTTTTTACTTTAGTTAATATAACAGAGGTCTCTCCGACCAGACGAAAAGAACTAAAATGGTTTCTGTATCAATGGACCAAATATCGGACGTTCTGAACCAGATTCCTTTTAATGAAATTTCTGTTTACTTTTTTCCTGTGTGAGAACACATAAGAAACCTCCCGTTAATACAACTTATTTTATTAGCGTGATAACATGAATCACTCCAAGCTAATGTAAAGTCACTGCGTGCTGCTAATAGAATATTTTCTCTGGCTGTCATCAAAGTAAATATGCTAATTAAGCCAGTCAATAGAGATTACTCATTTAAAGAGCTCCTTTTAAAGATGAACTTGACATTTCCTCCGTGATAACGTGAACAATATAGTTCTTCACACACTCTGACAGCCCTCACAGTCTATATCTGCTATGGCAGGAACGTAAAACTCTATCGTACATGGGTGATTATGTACCCCTTTTTAAAGGGGAAGTGCCTTCTAGAATGAGCTAAGTAATATAGCATGTTAATCCCTTAAGGAGCAGACGAGTGCAGAACACATCGCAAAGTAACGTGTTGCATACCTCTCTGTTCCTTAATGGGAGGAAATTAATAAAGGCAGGGATTTTTTACAGTAAGGGCGGTAGAGTTATGGAATTCTTTCCCTCGGGATGTAGTGATTGCAGATACTGTAACGGATATTTATCTAGCACAGAACAATATTGAGAATTATGACAGTCGGCTTCAAAGCAGATAGGATGTTGATCCAGGGAAATATCTGACTGCCATTTGGAATCAGGAATGAATTTTATTACCCACTTGGGGCTAAATTGCAAATGGCTTCAGATGTTTTTTTTTTATTTTTCCCTTCTTCTGGATCAACAAGGAGAATTTGGCATGGACTGGACTTGATGGACGAAGGTCTTTTTTCAGCCTCATCAACTATGATACTTTGTTACTATAAGATCATCACTGGGTAGATTAAAGGAAGAAAGTGGCAGAAGGAGAGGAAGCCAGCTGAATTTAAAAGCCCCGGAGAAATTCATATAATGTTGAAACTATCAAAAACTAACTGTGCTTTTTTAAAGGACGGACAGCAGAGGCAGGCAGATGTCTCTAAGGCAAGATGTCTGCGCTGATGCCGGCCTGTTTCTTTCGGATCAGGTAGGATTTCTTAATAACACCGGACTTATCCTGTATAATACTGGTATTTCTATGCTTATCTCTATAACAATAATTATTTGGAGGGCACTTTATCTGGAGTGATAGTTCCACTTAAAGGGATAGTAATACGTCAAAATTAATATCTCTTATATTGAAGCCCTTTAAAAACTGAATTAAATGCCACCTGCGGCATCTCTCAAACCTTTATGGTTTGTGAGATACCCACTTTTAAACGTCGCTCTCCCCGCCTCTCCCCTGACGTCAGCGTTCTTGCTGCAGCAGGGAAATCCGGTCCCGGGACCGGTGGAGGCTCTTCAGCAGAGCTGAGATCTCTTTATGGAAGACAAGGTACTTCACTAAAATGGTCTTCTACGTGTGTTTGGTTACCAAGCACATGTAGGAGATCGTTTTAGTGAAGGATCTTTTCTTCTATAATGAGATCTGGCTCTGCTGAAGAGCCTCCGCTTCATTCAATGAACGGATTCCCCTGCTGCAGCAAGAACACTGACGTCAGGGAGAGGCAGGGGAGAGCGACGTTTAAAAGCGGCTATCTCGCAAACCATAAAGGTCTGAGAGATGCCGCTGGTGGCATTTAATTCAGTTTTTAAAGGGCTTCAATATAAGGGAGAGTAATTTTGAAGTATTACTATCCCTTTAAGCGGAACTATCACTCCAGATAAAGTGCCCTCCAAATCATTATTGTTATAGAGATAAGCATAGAAATACCGGTATAATAAAGAATAAGTCCGGCGTTATTAAGAAATCCTTCCTGATCCGAGACAAACAGGCCGGCATCAGCGCAGACGTCTTGCCTTAGAGACATCTGTCTGCCTCTGCTGTCCGTCCCAGTCTCCTCCAGGATTGGTGAGGGGGAATAGCATGGTACCTTAAAGGGACTGTTATATCCAATACAAACTTGTTATAGTTTTGTAGAGCTCAAGACAATAAGAAGAATGGTGCAAACTCTATCTCTCAAACCGCTATGGTTTGAGAGATATTTGCACTGAAAATCTGCCCCTCCCTCTTCTTCCCTTCCAATGAAGAATAATTACTTAATTGGAGAGGTCTACAAAGTGTGCCTGGTTTGCAAGCACACTTTGTAGACCTTTCCAATGAAGTAATTGTTTTGCAATACCGCGATTTCGGCTCTGCTGCAGAACCTCCTCGTGTCGTGCGACTCGATTCTCCTGCTGTCAGCTTTACAACTGACATCAGGAGAAGGGGAGAGAGGGGCGAACTTTCAGTGCAAATATCTCTCAAACCATAGCGGTATGAGAGATAGGGTTTGCACCATTCTTCTTATTTTTTTCAGCTCTATAAAAGTTTAAAATGTTTTTATGGGACATTACTGTCCCTTTAAGGTAGCAGGAAGTGACTGACGGAGAGGTGCACAGATTCCTTTGAAGCAAGAAGCCTGCCCATCGTTCTCGGATCAAGTAGGATCTCTTAATAACGCGGGACTTATTCTGGATAATAATAGTATTTATATGTGTGTTGCTATATGAATAATTATTTGGGGGGCACTTTATTTGGAATGATAGTTCTGCTTTAAAGTGGATCTATCACATATAGAGAAGTAATGCTCATTAGATAGAGCATTTAACGAAAAAGTTTAATATGTTAGTCATTTTTTTAAAAAAAGTTATCTGCGCAAAAATTCAAGATTAAAACGTGCCCATTAGCCTACTCCCTGCTTACAGCACTGCCTCTGCTCCGTCCCACTACCCAGCATCCTCCAATGACGGAGGCTTTCTTTCTCTAAGCTGGAGCGATCTCATTGGCAGAGATCGATATCTAGCCAATGAGATTGCTCCAGCTTAGAGACAGACAGCCTCTGTCATCGGAGGATGCTGGGTAGTGGGACGGGAGCAGCCTCTGTGTGGCAAGCAGATTGCCGAAGCGGCAAGCGAAAGTAGGCTGCTGGTCACCTTTTCAACATGAACTTTTGCGTAGATGACGGTTTTTTTAAAAATGATTAACATAGTAAACTTTTTCACTAAATGCTCTATCTAATGAGCATTAGATATCTATATGTGATAGATCCACTTTAAAGGAGTGTCAGGCATAGACTCCCCAGTGCTGTATTTATTAAAAAAAACATCTTTTTCCATCCAGTAGGCTCTTCGCCTTTAACCCTTTGAGTACCAGAGAGGTATAACACACAATGCATTGCAATGCGTTACATACCTCTCTGGCACTAAGAGGGTTAAATGGTATGTAAAGTTTGGGACTTAAAGGGACAGTACCTCCTGGTACAAATTAAATATAGTAGTATGTTAGATAAGGAAAATATAGCACATCTTATTCACATATAAATAATAAAGAAATAGTAATTTTTTTTTAAATGAAGAACAAATATGTATTGTAGGACTCATCCAGCGTAGAAAGACAAGGAGCACCCACTGATGGAGATTCGATATTCAAAAGCTATTAACCCTTTGAATGCCAGAGGGGTACGCAAGGCATTGCGAAGCAATGCCAGAGGGGTACGCAAGGCATTGCGAAGCAGTGCCTTGTGTTCCCCTCTGGCGCTCAAAGAGTTAAGATGATGCTCTCTAGTTCAGTGTTTGTAGAACTTTACAGTTGAAAACAGAAATTCTCCTTAGAGAACAATGAAACATCACCACCTGGTGGTCACTTTTAAACATTTTTTTTTTTTTTTTTAAATCTGAGAAGAGATGGCTTACACTAGGTGAAATGGGGGGCAGGGCTTTCATTGTTCTCATAGGAAGAAGATTGTCCCCTGCTGTTATCTGTCTGGTCTATGGACTGGATTCCACATCTGAGAAGAGATGGCTTACACTAGGTAAAAGGGGCGGGAGGGGAAACTTTGCTTGTGAATATCTCTCAAACCATAAAGGTCTGAAAGATAAGACTTTTATGGTTCTTCATGTTTTTTTAATGCCTACAAAATAAAATAAAGATAAAACGAAGTATTACTATCCCTTTAAAGAGAAACAAAGAAGATACAGCTTTTATAATGACTGAATGAATTGTTTTATCAGGGTTAACTATGGAAATATATGGCCATACTCACAAATACATAATTGATCAAGTCTGGGGCAAACCAACCTCACCATAATGGAAAAGTTACCTAAATTCTTATTGATATAAATGAGGCTTTTATTTTAAAGCATTCCACTCTGGAGAGGTCAGTAACACATTGCATCATTGTAGGCCTCTTTCATATTCAAAGGGTTAAATATCCCCCCCCCCTTTATAATTACATCGATCATGTAGATTTGAGGCCCTACTGGCAGATCCGCTCTCCTGGCAGTTGTCATGCCAAAACTGCATTGTGGGCCCCAACGGACCAATGGGGGTGCTGATAATGGATCTCTGGGGCTCCTTCACTGGTACCATGAGAAGCAACTAAGCTGTGAGACTTAAGTCTCCGTTCAGTCTCTTGTTCTCCACGATGCAGTTCCCACAGACCCTCTGTCTGGAAATCCCAACATGCAAGTCTCTGGAGACTGAACACACAACCCGCAGACTTTGTGGCTGAGATCCTTATACCACGTTCCACTCCAGGGGGTCCGTTTTCTACCCCCCCTCCCTCCCAAACAGCCAACAGGAGCAGTTTTGGATGCTGCGGCTCGTTACTGTTGAAACACTCATAGGAACAAGCTCAGTAAAACATGATAATGTGCCCCAGAATGGAACCGATTTTCCTTAGTACCGTATCCTCGTTTTTTTTTTAACCCTTTTGAGACCCTGAATGAATGAAGGAGCCATGCAGTGGATACCCATCTGGCACTCAGAGGGTTAAGTGAAGCATGTTCCAGTGTAGAACCACAAACCCTGCAGATGAATAGGACGTGCTTGTATTAAGTCCAGTCTACCCCACCGCACAGCGGCCCCTTGTAAAACAGAAGTGCACATTAGCAAATTAAGTTACAGGGCTGAGTGCTGCGCACCAGAATATATTTCTAATCCATTTTAAAAGCAAAAGTGGACAACGTTTATCTTCAATTGCTGTGTCAGTCATCCGAGGATCCAAAGTGGATTTAAGCACTTCTGTAGAGATCAGCTGAGTAAGTGGAGGGTTGTTTTTTTTACACAAATGAACAAAAATGGAAAATATTGGACATATAAAAGCAGAACAGAGCAATTATTTGGCAAATCAAGGGCACTGTGGGGGACAAATAAATTTGCACATTGAAGTAAATGGGGCTTTTAACCCCTTAAAGTGGAACTTTCACGTTAATTACATTGCCCCAGAATATATTACTAACCTAGTGATATGTGAAGTTATACTAGCCTTAAAGGGATAGTAATGTTTCATATTAAAAGCAGCTCTAATTAATTATCATAGTTTTGTGTCATGGAGAGTGTTATTTCAATTCTGTCAGAGTTGTAGTTCAAGAGTAATTGAATGATAAAGTATCCCCCTCCCGCTCCTTTTACTGATGTAACACTGCTCACCTCAGAGCAGCAAGACTGTCCGGATGGATCACAGAGAGGGACAATCTTCACTGATCATAAGGAAAAACCTGAAAAACATGTCAAGGGGGGCAGGGTCTTCCTTATGATCACAGTAAGAAGATTGTCCCTTGCTGTGATCTGTCCGGTCAAGAGACCAGATTCTTCATCTGAGGGGAGGCGCTTACACTAGGTAAAAGGGGCGGGAGGGGGATACTTTATCATTCAATTACTCTTGTACTACAACTCTGACAGTATTGAAATAACATCTCCATGACCCAAATACTATGAAGATTAATTGGAGCTGATTTTATTTTGAAACATTACTATCCCTTTAACTCCATTGAACATGATTGTCAGCACTCTCCCTGCTTTTCGCATGCCCCTTGAATTGCCTGCACGAAATAGTGACATGAAGTAGAAAGCCAGACAACGACTACACGTTAAAAAGTAACATCCTGCACCATCCTGTGGAGATTTATGGTCAACTGACCGGAGCTGTCCATAGGATAGTGTAGCAACAGCGCCACTGTACAATTTCAGGCCACTGAGATACTGCATCTAAAAGGTTCACGTTTGAGCTGTAATAACTTTTGAATAAAACACCTTAAAGCAGTGGGGGTTCCCTTGTTTTACTCAGGGGTATAAACGCTACAACATATTTCTTTTTTACGTTTTAAGTATTACTGTCCCTTTAATGTGTATCCGTTGTCTGGCTTGCTCCTTCATGTCTGTTCCTTGCAGACAGCTCTATGGGAAGGTGGTGGGCGGGCATACAAGGCCACAGGGGCACTGCCGGCATTAAAATGAGATGCCTGCAGTACAGCTTGTACCACAGGCAGGCTCCAAGGTGACTAATAATAACTGTTGTACTTAAACTTTTTTAATGAAAATGTATATGTAATAAGATTTTTATTGTTGATTAAAATAAGGTACTGCACTGCTGAGAGATCTTTCATTCAAAGGTTATTATAGACCAAGTTTTTTTTTTTTTTTTTCATCAATCTTAGCGTCTGCGCCAAGAGGCCATTTGTTTTTATAATGCACTCTGTGATAACCTTGAGTCACAGACTAGGGGCGAGATGTTCAAAAAGTTATGGTCTGTTCTTAGTCCATCAATTCTCAGACATATTACCCTCGTTTTTTTGTATCCAATTCCGTCATTTCTGTCAATGGGAAAAAGCAGGCTTATAAGTGTACGTGGTTTAATCCGTCATATTGTTATTTTCAGGAAAAAAATCTCTTTGCCATCACATTGTAGTCTGATTAACGTCATTTTTTTCCGACAAACTAAAAATGATCGAAACTTGGAGAAGACAAATTAAAGTACTATTAGCGGATAGGGATATGTTGCGGTAGTATGGATTTAACTGGTAAAAGAAAAAGTGTTTGGAAATTTGTCATTTTTAAGGCTAAAAAAGAAAATTTTCTTTGAAAAGTTTCATTTTAAAGATAAAATGAAAGAACTTTTTAAAGGCAATATTCATCAAGACATTTTCAGTTATTTAAGATACGTTTTCAGATATGACTGAGTTACTTCTGCAAATACCGTTCTTCTTTTACCCCCAACTCAAGATCCGACAATTTTTTCATTGGCGACTTTTGAACATCTTCCCCTATGAGTCTCCATAGTAAGAAATAGGACTTGTAGTATAAAAAAGCAAGGTCTGAACTGTAAGTAGTTTAGAATGAAAAATAACCTTGTTTTACTTAAAGGGATAGTAATACTTCGTTGTATCTTTATTTTATTTTATTTTGTAGGCATTAAAAAAACATGAAGAACGATATAAGTCTTATCTCTCAAACCTTTATGGTTTGAGAGATATTCACAAGTAAAGTTTCCCCTCCAGCCCCTTTTACCTAGTGTAAGCCATCTCTTCTCAGATGTGGAATGCAGTCCATAGACCAGACAGATAACAGCAGGGGACAATCTTCTTCCTATGAGAACAATGAAAGCCCTGCCCCTCTTGACAAGTTTTTCAGGTTTTTCCCTTATCTTAATTGAAGATTGTCCCTCTCTGCAGTCTACCTGGGCACCTCCCTTCTGATCTGGCTGAGCAGTGTTACATCAGTAAAAGGGGCGGGAGGGGGATACTTTATCATTCAATTACTCTTGAACTACAACTCTGACAGAATTGAAATAACACTCTCCAAAGCCCAAATACTATGATGATTAATTAGAGCTGCTTTTATTATGAAACATTACTATCCCTTTAACAGGAAAATAATTACAATATACATTTTTTTAAAAGAAATAAGTTTACTGTGGAACAATGAGTTGGAGACCTTTTGTAATACTCAGTAGGTTCAAAGCCCCCAGTTAAATGGATTTAACCTTCTGAGTGCCAGAGGGGTACGCAACGCATTGCAAAGCAATGGCACTGGCACTCAAAGGGTTAGATGAATATTTGTTCTTCTTCCCTTGGTGCAGTTGGTTTTTGCCAATATTATTCCACTTTCCTATGTAGTATAGAATCTTATATGTCTAAATCATACATCAGAGGGTTAACCCTTTGAGTGCCAGAGGGGTATGCAACGCATTGCAAAGCAATGGCACTGGCACTCAAAGGGTTAGATGAATATTTGTACTTCTTCCCTTGGTGCAGTTGGTTTTTGCCAATATTATTCCACTTTCCTAAGTCGTATAGAATCTTATATGTCTAAATCATACACCAAAGGGTTAACCCTTTGAGTGCCAGAGGGGTACGCAACGCATTGCAAAGCAATGCGTTGCGTACCCCTCTGGCACTCAAAGGGTTAAATGAATGGGTATTTGCACTTCTTGCCTTGGTACAGTTGGTTATTGCCAAAATGATTCCACTCTCCTATGTAGTATAGAGACATATGTCTACATGTTACACCAATATGTCTGGGAGACTCTTAAAATTTTATCTGTGGCTTCTAATATTTTTAGAGTAGTCCATATACATTTGTGTACATGAACCCCCTTCACTAGCTCCAAAAAATGTTGTCTGGCGTCAGAGTTTTCACCATTGTTAGTAGCCCTGTTTTACGCATTCCCGTGACGGATACGATCTGGGTCATCCCCTCAGCTGCAGGTGAACGTGGGTTTGTGTTCCTCAAAAGCCAGATTTAGGAGAAAGAAATCTTTTCTTCCCCCGGCCACCCTGAAAGGCTCCTGCATCTGGTTTCAACCTGCATGTGTTCGGCTGAATAGCTTAGTAAGCCAGGGTGGTAATAAAACACTTAAAATTTATTGTGACATTCAGATTTAATTAAAAAGTGCACAGTTAGAAAAGTAAAACATAATGTGAAGTCGTGTTCCCCCTTTCTTCCAAAAAAACTAATTAGACTTGTATTTTAAATTGTTTATGAGCTGCTAATCACGGCAATAAATCATTGATAGTGAAAAAGACAGTCTCCATTAAGGCACTAGTATAACTGTTTATGTCCTCAGTTTCTATCAAGACCAAATTGATCTGGAAGTAAATTTATTAAACACTAGGGAAGGAATCATTAGTGCTTTCTGTAAATATTCCCAAGCTACATTTATTATAATGGTTTACGACTTTGACTGAAACTAAAATTACATGTCCATATGACGGTAATTATTATATAGCCTGACGCACTCTGCACTTTGGCTTTAGGAGAAAGTGATGGAAAACTTGTGTCTCATGTTATTAACTCCTTGGGGGAGATTCACTAAGGTGTGATAAATAGGAGATAAAGTGGAGGTGAATTCTCCGTTGATATCACTTCTCCAGTTCCTATGTTAGTCAGTGGAACCTATGCACAAAGGTCTCCAGTGTTGAAGATATATTAGTGCATAGGCACCATACAATAACATAGGAACTGGAGAAGTGATATCACTGGAGAAGGCATCTTTACTTATCACGTCTTTATCACTGCTTAGTGAATCTCCCCCCTTGAGTACCAAAGAAATGTGCAGTGCACTACAAAGCAATGTGTTGCATATCTGTCTGGTCCTGAAGGGGTTAATATTTTGACTCCCAGTCTAGTTCGAATCCAATTCCTAAGTGCCCATGTACTTTCGGATAGGCCGAGGCATTGCATTTAGTATTCAAAATTAGTAGTGCCTTTTTTTGGGGGGGTGGGACTTGGGTTACACTAAATCCTCAACATTCAGTGCACATAATCTAAATTCTTTGGGGTTTTTTCCTGGATTTCTGGGTATCACAGTCTACAGTAGAGGCCGAATTTATCCTGTGCGTCCTTCATCTGTGGTGTGTCTACCGGCATAGTTGTGGCCACTTTCTCATTGCTGTGATCGTGAAACAGGCACTAGACCGGACGCCTGTTTATGGGCCTATTTTGTGTGGCCTAATTGGGTCCTGCCTCCTTCTGCTCCTTTATAAACCTCCCTGGGCCTGGGAGTCATTGCCCTTATGTGGTGTTTCTGATATTGTCTCTTGTGCTCCGTTGTGATCTGTACTCTACTGAGAATCCGCTCAGTATATGACCCCGGCTTGTCTGACTACGCACATCGGTTCTGACCTGTGCTTCTGGCTGGCTAACTCGCTCCATGTATGACCCGGCTTGTCTGACTACCCACATCGGTTCTGACCTGTGGCTCTGGCTGACTAACTCGCTCCGTGTAGTCCTCAGTTTGTCTGACATCTGGCTCTTGCTGCCTATCGCTCCACATAGTCCCCAGCTTGTTGGACATGTGGCTCTGGCTGACTACTGGCTCTGTATTCTCCGAACTTGCCTGACCATCAGTCTCAGTGTTTCATGGTTCAGGCCTGCTCTCACTCCCTGTTGCCTCTGGTCGCGTGACCCAGGGTGGATACTTGTGCTTCGGTGACCGTTCCCTCTGGCGTTCCACCCACACCATGGTCCTAGTGTCCGGTATCTCGCAGTAGTGCAGTGCACAGCACAGTGTGCAGCTCCAGGTAGGAGCCTAGGTCCTATCATCCTGAGTTTTGAGGTTGTGTGGGCTATACTATTGTTAAATAAAGGTGGATTTATATTTTATATTTGTGCCTTTCCTTCGTTGCCTTAAAATCGTGACACTGGGGAACCAATGTCATTTTTATACACTCTGTATATAGCGCCAACTTATTCTGCAGTGCTGTACAACAGCCAGGAATAGGCATATGGAGATATTGAATGGTTCAGACAGAACATAGAAAACAAACGTATAAGAGGGCCCCCTGCTGGTGAGCGCTTATAGCCATTATACAGTGACTCTTATTTAGCAGGTTTGCTAAACAGGAGAGGAAGTTTTATGATCAGATTTATTGATCACTTTGTTGGTCCGTTACAAAATTCTGGTTCTGTTCAAACTGATTTTGAAGGAGAGGGGGTAAAATGGGCGGGGTGAGCAGGACATGGGAGCAGGGAAGGAGGGAGTGAGAATTGGGGGTAGAGATGGAAAGAGGAGTAGAGAGAGGAGGAGAGAAAGAAAGCAGGAGGTCAGTAGAGAGGAGAGTGGGCAAGGGGTCCTATCTTGTAAGATGTGATGACCCAAGAATGAAATTCTGCTACAATGTTCATAAGAATCTGCTATTTTTTAATTTTATATTTTACATCCTCTGATTTCTGCTATTTGTCTGGTCCAAGTGGCAAATCAAAAACGGCGGGTGGGG
Organism: Rhinophrynus dorsalis; assembly: GCA_037306005.1. Taxonomy (NCBI): domain Eukaryota; kingdom Metazoa; phylum Chordata; class Amphibia; order Anura; family Rhinophrynidae; genus Rhinophrynus; species Rhinophrynus dorsalis. The sequence continues at coordinate 505,459,897 of CM074722.1, read as the reverse complement.
GGGGGATTTACTAAGCAATGATAAAGAGGTGATAACGCAGAGATGACTTCTCCAGTGTTATCACTTCTCCAATTCCTATGTTATTCTGTGGAGCCTATTTACTAAGATCTCCAAAGCTGAAGAAATCTTATTGCATTGCCTCCATAGATTAACCCCTTAGTGACTGGCCTTGTTCACACGCGCACGGCTAAGATTTTTTTCAAAATTATTCCGGAGTCCCTGAACGGCGTGCAGCCGCGCAGGGACCCAGACTTCCAGGACGTACATGCACGTCCTCTGTCACTAACATTGCGGGATGTACATGTACGTCCATTGTTGGGAAGGGGTTAACATAGGAACTTGAGAAGTGATATCACTGGAGAAATGATCACTTCTTTATCGCCTCTTCATCGCCTCTTCATCTCCTCTTTATCGCCTCTTTATCACTTCTTTATCACCACTTAGTGAATCCCCCCCCACACTTTACAGCGTGTGCAGAACTGCCTTTCTTGTATGAGTACTGAATTCCCAAAATCTCATGGGTCATCCCCGTCTGTTAATAGTAACTAGCGATCTAGTAAGATCAGCTTGGCGAGGCCGCCTGGAAGCCGATTCAGAAGTCAGAACAATCTCTGGGAGCAGCTCAGCTGTCAGATTTGGAAGACAAAGGGTCTTATTCCCAAATTAAAATTGAGTAATTATGGGGCAAACCAAACAACCCAGTGGGGAAAAAAATAAACATATTCTCTGACTTAAATCAGCCTTTACCCCTTTAATGCCAGAGGAGTCTCTAAATCGGAAATGACTTCAGCCTTACAGGGATTTTTGACCAAATTTAAATGAATAGAAATTAGTGGAATTATTTCCCCCCTTGGATGTAGTGTGTTTGCCCCAGAATTGTTCCAGTTCTTCTTAGTACAGTGTCCATGGGCGTCCATGGTGGTGGGGGGGGGGGCAAGAGGGGGCCATTGCCCTCCCCACAAGCATACTTGCCCCCCACCCGGGTCGCCATGTACACATAGTAGATGGTGGTCTGGCCTGAGGTACGTAATTTAGCTTTGCCCCCCCCCCCTCCCCCAAACATTTCTGCAGTCGCCCATGACAGCGGCCTTTCTCTCTGGACTCTGAAGCCCAAATAATCAATTAGAGCCGTTCTGCAGGGACAACAATGCTCATTATTTGTTACTGATAATCACAAGTTTTAAGGGGCAGTTCAGAGAGTTGGCACCTGGTTTCCATACTGTACTTTTCCCCACAAGCGGGGCACAGTTTCTCCTGCTGTATCGCTAAAAGAGCAAGAAAAAGGATTACAAAATGTTCCAAACACAAGAATCAACTCACACTGAGACTGATTAATTCCCCTTCAAACATATTAACCTCAAAATAGTCGCTCCTTATTGTATCTCCCAGAGGATTTCTGCTCCAGAGCATGTATGCAGATTTTACAATTTATATGGAAAGTTTATTGCCATGGCAACCATTAGAATCTCATTAAATGTATTTTTGGAAAGATTAGGATAAGGGCATAATGTGATGGTTATGAATGTATGTATCAGATACTGAACTGCACAGAACACTGTACTGAGGCTGAAATAGATCTCCTACACTGTTATATGACAATGTTCTGTTACAGTGTTATATTATAGTGTGTTATGTTACACTGCTGTATGACAATGTTCTGTTACAGTGTTATATTATAGTGTGTTTTGTTACACTGTTGTATTATAATGAGTTGTTTCATTATGCAATATTATGTTACATTGTTATATTATACCATGTTATATACATTGCTATATGACGGTTATATTTTATATTATAATGTATTATTATAGTACCTTCTTATAGTGTACATTGATGTAGCATTTTATCATGTTACATTGTTATTGTTGCATGTTCTGTATGTCATTGCATTATTATATAGGAGTATGTTATAATATAGTTATAAGAGTTTATACGGTATGTCCAATAAGTGTGGGTTTATATGATAGTACAATAATAGTACTGGTTTATATGGTATGTATAATAACAGTGCGGGTTTATATAGTATGTGCAATAATAGTGTGGGTTTATATGATAGTACAATAATAGTGCTGGTTTATATGGTATGTGCAATAATAGTGCTGGTTTATACGGTGTGTACAATAACAGTACTGGTTTATATGGTATGTATAATAACAGTGTGGGCTTATATAGTATGTGCAATAATGGTGTGGATTTATATGATAGTACAATAATAGTGCTGGTGTATATGGTATATACAATAACAGTGCAGGTTTGTATGGTACGTACAATAATATTACTGGTTTATACGGCATGTACAATAACAGTACCGGTTTATACGGTATGTACAATAACAGTACTGATTTATACAGCATGTACAATAACAGTACCAGTGTATACGGTATGTACAATAACAGTACTGGTTTATACGGCATGTACAATAACAGTACCGGTGTATACGGTATGTACAATAACAGTACTGGTTTATACAGCATGTACAATAACAGTACCGGTTTATACGGTATGTACAATAACAGTACCGGTTTATACTGTATCTACAATAACAGCACTGGTTTATACGGCATGTACAATAACAGTACCAGTTTATACTGTATCTACAATAACAGCACTGGTTTATACGGTATGTACAATAACAGTACTGGTTTATATGGTATGTACAATAATCGTACCAGTACTAGTGGGTGGGAAGTGGGCAGAACAGGATGGGAAGGAGAAGTGGGAGGGAAGTGGGAGGAACAGGGTGGGAAGGAGGAGAAGTGGGAGAGAAATGGGAGGAACAGGGTGGGAAGGAGAAGTGGGAGGAACAGGGTGGGAAGGAACAGGGTGGGAAGGAGGAGAAGTGGGCAGTGTTTCATTAGAAACTCCCCATATCCATAGACTCAGCCTCTGTTTTGGGAGACCTGGTAATTAAAGTGGACCTGTCACATATAGATATCTAATGCTCATTAGATAGAGCATTTAGCGAAAAAGTTTAATATGTTAGTCATTTTTGAAAAAAAACCATTATCTACGCAAAAATTAAAGTTGCTCCCGTCCCACTACCCAGCATCCTCCGATGACGGAGGATGTCTGTCTCTAAGCTGGAGCGATCTCATTGGCTAGATATCGATCTCAGCCAATGAGATCACTCCAGCTTAGAGAAAGTAAGCCTCCGTCATTGGAGGATACTGGGTAGTGGGACAGGAGCAGAAGCAGTGCTGCAAGCAGGAAGTAGGCTGCTGGGCATGTTTTAAACTTGAATTTTTGCGTAGATAACGGGGGTTTTTAAAAAAATGACTAACATATTAAACTTTTTTGCTAAATGCTGTATCTAATGAGCATTACTTCTCTATATGTGATAGATCCACTTTAACTGCACAAACAGGAGTCTCTGGGGCAGATCCTGAGAGATCCGGGGTATGATTTTATTTGCCTCCACAGATATAACATCCAGCACAGAATGAAGATTTGATCTCTTGAACAAAGGCACAATGTCAACATTCATAAGGGGCATTAGGAATTTTTGGCCGTAATAAATTAACCAGGAGGTTATTATTCAGAGGTGTTACTTCCCCTTTAACACAATGCACTCGAGAAACCCCTTGCATGCAAGGGGTTAATATAATCCTTGCAGTTAATAAATCTAGGTAACCACAAAACCCCACCAGTCAATCAATTCCTAGTGGTGTCTACGTTAAGATGAAAAGTAGTTTCAATTGAAGAAAAACACCATAAATACATTACATTACAGGATTACGTTTAACCCACCAGACTAACTGGTTAGGGAGTAAGGCTTTGGAAAAGCTTAATAAGAACGAGATATCAATTCCTGCAGGACGGTTGGGAGTTATAAACTGATCTTATGAGTTTTCAGGATAAACAAAGAAAGATGAATAGTTTAATTATTTGATGCCACGTTTACGTTAAAATCAAAAGGCTCATGTAAATTATTAAAACAGAATTACAGTTTCAATCAATGATGAGTTAAGATGATAAGTGTGCAGACCTGGACGTGACTCATAAAGCACTTTGGCTGCGATTCATTACACCGCAGCCTGCATTGCAGTCGGAGTCATTTGGCGCGTCCAGGACGGTTTTCCCAGGATACAGCGGGGAGGAATTAGCGCTGGAGTGTGGGGGGGTCTTAGAAGAGACCGGGCCGTATGTTAGACACAGTCTGAGGCTGATGTACTAACAAAAAGTCGTGCAATTTTAGGGCAAAACCAGCTGAACTACAGGGAGGAGATAAATTTTCACATTAACGTGAAGGAGGTTTAACCCTATGATTGCTAGTAAGGTCTACAGTGTATTTCCATTGCAGTGTGTTGCAGACCTCTTGGGTATTCAAGGGGTTAAAAACCCCATTTGAAGTGGAACTAACACGTGACAACATCATAAGAGATTTGGAAAGAGAATTAAAATTCACATCTACTTTATGTTAACCTGGTCTTCCCATAAACACTAGATTATGGGATATTTAGTTTGATTTATTATTCATATCATGCAAGCTAGAAATTACTAGGGGGCATGTCTGCCAGGGGCTAGGATTCCTAGCATTCCACACTGCGCTCCCTCCAACCCTCCACTCCCTGCCATCCAGACACTAACATTCCACACTGCTCTCCCTCCAACCCACCCCTCCCTGCCATCCATATACTAACATTCCACACTGCGCTCCCTCCAACCCTCCCATTCCTGCCATCCAGACACTAACATTCCACACTGCTCTCCCTCAACCCTCCCCTCCCTGCCACCCAGACACTAACATTCCACACTGCTCTCCCTCCAACCCTCCCCTCCCTGCCATCCAGACACTAACATTCCACACTGCGCTCCCTCCAACCTTCCACTCCCTGCCATCCATATACTAACATTCCACACTGCGCTTCCTCCAACCCTCCCATTCCTGCCATCCAGACACTAACATTCCACACTGCGCTCCCTCCAACCTTCCACTCCCTGCCATCCATATACTAACATTTCACACTGCTCTCCCTCCAACCCTCCCCTCCCTGCCATCCATATACTAACATTCCACACTGCGCTCCCTCCAACCCTCCCCTCCCTGCCATCCAGACACTAACATTCCACACTGCTCTCCCCCCAACCCTCCCCTCCCTGCCATCCATATACTAACATTCCACACTGCGCTCCCTCCAACCCTCCCCTCCCTGCCATCCATATACTAACATTCCACACTGCGCTCCCTCCAACCTTCCACTCCCTGCCATCCATATACTAACATTCCACACTGCTCTCCCTTCAACCCTCCCCTCCCTGCCATCCATATACTAACATTCCACACTGCTCTCCTTTAACCCTCTACTCCCTGCCATCCATATACTAACATTCCCCACTGCTTTCCTCTAACCCCCCTTACTGCCATCCAGACACTAACATTCCACACTGCTCTCCCTCCAACCTTCCACTTCCTGCAGTCAGATACTAACATTCCACACTGCTCTCCCTCCAACCTTCCACTTCCTGCAGTCAGATACTAACATTCCACAGTGCTCTCCCTCCCACCTGCACTCCTGTCAGGAGGATACTAATGTTCTATAAATGGGAGAAATCATATTCATTGTAATGTAGGACCTTTAGTCGTCCATCTGTTGCTGAACTACAGCTCCCAGTGTCCTCAGACAGACAGCAGGACTTTAGGAATCCGGTTTGCCCGCCCCAGTACTGACAAAGCTCCACACAGTAAAATGACAGCTGAAGCCGTTTCTCTCACCTTAGTTTCTACCTCCCAGTGTTCCCCAAACAAAAAAAGAAAGTAATTGCCTTGGTTTTTATTTTGGAGAAGCTAATCAGCGATTATATGCTGGTCACGGTCTGTCCAGTGATATTTCAAATAAAATGGCTGCACTTCTTCCTCAGGTTACGCTTTCTACAACACCAAAGACAAGAAGACTTATTGCCTTTTATTAGTACAAATTGGATTTCATTCTCTCTTTTTTCTTGGGAAATAAGGCAAACCTCACGCAGGTGGCATTGAGCGTGTTGAAATTAAGTTATTTGGAATTATCCGCCCTTCAATAACGAGCTACGGATCTGACCAGAGCTGAAATCCTAAAATAACTTTTTTTTTATGTTTCTTTGTTCATTAGTTTAACATCCTCATCTGAAGCTGCCAGTTTTTCATTTCGAGGAGATTAGAGTTGATGTCAAATGTGCGAGCAGCAGGAGTACCTACCCTTTGAACCCTACAGATCAATTGCCTTCACTTCTCTCGCTCTCTCCCAGAATCCCTTGTTTCCCCAGCCGTGCACGCTAACTATTGGTACAGTCATTGTGGACTGAGTGTGAGATGAAAAGAGTTATGCAGTACACAGGCCAAGGCATTGATGATTTAAGAAATACAGTCTATCACTTTTCTCTGGACAAATTGTCTCGTGGGTTTGATTAACATTTCAGCCACAAGTCAATATAGTGACCTGATTCTACCTTTCTCAACGGTGAAGACAGACAGCAATTGTTGAGTGATTTAACTGGGGAAAGGAACAGAGAAGGAGAAATTCATTCTGATCTAAGGATAGGAGCTAACGGGCAGATCAAAAGGATGAAAACAGAATCAAATGAAGATTCTCAAACATTCTGTAGTGAAGAAAAAAAAAAATCCCACTTTCTGGAAGAATTTACAGCCAGTAGCTAATACCCTGGGCTTCATTTGCCCACGTTCAAAAAAAAAAAATCTACTCTTTATTTTTTTAATTAACCTTCATCTCCCAAGGTGAGATGATTGGAGATACAGAGTTCTGGGAAGTCTTAAGGGAAATTAGCACAAGTAACCTGCGTTATTAACCCATACCTCCCAAGAGTCCCTCTTTAGGAGGGGCAGTCCCTCTTTTAAACCCAAATCCCTCTTTCACACCCTGGTGTCCCTGTGTTTAGGAGATCAGACTGTGTGGTGTGTATAGAAGTGTATCACCCTGGTGTCCCTGTGTTTAGGAGATCAGACTGTGTGGTGTGTATAGAAGTGTATCACCCTGGTGTCCCTGTGTTTAGGAGATCAGACTGTGTGGTGTGTATAGAAGTGTATCACCCTGGTGTCCCTGTGTTTAGGAGATCAGACTGTGTGGTGTGTATATAAGTGTATCACCCTGGTGTCCCTGTGTTTAGGAGATCAGACTGTGTGGTGTGTATATAAGTGTATCACCCTGGTATCCCTGTGTTTAGGAGATCAGTCTGTGGTGTGTGTATATAATGTATCACCCTGGTGTCCCTGTGTTTAGGAGATCAGACTGTGTGGTGTGTATATAAGTGTATCACCCTGGTGTCCCTGTGTTTAGGAGATCAGACTGTGTGGTGTGTATAGAAGTGTATCACCCTGGTGTCACTGTGTGTAGGAGATCAGACTGTGTGGTGTGTATATAAGTGTATCACCCTGGTGTCCCTGTGTTTAGGAGATCACACTGTGTGGTGTGTATATAAGTGTAATCACCCTGGTGTCCCTGTGTTTAGGAGATCAGACTGTGTGATGTGTATATAAGTGTATCACCCTGGTGTCCCTGTGTTTAGGAGATCAGACTGTGTGGTGTGTATATACATGTATCACCCTGGTGTCCCTGTGTTTAGGAGATCAGACTGTGTGGTGTGTATAGAAGTGTATCACCCTGGTGTCCCTGTGTTTAGGAGATCAGACTGTGTGGTGTGTATATAAGTGTATCACACTGGTGTCCCTGTGTTTAGGAGATCAGACTGTGTGGTGTGTATATAAGTGTATCACCCTGGTGTCCCTGTGTGTAGGAGATCAGACTGTGTGATGTGTATATAAGTGTATCACCCTGGTGTCCCTGTGTGTAGGAGATCAGACTGTGTGGTGTGTGTATAAGTGTATCATTCTGGTGTCCCTGTGTTTAGGAGATCAGACTGTGTGGTGTGTATATAAGTGTATCACATTGCTCTACAGCAATAAAACTCACACGTTTAATCTCCAATATATATATATATATGTTTCTACATTATCTGTGTAAATAAAATACTTTGGTCTTGTTATAAGTAATTTACGAGGTTACACAAGGACATGTCAATAGGTCATGGAATAGCCTAAATCTTCTAGGTAATGTCATACCCCCATCAACACCCCCTAAAACATAAGTGCCCCTCTTTGGCAAGTTGAAATGTTGGGATGTGTGTTATCCCTTTAAGGATGTGATATTTAACTGTGATAGGACTTATGAGGGACAGTGGTTATTAAACTGAGTATGTAAGAAAATGGGGGACAGTGAAACAAGGATGGGGTGCAATACAGCGAGGATAATATACTAAGGAGAACTGGAGAAATTCTGTAGCACACAGGCTGCTCTATGAGGGGTGGTGGAAATTCCCATTGAATTAAATTGTTCCATTTTTGCACTTGTGAATATGAACCAAAGTGTCTTTTGTGCTCAGGTATTTGTCTAGGTTTGTATGAGATTGTATTGAGCTCAACATTTTCTTAAAATGATTTCCTGTGTTCTGCCGACAGTTTGAACTGTAATACAATTTGAATGAAGCATTTTCTAGCAATGGGATTTGCATTGGAAAACCATAATATATATATATATATATATATATATATATATATATGTAATAAACCATAATATATATATGTAATATACAATTCCGTTTGGGATAAAGGCTACAGTTATAGCCGAGCATCAATTTCAATAAAACATCATTTTGGATTTGAAAAAAGGACCCTGTGAGTGCCATGTCTCCTCCCAAAACATATATATATATACTAGTCTTAAAGCCCATGTACACGGGCCAACTCCGGTGGTGGCATCGCGTGCATCCATCTCTACTGCACATATCTGCTTCTGAGAAACATCCTTAGCGATGTAACTTTCACCTTAAAGGGTTAGTAATGTCCAATAAGAATGTTATGTTGCATAGTAGATTTAAAAAAATAAATTATGTGGAGCAAATCCCATCTCTCATACCTTTATGGTTAGAGAGATATTCACATCTAAAGTTCCCCCTCCCTCCCCTTCTCCTGACATCAGCGCTGCGCTGACAGCAAGTGATCCTGGTGGGACCGGTCAGTGGCTCTGCAGCAGAGGCGAAATAGTGATATTTGAAAATAATTACTTCATTGGAACGGTCTACAAAGTGTGCCTGGTTTGCAAGGACACTCTGTAGACCATTCAAATGAAGTAAATCTTTTTAAATATCGCTAATTCGGCTCTGCTGCAGAGCCACCTTGTGTCGGCCGAGACGGATCTCCTTCTGTCAGCTTTACATCTGATGTTAGGAGAAGGGGTGAGAGGGGGGAACTTTAAATGTGAATATCTCTCTAACCATAAAGGTATGAGAGATGGGGTTTGCTCCACATAATTTATTTTTTAATCTACAATATAACATAACATTATTACTGGACATTACGGTTACTTTAATTAAAGTTTGCATTATGAAAACTGCATTAAACACTGTCTATACGTCATGTTAGCCAAAAGTCCAGCAAATGTCCAGTTATAGGGATAGTGACGTCTATACTAAAGTTTAGCTCCGAATATTCTATATTGGATTTATAACATGCAGCGCTGAGTTTAATAACTTGCTGTTCTGTAGTTCAAAAGATATTGAAGCTTAAATGATCCCCCTCCCTCCCCTTCTGGCCCCTCCCACTGAATCTGGAATCCGGTCGTGTGACCAGACGGATGCAGTGAGGGACAAACTTCATTCAGTATAAGGAAAACCCTGCGCTTCTTGATGAAGGAGGACAGGATTTGCCTCTTGCTTACTGAAGACTGTACCTCACCGCTCTCCATCCGGACCAGACTTACAGGCAGCGTGACGCGGCCAGAAGGGGAGGGAGGGGATCATTTAAACTTCAGTATCTTTTGAACTACAGAACAGCAAGTTATTAAACGTAGCTCTGCATGTTATAAAAGCAACATAGAAGACTTACAGCTGAACTTTATTACAGACATTACTATCCCTTTAACCCTTTGAGTGCCCGAGGGGTACGCAACGCATTGCTTTGCAATGCGTTGCGTACCCCTCTGGCACTCAAACGGTTAAAGCGGAATGAGCCAATAGTCCGGGGCTGACAGGCAGGAAGAAGCGCAGACATCTTTCCATAGTGCCGTCTGTGTGCCTTCGCTGTCGTCCCTTCCGGAGCAGAACAGCTCCCAGCAACACCTCCTAGAGCCAACTGGGACTGACCGCGCAGGCGCGCAGACGTCACTATGGAAAGATGTCTGCGCTGTTTAATGTCTGTCAGTCCCGGAGTAGAGGCTCATTCTCATGAACGCGGTAATAATTTTGGCGAATAGCGCTACTGAGCAGCTAGTAGCCAGATGGGGAATTATTTGGGACAGTGTTTTTTAAGGGTGGTAGTTCCGCTTTAAAGGATTAGCAATGGATGAATATAAACGCATTTCTGTTGACTCCTCGCATGTTTTTGGCCATGTACCGCTGTATTTCACTATCATCCGAAGTGCAGTTCAGCAGAAATTCAGTTATATATACTAGTTTTAAAGCCCATGTACACGGGCCAGCACTGGCGGCGCTGCAGTCATGCGCATTACTGACCGCCTGAACTCGCCGCGGCTGATACAGAGCGGGGAGCTCCAAATTCAGACCGTAGTCCTCTCTGCACACCTTCCTGGTACCAAGGAAGGTGCACATAGAGGACTCTGGTCTGAATTTGGAGCGCCTTGTTCCGTATCGGTCACGGCGCAGGCAGTCTCTACTGCACATGACTGCGCTGTGACAAACGTTTTAGCGAATTAATATAAAGGGCACTCCCCCTCCCACCCCTTTTAATTCTCCTCTGCCACCTCCCCGCAGATGCGGAAACCATTCACTTGACCGGACAGATCAAACCATAAATGATGTGAGAGGGAAGCCAGCTGCACCTCACTGACGAGGCCCAAATTAGGCCGAAACGTACGTCTGGGGTTAGCTGGTTTTTCCGTGCAGAGGAGACTTGCCATCATTTTGGAACTGGACTGCCCTCATGGATGGGATTAGTCTAATATGTATGTGGACATTTCTCCTCTGTAATGGCACTAGAGAGCTAAAATGTGATGCTCTTGAGCGGTGACTAGCCGGAGAACAGGCCATTGTGCTTTTGTTCGTGCTCAGAGCCTCTCACATCTTTTATGGCCGGACAGATCACAGAGAGGGACAATCTTCTTACCGTGATCATAAGGAAAACCCCTTCCTCTCACAGAAGATTGTCACTCGCTGTGAGCTGTCCGGACAGTCTTGGATGGTCCATTTATATTACAGTGCCATAACTTTTATAGTTTTCATGTAATATTGATCTAAAGTTCCCCCCTTCCGCCCTTTTTATCCACATCACAACTCAAAATGACAAACTTAGATTCTTTTCCTGGCAATGCCGGACCATCCATTATAGCAACGTAGGCTACGGCCCATGGCAAGAAGTAGGGGCCTGGCTTCAAGTGATGGCTCATAGATAGAGGCCTTGCTGTTGATGCCGCTAACATCTTGTGTCAGATGCCCTTTTTGTTGAAAGAGACCAGCGTCATCCAGTTCCTCTCTCTTCCATTAAATTCATAAGAACAGTATCTGCTGGCAGCACTCTGTGTCAGAAGTGATAAAGAGACGTGGGGCCCCAAACTGGTACCTTGCCTAGGGCCCTATGGAACCATAATCCTTCTCTGTGTCCCTGGACCAGGTGGCTCCTCTGCAGAGCCATAATAGCATGGCGTACAAAATGAACGGTCTGCAGAGTGTGCCTGGTGTGAGGCGGTAGACCGTTCTCACGAAGATTCACTTTGTATCGAAGCTGTTTCGTCTCTTCAGATGAGCCGTCCGATCCCGGGACCGGAATCCAAGTCTGTCACCTAGAGAGCTGACATGGATAACAGGGGCGGGAGGGGGAACTTCACAACGTTATTACACCAAAAATATACAAGTTATGCCAACGAGACTAGATCATTTCCTTTATTTATTTAATATAAACAACATTAATGCTTGATTAGTAAGTATTTCTATCCGTTTAACCCCTTAAGGACCATTGACATGCCAGAACCGTCAAGGCGTTACAGCACTTAAGGACCAGTGACAGTCCGGGTACAGCATGGAGATCAGGGCTCCCGGCGCGGCTTCACGCCGCTCCAGAAGTCCTGAACCGAAACTTAAAAAAAAAAGCCCCGTGGTCCTCAAGAGCTGGCCGTGAGTGCACATGCAGGTCCTTAAGGGGTTAAAGTGGTTCTATCACCACTTTACACATTCTACAGTGTGTAGAATACTTAGTGAACAATTATAAAACTTTATTTTTTTTTTTTTTTTACAAAAAAATAATGTTAGTTACATGAAATTTACAGTTTACAGTATGCCCAGCAGCCTACTTCCGGATAAACTGCTCTTGCTGCTCTGCCTCTGCTCCCGTCCCACTACCCAGCATCCTCCAATGACAGAGGCGTTCTGTTAGTAAGCTGGAGCAAGCTCATTGGCTAGATATCGATCTCTGCCATTGAGATCACCCCAGCTTACTAATAGAACGCCTCTGTCATCGGAGGATGCTGGGTAGTGGGACGGGAGCAGAGGCAGAGCGGCAAGAGCAGTTTATCCAGAAGTAGGCTGCTGGGCATACTGTAAACTGTAATGTTCTCGCAAATAAGGTTTTTTTGTTTTGTTTTTTTTAAATAATAACGTTTTATAATTATTCGCTAAGTATTCTACATAATGATCAAAACTTGTAAAGTGGTGATAGATTCTCTTTAAGGCGACGCAAAGGAAATAAGAGTAACTTTTATCCGAATCGCTGAGAAGTAAAGTACACTTCTGGACTTTAACCCTTTGAGTGCCAGAGGGGTACGCAACGCATTGCTTTGCAATGCGTTGCATACCCCTCTGGCACTCAAAGGGTTAAAGTGGAACTGTCACATGTATGTGAAGGTGAAAGAGCTTTCAATGTCACTGATGTGTCTTTTACCCATTTTTTAAAATTCAAAATAACAGATATTTAGGGTTATTTATTTGTCAATTTTTTTCAAATTAGATTATGTGTGCTGTCATACCAAGCAGATACTAGCATAGCACACATCTCCTTAACTCATCTACTACTCCCTGGTGACAGTACTGGCTTGTTTGAAAAAAAAAAAAAAAAAAAAAATCTGACAAAAAAAGTATTCAAAATATCCCATTAACTATTGTTGAATTAAAAAAATGTCTAATGTATTGGGACTCTTTCAAAAGCACCTGTTTGTTACAAAGTGACAATTCCACTTTAAGAGAACTATGAGAACTATGTGCAGTTTGAGGTCCGTTACCAACTGTCATGTCCCCTTTTATAAAGAAGGATATACAAGGCCCAAAATATCAGTATAAACAATATTTTTCACCCCTCATTTTCTGACAGAATTGTACTAATACCAAGTTTTTGTGTAACTGAACGCATGATTTTGAGCAAGACCAAAGTGTTTTTATTTGCACAAACTAATGTATAAACATATATAGTGACGTTAAGGAAATATTAGTGTGAGTTTTATTCCTGGGGAGCAATGTGATACACTTATATACACACCACACAGTCTGATCTCCTAAACACAGGGACACCAGGGTGATATACTTATATACACACCACACAGTCTGATCTCCTAAACACAGGGACACCAGGGTGATATATTTATATACACACCACACAGTCTGATCTCCTAAACACAGGGACACCAGTGTGATACACTTATATACACACCACACAGTCTGATCTCCTAAACACAGGGACACCAGGGTGATACACTTATATACACACCACACAGTCTGATCTCCTAAACACAGGGACACCAGGGTGATACACTTATATACACACCACACAGTCTGATCTCCTATACACAGGGACACCAGGGTGATACACTTATATACACACCACACAGTCTGATCTCCTAAACACAGGGACACCAGGGTGATACATTTCTATACACACCACACAGTCTTATCTCCTAAACACAGGGACACCAGGGTGATACACTTCTATACACACCACACAGTCTGATCTCCTAAACACAGGGACACCAGGGTGATACACTTATATACACACCACACAGTCTGATCTCCTAAACACAGGGACACCAGGGTGATACACTTATATACACACCACACAGGGACACCAGGGTGATACACTTATATACACACCACACAGTCTGATCTCCTAAACACAGGGACACCAGGGTGATATACTTATATACACACCACACAGTCTGATCTCCTAAACACAGGGACACCAGGGTGATATATTTATATACACACCACACAGTCTGATCTCCTAAACACAGGGACACCAGTGTGATACACTTATATACACACCACACAGTCTGATCTCCTAAACACAGGGGCACCAGGGTGATACACTTATATACACACCACACAGTCTGATCTCCTAAACACAGGGACACCAGGGTGATACACTTATATACACACCACACAGTCTGATCTCCTATACACAGGGACACCAGGGTGATACACTTATATACACACCACACAGTCTGATCTCCTAAACACAGGGACACCAGGGTGATACATTTCTATACACACCACACAGTCTTATCTCCTAAACACAGGGACACCAGGGTGATACACTTCTATACACACCACACAGTCTGATCTCCTAAACACAGGGACACCAGGGTGATACACTTATATACACACCACACAGTCTGATCTCCTAAACACAGGGACACCAGGGTGATACACTTATATACACACCACACAGTCTGATCTCCTAAACACAGGGACACCAGGGTGATACACTTATATACACACCACACAGTCTGATCTCCTAAACACAGGGACACCAGGGTGATATATTTATATACACACCACACAGTCTGATCTCCTAAACACAGGGACACCAGTGTGATACACTTATATACACACCACACAGTCTGATCTCCTAAACACAGGGACACCAGGGTGATACACTTATATACACACCACACAGTCTGATCTCCTAAACACAGGGACACCAGGGTGATACACTTATATACACACCACACAGTCTGATCTCCTATACACAGGGACACCAGGGTGATACACTTATATACACACCACACAGTCTGATCTCCTAAACACAGGGACACCAGGGTGATACATTTCTATACACACCACACAGTCTTATCTCCTAAACACAGGGACACCAGGGTGATACACTTCTATACACACCACACAGTCTGATCTCCTAAACACAGGGACACCAGGGTGATACACTTATATACACACCACACAGTCCGATCTCCTAAACACAGGGACACCAGGGTGATATAGGTATATACACACCACACAGTCTGATCTCCTAAACACAGGGACACCAGGGTGATACACTTATATACACACCACACAGTCTGATCTCCTAAACACAGGGACACCAGGGTGATACACTTATATACACACCACACAGTCTGATCTCCTAAACACAGGGACACCAGGGTGATACACTTATATACACACCACACAGTCTTATCTCCTAAACACAGGGACACCAGGGTGATACACTTCTATACACACCACACAGTCTGATCTCCTAAACACAGGGACACCAGGGTGATACACTTATATACACACCACACAGTCTGATCTCCTAAACACAGGGACACCAGGGTGATACACTTATATACACACCACACAGGGACACCAGGGTGATACACTTATATACACACCACACAGTCTGATCTCCTAAACACAGGGACACCAGGGTGATATACTTATATACACACCACACAGTCTGATCTCCTAAACACAGGGACACCAGGGTGATATATTTATATACACACCACACAGTCTGATCTCCTAAACACAGGGACACCAGTGTGATACACTTATATACACACCACACAGTCTGATCTCCTAAACACAGGGACACCAGGGTGATACACTTATATACACACCACACAGTCTGATCTCCTAAACACAGGGACACCAGGGTGATACACTTATATACACACCACACAGTCTGATCTCCTATACACAGGGACACCAGGGTGATACACTTATATACACACCACACAGTCTGATCTCCTAAACACAGGGACACCAGGGTGATACATTTCTATACACACCACACAGTCTTATCTCCTAAACACAGGGACACCAGGGTGATACACTTCTATACACACCACACAGTCTGATCTCCTAAACACAGGGACACCAGGGTGATACACTTATATACACACCACACAGTCTGATCTCCTAAACACAGGGACACCAGGGTGATACACTTATATACACACCACACAGTCTGATCTCCTAAACACAGGGACACCAGGGTGATACACTTATATACACACCACACAGTCTGATCTCCTAAACACAGGGACACCAGGGTGATACACTTATATACACACCACACAGTCTGATCTCCTAAACACAGGGACACCAGGGTGATATATTTATATACACACCACACAGTCTGATCTCCTAAACACAGGGACACCAGTGTGATACACTTATATACACACCACACAGTCTGATCTCCTAAACACAGGGACACCAGGGTGATACACTTATATACACACCACACAGTCTGATCTCCTAAACACAGGGACACCAGGGTGATACACTTATATACACACCACACAGTCTGATCTCCTATACACAGGGACACCAGGGTGATACACTTATATACACACCACACAGTCTGATCTCCTAAACACAGGGACACCAGGGTGATACATTTCTATACACACCACACAGTCTTATCTCCTAAACACAGGGACACCAGGGTGATACACTTCTATACACACCACACAGTCTGATCTCCTAAACACAGGGACACCAGGGTGATACACTTATATACACACCACACAGTCCGATCTCCTAAACACAGGGACACCAGGGTGATATAGGTATATACACACCACACAGTCTGATCTCCTAAACACAGGGACACCAGGGTGATACACTTATATACACACCACACAGTCTGATCTCCTAAACACAGGGACACCAGGGTGATACACTTATATACACACCACACAGTCTGATCTCCTAAACACAGGGACACCAGGGTGATACACTTATATACACACCACACAGTCTGATCTCCTAAACACAGGGACACCAGGGTGATATATTTATATACACACCACACAGTCTGATCTCCTAAACACAGGGCCACCAGGATGGGAAAGGGGGGCACATGGATTTGGGTCTAAAAGTGGGACTGTCCCTCCTAAAGAAGGACACTTTGGAGGAATGTACTCCTAATATCTCCTATAAAGGGACACTTGGGCAGTATGGACATCATATATCTCCTAAAGAGGGATACTTGGGAGGTATGGACCCCTAATATCTCCTATAGAAAGACACTTGGGAGGTATAGACCTCTGATATCTCCTAAAGAGGGACACTTGGGAGGTGGGAACACTTACTTTACTAAATTCAGAAATTTCCAGTGCATTATTCAATAGAGAAGCCCTTCAGTCCATCCTGGATATCAGGTCAGTTGGTGAAGGCCCAGAGGACCTCAGACTTTGCTCAGTGCCCACAGTAATCTTAACCCGTCAAGGTCCTTGAAAAGTGAAGTAGCCTTAAGCTTCATTAATGTTGGACACAACATTGAAGATGGTATCTCTAAATCAAAGGCACAAGGGTAAAGTACTTAGGGGACATTAGTATGTTCTTGCACTAAAGTAAATGAGGTGTTGTTATTACAAAGTGTTTCTTTTTCTTTAAATTTAGAATAGAATTTGCAAACAGCCACATTTTAGCACAGGGCCCTAAATAGTCCTCAGTGAGGATTCAGATGGATCTTGGATGTCCCTAGGCAGCCAATTAAACTGATAAGTTGTTTAACCCCCCCCCCCCCATGTCACTCTTCCCTTTAAGTGAACCCTTTCTGCCTGTTATTATCATCTGCCTTCCTGCAGAGAGCCAGTGCAATCCACATATCTGGAGATACATCTCTCAGCCAATCCTTCCACCTAATCCGGGGAGTTTGTCAGGGAGACCTGCGCCATCTGACATCTGCTAACAGTGATCCACCCCAGCGACAGCATCAAGGCCTCAGAAGAACGATTGTATAGTACAGAGACTTGGTGTTAATAAAAGGCACAATGTCAGCGTCTGATGTTACTTCACAGGCATGCAGTATAGAGACAGTCAATTCACTGAAAGGGGAACTTTACCTGTAAAGTATGTTTAACAGAATCACATACAGCAGTCAGGTGTATCTATATAATTACTGTGTGTAACAGAAGCACTTACCTAGGTAGGAGTCCTTCATACAGCAGTCAGGCGTATCTATATAATTACTGTGTGTAACAGAAGTACTTACCTAGGTAGGAGTCCATCACACAGCAGTCAGGTGTATCTATATAATTACTGTGTGTAACAGAAGCACTTACCTAGGTAGGAGTCTATCACACAGCAGTCAGGTGTATATCTATATAATTACTGTGTGTAACAGAAGCACTTCCCTAGGTAGGAGTCCATCATACAGCAGTCAGGTGTATCTATATAATTACTGTGTGTAACAGAAGCAGTTACCTAGGTAGGAGTTCATCACACAGCAGTCAGATGTATCTATATAATTACTGTATGTGACAGAAGTACTTACCTAGGTAGGAGTCCATCACACAGCAGTCAGGTGTATCTATATAATTACTGTGTGTAACAGAAGCACTTACCTAGGTAGGAGTCCATCATACAGCAGTCAGGTGTATCTATATAATTACTGTGTGTAACAGAAGCACTTACCTAGGTAGGAGTCTATCACACAGCAGTCAGGTGTATATCTATATAATTACTGTGTGTAACAGAAGCACTTCCCTAGGTAGGAGTCCATCATACAGCAGTCAGGTGTATCTATATAATTACTGTGTGTAACAGAAGCAGTTACCTAGGTAGGAGTTCATCACACAGCAGTCAGATGTATCTATATAATTACTGTGTGTAACAGAAGCACTTCCCTAGGTAGGAGTCCATCACACAGCAGTCAGGTGTATATCTATATAATTACTGTGTGTAACAGAAGCACTTCCCTAGGTAGGAGTCCATCATACAGCAGTCAGGTGTATCTATATTATTACTGTGTGTGACAGAAGCACTTACCTAGGTAGGAGTCCATCACACAGCAGTCAGATGTATCTATATAATTACTGTGTGTAACAGAAGTACTTACCTAGGTAGGAGTCCATCACACAGCAGTCAGGTGTATCTATATAATTACTGTGTGTAACAGAAGCACTTCCCTAGGTAGGAGTCCATCATACAGCAGTCAGGTGTATCTATATTATTACTGTGTGTGACAGAAGCACTTACCTAGGTAGGAATCCATCACACAGCAGTCAGGTGTATCTATATAATTACCGTGTGTAACAGAAGCACTTACCTAGGTAGGAGTCCATCACACAGCAGTCAGGTGTATCTATATAATTACTGTGTGTAACAGAAGCACTTACCTAGGTAGGTGTCCATCACACAGCAGTCAGGTGTATTTATATAATTACTGTGTGTAACAGAAGCACTTACCTAGGTAGGAGTCCATCATACAGCAGTCAGGTGTATCTATATAATTACTGTGTGTAACAGAAGCACTTACCTAGGTAGGAGTCCATCACACAGCAGTCAGGTATATCTATATAACTACTGTGTGTAACAGAAGCACTTACCTAGGTAGGAGTCCATCACACAGCAGTCAGGTGTATCTATATAATTACTGTGTGTAACAGAAGCACTTACCTAGGTAGGAGTCCATCATACAGCAGTCACGTGTATCTATATAATTACTGTGTGTGACAGAAGCACTTACCTAGGTAGGAGTCCATCACACAGCAGTCAGGTGTATCTGTATAATTACTGTGTGTAACAGAAGCACTTACCTAGGTAGGAGTCCATCACACAGCAGTCAGGTGTATCTATATAATTACTGTGTGTAACAGAAGCACTTCCCTAGGTAGGAGTCCATCATACAGCAGTCAGGTGTATCTATATTATTACTGTGTGTGACAGAAGCACTTACCTAGGTAGGTATCCATCATACAGCAGTCAGGTGTATCTATATAATTACTGTGTGTAACAGAAGCACTTACCTAGGTAGGAGTCCATCACACAGCAGTCAGGTGTATCTATATTATTACTGTGTGTGACAGAAGCACTTACCTAGGTAGGAGTCCATCACACAGCAGTCAGGTGTATCTATATTATTACTGTGTGTGACAGAAGCACTTACCTAGGTAGGAATCCATCACACAGCAGTCAGGTGTATCTATATAATTACCGTGTGTAACAGAAGCACTTACCTAGGTAGGAGTCCATCATACAGCAGTCAGGTGTATCTATATTATTACTGTGTGTGACAGAAGCACTTACCTAGGTAGGAATCCATCACACAGCAGTCAGGTGTATCTATATAATTACCGTGTGTAACAGAAGCACTTACCTAGGTAGGAGTCCATCACACAGCAGTCAGGTGTATCTATATAATTACTGTGTGTAACAGAAGCACTTACCTAGGTAGGAGTCCATCACACAGCAGTCAGGTGTATCTATATAATTACTGTGTGTAACAGAAGCACTTACCTAGGTAGGAGTCCATCACACAGCAGTCAGGTGTATCTATATAATTACTGTGTGTAACAGAAGCACTTACCTAGGTAGGAGTCCATCACACAGCAGTCAGGTGTATCTATATAATTACTGTGTGTAACAGAAGCACTTACCTAGGTAGGTGTCCATCACACAGCAGTCAGGTGTATTTATATAATTACTGTGTGTAACAGAAGCACTTACCTAGGTAGGAGTCCATCACACAGCAGTCAGGTGTATCTATATAATTACTGTGTGTAACAGAAGCACTTACCTAGGTAGGAGTCCATCACACAGCAGTCAGGTATATCTATATAACTACTGTGTGTAACAGAAGCACTTACCTAGGTAGGAGTCCATCACACAGCAGTCAGGTGTATCTATATAATTACTGTGTGTAACAGAAGCACTTACCTAGGTAGGTGTCCATCACACAGCAGTCAGGTGTATTTATATAATTACTGTGTGTAACAGAAGCACTTACCTAGGTAGGAGTCCATCACACAGCAGTCAGGTATATCTATATCATTACTGTGTGTAACAGAAGCACTTACCTAGGTAGGAGTCCATCGCACAGCAGTCAGGCGTATCTATATAATTACTATGTGTAACAGAAGCACTTACCGAGGTAGGAGTCCATCGCACAGCAGTCAGGTGTATCTATGTAATTACTGTGTGTAACAGAAGTACTTACCTAGGTAGGAGTCCATCACACAGCAGTCAGGCGTATCTATATAATTACTGTGTGTAACACAAGCACTTACCTAGGTAGGAGTCCGTCGCACAGCAGTCAGGTGTATCTATATAATTACTGTGTGTAACAGAAGCACTTACCTAGTTAGGAGTCCGTCACACAGCAGTCAGGCGTATCTATGTATTTACTGTGTGTAACAGAAGCACTTACCTAGGTAGGAGTCCGTCACACAGCAGTCAGACGTATCTATGTAATTACTGTGTGTAACAGAAGCACTTACCTAGGTAGGAGTCCGTCACACAGCAGTCCGTCGTATCTATGTAATTACTGTGTGTAACAGAAGCACTTACCTAGGTAGGAGCCCGTCACACAGCAGTCAGGTGTATCTATGTAATTACTGTGTGTAACAGAAGCACTTACCTAGGTAGGAGTCCGTCACACAGCAGTCAGGTGTATCTATATAATTACTGCGTGTAACAGAAGCACTTACCTAGGTAGGAGTCCATCACGCAGCAGTCAGGTGTATCGATATAATTACTGTGTGTAACAGAAGCACTTACCTAGGTAGGAGTCCATCACGCAGCAGTCAGGTATATCTGTATAATTACTGTGTGTAACAGAAGCACTTACCTAGGTAGGAGTCCATCATGCAGCAGTCAGGTGTATCTATATAATTACTGTGTTTAATAAAATCACTTACTGTACCTAGGTAGGAGTCCTTCATAGGGCAGTCCTGTAATGTTTTCATTTTTAGTGCTATTGTAAGTGTAAAAAAGTCAGTTGGTACATTCTATATCCATATATGATTCTTATTACTTCATATACAGTTGTTATCCATGTGAATTCCAGACTAGTATCAGTGATCTTCCAAACAAATGTGCTGGATACCACTGTGAAGATTAAAGCAAACCTGTCACCGTATAAGAAAGAAAATGTGCCTATATGTTGTGCCAGTCATATTCTTATGATATAAATAGTTTTTGGAGAAATTAACCTTTTATGCTAATTAATGTATGTGCTGGGCCAATATTTCCACACACTGTGATATGAATGGATCTAGTCCACACACTGTGATATGAATGGATCTAGTCCACACACTGTGATATGAATGGATCTAGTCCATACACTGTGATATGAATGCATCTAGTCCACACACTGTGATATGAATGGATCTAGTCCACACACTGTGATATGAATGCATCTAGTCCACACACTGTGATATGAATGGATCTAGTCCACACACTGTGATATAAATGGATCTAGGCAGAGTCTACACACTGTGATATGAATGGATCTAGTCCACACACTGTGATATGAATGGATCTAGTCCACACACTGTGATATAAATGGATCTAGGCAGAGTCTACACACTGTGATATGAATGGATCTAGTCCACACACTGTGATATGAATGGATCTAGTCCACACACTGTGATATGAATGGATCTAGGTAGAGTCCACACACTGTGATATGAATGGATCTAGTCCACATACTGTGATATGAATGAATCTAGTCCACACACTGTGATATGAATGGATCTAGGCAGAGTCCACACACTGTGATATGAATGGATCTAGTCCACACACTGTGATATGAATGGATCTAGTCCACACACTGTGATAGGAATGGATCTAGTCCACACGCTGTGATATGAATGGATCTAGTCCACACACTGTGATATGAATGGATCTAGGTAGAGTCCACACACTGTGATATGAATGGATCTAGTCCACACACTGTGATATGAATGGATCTAGTCCACACACTGTGATATGAATGGATCTAGACAGAGTCCACACACTGTGATATGAATGGATCTAGTCCACACACTGTGATATGAATGGATCTAGTCCACACACTGTGATATGAATGGATCTAGTCCACACACTGTGATATGAATGGATTTAGTCCACACACTGTGATGTGAATGGATCTAGTCCACACACTGTGATATGAATGGATCTAGTCCACACACTGTGATATGAATGGATCTAGTCCACACACTGTGATATGAATGGATTTAGTCCACACACTGTGATATGAATGGATCTAGTCCACACACTGTGATATGAATGGATCTAGGTAGAGTCCACACACTGTGATATGAATGGATCTAGTCCACACACTGTGATATGAATGGATTTAGTCCACACAATGCGATATGAATGGATCTAGTCCACACACTGTGATATGAATGGATCTAGGCAGAGCCCACACACTGTGATATGAATGGATCTAGTCCACACACTGTGATATGAATGGATCTAGTACACACACTGTGATATGAATGGATCTAGGCAGAGTCCTTCACTGTGATATGAATGGATCTAGTCCACACACTGTGATATGAATGGATCTAGGTAGAGTCCACACACTGTGATATGAATGGATCTAGTCCACACACTGTGATATGAATGGATCTAGGCAGAGTCCTTCACTGTGATATGAATGGATCTAGTCCACACGCTGCGATATGAATTGATCTAGGCAGAGTCCACACACTGTGATGTGAATGGATCTAGTCCACACACTGTGATATGAATGGATCTAGTCCACCCACTGTGATATGAATGGATCTAGTCCACACACTGTGATATGAATGGATTTAGTCCACACACTGTGATATGAATGGATCTAGTCCACACACTGTGATATGAATGGATCTAGGTAGAGTCCACACACTGTGATATGAATGGATCTAGTCCACACACTGTGATATGAATGGATTTAGTCCACACAATGCGATATGAATGGATCTAGTCCACACACTGTGATATGAATGGATCTAGGCAGAGCCCACACACTGTGATATGAATGGATCTAGTCCACACACTGTGATATGAATGGATCTAGTACACACACTGTGATATGAATGGATCTAGGCAGAGTCCTTCACTGTGATATGAATGGATCTAGTCCACACACTGTGATATGAATGGATCTAGGTAGAGTCCACACACTGTGATATGAATGGATCTAGTCCACACACTGTGATATGAATGGATCTAGGCAGAGTCCTTCACTGTGATATGAATGGATCTAGTCCACACACTGTGATATGAATGGATCTAGTCCACACACTGTGATATGAATGGATCTAGTCCACACACTGTGATATGAATGGATCTAGTCCATACACTGTGATATGAATGGATCTAGTCCACACACTGTGATATGAATGGATCTAGTCCACACACTGTGATATGAATGGATCTAGTCCACACACACTGTGATATGAATGGATCTAGGCAGAGCCCAAACACTTGGGCATTTGTAATAGCACAGAAAGGGTACATGTTACCTCGACCAAAACCAGTTGACATACTGTGCCTTGATTTATCATAAAATGCCAGACTGTGCCACCAGTACATAAGAGTTCATTTCTCACTAATTGGCCTGTACAACATTTTGACGGATTTTATTTCTGTATAAAGCAAGCTGAACTTTTTGACACGTCAATTTTAAACAAACTGTTCTGGAGTATTCCAAATCAATATAATAGAAAAGCATTAACCCAATAAGTAAACATAACAGAAAAACATTAACCAACTGAATTCTAATGGCACGGCACAGCGATGCATGGTAGATGTCTGTGGCGCGCAGTGGGTTAAACACAGTATATATTTACCGTTGTTAATCGGACAGAGATGTAAGAAAGTCAGAGCATTGTTTGCATCTGGGAGACCTCCTGGGGATTATGTCATTTTATAACATTCTTGCAACAAATGTCAAGTATCTTAACACCTAAAAGAAAACATTACTGTAAATGACGGTTTTATGGCTTTTTTTTAGTGGAAACATTTTAGGCTAATTTAAAAGCTTTTTGTAGAGATACTTACACACTATCTAATTGGAGCTGACAAGCCAATTTTTTTATATATCTAATTTTATTTCTACGTTGGTTTGTGATCTGTGTATAAGAGCGTCTAAGGCAGGAATGCCAGGAATATTCACGTCCTTTTACATTTTTGCCTAACAGGTTTTTTTTTTGGTTTTTTTTTTAAATTATTTTTGGTCTTTAGATTTTTTTTTTTATTAAAGTTTTAAGAGTAACAGGCTAAGTGTATTGTTCCTTTTTAGGATTGATGGTGGCGACATAAATTGCTACTTGTGAACGAGATGCGTCCGTAATAAAGGTTAGTCGCACACTTTTACTTAGAACAGTCCAGGTTGACTTTAAAGGGATAGTAATACTTCAACATTACTATCCCTTATATTGAAGCCCTTTAAAATCTGAATTAAATGCCACCAGCAGTATCTCTCAGACCTTTATAGTTTGCGAGATAGTCGCTTTTAAACCTCGCTCCCCCCTGCCTGTCCCCTGACGTCATCGTTCTTACTGCAGCAGGGAAATCCAGTCCCGGTACTGGCGGAGGCTCTTCAGCAGAGCCGAGATCTCATTATGGAAGACAAGATCCTTCACTAAAACAGTCTTCTACGTGTGCTTGGTTACCAGTCACACGTAGAAGACCGTTTTAGTGAAGGATACTTTCTTCTATAACGAGATCTGGCTCTGCTGAAGAGCCTCCGCTTGATTCAATGAACGGATTCCCCTGCTGCAGCAAGAACGCTGACGTCAGGGAGAGCGAAGTTTAAAGGAGGCTATCTCCCAAACCATAAAGGTCTGAGAGATGCCGCTGGTGGCATTTAATTCAGTTTTTAAAGGGCTTCAATATAAGGGGTAGTAATTTTGAAGTATTACAATCCCTTTAAGTGTAGTGTTTGTAGCAGAACTATATGTACAGGACACGGGTCTCCTAAAATGTTTAACTGAAGAATTTAGCCATGAAGGCATCCTTTATACAGCATCTATCTATCTATCTATCTATCTATCTATCTATCTATCTGTCTGTCTGTCTGTCTGTCTGTCTGTCTATCTATCTATCTATCTATCTATCTATCTATCTATCTGTCTATCTATCTTTCTATCTTTTTATCTATCTTCTGTATATCTGTCTCATATCTATCTATCTATCTATCTATCTATCTGTCTCATATCTATCTATCTATCTATCTATCTATCTATCTATCTATCTGTGTCATATATATGTATATTTCTGTGTATCTGTTTATCTATCATCTATCTGTCTCAAATCTATCTATATATCTATATCTATCTATCTATCTATCTATCTCATATCTATCTATCTATCTATCTATCTATCATCTATCTATCTATCTATCTATCTCATATCTATCTATCTATCTATCTATCTATCTATCTATCTCATATCTATCTATTTATCTATCTATCTATCTATCTATCTATCTATCTATCTATCTATCTCATATCTATCTATCTATCTATCTCATATCTATATATCTATATCTATTTATTTAATGTCTATCTATCTATCTATCTAATATCTATTTATCTATCTCATATCTATGTCTATCTGTCATCTAATTATCTATCTCATATCTATCTATCTCTCTGTCTATCTAATATCTGTCTATCTCACATATATCTCATATTTATGTCTATCATCTAATTATCTATCTATCTATCTATCTATCTATCTATCTATCTAGCTATCTCATATCTATGTATCTATCTCATATATATCTCATATCTATATTTATCTATTTATTTAATGTCTATCTATCTGTCTATCTATCTAATATCTATCAATCTCACATATATCTCATATCTATGTCTATCATCTAATTATCTATCTATCTATCTATCTCATATCTATCTATCTGTCTCGTATCTATCTATCTATCTATCTATATATCTCATATCTATGTATCTCATATCTATATCTATTTATCTATTTATTTAATGTCTGTCTATCTATCTATCTAATATCTATTTATCTATCTCATATATCTCATATCTATGTCTATCTGTCATCTAATTATCTATCTCATATCTATCTATCTATCTATCTATCTATCTATCTATCTATCTATCTAATATCTATCTATCTATCTATCTATCTGTCTCGTATCTATCTATCTATCTCATATCTAAGTATCTATCTCATATATATCTCATATCTATATTTATCTATTTATTTAATGTCTATCTATCTGTCTATCTCTTATCTATCTCATATCTGTCTATCTATCTGTCTATCTATCTATCTATCTATCTCATATCTATCCATCAGTGATGTAACACACGTATCAGTCAGTAGTTAATGCCATTTGACATCATTTAATCAGATGAACATTTTGAGTAGTGTTGCTTTTCTGTGTACTTTTTCTCATCTAGCACTTTCTTGGTGGTAATATGGCAATCTGATTATTAACTTTGAATTGTTTTTTTTATCCCCTTAATGACCGATAACGTGCCATGGTGTTTGGACCGATGACGTTCCCGGCATGTCATGACATGTTGCCATCCCAGAATGCATAGGTGGTCCTCTAGGGCCTCCCACCCCCAGACCACGTGGTTTTACACTAGTGATACCACAGAGCTTACAACTGAAATGGTTCTACATTAGTAATACACAGAGCTTTTGACTGACATAATTCTATACTAGTAATACACAGAGCTTACAACTGAAATAGTTCTACACTAGTAATACACAGAGCTTACAACTGAAAGGGTTCTACACTAGTGATACCACAGAGCTTACAACTGAAATGGATCTACACTAGTGATACCACAGAGCTTACAACTGAAATGGAACTACACTAGTGATACCACAGAGCTTACAACTGAAATGGTTCTACACTAGTGATACCACTGATCTTACAACTGAAATGTATCTACACTAGTGATACCACAGAGCTTACGACTGAAATGGATCTACACTAGTGATACCACAGAGCTTACAACTGAAATGGTTCTACATTAGTGATACCACAGAGCTTACAACTGAAATGATTCTACT
This sequence comes from Rhinophrynus dorsalis, assembly GCA_037306005.1. Lineage (NCBI taxonomy): Eukaryota > Metazoa > Chordata > Amphibia > Anura > Rhinophrynidae > Rhinophrynus > Rhinophrynus dorsalis. The sequence goes on along the minus strand of CM074722.1, from coordinate 505,431,895 downwards.
CTAGTGATACCACAGAGCTTACAACTGAAATGGTTCTACACTAGTGATACCACAGAGCTTACAACTGAAATGGTTCTACACTAGTGATACCACAGAGCTTACAACTGAAATGATTCTACTCTAGTGATACCACAGAGCTTACAACTGAAATGGTTCTACACTAGTGATACCACAGAGCTTACAACTGAAAGGGTTCTACACTAGTGATACCACAGAGCTTACAACTGAAATGGTTCTACACTAGTGATACTGTAGAGCTTACAATGAAAATTAAGCTATACTTGTGGCAGGGCTTAAAATGTGAAGTCCTTTGCTACTAGCCAGACCTGAAAAGTTACTCACCACTGCAATCCATAACATACCCACCAGGGCTGAATTTCTACTCGCCAGGGCTAAATTTTCCCTCGCCACTGGCTAGTGGCGAGTGGAAATTTTGAGCCCTGGTTGTGGTATTAGTAGTTTAAAATTAAAATGGAGTGACACTAGGGACACCACAGAGATACAACTGGAATGGTGCTAAACTAGTGATTGCATAGATACTAACCCTCTGTGTGCCAGTTAACTTTAGAAATATTGCATCAAAAAGGCGAGATCACAATGTCGTCTGCACCATGTGTGTGAGATCAGAATATCGCCCGCGTGAAAAGGGAGATATTCTCATGTCACCGTTTTGTTTGTCGCACCCTGCTGACTACTACTTCCATACATCCCCAAGGACTGCGTACCCGCTGGCTTCTCCTTCTTCTTAATAACAGAACCCAGAACACTTACACACAGTCTGCCACCCAGCGGGGTATGTTTCTTCGGTCTCTAAAATAGGTTGGTCCATGGTGGGGGACATAGGTCCCAAACACTGCTTACTAATGTAACCCCTTATTTGTCCCTGTGTGGGGCATTTATCTCTACACGCAGTCCTTGGTGATGTAAGGCAGCAGTAGTCAGTAGGGTGCAACAATCAAAACGGTGACATGAGAATATCGTCCTTTTCATGAGGCCGATATTCTGACCTCACTTGCATTTTTCAGGCGACATTCTGATCTCACCTTTCTGATGCTCGCTAAATAGAGGGCGATATTTCCAAAGGATACCGTGAGTGCCAGAGTTCTATCCAACGCATTGCATCGCGTAACCAAAGGATTACAATTTTAATATCTCTCTCCTTTAACCTTTGAGTGCCCAAGGTTGATGAAAGTATTACTTTACAACACGTACGACATCCTTCTGTCACTCGAAGGTGAATTGTATTGGAAATGTTACAGAATTACTAGGATCCATGGATATTTTGGAACGGAGCCTTCAATAACATTTTTATTTGGTTACACAAGATGAAGAGCCCGGCTGGTTCTCGCGTTCATTGTAGAAGTAGCACTGTATTATTTTGTTACAGAATAATTTCACATAATTGTGCTCATTTTACACTATGAATTGGAGGGCTCTCAGATTAGATTAACAGCATTGCACTGTGCTAAACTCTTTATTATATTTTAGAATGTCCATTTGAGTGTAAAACTACTCCCATCAATTACCGAGTACCCTAATGACTGGTTTTCATTTTCTCTCTCTTTTTTTTTAAGGAATAAAATCATTTAAAGGGATAGTAACGTTTCACAATAAAAGCAGCTCCAATTAATCTTTATGGTATTTGGGCCATGTAGAGTGTTATTTCAGTACTGTCAGAGTTGTAGTACAAGAGTAATTGAATGATAAAGTATCCCCCTCCTGCCTCTTTTACTGATGTAACACTACTCCCCTCAGAGCAGCAAGACTGACTGGATGGATCACAGAGAGGGACAATCTTCAATTAACATAAGGGAAAATCCTGAAAAACCTATCAAGGGGGGCAGGGTTTTCCTTATGATCACAGTAAGAAGATTGTCCCTTGCTGTGACCTGTCCGGTCAAGAGACCAGATTCCACATCTGAGGGGAGGGGGCTTACACTAGGTAAAAGGGGCAGGAGGGGAAACTTTATCATTCAATTACTCTTGAACTACAACTCTGACAGTACTGAAATAACACTCCCCATGGCCCAAATACTATGAAGATTAATTGGAGCTGCTGTTTTTATGAAACATTACTATCCCTTTAAGTTTACCATGTGCAGTAGCAGAGTTTTAGGTCCTATGGCCTCTGTTGGGATGCAGCCAGGATTGACGGAAAGTGTTATCTCTTGAACCAAGGCACAAAGGCAGAATTTATTTGGAGTTTCTGGCAAGGGAGGGATGGTCTTATATCTAGGCCAGTGGTACACTGCCTCACTCAGTCTCACTCTTGGTTCTGTAAATGGAGCTGCTCTAGTGATACCACAGAGCTTACAACTGAAATGGATCTACACTAGTGATACCACAGAGCTTATAACTGAAATAGATCTACTCTAGTGATACCACAGAGCTTATAACTGAAATGGATCTACACTAGTGATACCACAGAGCTTATAACTGAAATGGATCTACACTAGTGATACCACAGAGCTTATAACTGAAATGGATCTACACTACTGATACCACAGAGCTTACAACTGACATGGAACTACACTAGTGATACCACAGAGCTTATAATGGAACTAGAACTACACTAGTGATACCACAGAGCTTATAACTGAAATAGATCTACTCTAGTGATACCACAGAGCTTATAACTGAAATGGATCTACACTAGTGATACCACAGAGCTTATAACTGAAATGGATCTACACTAGTGATACCACAGAGCTTATAACTGAAATGGATCTACACTAGTGATACCACAGAGCTTACAACTGACATGGATCTACACTAGTGATACCACAGAGCTTATAATGGAACTAGAACTACACTAGTGATACCGCAGAGGTTATAATGGAACTAGAACTACACTAGTGATACCGCAGAGGTTATAATGGAACTAGAACTACACTAGTGATACCACAGAGCTTATAATAGAAATATGAACAAACTAGTGATACCACAGAGCTTATAATGGAACTAGAACTACACTAGTGATACCATAGAGCTTATAATGGAACTAGAACTACACTAGTGATACCATAGAGCTTATAATTGAAATGGAGCTACAGATGTGATACCACAGAGCATATAACTAAAATGCAGCTACATTAGTAGCATAACTCATTTCCCTTTTAAGCACTATGGTATCACTAGTATAGCTTTACTTAAATTGCAAGCTTGTGTTATCACTAATTTAACTCCCTTTCAACTGTAAGCTCTGTGGTGTCACTAGTGTATCTCCCTTTCAACTGTAAGCTCTGTGGTGTCACTAGTGTAGCTCCCTTTCAACTGTAAGCTTTGTGGTATCACTAGTGTAGCCCCATTTCAACTGTAAGCTTTGTGGTGTCACTAGTGTAGCTCCCTTTCAACTGCAAGCTTTGTGGTGTCGTTAATGTAGCTCCCTTTCAACTGTAAGCTTTGTGGTGTCACTAGTGTAGCCCCATTTCAACTATAAGCTTTGTGGTGTCACTAGTGTAGCTCCGTTTCAACTGTAAGCTTTGTGGTATCACTAGTTTAGCTCAGTTTCAACTGTAAGCTTTGTGGTATCACTAGTTTAGCTCCGTTTCAACTGTAAGCTTTGTGGTGTCACTAGTGTAGCTCCCTTTCAACTGTAAGCTCTGTGGTATCACTAGTGTAGATCCATTTCAGTTGTAAGCTCTGTGGTATCACTAGTGTAGCTTCATTTCAGTTGTAAGCTCTGTGGTATCACTAGTGTAGTTCCATTTCAGTTATAAGCTCTGTGGTATCACTAGTGTAGATCCATTTCAACTGTAAGCTCTGTGGTGTCACTAGTGTAGCCCCATTTCAGTTGTAATCCACACGATATCACTTACGACACAACATTAATACAAATTTTAATATTAAGAAGAGGTAGTGGTCAGGGACAGTGAGCTGAAACGATAACAGAAATGCACCACTTGATTATATTAACACCCCCCCCCCCCCCCCCGATGCCACAGGTTGCCAGCCTTCCCCTGGTTTCTGGCCACAGGAGGGTATGTTGGGTGTTAATACGGGGATGTACTAATTCTCCTTTAAGCATAGGTGCATTATTGCTCGGGGTTATTTTCGGCACTCCCTCTCCAGACAGTTTTAGCTGCGCTTAAGACAGCAAGCTGATTATATATTATAAAAGATTGCATAGTGTTTTCATGCTTGAATAGTAATTACTGGTTAATGGTTTAAAACATTTCCTGAAGGAACAGAAAGCTGTGTGGTTTTTTAAGTCCAGAGTACATTAAAAGGATTATCATGTAGATTTGATTTTTAGATAACGCTAAAATGGATCCCAAATGGCTTTATAAAAAAGGATGATATCTCTTTAATGGAATTGCGGAGCCTGACAGCTCAGCATGTAAATGGCCAATGCACTGAATCCAGCTAAGAACTTTTCCATTTAACAAAAGAGGCCAGAAATTTAATTTCTCTGTTGTTCGTCTTAATGGCATACGGGTTTGCCTGCTCCCCACCTAGCAGAAGGTAAAAAAAACTGCTAGCATTTGGAGAATAAATATGTCCTGCTGAATTATTGCAGGCGTGCATTTACCAACACCTGGACCACTAACCACTTTACCTGTCATGTTGAGTGAATAGAGAGATTTACATTGTGACATATGCATAATAGCAAACGTTAGAGGCCTTCTAAGACTGGCCAAATGCAACATAAGTAACACATCATTTGAAACTGGACCTTATATATCAGAGTAAACTGGCACGATTCCCATTGCCCTAAATGGGGCTTTTAAAGGGATAGTAATGTTTAGGTTTTACTGTAAGATCGAGTCTATAAACATTTGTGTAACGGTGTGTAGCTTTATAACCAGGGTGGATAAAAATAGATTTTTTTTTTTTTTTTAAATCTGATTTTTTTTTTATTTAAAAGGATAGTAATACTTAAAATGTAAAAAAAAATATGTTGTAGGGTTTATTCCCCTGAGTAAAACAAGAGTACTCCCACTGCTGAAAGGTGTTTTATTCAAAAGTTATTAATTTTCAAAGTTGAATTTTTTAGGTGCAATATCACAGTGGCCTGAAATTGTACAGTGGCGCTGTTGCTACACCATCCTATGGAGATTTATGGTCCCGGGACCAGAGCTGTCCATAGGATCGTGTAGCAACAATGCCACTGTACAATTTCAGGCCACTGTGATATTGCACCTAAAAAATTCAACTTTGAAAATTAATAACTTTTGAATGAAACACCTTTCAGCAGTGGGAGTACTCTTGTTTTACTCAGGGGGAATAAACCCTACAACATATTTTTTTTACATTTTAAGTATTACTATCCCTTTAAATCGGATTTTTTTTAATTGGATTTTTTTGATTTAAGTCAAATTTATTTTAATGAAATGCTTTAGGAGGAAAAATCTATCTAAAGATAGATTTGTGACGTATGTAAAAGGGGTGGGAGGGGGACGCTTTATTATAGAATAAAATAAAAACAGTAGGGTTGCACCGATACCGATACTGGTGTCGGTATTGGTGGCGATACCAGCATTTGCACAAGTACTTGTACTCGCGCAAATGCGGCCGATGCCAGCACCGATACCCTGTGTCAGGGTCGGTGCTGCAGAGAGGGAGTCCGGGGAGCTGCTCACAATGCTCCCTGGTCACCTCTCTCCCTCCTGCAGCATCGGAGCGTTGCCGCGGGTTACCATGGCAACTCTCTGACGCTGACCTCTGCTGGGGCTCGCGAGAGAACAGTGAGCACCCGGCAGAGGAGGGTAAGGGAGGCAAGATGGGGCAACGGGTGGTGAAAGAGGCAGAGAGTGGGGTCAAGAGGGAGAAAAAGAGGCAAAAGTAGGAAGGATCAGGAGACAGAAGGAGGGGGGACAAGAAGAGGCAAAAGGAGGGGGGATCAGGAGGGGAGAGAGGCAAAAGGGTGGGATCAAGAGTCAAGGAGGGGGAGACAGGGGGATCAAAAGGGAGAGAAAAAGCCAAGGCAAAAGGAGGGGGCTCAAGAGGGGGAGAATGAAGCAAAAGGTGGGAATCAAGAGGTGGAGAAAGAGTCCAAAAGGGAGAATCAAGAGTCAAGAGGTGGTGTGTGTGTGTGTGTGTGTGTGTGTGTGTGTGTGTGTGTGTGTGTGTGTGTGTGTGTGTGTGTGTGTGTGTGTGTATGTATGTGTGTGTGTGTGTGTGTGTGTGTGTGTGTGTGTGTGTGTGTATATATATTTCAAGTGCTCACCGATACCAATTATCTATACTTTTTTTTGCGGTCATTTGCCAGTTTTCCAAGTACCTAAAGCATATATGTACTTAGAAAACTGGCAAATGACCGCAAAAATAAGTATCGGTAATTGGTATCGGTGAGTACTTGAAAAAAGTATCGGTACTTGTACTCGGTCTTCAAAAATCGGTATCGGTGCATCTCTAAAAAACAGTGAAGTTATACATGGTTAGAAAACTACACAACTTTATACAAATGTATATAGAAGAATCGACCTTACTGTAAATCCTAAACGTTACTGTCCCCAGTGCAGCCGAACGCTCTTGCATTCAAGGGGTTTATAAAAAAAAAAAACTGTTACTCAATTGTAATCGGCAAAGATTTCAGTCGTCCACTATGGTGCAGTAATGTTGTTTTATAAAATTAGGATTTTCTGCCAAGATGATGAATTTAATAAGACATTTTTGTATTAAAAATGTATAACATTTCAAACTGTCCTGAAGTGATACAGCTGTTATTGTCATGTTCTGTAGAGAACTTTAACCCTTTTGAGTGTCAAAGATACCTCTATGGCACTCAACTGGTTAATCATTATGGGTTAATCATTCGTTTACCTCTCATATAGAATTGTCAGGATACCAGGAATACTGTAGGTGAACTGTCTGAACACCAGATGTCACTGTAGATTAAAAGAAATCAAACAGTTTCAACTGTAATAATTTAATCAGGGAAAGGTTAATATTAAATGCGGGTTGTTGTTTTTTTAATAATAAAGGTTTGCTAAGCTATTAAACCTCCCGTTTAAATCAATGGGAATTTATATGCACAGTCTACGGTGCAGTCGATTTTCCCTAGAATTGCTCAGGTACTGCTTAGTAAATCTGCTTCCGTATATATAGGGGTGCAACAAAATGAAAATTCTGAACCGAAAACAAAACTTCAGGATGCACTTGACCAAAAAACGAAACCAAAAATGACTTTTTTTCCACCCACCTTTTTTAACCCCTTAAGGACCGGCCGCGCACAAACGCAGCGGTCACTTAAGGACCACGGATCATTTTTTTTTTTTTTTTTTTTTTTAACAATCTGATTCCGGACTCCCCAAATGGCGTGCAGCCGTGCGGGGAGCCCGGAATTACATGACGGTCCAGGACCGTCTTGGGTCCTTAAGGGGTTAAAATAGTTTTTGGGATAATTTAGGAGAATGACAGATCCGGATGTCATCCAGATCAACTGTTGCGTGATGAGCTGGAACTGCCAGCACTCTTTTGCCGGCTTGCCCACAGCTTCGGTGAAGGTACTTACTATTTCTTGCCATCACACATTTTCGGCCATTTGTTTATTTCGGCTTTTTGACAAAAATGCAATTTTGGCTATCGAAATTTCGGTGCACCCCTAATATATAGTGCACATTTTTTGGGATCGTACACAGAAGTTGTCCGGCAGGGTGGGAAAAGCAGAAACATGTCTATATCGGAGGTCCAGCGTTCACCTTTTCTTTTAGATGTTACTAAGACTTATGTACCAAGAAGAAGTGTGGTAATATTTAACCCCTGAATGACTGCCCAATCCAGTGCAAGAGCGACTGTTAAAGACAACGGAATTGAATTCTGAGATGGCACAGCGCCATGCAGCCGTCCTGCCATCCCAGAATTCCATGAGGTGCCAGAACCGGCGTAATGTTCCTGGCATGTCACGGGTCCTTAACCCCTCAACAACTGGCCAATGTGGCAGCGCAGATGGCCGTTAAGGACCGCTGGTCATTTTTTTTTGTCTTAATGAATTCCAGGTGGCGGGCACCCGCATGGCAACCCCCGAATTCCATGACTTGCCAGGACCGTCACCTGTCCTTAAGTGTCAAAAAAACAGCGTGATGGTCCTGACACATGAAAAGTAATTAAGGAGTTAAAAAAGCAGCTGAAAAACAAAGCCAAAACTATTGCCCAAATGCACGTTTTTCAGTTGCTTTGTTAACTCCTTATCAACCCTTAATGTGCCAGGACCCTTGATGTGCCAACACCTCTCTAGGTTAAAAGTCCCATTTAAATCAAAGAGATTAGTATAGTACAGTCCTTTGCCCCACTATTTGTCAGTAAACCGGCCTCTGTATGTAGCGCACGTTTTTTGGGGATCCTACGGAAAAGCCGCCTGACAGGTCAGGAACGCAGAACTGTGTCTAATAAGAGTTCCCGGATTCTGAAGTGTCTGTCTGTTCATATGCATACAAGACAAGCTAATTCCATATTCCCAAAATGACAGTAAATAATTAAATTTATAGATGTGCAGTTTGTTTCGCCAAAAGTAGCATATCTAATGAGCTTTGCAAGGCAGCTAATGCACTCGCTTTATGCATTCAGCACCTAGTGTAAATGAAGGAGATTTTATTTACTAGATTTTGCAAACAGAATATATTTCATTACAGTCTGCAGCTGCCGAGTTTAACATCTTTTTTTAGTTTCTATTATTTATTTTTTTTGGATGCGTTTGTCTTGTTCTAAGAGGGAGAACCTAATTTGGAGCTCCGAGCGTTTTTTGAATATCTAGTATTTTGTGAGTTTACCGGCATGTTCTTTCATTGTACACATCAATCAAGAAACATGGTTCAAAACCTTGGATATTAGAGATGTCTCCAAATCGTTGCTTACTCTGGTGATAGACAAGGGAGAAGCAGTAGACGGGAGCCTATAGGAATTTTAGTAAAGCTTTTCACACTGGGGGAGAATGTATTATTATGATACAGATTCTGGGGTTTGTTTTTTAGCCCTGCTCTTGCCTAATGTCAATATACGACTATATATTATATACTACTTACATCTAAAATACTCCCATTAAAGGGATAGTAATACTTTATTTTAATTCTATTTAATATTGTACATATTAAAAAAATAAAGTAAATGATTTAAAGTGATAGTAATGTTTGATAATAAAAGCTGCTCTAATTAATCATCATAGTATTTGGACTTTGGAGAGTGTTATTTAAATTCTGTCAGAGTTGTAGTACAAGAGTAATTCAATGATAAAGTATTCCCCTCCCGCCCCTTTTACTGATGTAACACTGCTCAGCCAGATCAGAAGGGAGGTGCCCAGGTAGACTGCAGAGAGGGACAATCTTCAATTAAGATAAGGGAAAAACCTGAAAAACTTGTCAAGGGGGGCAGGGCTTTCATTGTTCTCATAGGAAGAAGATTGTCCCCTGCTGTTATCTGCCTGGTCTATGGACTGGATTACACATCTGAGAAGAGATGGCTTACACTAGGTAAAAGGGGCGGGAGGGGGAAACTTTGCTTGTGAATATCTCTCAGACCATAAAGGTTTGAGAGATAAGACTTATATCATTCTTCATGTTTTTTAATGCCTACAAAATAAAATAAAGATAAAATGAAGTATTACTATCCCTTTAAGTCTTTTTGCTGTAACTTTTATAGTTTTCGTGTAATATGCTTCTAAATCCCCCTCCCCGCCATTTTTATCCACATCTTTGCTCTAGCTGACAGACTTGGATTCTGGTCCCGGGACCAAACAGCTTGTCTCGAGAGCCGAAATAGTAGTTTATAGACCATTCTCATGAAGATTTTCTTTGCATAATATGCTACTTCGGCTCTGCAAATGAGCCATCCAGGATCTAAGTCTGTCAGCAAGAGCCCTGACATGGGTTAAAGGGGCAAATTTTTTTGCCCCCCCCCCCACCCAACACAACAGTTTTTTTCTCAGAGGCATCAATATAATCTAACAGACCTTTATCAGACATGGCCCCCTTTTTATGCTGGGAAGGGGGCAACACTCTCTGTGCATCCTCTGAACCCCATGAGGTCTTAACAGCCCTCCTGCACCTCCTACCCACTCGCTGCGTTATCACCTCTTTATCACACCTTAGTGCATAACCCCCCTTGTGTCCTAATATATATGAGAAGTCATGCAGGTTCATTGACCAACTGATGTTGCCACAAGAGGGCAGTATGCACTTGATCAGGGCTCCAGGTCCCACAGAAGGAGTTACGCACTGGAAGAAGTTACCCTCGATTAAACGGGAAGCTCGTACAATATAAAGAAAGCCATGTGGAGAACCCTTCGCCCTCCCCAAAACCTGAGGCCCCTGGCATACACTCATTAAAACGGCCCTGGTAAAAACAGGTGATGCAGAGGAGTGACTGGTGCCTGAAAATGAAGAATTCCTCTTTCACCCGCTGGACTTACGCACAAAACAAAACAGGAGCAATTCTGAGGCAAACCAATAAGGGAGAAGGAATTCTCCAAATTACTAATGATTACTTATAACCCCTTGAAAGCCAGAGGCGTTGGATACCTCTTTGGCACTCAAAAGGTTAGCCCGTAGAATTCTGCAGAGGTCACGATGCTTTGGAGACTACTCTCGCATTCAAGGGGTTAAAAGCTCCCATTTAAATGGAAGGGTAATGTAATTTCTCCCCTGTGGTACAGTTGGATGTTCAGCTTTGAACGTGAAATGGCAATTTGGCAGAAGGCAGCGGAATTCTATTAAACTCGCTAAATATGCATTAAGTGCTTTTTTCCCCCGTGTAGACACATAGTCAATTTTTTTCATACCACCTCGAAAATGTATCGAGCAGGTGAAGGGACATAAAACTATTTTGTCTTATTCTCTTACATTGTGATGTGATGAATCGCTCTGCCGGCGGACGGGTGAATCAAGCAGACGAAATCTAGTGGCGGCTGGAGGAATCATTTCTGTATCATATAAAGTAATGTCCGCTGAGCTCCTTACACGCCATTAAGTTATTTGAGCTGTGCAGACGGACTGAAGACCAAAACGCACATTAAGGGACACAGAGTAGATATGAAAGGCTGCAGATACGTAATGGGGGTGAGAGTGCAGAGTATGTGCCTTTTAATCTAATAGGGGGATATAAATTGGGAAAATGTCAAAGACTAAAACACATGAATATGTATCATAAGTAATATTCGGCTCGCTACTGAAAATAAACTGAATTTGTTCTGTGAAGATAATGTTTTAACCCTTTGACTGCCACCCAAAGTTACGTTTGGTTAATTTTTTATAGAGGCGTAAAAGCTGGCTAAATGATGTGCTCGCCACTTGCTTGTAATACAAATGGTTTAGGAGAAATTAACTAGTATTTGTTAGTGGAACGGTCTGCTTTATGATAATTATTTTATATGCTGGGTAAATATTACATGCGCTGGGCTACACACCTGGGAACGTCATCCTCTTGATCTCCAAGAGAAGGCTCCTGAGCTGCAATCAGGGGTATGTAAATGAAGTGATTTGCATAATACATGTGTGGGGCTTAATTGGGTGGGCTTATCATCATTGTCACATAAAGTGGACGAGAAGTTAATGGGAAGTGGATAGAAAAGGGTGGGAGGAACAAGGTGGGAAAGAGTAGAAGTGTGTGGGAAGTGGGAGGAGCAGGATGGGAAGGAGAAGACGTAGGTGGGAATTGGAAGGAACAGGGTGAGAAGGAGGAGAAGTGGGGAGGAAGTGGGTGGAACCAGATGGGAAGGAGGAGAAGTAGGTGGAGCAGGGTGGGAAGGAGGAAAAGTGGACAGGAAGTGGGTGGGAATTAAGAAAAGTGGGCAGGAAGTGGGAGGGACAGGGTGGGAAGGGGCATAACTGGGTGGGAAGTGGGAGGAGCAGGCTGGGAACGAGGAGAAGTGGGTGGGAAGTGGACAGAACAGACTGGAAAGGAGACGTGAACGGGAAGTGGGAGGAACAGGGTAGGAAGGAGGAAAAGTGGGAGGAACAGGAGGAAAAGTGGGAGGAACAAGGTGGGAAGGAGTAGAAGTGGGAGGAAAAGGGGGAGGAGGAGTGGGTGGGAAGTGGGCAGAACAGGCTGGAAAGGAGAAGTGGGAGGGAAGTGGCAGGAACATGATGGGAAAGAGGAGAAGTGGATGGGAAGTGGAAGGAACAGGGGTGGGAAGGAGGAGGAGTGGGTGGGAAGTGGGCAGAACAGGCTGGAAAGGAGAAGTGGGCGGGAAGTGGGAGGAACAGGGTGGGAAGGAGGGGAAGTGGGAGGAACAGGGTGAATAGGAGGAAGAGTGGGTGGGAAGTGGGAGATGAGCTTGTGAGAGCATGAATGTAGTGGAGTATGTGAGTGTTGGATAATGCCTTGGATGTAGTGGCGTATGTTTAGTGGAGGAGGTGTGATTCTGAGTGTAAATAATATAGCAGAGTATGTTGAGGCCTGGGAGTATGGTGGAAATTTGAATATCTCCTCCTTACTGCCACCCCTGGGTGTGTATATGTGGAGACAAATATATAGAGAGAGAGAGATAGATTTCTGTTTACAAATGTGATATTTGAGCTCTGTTATAGGGAGATTGCTGTCATCTGGAACTGGGAGATGTTGGTTCATTCAGGATCATGATCCGTATATCTCTGGACTGTCCTTGATGAATCCTTTCTCCAAAGGCAAGAAGTACCTGTAGATTTATATTATACTGGGCCACCCTTCTTGAGCAAACGTCCAACAAATACGATCCAAAGAACCCCAGACCAGCCAGTAACAAAATAGTCTCTAATCCCTGTTAACAAACTGGAGCGCAATATACTATAAAATCATCTGACGTGTTTTGCCTTAGACTTAATCATAACTTGAGAACTGGAGCAATTCTCGGACACAACAACTGTACCATAATTCTCCCAAAATTTCCATTGATTTAAATGGGACGTTTAACTACTTGATCACAAAAGAGGCCTTCAAGGCATTGAAAAGAAATATAAAACTCACAGAATTCTATTGATTTAAACGGGGCTTTTAACTCTTTGAATTCTAGAAAGTTCTTCAGCTGATAGCTTTGCAATGTGTAGGAGACCCCTCTAGCATTCAAGATGTTAAATTTACCATGAAAATCAATGGGATCGATGAGTTTTTTTACAAATTGCACTTGTCTCTATGGTGCAAAATTGCTTCTGTTCTTCATAAATCAGCCTCAAAATATCACGTTATAACAAACATCCATTAAAACCAAGCATTAGTGACCCTGCACTGTTCTGTCCCACTTTAATCTCCATATCTATATTTTTGTTGCTTTCAGTTAGAGTTGGATCTATTACATCCAATTTTTGCCTTGTTTCTCTCCTCCAAAAAGCATGTTATGGAAATAATGTGATAAAACAAGAGCAGTTTCGTCTCCTATTAGTGATTTAGGAACCGGCTGCTGCAGTACATACCCTGCACCAGGGCTTAAAATATGAAGTTCTTTGCTACTAGCCAGACCTGAAAAGTTACTCGCCACTGCAATACATAACATAACCACCAGGGCTGAATTTCTACTCACCACTGCAATACATAACATACCTACCAGGGCTGAATTTCTACTCACCAGGGCTAAGTTTTCACTCGCTATTGGCTAGTGCCCTGCCCTGCACAATTCTTATTTGGTCCACTTCTACTCCAGCTTCCAAAAAAAGTAGCAAAGCATTTGGTAAAAACAGTACACACTGGACTTTAAAGGGATAGTAATACTTAAAATGTAAAAATATATGTTGTAGGGTTTATCCCCCTGAATAAAACAAGAGTACTCCCTCTGCTGAAAGGTGTTTCATTCAAAAGTTATTAATTTTCAAAGTTGAATTTTTTAGGTGCAATATCACAGTGGCCTGAAATTGTACAGTGGCGCTGTTGCTACACCATCCTATGGAGATTTATGGTCCCGGGACCAGAGCTGTCCATAGGATCTGTAGCAACAGCGCCACTGTACAATTTCATGCTACTGTGATATTGCACTTAAAAAATTCTACTTTGAAAATTAATAACTTTTGAATGAAACACCTTTCAGCAGTGGGAGTACACTTGTTTTACTCAAGGGGATAAACCCTACAACATAATTTTTTTTACATTTTAAGCATTACTATCCCTTTAATGAATGAATGTGATTATTTATAAAGCACCACGAGTTTACACAGCGCTTTACAATTGGACAGTACAGGTTTATAAGTGTTAAACACTGGAAATGGGGTCCTTGCTTGTTCCAAAAGCTTACAATCTAATGTGGTAAAAAGAATACATGCAGAGTACATAAGGGTTAAAGGGATAGCAATGTCTGTATTAAACTTTATCTCCATGTCTCCTACATAATTTTTATAACATATATCGCAGTGTTTAATTACTTACATGTTTGTCATTTAAAAGTTATTATAGCCAAAAGGATCCCCCTCCCGCCCCTTCTGGCCGCCTCCCCATTTCTCTGTTATCCGGTTGTGGAACCAGACGGATGCAGCGAGGGACAATCTTCAGTCAGTAAGTATAAGGAACCCTGACCCATTTGACAAAGGAAGGAAGGATTTTCCTTTTGCTTACTGAAGATTGTCCCTCGCCGCTCTCCATCTGGACCAGACTGAGAGGCAGCGTGACACGGCCAGACGGGGCAGGAGAGGGATCCTTTCAGCTTTAATATCTTTTGAAATGTAAACATGTGCGTAATTAAAAATAGCAATATGTGTTATAAATACCATATAGAAGACTCAGAGATAACGTTTAATATAGACGTTACTATCCCTTTAAGTGCGGAATACAGTGCTTGATTTCTGTTGGGATAGTGGAACATAAGTAAGTTTATTATAAGAGCCTTGGATATATGAAGTCAGTGCCTTCTAGCTTGTTCCAGGAGAAAGCAACACAAATGGGTCTTCAATTGCAGGTGAAAGCAAAACAAACTGGAGTTCAGTTGCAGGTGAAAACAGCAAAAACATAGTTTATTGTTGATCAACAGAGGCGTAACAATAGGGGTCACACCTGCAAATGGGCCCATCACTCCAGGGGCCCAGCTGCCCCCTGGGACCCCGCCTGGCGCCCACAACATTCGGCTGGCTCATCTCTCTCGGCACTCTAGTAATGCAGAGCGCTTAGAGATGACATCATGTCCCAGCACGCTGCATTATGAGAGGACTGTGCGGGAGCTCCATCTGCATGGAGGTCTGTGCGGAAGAAGGCACAGACCTCTCCTGCCATGCCACTGGACCACCAGGGAGGTAGGAGATGGGCAACGTGGGGGCATTGTGAGGACAATGTGGTGGCAACATAGAGATGGATCGTCGGGGAATGTGGAGATGGGGGCAATGTGGTGGCAATGTGGAGATTGGAGGCAGTGTGGAGATGGGGGCAATGTGGTGGCAAAGTGGGGATTGGAAGCAATGTGGAATTGTGGAGATTGGGGGCAATGTGGAGGCAAAGTGGAGATGGGGGCAATGTGGTGGCAATGTGGAGATGGGGGCAATGTGGAGGCAATGTGGAGATGGGGGCAATGTGGTGGCAATGTGGAGATGGGGGCAATGTGGAGATGGTGGCAATGTGGTGGCAAAGTGGAGATGGGGCAATGTGGGGCCAATGTGGAGATGGGGGCAATGTGGGGCCAATGTGGAGATGGGGGCTATGTGGAAGTGGCCAATTTGGGGGCCAATGTGGTTGAGGAAGGGCAATGTCATCGGAGGGGGGGGGGCATGGGAATTCTTGCTCCAGGCCCGGTGGCTTCTAGTTACACCTCTGTTGATCAATATGTTGATAAAGATGACAATAATCACCAAAATGTTAACCTACAACAGACAATGTTTTTTCCTGCAATTGAATTTCATCCTGTTCTTTTATTTTTTATATATATATATTTTTTTGCTTCTTTCGCCCTGGAAGTCATCTGAACTTTCATGAGTGTGTCCACCACTACCCGTCTTCAGCAGCCTGAGGATGATGGGAGTTGTAGTTTAAAAGGGAACTCTCACGTCTAGTAAACTGGTCTTCATTTAAAAGTTCCCTTCTAGTAAAGCCGTTATCCGGTTTTATTCTTCATTATAAATCTTTATTGGCTGAGATATTGCCTTTTAATGTTAAGCCAGTGACATATGTTCTCTACAGGATGAGGGTACAGCTTTGTCCCACAGCCTATCAATCTTCCTCTGTTCCCCTCCGCAAGTATTGACTCCTTCCCACCTCCTCCGATGATGGAGGATACCGGTATATGACCTGGCGCTCTCTCTTGCAAATGTGTGTCCAGGTCGTTGTACAGGCACGGACTGAGCGAGATCATGTGATCAGTCCTTTATAACACATGGCAGTCCGAAATAAAAATAGCCACAGAGGCAAGAGGACTGGCACTTATTATAAAGAAATAAGAGCATAAACAAGCTCAGTCAGAGGACGATTGATAGGCTGGGGGACAGAGCTGTACCCGCAGCCTGTAGGGAACTGACGTCACTGGCTTAACATTAAAAGGCAATATCTCAGCCAATAAAGATTTATAATGAAAAATAAAACCAGAAAACAACTTCACCCAAAGGAAACTTTTAAAGCGGAGCTACCACCCATGAATAAATCTGGCCCAAATAAACACCAATCTGGCGCCTAGCTGCTCAATACCGCTAGTCTCCAGAATCATTACCTCGTTAATGAGAATTATCCATTGTTCCCGGACTGACAGGCAGGCAAGAGCACAGACACCTTCCCATAGTGACATCTGCACGCCTGCGCTGTCAGTCCCAGCCGGCTCTAGGAGGTGTTGCTAGGAGCCGTTTGGCTCCAAAATGGACTGACCATGCAGATGCACAGACCTCACTATGGAAAGATGTCTGCGCTGTTTCCTGCCTGTCAGTCCGGGAACAGTGTACATTTCTCAAACACCAGGTAATATTTCTGGCAACTAGCGCTATTGAGCAGCTAGTCGCCAGAGGGGTACTTATTTGGCCAGATTTATTCATGGGTGGTAGTTCTGCTTTAAATGAAGACAAGTTTACTAGAGGTGAGAGTTGCCCTTTAACAATAGCTGGAGTTAAACTGGAGTCTAATCTCATTTTAAAACAAGGCAGAAATGTATCAGACTGACCGTTCTGTAGTCACGCGCTGGTTTGCAATTCATATTTCCGTCCATAGGTGCCTGATTTTATTACCTGTGAAACGTAATCACCGGAGTTTTTCCTATTACTGCTCATGGGGAAAATTGAAATTAAAATAAGTGATAACTTTTTTCTACAGGTAATAGAAACCAGTCCATTAACCACTGAATGTAATGTCCAACGACCAGAAAGAGATTGGGAAACTCTCAACTAACTCTCTACTAGGGACTAAACCCTTTAACCCTCTGAGTGCCAGATAAGTGAGCAATGCATTGCTCTGCAATGCGTTGTTCAATCGTCTGGCACTCAGAGGTTTAAAAGAACATTACTATAAAAATTTAATTGATTGATATCCTTTTAAATAATACGTTCTTATAGCTACCATCTGTAAAAATGATGTATTTGATGTTAGATACCTAAAATATAATTCTTAATTTGCTCTTTATTTTTTTTTCAAAATCTTTATTGAGAAGATAATGAATAGAAAGCAGAAGAAAGAGCAAATATCAAATCAGTACATGTAGTACAATAATAATGTTACAAAACATAGAATGTGTTACAGTTAAAGGGATAGTAATGTTTCATAATAAAAGCAGCTCTAATTAATCATCATAGTATTTGGACTTTGGAGAGTGTTATTTCAATTCTGTCAGAGTTGTAGTTCAAGAGTAATTGAATGATAAAGTATCCCCCTCCCGCCCCTTTTACTGATGTAACACTGCTCAGCCAGAGCAGAAGGGAGGTGCCCAGGTAGACTGCAGAGAGGGACAATCTTCAATTAAGATAAGGGAAAAACCTGAAAAACTTGTCAAGGGGGGCAGGGCTTTCATTGTTCTCATAGGAAGAAGATTGTCCCCTGCTGTTATCTGTCTGGTCTATGGACTGGATTCCACATCTGAGAAGAGATGGCTTACACTAGGTAAAAGGGGCGGGAGGGGAAACTTTGCTTGTGAATATGTCTTAAACCATAAAGGTTTGAGAGATAAGACCTATATCATTCTTCATGTTTTTTAATGCCTACAAAATAAAATAAAGTTAAAACGAAGTATTACTATCCCTTTAAGTATCAAATGAATCTGTATTTGAGAGAGAATATCTCTCACCAAGCAATAATAGATAAAAAGTAACAGGTAAGGAAGGGTGCAGGATCCTAAGCGTCCTGCAAATATGTGATTCATTCCTAGAGGTGCTGGGAACTCAGACCAGGACACACAAGGACCTAAAGAGCACGTAGGTTCTCCAGTGAAGAGAACTGAGGGTCCATATTATAACATATAGATGAGGGGCAAAAAAAAAAAGGGGGGGGGGAGAAGCTGTCAGAAGGTGGAGTAGAGGAGATGATGTATCTGTTGAGTATAAATGTAAACAGTCCTATATATGGGCTTCTGGTTAGTGTAGCAGTAATGTGGGGGGTCAGTGTAAGCCAGGTAGAGGGTGATGTGGATGAGATTGAGAGGAAGCAGCGCATCTGAGGACTCGAGAGATGAGAGGAGAGTGGAGGAAGAGAGATAATAGAAGGGGGGACAATAAAAAAAGAGGGGAGAGGGGAGTTGACATTCTGCAGTCCGTCAAGCGCCGGGGTCAATCAGGGCTGGGCGGGAGGGGAACCCAGACACCCCCCAGTTTGAAAAGAAAGCACATCACCCTGGGTCAGTTCTCTTAAAGGAGCAGTAAACTTTTTTATGAAAACATGTATTGTAGGGATTTTCCTATTGAGTAAAATAAGGGTGCTCCCACTGCCGAGAGATTTATATTTCCAGAGTTATTACAGTTTAAACCCATGTTTTTTTACATTAGCAGTGCCCTCTAGTGGTCAAATTCTAATTAGATTTCCTGTTAGATTCTAATGGAGAGGAAAGTCAGAGACATACAGTTCTCCATAGAATGTGATAGAAACTGCCTGTCACTTCCTGTCAGTCAGAACTATCAGGAAGTAAACACAATAAATTCACTTCCTGTCAATTAGACCTATCAGGAAGTAAACACAGTAAATTCACTTCCTGTCAATTAGAAATATCAGGAAGTAAACACAGTAAATTCACTTCCTGTCAGACCTATCAGGAAGTAAACACAATAAATTCACTTCCTGTCAGTTAGAACTATCAGGAAGTAAACACAATAAATTCACTTCCTGTCAATTAGAACTATCAGGAAGTAAACACAGTAAATTCACTTCCTGTCAGTTAGACCTATCAGGAAGTAAACACAGTAAATTCACTTCCTGATTATTTAAACTGCTATAAATTTTGAATAAAACATCTAACAGCGATGGGAGTGACCTTGGTTTATTCAGCAGGAAAAGCTCTAAAAAATAAGTGTTTTCATAAAAAAGTTTACTGCTCCTTTAATGAGTGATTGAGGTAGTAAAGGGAAGCTATGGTGGTCCAGGGAGTGGGAGAAGTGGCCCAATAGAAGGGCAGGATGGCATAGAGGGGTTCAGACGATGGCAGCTCAGGAAGAGGGGAGAGGCAGGGTTGCAGCATATTTGACCCATGATTCCCAATTAGGGAGGCTCGGTGGAGCGTGAACGAGGGTAGAGACATGTAAGCTTTCCATATCGAGAAAGTATTTGACTCTCTCTCTCTGGATCCATTCACCAATCGAGGGAGGTATGTTGCGACACCAATTAATGGGGATAAGAGATTTTGCAGCATTCAGGAGAACATAAACACAAGAGTTGATGGAGCAGGGATTCGCGCCCGAGCGGTAGGGAGGTGAAAGAAAATGCAAAAGAGCGGATCAAGTGGAAGTAAGACCGAGCAGGCGTGATTGATGTGTTGAATAATGGTCTCCCAAAACGGAGAAATGAGAGGGCAAGACCACCAGATATGTAGCACAGTACCTATATCGCCCGAGGATCGCCAACAGTGTTCCGAGGTTTGGGACGAGAATGAGGCTAGGCGTTGGGGGTGAAATTTGCTCTTTTTTAAAGCGGAACTTTCATGCATAATAAAGTGCCCCCAAATCATTTTTTACAGAGCGATTAGCATATTAGTACTTGTATTATCCTTAGTAAGTCCGGAATTATTTAGAAATCAGTGTAATACTATCCCTGTAGCACTGAGCGATCTGTATGTATAGTGATACAATGTAACACTATCCCTGTACCACTGAGCGCTCTGTATGTATAGTGATACAATGTAACACTATACCTGTAGCACTGAGTTCTCTGTATGTATAGTGATACAATGTAACACTATCCCTGTAGCACTGAGGGCTCTGTATGTATAGTGATACAAAGTAACACTATCCCTGCACTCTGTATGTATAGTAATGCAATGCAACACTGTCTCTGTAGCACTAAGTGATCTGTATGTATAGTGATACAATGTAACACTATCTCTGTAGCACTGAGAGCTCTGTATGTATAGTGATACAATGTAACACTGTCTCTGTAGCACTGAGGGCTCTGTATGTATAGTGATACAATGTAACACTATCTCTGTATCATTGAGTGCTCTGTATGTATAGTGATACAATGTAACACAATCCCTGCACTCTGTTTGTATAGTAATGCAATGTAACCCTGTCTATGTAGCACTAAGTGCTTTGTATGTATAGTGATACAATGTAACACTATCACTGTAGCACTGAGCGCTCTGTATGTATAGTGATACAATGTAACAATGTCTCTGTAGCACTGAGGGCTCTGTATGTATAGTGATACAATGTAACACTATTCCTGTAGCAACGAGTACCATGTGTACTCTAAATTATAGATACATTGTATCTTTTTCTACACTGTATCACTCTCCCTGTATCTCTAGGCACAGCTCCAGGGATCTCAATGTTACAGATGTGAAAGTGCAAAAGACAGGTCAAGACTTTTCTAGCATTCAGTAGGTTAACCCTTTGAGTGCCAGAGAGGTATTGCATTGGATACCACTCTGGCACTCAAATGGGTTAACAACTCCATTCAAATCAATGCCAATGCCTGTTTGCCCCTTGTGGTGCACAAGGTGCTTGTACCATTAGTAAATAAACCTCTCCAGAGCCCATTTAAAGGGACAGTAACTCTACAATTGCATAGTATGTAAAGTCAAATTCCCTGTACTTAATATGATTATTATTATTATTTTGCTTATGTATATATTTTTATTTATTTATTTATTTATTTATTTTTTGCTACACTTATTTTTTAACACTTATGTCCCCGACAGTGAGCTTACGGATCTATTTCCACTGAGTATTCTGTCAGGCACTGTGAAAGCAGGAACAGGAATACAATGTAACACCGTCCCTGCAGCAGAAAATCCTTCCTCCTCTACAGCCTACAGGACACTCGGTGCTGCAGTGTTACATTGTTTCAGTGTCCTGCTGTAATGGTCAGTGACCAGAAACTGCAGGGAAACAGGAATTCAGTGAGGTTACTCTCAGGATCATAGTGTTAAAAAAAAAAAGATTGTGAAGATTAAAATAAATAGACAAACAGGTAAATAATAGTGTAGACGAGTTGGCTTTACATATGTGGACTCGTAAAGTAAAAATTAAGGGTTACTGTCTTTTTAAAAGCATTGCAGGTGTAATGGGACAACAGATGATAATGTAGGATGATTTAAAGGGATAGTAATACTTAAAATGTAAAAAAAAAATATGTTGTAGGGTTTATCCTCCCCCCAAGTAAAACAAGGGTACTCCCACTGCTGAAAGGTGTTATATTCAAAATTTATTACAGCTCAAAGTTGAATTTCTTAGGTGCAATATCACAGTGGCCTGAAATTGTACAGTGGCGCTGCTGCTACACCATCCTATAGAGATGTATGGTCTACGGACCAGAGCAGTTCATAGGATGGTGTAACAACAGCGCCACTGTACAATTTCAGGCAAATATTGCACCTAAAAAATTCAACTTTGAGCTGTAATAACTTTTGAATAAAACACCTTTCAGCAGTGAGAGTGCCCTTTTTTTACTCGGGGGGGGGGGATAAACACTACAATATATATTTTTTTAAGTATTACTATCCCTTTAACCGTTTGAGTGCCAGATTGCAACACAATGCGTTGCCTACCACTCTGGCACTCAAAGGGTTAACGCCATGTGGCTTTAATGGTCAGTGACCAGAAACTACAGGGAAACGGGAATTCAGTGAGGTTACTCTCAGGATCGTAGTGGTGTGAAGATTAAAATAAATAGACAAATAAGTAAATAAATAGTGTAGACGAGTTGTCTTTACATATCTGCACTTGTAAAGTGAAAATATAGGGTTACTGTCTTTTTAAAAGCATTGCAGGTGTTGTGGGACAACAGATGGTACTGTGGGATGATTTAACCCTATGAGAACCAGAGAGGTATCCAATGCATTGCGGCTGTGTGGCTGGAAATCATTGTGTAAAACACCTGTAACGGTGCTAGAGAAACCAGCTACTAATGAGCTGAGAAACGCAGGAGGAGGGACCGACCTTTGTACATAATTAGTTCTTTTATTTAAAGAAAAGATTTTTCAAAACGTAACCAATTAGCTGTCCTAAACGGCAAACTGAGGATTTTTTTTCAACCAGATCCCCCTGGGAATTTAAAAGGAGGGTCTTTCCTCGCCTCCACGCTTTGTTCTCCTGCGCACACGCTTTCTTCTCCCTCATTAAACCTGTTTTTAGCTCTCCGCGGCGGTAATGAGCGGCACATTTCGCTGCACTTATACTTGTCTGTGGCCCTCTAACAAGGTATGAAATGCAGGTGAAAGTGAGACGCCTTCAGCTTCAGATCCCTTAATGAGAAGATTTCCAAGACTTGTTCTCAGGGTGAAGAGGGAAATCAGGGTGGCCTGTTAGCGCTAAGCCGGACCCGTGTCTGTAGTACATTGATGTGCAGGAAGCATTTAAAGGCAAAGTGTCAACTTGAGACAAATACTTGAAACAAGGACATTTTTTCGTGTAGAAACATAAAGAACCAGCACATAGGAAATCACCGGCCAAAGGCAGAATGAAAAGATGTCATTATGGACTAAACCCACTGCCCCACAGGGGGCAGTAAATACTCTTTTTGATTTAAATGGGACTTTTAACCCCTGGAATGCTAGAAAGGTCAAAGGCAATGCACTGCAAACCACTCTAGCATTCGAGGAGTTAAAAGCCCCTTTAAAGCAAAAGATTATTTTTACTTGTCCACTATAGTGTAATTGGTTTACCCCAGAATTGGTGTGTGTGTGTGTGTGTGTGTGTGTAGTGTATATTGTGTAGTGTATAATGTGTAGTGTATGTATGTGTGTGTATAGTGTGTTATGTGTGTGTGTTTAGTGTACATTGTGTAATGTGTGTGCCTGTGTATAGTATGTGTGCGTAGTGTATGTAGTGTGTGTGTGTAATGTATAATGTGTAGTGCTGGTGTATGTCAGTGTGTGTGTAGTGTGGGTTTATGTTTGTGCGTGTGGAGTGAATGTGCACATTGTGTGTGTATAGTGTGTGATGTTTGTGTGTGTGTAAATAGTGTGTATGTGTGCGGTGTGCATGTGTAAATAGTGTGTGTCTGTGTGTGTATAGTGTGTGATGTTTGTGTTTGTGTAAATAGTGTGTATGTGTGTGTAATGTGTGTGTTTGTTGTGTGTGTATAGTGTGTGGTGCGTGTGTAAATAGTGTGAATTTTGTGTGTAGTGTGTGTGTCTAGTGTGTGTGTGGTGTGGGTGTGTAATTTGTGTGTTTGTTGTGTGTATATAGTGTGTGTGTGTGTGTCTGTGCGTGTAGTATGTGTGTTTGTTGTGTGTGCGTGTAAATAGTGTGTGTTTTTTGTGTAGTGTATAATATGTGGTATGTCTGTGTGTGTAGAATCTATTTTTCTGGAATAAGAGAAATACCAGAACAAGAGACCAAGTACAAAAAAATCTTCCTACAGAAGGGGTGATAGATACATAGAAGAGATTCCCAGCAGAAGGTTGGGAGCTAATCTAGTAAGTGAAAGTGCAAACTCTTGGGATACAATTTATGA
Organism: Rhinophrynus dorsalis; assembly: GCA_037306005.1. Classification (NCBI taxonomy): domain Eukaryota; kingdom Metazoa; phylum Chordata; class Amphibia; order Anura; family Rhinophrynidae; genus Rhinophrynus; species Rhinophrynus dorsalis. The sequence goes on along the minus strand of CM074722.1, from coordinate 505,408,006 downwards.
CTGATTAAAATGATTACTTTTAGATAAAGTGGTGCTTTGCCTCTTTTCCGTGTTTTTGCGGATTCCAGACTGGAGCCAAATGTATATGAATAGGAACTGCAGAGGCTTTACCTGTAGACATCTCATCTCATCTGAGTTAACCCCATCAGCACCCGTTACTCATTGGACTGACAGTCAGTATAGAGGTGATAACCACACTCCGATCCCACTGACACTTGTCTTCACTTCTAATTGTCTGTTTGTATTATTATAATACTGGATTTGTGTTCTTTTATGTGACGTATTAACATAGTTGGGAACGTTTAAAAAATCCCGCACCCGGGGATCTGAAGCCCGGGGGGGGGGGAAGTAGATTGCATTAACCCTTTGAGTGCCACAGGGGTTGCAACCACAAAACGTTGCAGTGCATACCTGTTTTGCACTCAAGGGGTTAAATGAAAAATTTGAGTACCCTTATCCACTCGACCCGGTCCTCTGGTGAAGCGGGTAGGTAAGCAAGCAATGTGATCTTCCTACTGACATCCGCCCCGTGTATTCATTGGCTGGCTGAGGTCACATGCCCTGCACATGCCGGCCGCAGCCTTCCGACACGAGCTGTTCTGTTGGTTGATTTTTATTGTACAGACGCCCCACCCGGAGAACTTGCCGTTTCATCCGGAGACAGTGCCGTAAATCTGGAGTCTCCAGGTGAAACCCGGCAAGTTCTCAGGTATGCGTATTAAGGAGAGAAATTGATAATATCTCTTTGCAATGCATTGCATACCCCTCTGGCACTCGTACGGTTAATGTCCAAATGCCACTACATTTTCATGTACTGGTATCTGTATTATTATTTATGTATTATTTTTCTATTATAGAGGTTGTATAAACAAATACTTATTTTTTTTGTTACTACAAGTATTGTATAGAGCACCTCTGGCACTCAAAGGGTTAATTTGGAGGCTGTCCATAGAGAAGCCTCTACTGCCGCTCATACTGACACCATTCTTCTCCTTTCTATACTGTTTTTTATATCCCAGAAGTCAGTGCTCCTTTCCTATATTACTTCATCTTTGAAATATTAACCATTAAAGTTCCTGAGGATGTAGATTCTAGGCGATATATCCCTCCCTGTGCTATCCCAACAGAGCTCAGTCTGCCCTCAAGAGACCTTTTTAACCCCTTAAGGACCATTGCCGTGCCAGAACCGTCAAGGCGGTCTGGCACTTAAGGACCAATGCTGGTCCTGGCACGGCATGGAGTTCAGGGCTCCCGTCGCGGCTGCACGCCGCTCCGGAAGCCCTGAACCGGAAGCTCTATTAAAAAAAACATGCCCCGTGGTTCTCAAGTGCCGGACACACGGTATCTCGCTGGTCCTTAAGGGGTTAACGTGTAACTTACACATTTCACTGCTTCAGAATACACAAGACGAGCTGAGCTTGTTATTTATAGAGGCCGCCAATTGGTGTAGATCATAGTAAGTCACACTGGACTCTCTCACGCTGAGATTTTGGCCCTCGACTCTGAGACCCTGAGATTTGGGTCAAAACCCTGACATTTTCCAGGTGAATATATACATATGAGCAATTTGTACTTTAAAGGGATAGTCATGTCCAATTAATCTTCATAGTATTTGGGCCATGGAGAGTGTTATTTCACTACTGTCAGAGTTGTAATTCAAGAGTTATTGAATGATAAAGTATCCCCCCTCCCGCCCCTTTTACTGATGTAACACTGCTCACCTCAGAGCAGCAAGACTGTCCGGATGGATCACAGAGAGGGACAATCTTCAGTGATCATAAGAACACTTCTTTCTCTTTCAGGGGTTGGAAGCCCCGATTTAATCAGTGGGAGGTGTGGAAATGTGTATCAGTCCCCTATAGTGCACCTGGTTACCCCACAAGTGCTCCATTTTCTCGTGATACATCATCTACAGTGACACAAGAGACATCTCAAGGGGACTGAGATCACACTGACCACGGCCACAATGTGACCATCGCCTCTCATAATCATGCACCCCAGGTTGGTTCCAGCCCCGTGCCCCCCCACCTCCCATCTTCTTCCTGATTCAATATAACGTGGAAGAATTGTATGATGTGCTCTCATTTTAACCTCTCAGTTGCCGGAGGCGTCTCCAGAACGGTTAACAGCAATATCTCCTCATCCACGAGAGACTGCACTTCAGGAACACCAGAGAATCTCCGTTCTGAAGTGCGATCAGCACCGCGAGGAGAGTTCCTCTCTGTGACAGCTTCTGATTAACTGAAGAGTCTCAGCTCCATTCATTTTCATAAAATCACATTTTCATTGTAACTGAGAAGAAATATATATATATAGTATATACTGTATTTGCTCAAATTTAAGGTGTTTTTATTTTCGTGCATATTAGCCGGAAAAAAAGTCTTCTTATATTCGAGATTATCCTATATTCCACTGTCTGTCAGTGGGAGACGCAAAAGCGTGAAATGGAGATAAAGATGGGAGATAAAGAAGAGCGAGATGGAGATAAAGATGGGAGATAAAGAAGAGCGAGATGGAGATAAAGATGAAGGGAAGGAGATGAAGAAGGGTGAGATGGAGATAAAGATGAAGGGTGAGATGGAGATAAAGATGGAAGATAAAGGAGAGCGAGATGGAGATAAAGATGAAGGGTGAGAGATGATAATTGAGGGACAGACACACAGAGGGAGGGTCTCTTTATATTCAAAATGTTACTTCTTTTTTTAAAGAACTTAACAGCAAAAGCTGGAGGGGCTCATACCCATTAGTCCGTCTGTATTCTGTTTAAAAATATGTATATACATAAAGAAATAAAATGGATAAACTGGGTCCGGCCTGTCTGATCCTGGACTGTATTTCCCTCATTGCTACAGGAAGTTTACAGTTAGATTGTGAGGTCGTTCAGGAGACGTCCAGATGCAGAGGCGAAACTAGAGGCCACCGGGCCCCGGTGCAAAAATTGCCATGGGCCCCCCGACCACATTGCCCCCCATTGTCCATCTCCACAATACCCCCAATGTCCATCTCCACAATACCCCAATTAACCCCCAGTGTCCACATCCACATTGCCCCCATTGTCTGTCTCCACATTGCCCCCCATTGGCCATCTCCACATTGCCCCCAATGTCATCTCCACAATACCCCCATTAACCCCAGTGTCCAGCTTCACATTGCCCCCAATGTCCAGCTCCACATTGCCCCCCAGTGTCCATCTCCACATTGCCCCCAATGTCCACCACCACATTGCCCCCAATGTCCACCACCACATTGCCCCCAATGTCCACCACATTGCCAACACAATTACACTCCATGTACATCTCCTACCTCCCTGGTTGTCCAGTGGTGTGGCAGGAGAGGTCTGTGCCAGCTTCTGCACAGACCTCTATTACAGCTCGTCTCCCATGTGGTCCTCTCTAGTAATGCCGAGCACTGGGAGATTATGTCATCTCCCAGCATTACTACAGCGCCAGGACAGAGACGGAGCTGAATAAGGCACAGACCTCAGTTGCAGGCATCAGACAGGGGGCAGCTGGGCCCCTGGATTGATGTGCCTAGTTGCAGTTGCTATCCCTGTGACCCCTATTGTTACACCACTATCCAGATGGTCATTGGTGCTCTGGATTGGTTACTTTTGGAGGATCTATCTCATTCGGCAGGCTTGAAGGGATCTCTCTTTCTCACTCCTTGCACCCGGTGGTTATTCCTCTGTCTTGGCGTCAGGCAGTGGTGTTTTCTTGGGTACTGAATCTGTTCTCTCTACTACCCACTTATGGCCCTTTACCCTTATTATGTATAACTAGTTCTGGCCACATTTACACTGGTGAAAGTTAATAAACAGCCATAATTCACCCAATACAAGTGTTTGTGTGATTATTGGGGTCAGTGGAGTCGGATTGTCGAGATCCCATGTTATGACAGTAACTGTCATGTCCGCCTCCGTGGACCTGACATCCAGAACTGGTTGAAGATGTTTTCTCTTGAACAAAGACACAATGGCTAAATTCAGATGGGCCATTAGTATTTTCTGCCATACTAAAGTAAATGTGGGAGTTATTTACCCTTTCAGTGCCAGTGGGATGCGCCATTCATTGCTGTGCTGAGTGCACACCCCTTTAGTACTGAAAGCATTAAGCAGAGACCTCTCTAGTATTGAAAGAGTTAAAAGGACTATTTAAATCAATGGGAATTTTGGGAAGGCTTATTTGTGCCCATGGTGCAGTTGTTCTGGAATTACCCCTCTTCTCTTTGTGCGATTGGAATCAAACAGAGAAGGACCAGGTGATACAAAGTGCAGTGAAATGGCTGGACCGCGTGTCGCCTATTACAGCGGAAACATGCACAAATATCCCCAGTCTCCGGCTCAAAAAGAAGTCTCCTAAGTTAATTATATTCCATGGGCTTTTAGCACTATAAAGTGAAATGCTATTTTATAAAAAGGTCTACATAAATACTGTTCCCCTGTTGAACAAAATGTGTAAAAGAATTTATCACCCCTCAGTCTACTTAGAGACGGGTACCCCTGCTGTCTCACCACAGTTTCTCTCAGTGTCCTGCCTCTAACACTGTAATTTTTCCAAGACTGTTTACGGTTCTATTGAAAACCCAGATGGCAGGTCCGGGGAGAGGTCGAGCTGATTGCTGGGCTTTACAGAACATTACATCCAAATGACAACTTTCTACTGTACTAAAAGGTGTGTTGCGGCATTCACAGATATAAAGGGAAACGTTCCCAAACCTTGATAGACCTAAGGAGCATATGCAGCGGTCCCGTATCTTTTCAAGTTACGGCACATCCTTTTTTTTAACCCCTGAAGGAGAGTGTACAATATATTGCAAAGCAATGAGTTGAACACCCTTATGATCCTTAAAGCTGAACTTTTACCTATTTTCATGTAAAGCTGATTTCGTTCCTTAGGTACACACAGCATATAATATCGGTATTTAAAAAAAATGAAATTTCATAATGAAGAGATATTCAGCCCATTCTATGTGCTACGTGAAATCAGCGGTCCTGTCACTTCAGGACTAAGGGCCGTATGTTCAAAGGGATAACTTAATAAAAATGTTGTATGGACAACAAAAATAAGTAACTGTATGCCTGAACGACATATTTTCTATAGAGTGTACGACAAAATCCTAGTAATGTCTTTTGTGTACAAAATAAAACAAGAATTGTCATTGAAAGGGGCAGGACAAGAGCGTGGCTTAAATATCCGCCAGTGTCATATAGAGGCAATGAAAATATTTCGGTTTGAACGAAAAATGTTTTTCGTAAAAGCGACAAAAATTTTACGTCGGTTAAAAAGTGTAGTAAAATGTAAATGAATCTGGAAACATTTTACAGCATTTCCAGTCAGAAATCATACTCAAAGAATAAACGACATATTTTCTATAAGAAACGACATTCTTTGAAAATATATATGAAGACTACGACAACGTACAAAAAAAGGTTGTTATAAATGAAAAAAGCTATTTCGCTACTTCTTTGAACATACGGCCCTAAGTGTCGCTCAGTGCTTGTTAGGTCCTCCCAGACAGGGCCGGCGCTGCCATTAAGGCAGAACAGGCAGCTGCCTTAGGGCGCCGCAATGGAGGGGCGCCTAAAAGAGGTAAGTTTTTTTTTTTTTTTAATTACATATACATCTGCCTGGGTCTCTCTGCGGTGTGTTACAAAGACACCGCGAGGGAGCGCTTGGTAGTGTAAATCAGCGCTCCCTCGCAGCGTCTATGTTACACACCGCAGAGAGACCCAGGCTCTATAGTAATACAGAGCGCTGAGAGATGACATCATCTCCCAGCGCTCTGCATTACTGAGAGCAGCGCACGGGAGCCTCAGCTCTGTGCCGAAGGAGGCACAGAGCTTTAAGCTGTGGCACGCCGCTAGACCACCAGGGACTCAAGGTAGGGGGGTGAAGGGGCATTATGGAGAGGGCATTGTGGAGGGGGCATTGTGGAGATAAAGGAAGCATTGTGAAGGGGAATTGTGGAGATGAAGGGGCGATGTGGAGATAAGGGGGCATTGTGGAAAGGGCAATGTGGAGATAATGGGGCAATGTGGAAGGGACATTGTGGAGATGAAGGGGCAATGTGGAGGGGGCATTGTGGAGATGAAGGGGCAATGTGGAGATAAGGGGGCATTGTGGAAAGGGCAATGTGGAGATAATGGGGCAATGTGGAAGGGACATTGTGGAGATGAAGGGGCAATGTGGAGGGGGCATTGTGGAGATGAAGGGGCAATGTGGAGATAAGGGGGCATTGTGGAAAGGGCAATGTGGAGATAAGGGGGCATTGTGGAAAGGGCAATGTGGAGATAATGGGGCAATGTGGAAGGGACATTGTGGAGATGAAGGGGCAATGTGGAAGGGACATTGTGGAGATGAAGGGGCAATGCGGAGATAAGGGGGTATTGTGGAAGGGGCATTGTGGAGATGAAGGGAGCATTGTGGAAGGGGCAATTTGGAGGTGGGGATAGTGTGGAGGTGAATATGTGGGCGGGGGCAGGGGATTGTGGCAAGGTCGGGGGGGGGTCAGGGGATTGTGTCCGTGTCGGGGGGGTGGGCATCAAAATGCACCTTCGTCTGTGTATAAAAAAATCCTTGCACCAGCCCTGCTCCCAGAAGACCGTCAGTCCTGCCCACCGTGCTCTTGTGAGGGAAACAGGGGACGTACGTTCAGCGCCCGCTGAACTGTACATAACGGGAGGGAGATGCCAATCCTTGTACACGTCACAGACATGGCGCCGCTCTTCACCTCTGCTACGGACAAATTCAGAGGTAGTTTTATACTTGTCTGCAAGCTTTTGAAACTTTACAATTACATAAAATTAACTTTTAACTTCAGACTAAACTGTGTAACGTTAAACATATGTAGGAGAAAGTTCTCGCTTTAAGGTGTAAATCATGTTGGGTTTTAACCCCGTGAATGCTAGCAAGATTTCCAATGCATTGTGACGCACTCTGCCATTAAAGGGGTCTAAAACCTAATTTCAAGGGATAGTAATGTTTCATAATAAAAGCAGCTCTAATTAATCATCATAGTATTTGGACTTTGGAGAGTGTTATTTCAGTTCTGTCAGAGTTGTAGTACAAGAGTAATTCAATGACAAAGTGTCCCCCTCCCGCCCCTTTTACTGATGTAACACTGCTCAGCCAGATCAGAAGGGAGGTGCCCAGGTAGACTGCAGAGAGGGACAATCTTCAATTAAGATAAGGGAAAAACCTGAAAAACTTGTCAAGGGGGGTAGGACTTTCATTGTTCTCATAGGAAGAAGATTGTCCCCTGCTGTTATCTGTCTGGTCTGTGGACTGGATTCCACATCTGAGAAGAGATGGCTTACACTAGGTAAAAGGGGCGGGAGGGGAAACTTTGCTTGTGAATATCTCTCAAACCATAAAGGTTTGAGAGATAAGACTTATATCGTTCTTCATGTTTTTTTAATGCTTACAGAATAAAATTAAGATAAAACAAAGTATTACTATCCCTTTAAATGCATGTGAATCACACACACACACACAAGAAAATACACATATATTCACACACAAATACACAGATTGTTTTTGAAACCTCATCTCCCGCATTCGCCCCTTTCCCAGGCAGTGCTTCCTGTTCTCCAGCCCTGCCAGCGTACAGACAGGCAAGGAGGATTCTGGGAGTGTAATGGAGGTCAGGGTCACTCCTTGTTAAGGTATCTCAGATAGGCAGTGAATATATTTATTTCTCCATTTAAATATATTAACTGGAAAAAAAGCCGTGAAAGGCAAAATGCATTGGATAAAGGCAGTGCGAGAGTGGCATTTTAAATCATTAGTTACACCGAAGTGGTTTCGAAAAAGCAACTTTTAAAACCTTGAGAGCTCTTTTTAAAATGTGTCTTGACCCGTCTCCATGGGTACGAGGCTATTTTGTTATCAAATGGATCAATACCTCTCTGTTTGTGTGAAACTGTCTTAAGTGCTGTTGTCATGTGCTTTTAGCTTTGCTCGGTCAGTTATTATTACTGTAAAGAAGTGTGTGTGTGCTCGGCACAAGTGCCGGTGGCCTTAGGGTGGCTTTTAGTGCTTCTACAAAATGTCAAGTATAGATAGACTATTAGTGTTTATTGCACTTATTAAATAGGCTTTATTTGTCCTTTAGCAGGCTAAAAGGAACATTTAGACAAGAGAGTTGCATGACACCAAAGCAATTTGCTGCATTTTATTTCTGGGGAAAAAAAAAATGAAATAAAAAAATCAAATCTGTAATAAATTACAAATAAGTGTTGAAGACAGAAGTGGCATAATGAATAGGAGTCTGGAAAGTTTAAAATGCTTTAAAACGTTTTCTATTTATGCTTTTGAGAAGATGCACTTAACTGCTGCCGCGGCTATTATCATCTTCCGTTCCCTGTCCAAATTTTGTATTTCTTAATGATGGCACTCGAAGGGTTACCTTAGGTTTAAAGGAGAAGGGGGCGAGCCTCCTAACAAGAACTCCTGCATACCTTACTATGATCGGAAAGTCCTAGTGGCCCTATGGGATTTATCCTTGTTCCATGGTCCACATTTTCACATCCATGGAGGCCGACATGACAGTTCATAACAGGGCCACCAACTCTGTTCACTGAACATGGATATCGTAAGCGTTAAGGACCAGAGAGTTAGGCATTGCATAGCACAACCCGCTAGTCTTTAAAGGGTTAAGTTTTCTCTTGCACTCTGCCTGCTTCAGTTTGCAAAATCTGCCAGCAACTGTCATGGCCGCCCCCACGGACCCAACTACCAGGACTGATTGAAAATGTTATCTTGTGTGCCAAGGTAGAAGGGCAAAATAGATTTAAATAAGGAGTTTAACCCCTTGAATACTAAATATGTCTCTAATGCATTGAAAAACACTGCATTAGAGACTGCTTTAGCATTCAGTGAGTTAAAAGTCTCATTTAAATAAATGGGAATTTAAGAAATTTTCATTTCACCCCTACGGAGGAGTTGGTTTGGTGCATAATTGCATCTCTTTAGATGACACAAACAACACGAAATTAATTCTGTCTGAACAGGCCTTTTTACGCAAGTTAAAGGGGATCTCTCAGCCCTATAAAAGTTTGGCTTATTAGGTAGAGTAAATATCGATATTGTTGAAAACGTTATTTGTTTATTTTTTTTTTAAATGCTATTTGGGTTAAAAGTATTGCTTATAAAGTGCCCTGCACCCTATTTCCACATACACTGCTGTTGCCGTAGTTTGCCGCACTGCCTCTGCTCCCTTCCCACTACCCAGCCTCCTCCGATGATGGAGGCTTCTGTCTGTAAGCTGGAGCGATCTCATTGGTAGAGATTGATATCTAGCCAATGAGATCGCTCCAGCTTACAGACAGAAGCCTCCATCATCGGAGGAGGCTGGGTAATGGGAAGGAGCAGAGGCAAAGTGGCAAGAGCAATGTATGCGTAAGTAGGGCGCAGGGCACTGTATACGCATTAATTTTAGCCCAAATAGAGGGTTTTTTTTTATTATTATTAATAACGTTTTCAACAATGTCGATATTTATTTACCTAATAAGCCTAACTTTTATAGGGGTGAGAGTTCTTCTTTAAAACGCAAGTTTGGGATAATATTTCAGGGATTTAACATATGAATAATTATCTTTTATGTATGCTTTTCACTTTCACTAATATTACACGTAAACGCTTTATTGCACCAAATCTTTTTCTTTTATATTCTAGGGCTTTAAGGGGATTATTTGGGCTTTCATATACCCTGTCTGTCTGAAACTGATTATTCCTCATGTGGCCTGCGGGGGTGGTAACATCCTATATAATAATTCGCTAAAATGTGTGCAGTAGAGACTGCCCGCGCTGCGGCTGATACAGAGCTGGATGCTCCTTTGTAGCGGGCAGTCTCTACTGCACATGACTGCCCTGCAACCGACTGGCAGTGGCACTGTGGCCCGTGTAACGGGGTCTTCAACTAGTGTTACCTCTAAAGGCTGATAGCGTTACAGTCCTTTGTGTATAGGTATCCACTCAAGGAAGACACACAAGGCAAGTCCACCTTTACATTTTTTTTAAAATATTGTTTGTCATTTGTTTTTTATTGTATACATGGGGACCTCCAAGCATTCAAAAATAAACTATCCAAAAGGGCCCCCTCCATCATGTTTATCACAACATCTCTTCAGGGGCTATTTTTAATTTTCATTTTTTAATTTCAATTTAGATACGGTTTTCAGGTGTTTAGAGTAGGTACTTGCCATATACTTGTGGTACCTTTGCAGGGCTGGCAAGCTTATACCTCTTTTTTGGCTAAAAATGTGGGCACTAAAGCCTCATTTATTAACAGTGTTATTATATATATGCCTAATACAGGGCACAGTATTCATAATTAGATTGGAGGAGCGCAGGTTTGTTGTGTGTCTGCACTTTGGGCTTTTGCCTGATGTTTGGGGGACTGGAGAACCCTCTCATTCCTTGCTGCACACTTCAGTAACTCCATTTCAATGTTCACTTTATACAAATTATATTATATATATATTACTACAGGGCTCAAAATGGCTTGTAGTGGCGAGTAACTTTTCAGGTCTGGCTATTAGCAAAGGACTTAAAAGGATAGAAATACTTCATTTTATCTTTATTTTATTTTGTAGGCATTTAAAAAACATGAAAAACGATATGTCTTATCTCTCAAACCTTTATGATTTGAGAGATATTCACAAGCAAAGTTTCCCCTCCCGCCCCTTTTACCTAGTGTAAGCCATCTCTTCTCAGATGTGGAATCCAGTCCATAGACCAGACAGATAACAGAAGAGGACAATCTTCTTCCTATGAGAACAATGAAAGCCCTGCCCCCCTTGACAAGGTTTTCAGGTTTTTCCCTTATCTTAATTGAAGATTGTCCCTCTCTGCAGTCTACCTGGGCACCTCCCTTCTGATCTGGCTGAGCAGTGTTAAATCAGTAAAAGGGGCGGGAGGGGGATACTTTGTCATTGAATTACTCCTGAACTACAACTCTGACAGAATTGAAATAACACTCTCCAAAGTCCAAATACTATGATGATTAATTAGAGCTGCTTTTATTATGAAACATTACTATTCCTTTAAAATGATAATCCCTGTATTACTATACACTAAGGTGAGTTAGCTCTGTGAGCTATTTTTCTCTATTCCTGTATGTACGTGATATTAAATTTCTATGAATATATTTAATTTAATGGTGTCATTGTTCCTTAAATTAAACTGCAGTTTCCTATTATGATCAGCAGGCAGTGATGTTATTATCATGATCTATGCAGTGCTGTAGTCAGTGACTCAAGCTCTCCTTAGAGTGAACATTATCTAAAATTCCCTTTTGGACCACAGCTGGTGCTGTTGTTTAAAGATGGTGTCTTCCAAAGGCTGAAATGAAATCAATGTCCTTGTTTCTAATATACAATTGAAATACAATATTATGTTGAACTGTAGTCAATCTCTCTCTAACTAAACAAAGTTTGTCAGTAAATGTACAAATGTTTCACAGAAAGGTATCATACATTTTAATGGAAAATGATATATACACATGCAGTAATGCTTATCCTGCTGAATAAAACAAGTGTACCAGCACTTCTAGGAGATGCTTTATTTAAATATTATTACAGCTCACACCAGGCCACAAAACTTATATTTTCTTTTAGAAAATGTATGATCTTTGACTGTAATCAGACTGTAGCTCTCCACAGAAATCAGTAACAACAGTGCTGCATACCACACAACATTTCAAATGGCCAAAAAGGAACACTTCTGATTTAGGAGGCATTTTTGGGGGGCGTGGTTGGTAGGCGGGGCATTTAGAAGAATTTTTAGGGTACTTCTTGACCTATCCGCACCTCTTTGTGTAACTGATTAATGATTTAGAAAAAGACCAAAGTATTTTAATTACACAGGTTCATTTTTAACCCCTTAAGGACCAGTGGTCCAGGGAAGTTACCTTCTCTTAAGGACCGCTTTGATCCTTGCTGACGCGCCGGTACACGTGACCTGTTACGCATACCAGCGCGCCACTTTGAAGTCTAAGAGAGATTGCTCCGGTCTTGGAGCGATCAATTTTAGGCCCCGTTTTTACTTACAGCGTTCCCGGTAGAGCATTGTAAGTAAAAAGTACGTGACGTACTATGAACATCAATGGTCCTTAAGGGTATAAGGACTGTGATGGTCATAGCACTTCACGTAGTCCTTAAGGGGTTAAACACATATATTGAAGTTTAATAACACATTTATGTGAGTTTTATTGCTGTGGAGCAATGTAATATACACCACTCATTCTAATGTCCTAAAAAGAGGGACAAAAGGGTAGAAAAGAGGGACCGGGGGATTTGGGTCTCAAAGAGGGACTGCCCCTCCTAAAGAGGGACACTTGGGAGGTATGGTGCTGCCTAGTGGTGAACTTTAATAAAAGGAATTTTGAGGTAAAGAAATTCAAACAAGTTTGCTGTGTAATAATGTTTGAATGAAGCATTACCCCAGCAGCTCACTTTACTGAATAGGAAAAGCCAAGCAACATTTATTTTTCATTGATTGGATGAGCCATTTCTGATGTCAAAATCTTTTTCTATGTAACTGCACTATTCATTTAAGTTTTTGGGGGCCAGTCCCTCAGAGGATTGAACTATAATCCCAAATTGATCTACATGGGCCTGTGTGTTTTTTCGTTTCTCCCAGGAGTGCCGATGCTCTCAGTACAACCCAAAGGAAAACAGAAAGGCTGCGCGGGCTGTAATCGAAAGATTAAAGACCGATACCTACTGAAGGCCTTGGATAAGTACTGGCACGAAGACTGCTTAAAGTGCGCCTGCTGCGACTGCCGTCTCGGAGAGGTCGGATCCACGCTCTACACAAAAGCAAATCTCATCCTCTGCCGCAGAGATTACCTAAGGTAAGGTCAGAGGGACGAAAATACATAACCGGGAATACTCCAGATCTGATCAGGAGACACTGGTTGCCGTTGAACTTTCACCTTAAAGCAGAACTACCACCCTATATTAAGCCCCCCCCCCATTAATTAGGCATATGGAGATTAGGTTCTTAACAGCGCTATTATCGGGCACAAGTACCAATTCTGAAGTAATCCTCCTTCTTGTTCTGAGAACGTTGGCCAGGCTTACACGCAGACATCTTGGATTAGAGATGTCTGCATGCCTGTACTGTCCACCTCGATCTCCTCTAGGAGGCACTGCATGGTACCTTAAGGTACAGGAAGGGACTGACGGTGCAGGCACATAGATGGCTCTAAAGCAAGAAGCCTGGTTGTCAGTCTCAGAAAGAGGAGGATTCCTACAGAACTTGGTACTTGTGCCCAATAATAGCGCTGTTAAGAACCTAATCGCCATATGCCTAATTATTGGGGGTGGACTTAATATAGAGTGATAGTTCCACTTTAATTCAAGTTTACATATTTGAAAACTGCATTAAAATCTGACTATATGTCATGTTAACCAAAAGTCCAGCAGATGTACAGTTTAGAAGTTATTCACACTTTTGTTTGTGGGCAAAGTGAAAGTGAACATTTCCTGGTACTGCACAAAGCTTCATTAGCATATGAAATGTCATTTAAACCTTCATTAGCATGTGGCACCTCATTAAGGCTTATTCTCAGATCTTAGTGATTTCCCTTGTAACTCCTCCCTCTCCGCTTCCATTTCTGGTCGCACTCCCCTTTGTTCTTCCCACTTTCCTCCTATTTCGAGGGAAAACCAACTGTCTGCTCCCCAATCTCACCCACTCCAAGAAGTGGGAGGAACAGGGTGGGAAGGAGGAGAAGTGGGAGGGGAGTGGGAGGAACAGGGTGGGAAGGAGGAAAAGTGGGAGGGAAGTAGAAGGAACGGGGTAGGAAGAAGGAGAAGTGGGAGGGAAGTGGGAGGAACAGGGTGGGAAGGAGGAAAAGTGGGTGGAAGAAGGTGAGAAAGAGGAGGAGTGGGAGGAACAGGGTGGGAAGGAGGGAAGAGGGAGGAACAGGGTGGAATGGAGGAGAAGTGGGAGAAACAGGGTGAGAAGGAGGAGAAGTGTGAGGAATGGGGTGGGAAGGAGGAGAAGTGGGAGGAACATGTTGGAAAGGAGGAGAAGTGGGTGGGAAGTAGGAGGAGTAGAGTGGGAAGGAGGAGAAGTGGGAAGGAAGTGAGAGGAACAGGGTGGGAAGGAGGAGAAGTGGGTGGTAAGTGGGAGGATCAGGATGGGAAGTTGGAGAAACAGGGTGGAAAGGAGTAGAAGTGGGAGAAACAGGATGGGAAGGAGGAGAAGTGGGTGGGAAGTGGGAGGAGTAGGGTGGGAAGGAGGAGAAGTGGGAAGGAAGTGGGAGGAGTAGGGTGGGAAGGAGGAGAAGTGGGTGGGAAGTGGGAGGAACAGGGTGGGAAGGAGGAGAAGTGGGTGAAAATAGGAGGAACAGGACGGGAAGAAGGAGAAGTGGGTGGAACAGGGTGGAAAGGAGGAGAAGTGGGTGGAAAATAGGAGGAACAGGATGGGAAGGAGGAGAAGTGGGAGGAGTAGGGTGGGAAGGAGGAGACGTGGGTGAGAAGTAGGAGGAACACGATGGGAAGGAGGAGACGTGAGAGGGAAGTGGGAAGAACAGGGTGGGAAGGAGGAGAAGCGGGTGGGAAGTTGGAGGAACAGGATGGGAAGGAGGAGAAGAGGGTGGGAAGTTGGAGGAACAGGGTGGGAAGGAGGAGAAGTGGGTAGGAGGAACAGAGTGGGAAGGAGGAGAAGCAGGTGGTAAGTTGGAGGAACAGGATGGGAAGAAGGAGAAGTGGGTGGGAGGTAGGAGGAACAGGGTGGGAAGGAGGAGAAGTGGGAGGGAAATGGGAGGAACAGGGTGGGAAGGAGGAGACGTGGGTGGGAAGTGGGAGGAACAGGATGGGAAGGAGGAGAAGTGAGAGGGAAGTGGGAGGAACAGGGTGGGAAGTAGGAGAAGCGGGTGGGAAGTTGGAGGAACAGGGTGGGAAGAAGGAGAAGAGGGTGGGAGGTAGGAGGAACAGGGTGGGAAGGAGGAGAAGTGGGTGGGAAGTTGGAGGAACAGGGTGGGAAGGAGGAGAAACAGGTGGGAAGTGGGAGGAACAGGGTGGGAAGAAGGAGATGAGGGTGGGAGGTAGGAGGAACAGGGTGGGAAGGAGAAGTAACTTACCACTGCCAGATCATCACCCTCTGTCCCTGGAAGACACTTCAATTCAGTCTGAAAACTGTAGTCTCCGGGGTAGATCTGAGATTTCCCAGGTGTGAATATCATACAATATATAGGTGATTTTGAAAGCTGTTTCTAACTCACCAAATGTGTGTTCTGGTGACAGTGCCCCTTAGAAGAATGACATTACCTTTCTGCAGTGCCGTGTACACAGTGATGCCCAAACCTCTGAATTATTTGCACAACCCCTGGACATTTCCCTATTCTCCATAGCACAAGCCTGTATCCCGCATCCCTCCTGGGATTTTTTTCAGAAATATGGTAGGAGAAAAGCAAAGAAAAAACATTACAAACAATAATAATAATAATAAAAAAACAGAAAACAGTAAAGAATGAATGTGCGGGCGCTGCAGCTCTCCCGCTACTAAACGTGAAACTGCATCATCACTCACAGGAGATCACCTTGTGATATGTGAAAAGAGATTACATCTCAGCCATTTTAGTTGGGACTGTATATGAGTCTTGTGATATAAATTGTATAAAATGCAGGAGAACACTCGCTCCCATTTGTCTGGATCCTGTCAAAATAGCGAAGGCTCCAAGGGCGCTTTACTGCGTTGTTCCAGGGGAGAACTGGGGCCGAATTCAATGCATTAGGAGCAGTTCTGGGGCAAACCAACTGCACCGTTGGAGGCTAAAAAAAGTCCCCCAAATTCCGATGGATCTTTCCACTGTATTCAAGGGTTAAAATGTGGATTGTTTTTTTTTTTTTTTATCTTACAGACTTTAGTAAATATTCGCTCTAAAATGTAGACTTGAGGCGGGCATTTCCAGTCCGTCCTTCTGTAAGGCACAAGCTCGTTTTTAACCCTTTGAGTGCCAGAGGGGTACGGAACGCATTGCAGAGCAATGTACATTTCGTCACAGCGTGGCTTTTTTAAACAAAAATAACAAAAGATTTAAGCTTATCGCTAGATAAGGTTAACCCCTTCGCATCTGGTGACGTACCCAGACAGTCACGCTGGTCCGGCACTTTAGGACCAGTGATGGCTCTGGTACGTCACGTATTTTTACTCACCACGCTCCTGTAGGAGTAATACCGGGGACTGAAGTTGATCGCTCCAAGACCGGAGCAATCGCTTTCAGTCCCTCATTCGGCGTGCCGCCCCACGTGATCAGTCACGTGGGGCGGCACGCCAAAATTCCCTATCTGGTCCTTAACCCCTTAACGACCGGCGGTCCTGGGACGTTTCCGTCCCATAAGGACCGCATAGAACCATGTGGATGCGCCGGTACACGTGACCTGTCGCGTGTATTGGCGCGTCACTATGGGGCCTGATAGAGATCGCTCCGATGTTGATCGGTCAATTTCAGGCCCTATTTTTACTTACAGCGCTCCCGGTAGAGCTCTGTAAGTAAAGAGTACGTGATGTACTATGACCGTCATCGGTCCTTGAGTATTTCAAGGACCGTGACGATCATAGTACGTCACATGTCGTTAAGTGGTTAAAGGACCACACCCCCGCTGGTCCTTAAGGGGTTAAAATAAGCTGAACTTGTATAGGGGTGATAGTTCCCCTTTAAAGGGGATGTATCACCCCTATATAAGTTAGCCTTTATAGTTTCAAAATATAGTGAATATGTGTAAACGTTTTTTAATTATTATTATTTTTATTTATTTTTTTTTAAGGCTCCAGGTCGTCGAAATTGAAGTAATAAACTCTGCCATGTACCTACTTCCTTATAGACCGCTGTTACCAGCTCTGTACCTCAGTCCGTCACTCTGCCTCGGCTCCCCTCCCTCTACCCAGCATCCTCCAATGACGGAGGCTTTCTGCCTGTAAGCTGGAGCACTCTCATTGGCAGAGATCGATAACTAGCCAATGAGACCACTCCAGCTTACAAGGAGAAAGTCTCCATCATTGGAGGAGGCTGGATAGGGGGAGGTGAGCAGAGGCAGAGTGACGGACTGAGGTACAGAACTGATAACCGCAGTCTGTCCAGAAGAAGGTGCAGATTTTATTACTTCAATTCTGACCAACTAGAGCTTTTAAAAAGAAATTAATAAACGTTTACACATATTCACTGTTTAATGAAACTATACAGGCTAACTGTCTAGGGGTGATACGTCCCCTTTAAGGAACATGGAGCATTTTTTTTTTTTTTTCACAAATGGATTGAGGGGTCCCTGAACAGCTGCACGGAGCCCTGAATTCCATGACCTGCCAGGACCGTCACTGGACCTTAAGTGCAGGACAGAGTCCACGTCATGGATCCTTAATGGGTTAAAGGCATCTTGGACTAGATTCTATTGCAGGTGATAAATGTTAACACCCGTTTTATCAAACATTTTCCTATTGAAGTCTATGGGGAAAACTGGAGATAAAAGCAGTGATAAAATTAGCACCTGTAATGGAATCCAGCCCCGTATGAGCTGAAACCACATTGGGTTCAAGAAGTTAAATCCCCATTTAAAGCAATGGGAATTTGGGGTATGCATGTTTGCCTGTACAATGAAGTTGGTTTGCCCCAGAATGGCTCCACTCTTTCTTGATGAATACAGCCGGGGGGGGGGGGGTCAGTTTCAGATGATTCAGTTCTGCACAGTCAATGTGATGGTCCGGGAAGCTGGGGGGGGGGCAGTAACGGCAGCTGATGTATCTGAAGGAATAGGGGCGATGTGTCTTTCCTTTGAGGTTAATGAAATCCTTAAACAGATATCGCAGTGGAAATGAAGAATGGAAAAGAATGAGGAATGTCAGGGAATGTCAGACGTCATTTTATTCTAACTGAATCTCGCTCAGAAAAAAAGATTTGACGAAAATGTGTATGTTTAACAGTATGGGCGCTGGAAGGTGCTTCTACGTCCACAATATTTGGTTATTATTGTATAGAGGTGCATCAGCCAGTGTTCCCTTTAAGGAGAGCCGCCCATGCACCATGTCGCCTTCCCAAGTTTGAATTATTCTCTTAAAGTGGATGTGTCACCTATGGACGACATCCCATAAATAGTTAAGCAACATATCCAATACCATGAAAACGTTATTTATTTTTTATTTAAAGTTTTGATTTTGTTTAAATTTAACGTACAAAAGTCTTGATAAGTAAACTTAAACATCCTATATAATAATTCTCTAGGATGTTTGTTAGAAGCCGTCATGCTCAGTAGAGACTGCGTGTGTTTGGGCAGTCTCTACTGTGCAAGACTTCATCACGTGTAGCAGTGAGGTAGCGGCCCGCTTAACATTACCCGGACCTTGGCCTGTGTGCACGGGGTTTTACACTAGTAATTTAATAATATAGTAATGTGCGTCCATGTCCGTATTTTAAAGGGACAGTAATGTCCTAGAAAAATTGTATCCAGTTTTGTAGAGTTTAAAATAATAAACAATATGCTCCAAACCCCATCTCTCAAACCACTATGGTGTGAGAGATATAGGCATTCAAATTTCCCCCTTCCCTCCCCTTCTACTGATGTCAGCTGTAAAGCTGACAGCAGGAGATTTGAGTTGTACCAACCTGCGGCTCTGCAGCAGAGCCGAAATCTCGTTATTTAAACAGAATTACTTCATTGGAACAGTCTACAAAGTGTGTTTGCAAACCAGGCACACTTTGTAGACCTTTCCAATTAAGTAATTCTTTTGAAATAACGAGATTTTGGCTCTGCTGCAGAGCCGCAGGTTGGTACAACTCAAATCTCCTGCTGTCAGCTTTACAGCTGACATCAGTAGAAGGGGAGGGAGGGGGAACTTTGAATGCCTATATCTCTCACACCATAGCGGTTTGAGAGATGGGGTTTAGAGCATACTGTTTATTATTTTAAACTCTACAAAACCGGGTACAATTTTTCTAGGACATTACTGTCCCTTTAAAATACTGACACGGATGCACATTACTATATTATTAAAATATGTTTAAGTTTACTTATCAAGAAGGATTCCTGTGTGGTTCGTTCCTAGCCCGTCTTCTATAGTGCGCAGAACACCTGATGTTATAAATATGAAAACTTGAATTAAGGAGACAGGTGCACTTTAAGGTTGATAGGCCAAGATGAACTGGAATCATTCTAGAACAAAGGCAACTATTTTGCATAAAGATTCTTATCGATTTAACTTAGTAACATAGTAATTTAGGTTGAAAATAGACTTGCGTCCATCTAGTTCAGCCCTTTTCCTATTCCTGTTTATCATCATTGATCCAAAAAAAGGCAAAAAAAAAATCCCCTCAATATAGCAATTTCAATTTCTGCCTTGAATTGGGGGAAGAAAATTCCTTCTTGATTCCAAATGGCAATCAGATTTCTCCTTGGATCAACAAGTACTAACTAAATATTAATCCCAATACTAACGTACATAGCCCTCTGTGTTATGCTCTTTTAAATAAGTATCCAGGCCCTTTTTAAAGGCATCTAATGTATTCGATAGCACCACCTCCTCAGGCAGTGAATTCCATACCTTTACTGTCCTTACTGTAAAGAAACCCTTCCGCTGTTGTAGATTAAATCTCCTTTCCTCAAGTCTAAGCGGGTGTTCCCTTGTCCTGTGTACTGTTCTGTTAATGAACAGGTCTTTGGAGAGCCCTTTATATGGGCCCTGAACATATTTATATAGTGTTATCATATCCCCTCTAAGACACCATTTCTCTAGTGTGTACAAGATAAATGGAGGTTCTAGGCCCCTGAATAATGGAGATGTCCCCAACGCATTTTGGTAACCTTTTTAGTGCCAGAGAGGTATCCAACGCATTGCAACGTAATGCGTTATATACTTCTCTGGCACTCAAAGGGTTAAACAAAGTATGAACCATTTATTTGCAGCTAATAACAGGGCGACCTGCTGATTCATAACACGTATGGGAAACCTGCAGATCTCCAGCTGTTCTTGGACTACAACACCCATCATCCTCAGCCAGCCAGCAAGTGACTGAAGATGCTGTTTACTGTATTCCGACAACAGCTGAAGAGCCACAGGTTCCCCACCCTTGATAATAGCCCCGGCAAGCTAATTGGATTCTCAAATTATCATCGGCTTTGATCTTATTCAGAAAACAATAACTAATAAGAAATAAAATTCACGGTCTGGAGTGCGCATTAAACATTTATGAGACTGTTTCTCCTTTCAGAATGTGCTAAGCAAGTCATTCTTCGTGTGAGATAAAACAATTACAGGTTTGTTTTTCATCCACAATGTGGGATTTACCAATATTGCTTCTGAGCTTGTGGCCTAAACTAATGAAACCTGGAGAATCCTGACACTGAAATATGCAGTTAAGTGTCAATTCGACCTTCTAGTCTCTTAACTTGGCAATGGAAGTGAATCAGACAGAGCATATTTATCAGGGAGAAACGTCTGTCTGCATTCAGTCATGGCACTAAACTGGTTATATGATAGAGAATTACACCCCATAGAAGTCACATCAAGCTAAATACTATTCAATCTACACTCATGGCAGCAGGATCCCTCAACCTATGGAGATATGATCAAACGAAACCGTTCCTAGTGTGCAATTTCACTTCTCCATCTATTCTCTTCATCTGTATGTGGCACAGCATGGCATACAATTGCTTAATGCCATTAACTCATAGTGGGCATTCTGTGTGTGTTTATGTGGGTGTATCTATGAATGAGTCTGACTGTGTGTGGATGTATGTCTGTGTGTGTGTATGTGTGTCTGAGTGTGTATCTATGAATGTGTCTGACTGTGTGTGGATGTATGTCTGTGTGTGTGTATGTGTGTCTGAGTGTGTATCTATCAATGAGTCTGACTGTGTGGATGTATGTCTGTGTGTGTGTATGTGTGTCTTGAGTGTGTATCTATGAATGAGTCTGACTGTGTGTGGATGTATGTCTGTGTGTGTGTATGTGTGTCTGAGAGTGTATCTATGAATGTGTCTGCCTGTGTGTGCATGTTCATATGTCTGTGTGTGTTTATGAATGTGTGCATGTGTGTGTGTGTGTTTGATTCTATATGTGTGTGTGTTTGTGTGTTTGATTCTTTGTGTTTGTGTGTGTGTCTGTATATCTACATTTGATGGGATGGGCGAACATTTTTTCAGCAGTTAGAAACTGGGAAAAATAAAAAGACGTTTCTCCTTGCCCAGAAATTTCCATGATGTTTTTTTACAAATTATTTTCTTGCACACAGAAGGGTGTTTGTGTGTGTGTGTGTGTGTGTATGTATGTGTGTATATGTTTGTGGGTGTTGCTTTGTGAATGTGTGTGCCCATTGTGAGTGTGCACAGGTGTGTGTGTGTATATATACATTTATATGTGTGTGTGTATATACATATAAATGTGTGTGTGTGTATTTATATATGTGTGTGGGTGCACGGGCATGTGTGTATGTGTGTGTGTGTGCAGCTGCATGAGTGTGTGTGTGAGTATGTGTGTGCAGTCACGGTCCTGTGTTTGTAACACACATTTGTATTTACTTGCCTTTGAAGACCTAACCCAAAACATTTTTCTTTTTCATAGTAACACTTTTATCCTCCTCCAATCTCTACTTAAAATTAAGAAGTCATTAAAACTTAAATAGACCAATTGGGATTTTTCGACGTGAATCAGACGGTGCTGTTTTTTCTCCTGTATAAGCAGTAACACAAATACAGTGAAGACAGCTCTACACAGGAACGTTTCATTATTTACCAAATGTAATACAGATTTGCCTTTTCTACTGAATATAAAAATTGCTAACACTTTTACTGCAAGTAATGAAAAAGTCACAAAAATTGCTGCCTTTCCAACCCTTAAAGTTTCCCTCTGTAATTTCATATCCAAAGAATATCACCTAGATTTGAAATCTTACAAAGACGTAGCTCTATTTTTACTTCAAGTGATAGACTTTAAAAAGCGCCGGGCATCGCCACTCCTTGTCATTTTATTCTTTACAAGGCCGTTTTAGGCTTTTTCCTTCACAGCGAGGGTAAGAGAGCCACGAATGACAGGCTCGGAGCAGAGAACCGCAAGACGATTTCTAAGGTCACTAAATGCCTCGATTAAAACTTTCTCTGAGAGCTGAGATCTCACCTTGACATCAAATAAAATACAAACAAGGCAAAAGCTCACTTTTATGGCATATTTTATATTGTAATCATTAAACATTCCTAGCTGTAAGAGACAGTATAGGACTGATAGTAACTAGCAAATTCCAAAGTATTTCAGTGCACATACTGGTCTGCTTAGAGCTTTCTTGTTGACTGTTGTTAAAGTGATAGTAATGTTTCACAAAAACAGAAGCGCCAATTAATCTTCATAGTATTTGGGCCATGTAGAGTGTTATTTCAGTACTGTCAGAGTTGTAGTACAAGAGTAATTGAATGATAAAGTATCCCCCTCCCGCCCCTTTTACCTAGTGTAAGCCTCCTCCCCTCAGATGTGGAATCTGGTCCACAGACCAAACAGATCGCAGCAAGGGACAATCTTCTTACTGTGAGAACAATGAAAGCCCTGCCCCCCTTGATAGGTTCTTCCATATGATCACTGAAGATTGTCCTCCTCTGCGATCCATCCAGACAGTCTTGGTGCTCTGAGGTGAGTAGTGTTACATCAGTAAAAGGGGGGAGGGGGATATTTTATCATTCAGTTACTCTTGTACTACAACTCTGACAGTAGTGATATAACACTCTGCATGGCCCAAATACTATGATGATTAATTGGAGCTGCTTTTATTGTGAAACATTACTGTCCCTTTAAATGACTTGTACATCAGAAATACTACCTTATTAGTGATCAAAATCACATCTTCCCGGAGTCCTTTATTCTACACCTATAAAAATTTATATTATTGGTAGAAAGAGATTCACAATATTAAAAAGTGTTGTATATAGTTTATAATAAATATTTCCAGAAACCCAGTATGCATCTATGGTGAGAGGCAAAAGGTTAGGGGAAATGAGTTGTAAAATATTTGTCTTAATCATTTCTTCATTGATACGCACATTTTATTAATGCACACCTTTCAGTTTTATGTAACAAAAATACATTTTAAACCTAGTGTATCTGTAGATTAAGATATTGGTAGGAGTGGACCTTAACCCTTTAATGACCTGGTTCGGCGCAGGGCGGTTGTTAAGGTCCATTTCTGAATCCAGACGATTTTCTGTCTGACATTGGAAGCATGGATATTTATATAATGTTTCTGCAGCACTGATTGGTTTCTTTGCTGTGTATGTGGCTTTTCTACATTGTTTCACTGTGTTTTTGTTTACATTGTATGTATATATATATATATATATATATATTTTTTTTTTTTTTTTTTAACCCCTTAAGGACCAGCAGTCCTGGCACGTTTCCGTCCCATAAGGACCGCTTTGATCCTTGCCGACGCGCTGGTACACGCGACCTGTTGCGTGTATCTATGCGCCGCTTTGGGGCCTAAAACAGATCACTCCAGTCTTGGAACGGTCAATTTTAGGCCACGTTTTTACTTACAGCGCTCCCAGTGGAGAGCTGTAAGTAAAAAGTAAGTGACGTACTATGACCGTCATCGGTCCTTAAGTATTTAAGGACCGTAATGGTCATAGTACGTCACGTAGTCCTTAAGGGGTTAAACATTGCTCCACACAAAAATAAATAAAAACATCAGATTGCTCGGTGTCAGGAACATAAAAGTGTAAAAACATATTTGAAGATTAAAATAAAAATTCTATGCTTTTCATATTAGGCACTTAAGGGCGGCCAGTCGCGCATGCGGCCATCACTTAAGGACCGCGGATCATTTTTTTTTATGTCCGCTTGCAGCCGCGTGGGGAGCCCTGAATTCCATGACGGTCCTGGCACGTCATGGGTCCTTAACGCAAATCTACCCATGATGTACCAGGACCGTCAAGGGTCGTTAAGGGGTTAAACAATGTGTAAAATTAAAATACAGGGTTACATAAATCTCTGTTGCAGGATTCCAGGGCGCCAATCTCTTCACATTGGTCTAATGTCGGATGAACTCTTTCAGTGGGTGAAGTTTAACCCTTTGAGTGCTTGTGGAGTACGCAACACATTGTTTTGCTGTAACAAAGAGCCAGGTCAACAGCCATGGACAAATCCATTACTAATTAACCCCTTAAGGACCCATGAGGTGCTGTGACCATCATGGAAAAACTTGCGTTAAGGACCCATGCCAGTCCTGGCATGTGATGGAATTCAGATGTCCCCGAGCGGATGCACGCTGTTCGTGGACCCCTGAATCCATTGGGCAAAAAAAATAAAAAATGCCCCGTCATCCTTAACTGCCAGCGGCATAATCAGGGATTAACTGGTTAAAGGGGATCTATCACCCCTATACAAGTGAGTGTTAATGTTAGGTCATATAGCGACTAGGTGGATTTCTTGATTAATTATTTTTTAACCCTATTTGACAGAAAATTAATGTTTAAAGAGTGCACCTCCGGATAAACTGCAGGTACAGCTCTGTACACACAGTCTATAACTCTGCCTCCACTCCCCTCCCTCTATCCAGCCTCCTCGAATGATGGAGGCTTCTGTCTGTAAGCTGGAACACTCTCATTGGCCAGATATCAATCGCTACCAATGAGATCGCTCCAGCTTGCAGACAGAAGCCTCCGTCATTGGAGGAGGCTGGATAGAGGGAGGGGAGTGGAGGCAGAGTTATAGACTGTGGGTAAAGAGCTGTACCTGCAGTCTATCCGGAGGTACACTCTTTAACCCCTTACCGCCAGAGGACGTACATGTACGTCCCGAGCGGATGTCCCCAGTGGACAGAGGACATACATGTACGTCCCTGAAGTCACTTTAACCCCTTAAGGACCATTGCTGTACCAGGACCGTCATGGCGGTCCGGCACTTAAGGACCACTGACGGTCCTGGTACGTCATGGAGTTCAGGGCTCCCGGCGCAGCTGCACATCGCTCTGGAAGCCCTGAACCAGAATGACAAAAAAAATATGCCCTGTGGTTCTCAAGTGCTGGCCGCGCTTGTGCGCGCCGGTACTTAAGGGGTTTTAAGTAATAGCAAAAAACGTTTGGCGGGCATTAAGTGCCAACCACGTGCGCGTGCGGCCGATCACTAAGGGGTTAAACATTATTTGGTACTTTCCTCTTATGCAGAACCATTTTCAAAACATTTTTAACAACGGATTCTGAAAGGAAATCACAACAACGGATTCTGACAGGAAATCACAACAACAGATTTTGACAAAAATTTGTTTTGAAAATCGATGACAGGAATCCGTTTTGAAAATGGTTCCGGACAACAAGAACGTACCCATTATTTTTCGGCCAAATATGGTTAAAAAAAAAAAATGAATCAAGAAATCCACCTATATAAACTAACATTTAACACACACTTGTATAGGGGTGATCCCCTTTAAAGATTTATATGAGAGAACAAATCCGCAGAGAACTAATTCATAAGGCCCATTAGAGTTTTATGCTCAGATCAAGGTAACTGGAGGACATTATTAGGAGGTGTTAAATTCTTCTTCTATCCTAGAGCAGAGGCATCCAATTTTTTAACCTTCCGTGTGCCAGAAAGACTGGTTAATCGAAGCACACAAGATCAGTAATCCATAGATACCTATGAGGACTTTATTTATTTATTTTTTAAAACAATGGCAAATTATAGCTTGTTAGCGATTCAAAAATATAGATTTGTGTTAGCAGTAATACAAAAGAAGTAAAAAAACAATTTTTTAAAGGGATAGTAAATCTATGCTTTTTGGTAAACATCTAAGGTGGGCAACATCCTGGGCTCAGAAGTGTGACATTTGGCTTGTGGGCCACATGTTGAATGCCAGGGATGTATGGGTACACTTCTCTTTAATCCTTTTTTGTCTAGAAAGGTCTTCAATGCATGTGGATGCAGTGCTTAGGAAATGTCACTGCCATCCAAGGAGTTAATCCTCAGAATCACTCACAGTAAAGATTCATTTCGTCCCTATCCTCGAAGCATTGTGACGGAACGGTTTGAGAACGATTTGCCCAAAAGCATGAAAGCTGTATTAACTGGAAAATAAAGCTCTGGTTTCCATGTTTATGTAGACTGTTAACACTAACACCTAAAAAACAATTTTGGTGATTTTAAAAGGACTTTCAAATTCATCTCTATGATGTATTAGTCATTTTATATTTAGAAAAATAGATATTTAGTTATATAGGGATATAGATGTTGGCAAACAAATGTAGGTACTTCCAGTATTAGACCTACATTATCTCCCTCAGTCAATGATACTGCTCAGTAATGCATTGTCCATCTCCCCTACTACTGATTTCCCATCTTATCCCTACATTACCTCCCCACTCACTGACACTGCTCAGCAATACATTACCTACCTCCCCTAGCATTGACTTCTTGTCTTATCCTTACATTACCTCCCTACTCACTGACACTGCTCAGTAATGCATTACCCACCTCCCCTAGCACTGACTTCCTGTCTTATCCCTACATTACCTCCCCACTAACTGACACTGATCAGCAATGCATTACCCACCTCCCCTAACACTGACTTCCTGTCTTATCCCTACATTACCTCCCTACTCACTGACACTGCTCAGCAATGCATTACCCACCTCCCCTAGTACTGACTTCCTGTCTTATCTCTACATTACCTCCCCCACTCACTGACACTGCTCAGTAATGCATTACCCACCTCCCCTATCACTGACTTCCTGTCTTATCCCTACATTACCTCCCCCACCCACTGACACTGCTCAGCAATGCATTGCCCACCTCCCCTAGCACTAACTTCCTGTCTTATCCCTACATTACCTCCCCACTCACTGACACTGCTCAGCAATGCATTACCCACCTCCCCTAGCACTGACCTCCTGTCTTATCTCTACATTACCTCCCCACTCACTGACACTGCTCAGTAATGCATTACCCACCTCCCCTAGCACTGACTTCCTGTCTTATCCCTAAATTCCTCCCCCACTAATTGACACTGCTCAGTAATGTATTACCCATCTCCCCTAGTACTGACTTCCTGTCTTATCCCTACATTACCTCCCCCACTCACTGACACTTCTCATTAATACATTACCCACCTCCCCTATCACTGACTTCCTGTCTTATCCCTACATTACCTCCCCACTCACTGACACTGCTCAGTAATGCATTACACACCTCCCCTAGTACTGACTTCCTGTCATATCCCTACATTGCCTCCCCCACTCACTGACACTGCTCAGCAATGCATTACCCACCTCCCCTAGTACTGACTTCCTGTCTTATCTCTACATTACCTCCCCCACTC
Source organism: Rhinophrynus dorsalis (assembly GCA_037306005.1). Lineage (NCBI taxonomy): Eukaryota > Metazoa > Chordata > Amphibia > Anura > Rhinophrynidae > Rhinophrynus > Rhinophrynus dorsalis. The sequence goes on along the minus strand of CM074722.1, from coordinate 505,380,712 downwards.
ACTGACACTGCTCAGCAATGCATTACCCACCTCTCCTAGCACTGACTTCCTGTCTTATCCCTACATTACCTCCCCACTCACTAACACTGCACAGTAATGCATTACCCACCTCCCCTAGCACTGACTTCATGTCTTATCCCTACATTACCTCCCCACTCACTGACACTGCTCAGCAATGCATTACCCACCTCCCCCTAGCACTGACTTCCTGTCTTATCCCTACATTACCTCCCCACTCACTGACACTGCTCAGCAATGCATTACCCACCTCCCCCTAGCACTGACTTCCTGTCTTATCCCTACATTACCTCCCCACTCACTGACACTGCTCAGCAATGTATTACCCACCTCCCCTAGTACTGACTTCCTGTCTTATCCCTACATTACCTCCCCCACTCACTGACACTGCTCAGTAATGTATTACCCACCTCCCCTAGCACTGACTTCCTGTCTTATCACTACATTACCTCCCCACTCACTGACACTGCTCAGCAATGCATTACCCACCTCCCCTAGCACTGACTTCCTGTCTTATCCCTACATTACCTCCCCCACTCACTGACACTGCTCAGCAATGTATTACCCACCTCCCCTAGCACTGACTTACTGTCTTATCCCTACATTACCTCCCCACTCACTGACACTGCTCAGTAATGTATTACCCACCTCCCCTAGTACTGACTTCCTGTCTTATCCCTACATTACCTCCCTACTCACTGACACTGCTCAGCAATGCATTACCCACCTCCCCTAGTACTGACTTCCTGTCTTATCTCTACATTACCTCCCCCACTCACTGACACTGCTCAGTAATATATTACCCACCTCCCCTAGCACTGACTTCCTGTCTTATCCCTACATTACCTCCCCACTCACTGACACTGCTCAGTAATGTATTACCTACCTCCCCTAGTACTGACTTCCTGTCTTATCCCTACATTACCTCCCTACTCACTGACACTGCTCAGCAATGCATTACCCACCTCCCCTAGTACTGACTTCCTGTCTTATCCCTACATTACCTCCCCACCCACTGACACTGCTCAGCAATGCATTACCTACCTCCCCTAGTACTGACTTCCTGTCTTATCCCTACATTACCTCCCCACTCACTGACACTGCTCAGTAATGCATTACCCACCTCCCCTAGCACTGACTTCCTGTCTTATCACTACATTATCTTCCCACTCACTGACACTACTCAGTAATGCATTACCCACCTCCCCTAGCACTGACTTCCTGTCTTATCCCTACATTACCTCCCCCACTCACTGACACTGCTCAGCAATGTATTACCCACCTCCCCTAGCACTGACTTACTGTCTTATCCCTACATTACCTCCCCACTCACTGACACTGCTCAGTAATGTATTACCCACCTCCCCTAGTACTGACTTCCTGTCTTATCCCTACATTACCTCCCTACTCACTGACACTGCTCAGCAATGCATTACCCACCTCCCCTAGTACTGACTTCCTGTCTTATCTCTACATTACCTCCCCCACTCACTGACACTGCTCAGTAATGTATTACCCACCTCCCCAGCACTGACTTCCTGTCTTATCCCTACATTACCTCCCCACTCACTGACACTGCTCAGTAATGTATTACCTACCTCCCCTAGTACTGACTTCCTGTCTTATCCCTACATTACCTCCCTACTCACTGACACTGCTCAGCAATGCATTACCCACCTCCCCTAGTACTGACTTCCTGTCTTATCCCTACATTACCTCCCCACTCACTGACACTGCTCAGCAATGCATTACCTACCTCCCCTAGTACTGACTTCCTGTCTTATCCCTACATTACCTCCCCACTCACTGACACTGCTCAGTAATGCATTACCCACCTCCCCTAGCACTGACTTCCTGTCTTATCACTACATTATCTTCCCACTCACTGACACTACTCAGTAATGCATTACCCACCTCCCCTAGTACTGACTTCCTGTCTTATCCCTACATTACCTCCCCACTCACTGACACTGCTCAGTAATACATTACCCACCTCCCCTAGCACTGACTTCCTGTCTTATCACTACATTATCTTCCCACTCACTGACACTACTCAGCAATGCATTACCCACCTCCCCTAACACTGACTTCCTGTCTTATCCCAACATTACCTCCCCCACTCACTGACATTGGCCATGGAAGTCCTGCACAACATGTATATACAGACTGTACACACAATGAAGTAGATTGTGGCTGAAATTTACAGCCTTGCAGGTGGTTTTACCAGCCAAGGAGGTCATTTTTTGACTTCTACAGATGTCTGAGAGAAGCAGAGTTGAGGTGGCACAGAGCAGGCCTGAACCCTTTTACTAAGTCTGGTCACTTAGGAGATCTGATAGCAGCAGATGTAGTAAAACGTAATCAGTGGAAATGTGTGTTACTCTCCTGTGGTCCTGTTCACTTGGTCCAGAATTACACCACTTTTCTTTTAAACAATTCACCCCAAATGGTTAAAGTGAAAGTAACATCTCATAACAAAGCCCTCTTACCTTGCTATGACCAGAAAATCCTAATGACCCCCATGAATTTTGCTTGTGTGCCTCTTTTCAGTCAGTCCTGATGTCCGGTCCATGCAGACGGACATTACTGTTGCTGGAATTTTTTTTGAAACTGAAGCAGTCAGATTACATGGACCACTTTAACACTTTATGGGGCCTGTGTGATGTACAGGCATTGCATACCCCTCTGGTTTACATGTCCTGTGGGTCTGCTTTAACTGTCATGTCCGCCTTCATGGACACAACAACCACGAAAGACTGAAGAAGTTATCTCTTGAACAGTGGCACAGTAGAATTTGATTACTGGCCGTTTTGGGTCAGTCGATACACACACTTTACTCCATCTCACGAGGTTCGGATTGGTATGTGACATCCGTATATGTGAATCGAGATATTTTATAATAGAAAACTATAGTGATCCACATCTGTTTGCACATCACGAATTTAAGAGTCTGAGGAGGGGAATTGTCGATGTATCGTTTTGGCCTGGTGGGTTAAGATATGGTGGAATATTGAATATGCTAAATGTGACGTTGTTCCGGAGGTAGACAGGATTTTGAAGATATACAGTCAATGTTAAGTGCCATTTTAGATGAGCTCTTACTGTTTTAATAAACATTTGACGTTATATTTCTGTGCCATTAGTACATGATATTTCTATCATACAGACTTTTATTAGTTCTTCTCTTTTGATCCCAAATCATATGCTTAACACCTTCAAGAATCTTCTTGTATTTGTAGAATTCACATGGGACCATTAGGAATCTGTGACTGTAGTAACATAAATTGGTGGTTTATGATTAGGAGGTGTTAGTGTTCTTTTAAGAGAGCATCTGTCAAATCCTCCCTACTGTTTCAGTGTCCTCCTCTTAGGAAATGAGCCTTTTACCATGCAAATTGAGGGTCCCTTTTATGTCGGTTAATCTGGATAGTGCCCTGTACAATTGGACGGCAGATGAATAATGCATATTGCACACTCCCACATGTAGTGTTTCTGAGCTGGGAACTAATCCTGGATTACTGTCCCCTTCCCATTCTGAGATGCAAAAAATGGTCATTTTGGGAGAATTTCAGGCAAATAGAAATGTGCAATTCTGAGGACACCAACTCACAGTATAAATAATGCCTTTTGATCTAAATAGGGCTTTTAACCCCTTGAGGTTAAACAGAAATGGAACAACAAAAAGAAGGAGAAAGGGCGCAAGTCCCTCTAAGAGCAAATCCCATATTTAGCCAAACTGGGTTTGTTTACATTAGAGAAGAGGGGGGGTATGATTACCATTTATATTTCTATTTCAGGTCAATACAAAGACCTCAGCAATTAACTATTTACTCAAAGAGCTCAGCGAAAACAAAAGCTCATCCATTACGACTATCGGAAATGTGTTTTTGATTAAAGGCAGAGATTTTTAACAATAAGGGCAGTAAAGTTGTTGGATTATTTGCCTCAAGTTGTTATGTTTGCAAATACTGTAGTTGATTTAGTAATGGATGTGTTTCTAGCTCAAAACAATATAGAGATCATGACAGTTGGTTTCGAAGCAGATAGGATGTTGATCCAGGGAAACATCCGGATGACGTTTGGAGTCAGGAAGTAATTTTATTTAACCTTTAAGGCTTAATTGGAAATGTCCTCAACGGGTCTTTTTTTGCCTTCCTCTGGATCAAAAAGGATGAAATCAAATGGGTTGATTTTGATGGATTCATGTCTTTTTTCAGCCTCATCTATTATATTACTACTAGTTTTAAAGTGATAGTAATGTCCACAAAAAGTTTTTTTTGCATTTAGAAGAGCTTAAAAAGCTGAGCTAAATGCAAAAAAAAACGTATCTCTCAAACCGCTATGGTTTAAGAGATACAGGCGTTTAAAGTTTGATCTCTCCTACTGACAGCTGTAAAGCTGTCAGTAGGAGATCCGTGTCGGCCGACATGGAGGAGCTTGAGCAGATCCGCAATCTCGTTATTTACCACAAATCCCTTCATTGGAATGGTCTAAAATGTGTGCCTGGTTTTCAAGCACTCATTTTGGACTATTCCAATGAAGGGATTCACGGTAAATAACGAGATTGCGGCACTTCTCAAGCACCTCCATGTCGGCCGACACAGATCTCCTGCAGACAGCTTTACAGCTGTCAGTAGGAGACAGCGAACTTTAAACACCCGTATCTCTTAAACCATAGCGGTTTGAGAGATACTTTTTTTGCATTTAACTCAGCTTTTTAAGCTCTTCTAAATGCAAAAAACTTTTTTGTGCACGTTACTAACCCTTTAAAGCCTGTGTACACAGGCCAACACTGGTGAAGCTGCAGTCATACTCAGTACTGACTGCCCGAATGCGCTGCGGCTGATACGGAGCGCTCCGAATTCAGACCGTAGACCTTCCTGGAAGGTGTGCAGAGAGGACTCCGGTCTGAATTCGGAGATCCCCGCTCTGTATCAGCCGTGGCAGTCTGTACTGCGCATGACTGCAGCGCGCGCAGCTTTCTCTACCGCGCATGACTGCTTCTCACAAACCTCTTTAGCAAATTATAATATAGGATGTAATGGAAATTTAAAAAAAAAAATTCCCTATAGTGAAGTTGGATTTCTTTAGAAAATTAAGCTCTAAATTGGGATCCATTTCTGTGTAACTATACGGTATACAAGCGCCCGGCTTTCAGATCGGAGGGGGGTCTGCATAACATAGTGAAAAGGGTGCAAGCAGGAAACGTTAAACTAAAATTACAAGAAGAGTACGAGAATATCGGCATTGACTACATTACAGAACGTTATTAAAAAGAATAATCAAAAGTAACTTTATATGGCGCCATTACTATCTCTTTAAAGGGGAACATTCACATTACAAAAACTTCAGTCCATTGGGCTTTAACCCTTTGAGTGCCAGAGTGGTACGCAACGCATTGCAAAGCAATGCGTTGCGTACCTCTCTGGCACTCAAAGGGTTCATTAGCACAAATAGATTAGCGTTGTTTTTTGGTTTTTTTTTTTTTTTTTAGTTACCTACTAATGAAGTTATGAAACCTTTAAACCGGGCACTTCCGCGTTCTGCAGCAAACTGTATGTGTGGCACAATGCCGCAGGACTTCCCTCCCAGCTGCGCCAGGTAGCACATTCACGCTTCCCTCACAGTGGCATTTATGTGGGATAACGTTACAGCATGCTCCATTTATCATGCTGCTGAGCTTGCAACGATAGCCCACACAAATGCCACTATGAAGGGAAGCGTGAACGCGCTCCCTGGGGCTCATTAGCATGGTAAATGGAACTTGCTGTAACATACCTCCCAATATTTCAAATTGCCAAAGAGGGACACTTGTGTTTTAGGGGGTGTTGCTGGGGGCGCGGCTGGTGGGTGGGGCATTACTGAAAATTTTTAGGCTATTTCATGAGCTATTGACACCCCCTTAAAACTGATTTCTAACAAGACCAAAGTGTTTTATTTACACAGACTAATTTATAAACATATATACTGACATTTAAACAAACAATAATGTGAGTTTTATTGCTGTAGAACAATTTAATACACTTATATGCACACCACACACAATCTGATCGCCTAAAAAGTGGGACATCAGGGTGGGAAAGCGGGACAGAGGGATTTGGGTCTAAAAGAGGGACTGTCCCGACTAAAGAGGGACACTTGGTAGGTATGCTGTAATGATAGCCCACATAAAAGCCACTTTTCCTTTAAGGCCAGAAAGTTTAGTTTAGCTGCAAAACCACTACTTGTAGGTAGACACAATCCGTCCATGTGACTTGCAAGGAACAGGTAAACCTTTTCTCCTTTTGAATCTTTTGTTGCAAAACTGTTTTTAATTACATACATACACAGTTTGTAATAAAGTTACAGATATTTTAAGAAAAAAGTTTCATGAAAAAATTAGTTTAAAGTCTCCAAAAAAATATTAGTTCGTTTTAAAAATGTTTTTATTTTTTTATTATTTTTTCAGGAGAATTCAGGACTTGCCGTTATGGGGTACCTTGGCGTGGTGGCAAGCTTGAACCCTCCTTTTTGCCCGGAAGTTTTGTGGTTTAAATCCTCATATTGATCTATTTAATATTATATATGCTTAGCACAGGGCACACACATTATAATTAGAATGGAGGAGCGCAGCGGGTTTTTTTCTGTTGGGTTTTTGTAATGTGAATGTTCCCCTTTAAGCTATTGTCAAAGATGTCAGTCAGAAGCAATAGTGCAGTTAATATCCATAAGTTGTTGGAGTAACAGTCTCTCTGAATAGATGAGGAGTGGGCTTTAATGTTAATAAATGAACTGTCTTACAGCTTGTCACTTATTACAGATTGAACAAACAAAAGTAATCAGTGACTGAATTGTACACGAGAGCCGCTTTCCACAAATCTGTTACAAAATCAAGTATGGGGATAGATTCCAAGGATCTACAGTCTACATTTTGTATAGAGGCTGAAAAAGAATACAGGGTATTGTATCACATCATTTTTGGTTTTGAAATCTTAATCTCCCTTTAACCCTTTGATGCCAGAGGGATGAGAAACACATTGCTTAACCCTTTGAGTGCCGGAGCGATCTGGATTGCATTGCTCTGTAATGTGTTCTGTACTCCTCTGGCACTCATAGGGTTAACTGAAAATCAATTCTGTGTGAGTTGCTTTCCCCCCCAAATTAATTTTCAATTAATACTGGATATTAAAACTGGTCCTTAACCCTTTGTGTGCCAGAGAGGTATCCAGTGCACTGACACTCAAAGGGTTAACCCTTTGAGTGCGGAGCAAGGTGTTGCGTACCCCTCTGTCACTCAGAGGGTTACAGGTTTACGTTTTGTCAGATAATCTAAATATTTATTGCAAGCAACTGCAAAAGATTTTATAAATAACTAATTTACAAATATCGACTGTTTTTCATGAACCCACTTAATGGCCAGGGTCCTGGGAAGTAACTTTCCCTTAACCCCTTAAGGATCAGCCGCTCATGCACGCAGCCTGCACTTAACCTCTTAACAACCCCTAACGGTCATGGCACATGATGAGTTGTTTTGCTTTAACGACCTATGACGTGCCAGGACCGTCATGGAATTACGGGCTTCCCCCGTGCAGCCGTTCGGGGAGCCCGGAAGCAAAAAAAAAATAAAACGTCTGTGGTCCTTAAGTGCCGGCGGCGTGTGCGCGTGGCTGGTCCTTAAGGGGTTAAGGACCGTGGGGAGTCCTGAATTCCATGACGTACATGTACGTCCTTGGTCTTTTAGAGACCTACACCCTGTGACGTATATGTACATCATGGGTCGTTAAGGGGTTAAGGACCACTTTGATCCTTTCCGACTCACCAGTACTTGTGACCTCTTGCGTGTATTGGTGCGCCGCGTTGGGGACAATTTCAGACCCTGTATTGCTGTAAGTAAAATGTACGTGACGTGCTGTGAGCAACACCGGTCCTTAAGGGAAAACCGCGTGACGGTTATAGCACAGCACGTGGTCCTTAAGGGGTTAATAAAATGTGAAAATAAATCTCAGTTTTTAGTTACTATAAGAACAAAACATCCACACGTTCTGGCAGTCATTGCGCACTTTCAAGGTAGTCGAGAGGTGAAAATAATCGAGTCTTATCAGGGAAGAATAAGTAAAAACCCGACTTAATCCCTTTGCAATATATTTTTGACCCTGCAGCACCGTTGGGGTCAAGCCACCGAGCAAAAAACAGATTGAAAGTTGTAATTGCATGGAAAAAATGGAGTGTGAATGATATAATTGTTACATTTTTTTATTAGATTTTTGGTGGCTAAAATAAGAGTTATGCTTGACACAATGAAGACATGAGAATTCTACATTTCCCAATCATTTTTGACATGTTTACCCCGGAGGGTTGAAGGGGGGGGGGTTAGTCTGTGGATTTGTTTTCTAACATGTTTTTACCATATTGATAAATTGTATTTAACCCATTGAGGCTGTTACACTACGAAGCACTGGAGCAATTCTGTAACAGATCTATTGCAGCATAGCACCTTGAGGACGCACGATGCGCTATTTACTTATGCAACAAATAGGCTTTAAAAGAACTTTCAATAATCCTTAATAATAATTCACTAGGATGTTTGTCAGAAGCCGTCATGCGCAGTAGAGACTGCTTGAATGCACAGCGCAGAATGCTGAGAGCACAGAATGCTGGGAAATGTAGGAATGCTGGGAGCATAATATGCTGGGAGCACGTAATGCTGGGATTTGTAGGAATGCTGGGAGGTGTAGGAATGCTAGGAGCACAGAATGCTGGGAGGCGTAGGAATGCTGGGAGGTGTAGGAATGCTGGGAGCACAGAATGCTGGGAGGTGTAGGAATGCTGGGAACATGGAATGCTGGGAGGTGTAGGAATGCTGGAAGCACTGAATGCTGGGAGCACGGATTGCTGAGAGATGTAGGAATGCTGGGAGGTGTAGGAATGCTGGGAGGAGTAGGAATGCTGACAGCACAGAATGCTGGGAGGTGTAGGAATGCTGGGAGGTGTAGGAATGCTGGGAGGAGTAGGAATGCTGGGAGCACAGAATGCTGGGAGGTGTAGGAATGCTGGGAGGTGTAGGAATGCTGGAAGCACAGAATGCTGGGAGGTGTAGGAATGTCGGGAGCACGGAATGTCTCGGATCAAGTAGGATTTCTTAATAATGCTATACTTATCCTATATAATAATTCGCTAAAACGTGTGTAACGACGCAGTCATGTGCAGTAGAGACTGCCCGCGCCGCTCCGAAGGAGCGTCCAGCTCTGTATCAGCCCTGGCGCGGGCAGTCTCTACTGCACATGACTGCCCCGGGACCAGCTGCCAGTGGCACTGTGGTCCATGTAACGGGCTCTTCAACTAGTTCTTTCTAATACTAGTATTTCAATGCTTATCGCTATAACAATAATTATTTTGGGGGGGACTTTATTTGGAGTCATAGTTCGGCTTTAAGTGTAAAAAAGTGCAGGAAGCTGCAGGACAATGTGTATACAGTAACCGTTCAGGAAACAACCTCATCTACCCTGGGGAATCCACTGAGTGAAATAAGGCCAGAAAGAGGAGGTACTGAATGTGCGCAATGCTCTGCAAGAGCTGGAAGAGCATGTCTTTAAAGGAGCAGTAAACTTTTTTTATTAAAAATATATATTGTAGGGATTTTCCTATTGAGTAAAATAAGGGTACTCCCACTGCCGAGAGATTTATATTTCCAGAGTTATTACAGTTTAAACCCATGTTTTTTTACATTAGCAGTGCCCTCTATTGGTCAAATTCCAATTAGATTTCTTGTTAGATTCTAATGGAGAGGAAAGTCAGTGACATACAGTTCTCCATAGAATGTGATAGAAACTGCTGAGTCACTTCCTGTCAGTTAGAACTATCAGGAAGTAATCACAGTAAATTCACTTCCTGTCAGTTAGAACTATCAGGAAGTAAACACAGTAAAGTCACTTCCTGTCAGTCAGAACTATCAGGAAGTAAACACAGTAAATTCACTTCCTGTCAGTCAGAATTATCAGGAAGTAAACACAGTAAAGTCACTTCCTGACAGTTAGAACTTCAGGAAGTAAACAGTAAATTTACTTCCTGTCAGTCAGAACTATCAGAAAGTAAACACAGTAAAGTCACTTCCTGTCATTTAGAACTATCAGGAAGTAAACACAGTAAATTCACTTCCTGATTATTTAAACTGTTATAATTTTTGAATAAAACATCTGACAGCTGTGGGAGTTACCTTGTTTTATTCAGCAGGAAAAGCTCTGTAAAATCTGTGTTTTCATAAAAAAAAGTTTACTGATCCTTTAAACTCAGAGTCGCCAAGTCTGGAAACTGAGCACTTCTCAGCAATGTGTGCAGTGGTCTGCAAGAGCTGAGACAAATCATCACCACATCCATCAAACACTACTGTCTATTTGAAAATTCCAACTGTCATGAGATAATCAGCCTATGATTAAGTCTTACAGGAGCAGTAAACTTTTTTTATGAAAAAAATATATATTGTAGGGATTTTCCTATTGAGTAAAATAAGAGTACTCCCATTGCTGAGAGATTTATATTTCCAGAGTTATTACAGTTTAAACCCATGTTTTTTTTTACATTAGCACTGCCCTCTTGTGGTCAAATTCTAATTAGATTTCCTGTTAGATTCTAATGGAGAGGAAAGTCAGAAAAGTCAGAGACATACAGTTCTCCATAGAATGTGATACAAACTTCTGAGTCACTTCCTGTCAGTTAGAACAATGAGGAAGTAAACACAGTAAATTCACTTCCTGTCAGAACTATCAGGAAGTAAACAGACAGTAAATTCACTTCCAGGTTATTTAAACTGCTATAATTTTTGAATAAAACATCTGACAGCGATGGGAGTGACCTTCTTTTATTCAGCAGGAAATGCTCTGTAAAATATGTGTTTGTATAAAAAAAAGTTTACTGCTCCTTTAAGTACGAAATTCGTTAGGCAGATCGTATCTCCTAGAATCACTTGCATATTGGCATAATTCCTGTTTTTATGGATTCAATAAAAAATGATGTTTTTAAAGAAAAATTGGGTGAATATTTGGCTGCATGTATCGAGCGGATCTGTTAGAGCGCATTTCTCCCGGTGTCTTGTTATCAAATCCTACTGGTCCAACCAGACCACGAGTGCTGGCAGTGACACACCTCTCTCAGTCAGGTTCGGTGTGTTGTATGGGATGGGTGTGATGATCTGCTGCAGCTGTTGCAGAGTGTTGCACACATTTGCCCCTCTAGGATATCCCGGCTGGCGATGTTGGGATCTCCCTGTTGCTTTCTATGGAGTCACATAGGACAGTTTGGTGTCTGTACTGGAGAGAAGAGAAAGCAGTTGCTTTCCCTTAACCCTTTCAGTTCCACAGGGATCTACAATGCGTTTCTCTGTAATATATTGCACACCCCTGTGGCACTCAAAGGATTATAATCTACACAGTCCCTGACCCTGCTTCACAGGGGTTAGTTGTTGAAATAATGCTCATTGGTTTTAAAGTCACATATTGTCGATTCAGACTTTATTCTTATTATTCCTTAGGAAGAGGCCTGGTTGTCTTGAAAGCTTCATCCTAAGTCACTCAGTTACTGATAAAGGTATCAGTTTTACTTCACTAGTCTCATACACTTTTGTGGAGTAATATGACATTAGCATCGGCAGGACCCAAAAAAAGACAAGAAAGCGCCATATAGTGTAGTATGTAAAAATACACAATTCTTGAGCTAATGAACTGTTACTCACATAGGAATAGGTCAGAGTTCCGATACCGGAGTGTACGGACACACAAGCTTGCGGTGAAAACAAACCTGTCTCCATTCAGGTTACTCACAAAATCCTTAAGATGGATCACGGGATACTCAGTGGCGCAACTATAGGGGTCACAGGGGTCGCATCTTCGACCGGGCTCGTCATTCCAGGGGCCCAGCCTCCCCCTGCGACCCCCTCGCCTGACGCCCGCAATTAAGTAATGCAAAGCGCTGGGGCTCTGCATTATGAGAGTGCCGGTCTGCCAGAGGGAGATCAGTATTCCCTACAGCAGACCGGCACTCTAGTAATGCAGAGCGCTGGGATATGACATCATCTCATTACTACATTACTGAAGAGGACCAAGCTGGAGAAGAGGTCTGTGCAGAAAGAGGCACAGACCTGTCCTCTGCCACTGGACCACCAGGGAGGTAGGAGATTTAGGGGCAATGTGGAAGGGGCAATGTGGAGATTGAGGGGCATTGTGGAAGGGGCAATGTGGAGATGGGGGCATTTTGGAAGGGGCAATGTGGAGATTGAAGGGCATTGTGGAAGGGGCAATGTGGAGATGGGGGCATTTTGGAAGGGGCGATGTGGAGATTGAAGGTCATTGTGGAAGGGGCGATGTGGAGATTGAAGGGCATTTTGGAAGGGGCGATGTGGAGATTGAGGGGCATTGTGGAAGGGGAGATGTGGAGATGGGGGCATTGTGGAAGGGGCAATGTGAAGATTGAGGAACAATGTGGAGATGGGGGGCAATGTGGAGGTGGCCAATGTGGTTGAGGGGGGCCAATGTGGTCGGGGGGCCCATGGCAATTCTTGCACCAGGGCCCCGTGGCTTCTAGTTGCGCCTCTGAGGATACTCAATATAAGACAGGCGAAGGTACGCAGATGTAACAAATTTATTAAAATTGAATAAAAATGGCTTTTAAATGCTAGCACATTTCACGGCTTAAACGCTGCTTTCTTTTTGAGTCACCTGAATGGAGACAGGTTTGTTTTCTCTGTGTCAGTACACTCCGGTATCGGAACTCTGACCTGTTCCTATGTGAGTAACAGTTCATTAGCTCAAGAATTGTGTATTTTGTACATACAACACAATATGGTGCTTTTTTCTTTCTTTTTGGGGTCCTGCTGATTTTATACCCCTGAGGAAGAGTGTGTTACATTGAGGCCTACCTAAGATACCAGTCCAGCTGTTTCTGGGGACAATCGTGTTTCTCCAGCTGTTCATGTTGTTGGTCTCTGTGTATACCGTTTCTAGCACATGTAAAATTGTGAGTGAGCACCTTGGGGTGTAAGGTGGTGGTTATTTGGGTTATATTGATATACACAGGGGCGCCCTGGTGCTTCTTTCCTTTTTTTCCTCGTTTCCAGAATGACGTTAGCGTGGTTTTTAACCTCACTGCAGATCTGTACAATTACAGTTATGATATGTAGGCAGGATTTATGCCAACTTCAATTGCTAGTGACCAACGTCACTACCCATATTTTTGAATACATAATTTTTAGTGCGTATGGCAAAGTATAGCTTATTTGCCAAGTCAAAACGCTCACGTCATTTCACCAAAATAAACATTTGCCTACATGTTGAACCTTAGTGCATCTCGCCTGGTGAAACGAGCAGCAATTTTACCAACGTTGCAATGTCCTATGCTCATAGAAACGATCTTCCAACCTTTACAAGTACCAAAATGATTTCTTTAACCCCCTTGGAGTCTAGAGAGGTATGCTTTGCAGACCTTTCTAGACCCAAGGGGTTAAGAAGAAATTCTCCAGGGAAGTTAGTTGTTTTCTGCAGAATGTGCACATATGTCTGTATTCCGCCTTGTTGGTCCCTGAAAATACCAGTTACTTTCTTGGGCTGATGCCTAATGGGTCCCACAAATCATTGTTACAATGTACTGTATTTCCCGAATTCAAGGCTACGGAGAGGACTGTACATCAGAGGTGAATCTCTGCGCTCTGGAAGGTTTAAGTAACAAATGTACAATGTCTAGACTCATATGTTTTGTCTTTAAGTCCATAAAGGGGTTCATTACCAATGAAGGGTAGTAACACAGTTATGAATATGTACATATTGAGGCCGATCTGGAGTATTTGGAGTAATCCTAGAATAAACCAATTGTACTGCAGCTGAAAATAAATTATCCCATTCATATAAACGGGGCTTTTAATCTGTTGAAGGCTAGCAAAGTCTCTGATGCATTGAAGACCTTTCCAGCAATCAAGGGGTTAACCTCAAACCTGTGTATTTCTTGTCGCAGTACTTTCGCGGCCTGCAGTTTTATGGCAGCAATATGGCTACAGCATCCTATGGATGGGGATTGGCACTGACAAGGGCGAACCATAGACTGGTGTAGAAACAGTGCCACCGTAAAATTGCAGGTCATGGAAGTACTGCATCTTAAAGAGGATCTATCACCCTTATACATGTTTGTCTAAAATGTTAGTTTATAGATCGATTACATTGAAAACTGTTTTCATTTAAAATAAAAAACCTATCCTCAGTAGTGCAGTCTTTCAGGATATCCTCACATGAACACAGGTGAATCAGTCAGTGTTTCACCCTGAGTTAAAGGGATAGTAATGTTTCAAAATAAAAGAACCTCCAATTAATCTTCATAGTATTAGGGCCATGGAGAGTGTTATTCCAATACTATCAGAGTTGTATTTCTAGAGTAATTGAATGATAAAGTATCCCCCTCCCGCCCCTTTTACTGATGTAACACTGCTCACCTCAGAGCAGCAAGACTGTCCAGATGGATCGCAGAGAGGGACAATCTTCAATTAACATAAGGGAAAAACCTGTTAAGGGGGGTAGAGTTTTCATTATACTCACAGTAAGAAGATTGTCCCTTGCTGAGGGGAGGCGGCTGACACTAGGTAAAAGGGGTGGGGGGGATAATGTATCATTCAATTACTCTTGTACTACAACTCTGACAGTATTGATATAACACTCTCCATGGCCCAAATACTATGAAGATTAATTAGAGCTGCTTTTATTGTGAAATGTTACTATCCCTTTAATGACATTAACTTATGTTTAACTGAGGAGATCCTGATCACCTGCACTGCTGGGAGGAGGCTGAGGGCAGGTTTGAGCGCTCCTGTTGCAGTACATACCACAAAGTATAGCTGCATGCATTAGATTAACACCAGACTGTCTGCCTTGCTGAATTCCTACATTCATCCTGCAACCCTTTAAGCTGAGTCTGAAAGTCCACGTGAAGTACAGTGTTTGATTGGGCTGATTGCATATAACTGGTCCATTCTCTAATTACTTCAACTGATTCCTCACAAAGGTGTCTTTTTTGCAGGCTCTTCGGGACCACTGGGAATTGTGCCGCTTGCAGTAAACTGATCCCAGCCTTCGAGATGGTGATGCGAGCGCGAGATAACGTTTACCACTTGGACTGCTTTGCCTGCCAGCTCTGCAACCAGAGGTGAGGGGAGCGCACTCAGTGCAGACCACTCGGTCAAATGAAAATTTACCATTGTCGCAAATCAGGGCTTTTAACCCATTGAATGCTAGTGAGGTCTCCAGTGTCACAATGCGTTGGAGAACACTTTTACCATTCAGTGGTTTAAAAGCCCCTTTGAAATCAATGAGGAGTTTTTGTATTTTTCATTCCCTACCATGGTGCAGTTATTGCTCCAGAATTGCACCTCTTTACTCATTCAGTTGCACCTTTGGTTTTTTCAGAGTTTCTACATTGGCCTTGCTGACATTGTTAGAGGTCACAGAATGTGGGATAGTAATCTCTAGGGGTCGTAGAAAATGAGATGGTAATCACTAGGGACTGTAGAATGTGAAATAGTTATCACTAGGGGCTGTAGAACGTGAGATACTAACCAGTAAGGGCTGTAGAACATGAGATAGTTATCACTAGGGGCTGTAGAACATCACATAGTAATCACTAGGGTCTGTAGAACATGACATAGTAATCACTAGGGGTGTAGAACGTAAGATAGCAATCACTAGGGGTTGTAGAACATGAGATAGTAATCACTAGGGGTTGTAGAACGTGAGATAGTAATCACTATGGACTGTAGAATGTGAGCTAGTAGTCACTAGGGACTGTAGAATATGAGATAGTAATCAGTAAGGGCTGTAGAACATTATATAGCAATCACTAGGGGCTGTAGAACATGAGCTAGTAATCACTTGGGGTCGTAGAACGTGAGATAGTAATCACTAGGAGCTGTAGAACATGAGATAGTAATACTAGGGGCTGTAGAACATGAGATACTAATCAGTAAGGGCTGTAGAACATGATATAGTAATCACTAGGGGTTGTAGAATGTGAGATAGTAATCACTAGGGGTCATAGAACGTGAGATAATAATCGCTAAGGGCTGTAGAACATGAGATAGTAATCACTAGGGGTTGTAGAGCGTGAGATAGTAATTACTAAGGGCTGTAGAACATGAGATAGTAATCACTAGGGGTTGTAGAACATGAGATAGTAATCACTAGGGGTTGTAGAACATGAGATAGTAATCACTAAGGGCTGTAGAACATGAGATAGTAATCATTGCTGCTGTAGAATGTGAGGTAGTAATCACTAAGGGCTGTAGAAAATGAGATAGTAATCATTGGGGCTGTAGAACGTGAGATAGTAATCACTAAGGGCTGTAGAACATGAGATAGTAACACTAGGGGTTGTAGAACCTGAGATCGTAATCACTAGGGGTTGTAGAATGTGAGATAAAATAACTAGGGGTCGTAGAACATGAGATAGTAATCACTAGGGGAGTACTCGGGGGCCTCAGGTTTTGGGGAACCTCCACATGCACAACCCCTGGCTTTTTTTACCTGGCCAGGGTCCCCATTTCATTGATGAAAGCGCAATCTGTATTTCATCCTGGTACCTGTTACGATGCATATTGCCATCTTGTGGTGATGTCACCAAGTCAAGGCACCCACATGACTCCTAGCGTCTATGAGGACGCATGGTCAGTCTTATCCAGGGAGGCTGCTGAGTAGCGTGGTTGGGAGGTGCGAGAGGGCTGTGAAGACCTCATAGAGTTCAGAAGGAATTGCTGTTCTCTTGTAGGGGCGCCCTCACTGTGTTTTCAAAACTTTTGGTGACCTCTAAAATATTAATAAAGAATAATACAATATGTGTTGGCCGGCATGTGCTTCCAACAAACTGGCTTAAAGTGTCAGGGGAAATAAAATCCTGGCCCTGTTAGGGAACTCTGCATATGAAATAAAAGTTATTTATCTGTATTAAATTTAAATTCAATTAAAAGTAATAAAGTTATCCACAATGCAGACGCGTTTCTTTTTCTTTGAGAAAAGTGTGGACAGTCTTTAGTGAGAGTAATGAAAATCCTTTGTTAAGGGGGGGGCAGGGTTTTCATTTTGCTCACAGTGAGAAGATTGTCCCTGGATGTGACCGGATTCCACATCTGCGGGGGGGGGGCACATCCAAGAGGTAAAAGGGGGGGGGGATACTTTATAATTTAATTACTGTTGAATTACAAGTTGGACGGGATTGAAATACAGCTCTACATGAACTGTAACATATGAGCATTAATTGAAGCTGTGTTTATTGTTATCCATTACTATACCTTTAAATTAAATTTAATGCAGATTATACATCTTGTCCACTGTTATTTTGCATGCAGAGTTCCTGAACAGGGACTGAGATCTTATTTCCCTGTACACGTAACCCTCTGAGTGCCCATTTTTGGGACCAAAACCCCCACCTTCCCTTATCTCAGTGCTGTCCAAATCCAGTACTCAGTCTTGATAAAGGCTGCTGTGTCGGCCTAAACGTCGATTTAAATAAATGTAACCTGTGTCCAAATCTTCAAAAGTCCTGTGAATGCCGTTTCTACACTTCATGAACTAAATATATATATATATACAGGGGCGGATTGTAAGGGATTGTAAGGGAATACTGCGTTTGGGCAGTCTCTACTGTGCGTGACTGCATTCGGGTAGTCTCTACTGTGCGTGACTGCGTTCGGGTAGTCTCTACTGTGCGTGACTGCTTTCGGGTAGTCTCTACTGTGAGTGACTGCTTTCGGTCAGTCTCTACTGTGCATGACTGCGTTCAGGCAGTCTCTACTGTGCATGACTGCGTTCGGGAAGTCTCTACTATGCATGACTGCGTTCGGGCAGTCTCTACTGTGCATGACTGCGTTCGGGCAGTCTCTACTGTGCATGACTGCGTTCGGGTAGTCTCTACTGTGCATGACTGTATTCGGGTAGTCTCTACTGTGCATGACTGCGTTCGGGCAGTCTCTACTGTGCATGACTGCGTTCGGGCAGTCTATACTGTGCATGACTGCGTTCGGGTAGTCTCTACTGTGCATGACTGCGTTCGGGCAGTCTCTACTGTGCATGACTGCGTTCGGGCAGTCTCTACTGTGCATGACTGCGTTTGGGTAGTCTCTACTGTGCATGACTGCGTTTGGGCAGTCTCTACTGTGCATGACTGTGTTCTGGCAGTCTCTACTGTGCATGACTGTGCTCGGTCAGTCTCTACTGTGCATGACTGCGTTCGGGTAGTCTCTACTGTGCATGACTGCGTTCGGGTAGTCTCTACTGTGCATGACTGTGCTCGGTCAGTCTCTACTGTGCATGACTGTGTTCGGGCAGTCTCTACTGCGCATGACTGCATTCGGGCAGTTTCTACTGCACATGACTGCATTTTGGCAGTCTCTACTGCGCATGACTGTGTTCGGGCAGTCTCTACTGCGCATGACTGTGTTCTGGCAGTCTCTACTGCACATGACTGTGTTCGGGTAGTCTCTACTGCGCATGACTGTGTTCGGGCAGTCTCTACTGTGCATGACTGTGTTCTGGCAGTCTCTACTGCGCATGACTGTGTTCGGGCAGTCTCTACTGTGCATGACTGCGTTCGGGCAGTCTCTACTGCGCATGACTGCATTTGGGCAGTCTCTACTGTGCATGACTGTGTTCGGGCAGTCTCTACTGTGCATGACTGCGTTCAGGCAGTCTCTACTGCGCATGACTGCATTTGGGCAGTCTCTACTGCGCATGACTGTGTTCGGGCAGTCTCTACTGTGCATGACTGTGTTCTGGCAGCCTCCACTGTGCATGACTGCGTTCGGGCAGTCTCTACTGTGCATGACTGTGTTCGGGCAGTCTCTACTGTGCATGACTGCATTCGGGCAGTCTCTACTGCGCATGACTGCGTTTGGGCAGTCTCTACTGTGCATGACTGCGTTTGGGCAGTCTCTACTGTGCATGACTGCGTTCGGGTAGTCTCTACTGAGCATGACTGCGTTCGGGCAGTCTCTACTGCTCATGACTGTGTTCGGGCAGTCTCTACTGCGCATGACTGCATTCGGGCAGTCTCTACTTCACATGACTGCATTTTGGCAGTCTCTACTGCGCATGACTGTGTTCGGGCAGTCTCTACTTTGCATGACTGTGTTCTGGCAGCCTCCACTATGCATGACTGCGTTTGGGCAGTCTCTACTGCGCATGACTGTGTTCGGGCAGTCTCTACTGCGCATGACTGTGTTCGGGCAGTCTCTACTGTGCATGACTGCGTTCAGTCAGTCTCTACTGTGCATGACTGTGTTCGGGCAGTCTCTACTGCACATGACTGCATTCTTGCAGTCTCTACTGCACATGACTGCATTTTGGCAGTCTCTACTGCGCATGACTGTGTTCAGGCAGTCTCTACTGTGCATGACTGCGTTTGGGCAGTCTCTACTGCGCATGACTGTGTTCGGGCAGTCTCTACTGCGCATGACTGTGTTCGGGCAGTCTCTACTGTGCATGACTGCGTTCAGTCAGTCTCTACTGTGCATGACTGTGTTCGGGCAGTCTCTACTGCACATGACTGCATTCTTGCAGTCTCTACTGCACATGACTGCATTTTGGCAGTCTCTACTGCGCATGACTGTGTTCAGGCAGTCTCTACTGTGCATGACTGCGTTTGGGCAGTCTCTACTGCGCATGACTGTGTTCGGGCAGTCTCTACTGCGCATGACTGTGTTCGGGCAGTCTCTACTGCGCATGACTGTGTTCGGGCAGTCTCTACTGCGCATGACTGTGTTCTGGCAGCCTCCACTATGCATGACTGCGTTTGGGCAGTCTCTACTGTGCATGACTGCGTTTGGGCAGTCTCTACTGTGCATGACTGTGTTCGGGCAGTCTCTACAGCGCATGACTGTGTTCGGGCAGTCTCTACTGCACATGACTGCGTTTGGGCAGTCTCTACTGCATATGACTGCGTTTGGGCAGTCTCTACTGCGCATGACTGCGTTTGGGCAGTCTCTACTGCATATGACTGCGTTTGGGCAGTCTCTACTGCATATGACTGCTTTTGGGCAGTCTCTACTGCACATGACTGTGTTCGGGCAGTCTCTACTGCACATGACTGCATTTGGGCAGTCTCTACTGCATATGACTGCGTTTGGGCAGTCTCTGTACTGTGTTCGGGCAGTCTCCACTATGCATGACTGCATTATTACTATTATATATATTATATACATCAGTACTAAAGTAAAAAAAATAACTACATGGACACACTGTATTTTATTTCATTACAGGATTGCCTTATTGTCTCTTTTATTTATTTCTCTATTTTTCTGGCTGCAGAGTAATACTTTTTTTTGTTTTAAGTTTTTTAGTTCTTTTGCTGTTTTATCCCAGTCTTCCCTGTTTATAACCGATTTAGAAACGTTTTGTGACATAAATTGGTATGTAACAGTAACGACTCTGCCCATTAACCCTTTAATAAGGACCAAAGGGCGTGCACAACAATGTTTTTCACACATCTCTGATCCTTAAAAGGTTAATATATCAGTGAATGGAAAATACAGTAAACATTTCTACTGGACTGTATAGCCATTCGCCTTTAACCCTTTCTGTGCTAGAAAGGTGCCCAAAGCATTGTTTCAATGAAGATCCCGTTTTATTAACCCTTTCGGTAGGTAGAAGGCAGGTCCTGATTCAGCATACTTTGATATTAAGTAAGAAGTCTGTTTGTTACACAATTAGGCTTTTTCACCAGTGTATTCCTTAAGAAGCTGTACTGGAATCCTAACCTACATGCAGATCGCTTCAGGAAAATGTTTTCTGTCAACATAAGAAGTGCAATAAATCTTGATGTCCTAGTTGAGGGATGACTGGATTCTAGACTTACATCGCCATCTATTGGCCTTGTAGCACAATTGTCTGAAGTCTGAAATGAACAGTTATCTCGGAATGGACCATTCACAGCAACATAGAGTTTGACTGCAGATAAGAACCATTTGGCCCATTTAGTCATCCATTTTCCTACTGTAAAAACCTCTAACCTTATCTGGTTCTTGGACTTTTCTTATGTTCAGGACAACCTTATACCTATCCCATGCATACTTACATTCCTCTCACTGTATTAACTTCTACCACTTCTGCTGGTTGTCTATTCCACTTATCTACTACCCTCTCCATCAAGTAAAACTTTCTTATATTACGTCTAAACCTGTGTCCCTCTAGTTTTAGACTATGGCCTCTTGTCCTAACATTTTTACTCCTGTGAAATGTACTTCCCTCCTGCACTTTGTTGAATCCCTTCATGTATGTGAATGTGTCTATCATATCCTCTCTCTCTCTTCTCTCCTCCAAGCTATACATGTTCAGATCCTTTAGTCTATCCTGATATTTCTTTTCCTGTAAACCAGTCACCATTTTAGTAGCCCTTCTCTGAATTCTCTCTAGAGTATCTATATCCTTCTGGAGATGGGGTCTCCAGTACTGTACACAATACTCTAGAGTATCTATATCCTTCTGGAGATGGGGTCTCCAGTACTGTACACAATACTCTAGGTCTCCGGTACTGTACACAATACTCTAGAGTATCTATATCCTTCTGGAGATGTGGTCTCCGGTACTGTACACAATACTCTATAGTATCTATATCCTTCTGGAGATGGGGTCTCCGGTACTGTACACAATACTCTAGAGTATCTATACCCTTCTGGAGATGGGTCTCCAGTACTATACACAATACTCTAGAGTATCTATATCCTTCTGGAGATGGGGTCTCCAGTACTGTACACAATACTCTAGAGTATCTATACCCTTCTGGAGATGGGTCTCCAGTACTATACACAACACTCTAGTGTATCTATACCCTTCTGGAGATGGGGTCTCCGGTACTGTACACAATGCTCTATAGTATCTATATCCTTCTGGAGATGGGGTCTCCAGTACTGTACACAATGCTCTACAGTATCTATATCCTTCTGGAGATGGAGTGTACGGTACTGTATACAATACTCTAGAGTATCTATAACCTTCTGGAGATGGGGTCTCCAGTACTGTATGCAATACTCTAGAGTATCTACATCCTTCTGGAGATGGGGTCTCCGGTACTGTACACAATACTCTAGAGTATCTATATCCTTCTGGAGATGGGGTCTTCTGTACTGTACACAATACTCTAGAGTATCTACATCCTTCTGGAGATGGGGTCTCCGGTACTGTACACAATACTCTAGAGTATCTACATCCTTCTGGAGATGGAGTCTCCGGTACTGTGCGCAATACTCTAAAGTATCTCTATCCTTCTGGAGATGGGGTCTCCAGTACTGTACACAATAATCTAGGTGAGGTCTAACTAGAGATCTGTACAGTGATATGACTACTTCCCTTTTTCTGCTACTAATGCCCCTAGCTATACAACCCAGCACCCTGCTTGCATTCCCCACTGCTTTATTACATTGCCTGCCTACCTTTATGTCATTAGAAATAATTACTCCCAGATCCCTTTCCTCTGTTGTCTCTGACAGTATAGTACCCTTAATAGTATATTTTTCCTGCAGAAATACTGCCCAGTCTCCTGCATAATATGATTTATCACGATGTGGAATCTTTTAGTTATATATATCTGTGCAATGAATGTTACAACTTCATTAATGGCCACTGGTAGTTATCGCCATTGTGTATATAAAGTGCTGGTATAAAGTGTGTATATAAAGTACTGTTAATGCAGCAAATGAACTGTTAACCCTTTGAGTGCCAGAGAGGTACGCAACTCATTGCTTTGCAATGTGTTGCGTACCCCTCTGGCACTCAGAGGGATAATAAAAGTGCAGTTTGTGCATGTTTCACTCAAATAAATATTATCCCTTTTAGATATCCCTTTTAGTGCGGTAGAGGTCTCAGACACACTGTAAAGCATGCCTCTGGCACTCACTAGGTTAAAAGACAATTGGACCTATCAACCTGACTTTTTTACATATTTGGAAACATCATTCAAAACTACCCATGTGTCTTATTATCCAAAAGTCCAGCAGATGTGTCGTTTAGGACATAGGCACACGTTTATTTTTGGTAAAAGTAAAAGTCTCCTGGTACAGCACAGAGCGTCATTACCATGTGAAATATCACACAAAAGTTTCATTATCATGTGAAGTATCACTGGTACCTCACTGGGACTGTAAATAGCACATATTAGTATACAGAACCAAGGATGAACATCTCCTTTACTGTACGGTTGCTGGGCTTTTTGGTTAACATGACACAAAGGCAGGTTTTAATGGACTTGAATCAAGGTGAAAGGTCCACTTAGTACAATGCCCCCGATTAGTCTGTGCAGCCCCAAAACTTTTGTGTGCCAGAGAGGAACTCAAAGCATATTACTCCTCTGGCATTCAATGGGTTAACAGCTTGTCTCTGTTAGAAGTAAACCTGGAACGCTGTGGTTTTCAGCAGAAAACTGTGTGCGCTGTGCACGCGGCCTCCATAGACTGGGGCTTTCATGGAGCAGGGCAGGAGATTGAACTGTGATAACGTCCGTCTTACAATTCATTCCCTTTTCATGGCCCTATTCCTCTTCTGTATTGATCCACCTCACAAGGCACATGCAGCTTCACTGCAGGGGTTAATAGGACGACTATTCTGGTGACTGAATCTCGTTAACCCTTTAAGAATAAAAAAGAGGAAAAAAACTACACATCGAGGCTGATGTGGGAAGAACTGATGTGATTCTGGAGGAAACCAGTCGCACCACTGATTTAAATGGGGGGTATTAACCCCTTGAATGGTAAGAAGGTCCCCAATGCATTGCTTTGGAATGTATTAGAGACTTCTGTAGCATTCAAGGGGTTAAACGCACCAGTTAAGTTAATGAAACACTTGGGAATTTTTCCATATTGTACGTATGTTCCAGAATTGCTCTATTTGTACAGTGGTGTTAACCCTGTGAGTGCCAGAGAAGTAAAGAATGCATTTCAATGCAGTGTGTCCGACACCTCTCTAGTATTCAAAGGATTCAATCATACCCCAGTTTCCTCCCCAGTATTGCTCACATCCCACGTTCCTTTGTCCTCAGTCTCTGATACATGTCCCTGTAATGATCTCTTATCTGACCGGCCTTTCTCCCATATAATCTATCCATCCAGACTAATCTCCTGCTCTCCTTCCCGCGGCCTCTAATTCATCTTTACCAGACACTCGGCTCCGTGTTAAAGGAACACTGACACTACAAATAAAACAGCCTGATATCATTGGATCTCGTACTTATAGCTAGTATATGTAAAAATGACTTATTACGATGTTACAGCCCTAAACTCGCTTGGTAATGCACGTGGAAATGTTCCTGTTCAGAGATCAGTTTTAAAGGGTTAGTTACGTCTTACCTAAATAAAAATTAATATTGTAGATAATCAAAAAAGAAATCCATTGATGCCAGTCCGATCTGACAGAAGGAGATCCTGGTCCCGGGACAGACCAGCGTCTCTTCAGCAGAGCCAAAATTGTGTTATTTAAAAAGAACTACTTCATTTGAACGGTCTATAAAGTGTGCTTGCACACCAGGCACACTTTGTAGACCGCTCCAATTAAGCGTTTCTTTTTACATAGAGCTATTTTGGCTCTGCTGAAGAGCCGCCTCGAGTCGGCCAACACAAATCTCCTGCTGTCAGCTTTACAGCTGTCATCAAGGAGGGGAGAACTTTAAAACGTTACATCTCTTAAACCATAAAGGTTTGAGAGATCAGACTGTCATCGATGGATTTGTTTTGATTATGTACAATATTACTTTTTAATGTATGTAAGACCCTTTAATGTTGTTGTATGCTTTGTTTTCTGACCGGGTCAGATAGAGGTGCACAGTAAATTACTCACAAGTCCAGAAAATCGCCCTTTTTACTTTTTTAGTCTGCTAGAACCTGTCCGTTCCCACCAGAGGGGTGCAAAGAATTGATAAGGAGGAATTATCTTATAGTAACATAGTAACATAGTAAATTAGGTTGAAAAAAGACACAAGTCCATCAAGTTCAACCTTCGCCTCATACCTCAGTAACTGAATTTTATAGCTTTCCTGCTACCAATTAAATTAGTCTTTATCAGACCTTCCTGATCAGCCTACTGATAAACAGTATAACTCTGTATGTTCCCTTGTGAAAGAAATGTATCTAATCTTCTCTTAAATGTATCCATTGTATCTGCCATAACTACCTCCCTGGGCAATGAATTCCACAATTTGACAGACCTTACTGTCAATAACCCCTTCGGCCGGCACTTAAGGACCATGGAGCATTTTTTTTTCCTTACATGATTGGATTCAGGGCTCCATGATGTGCCAGGACCATCACTGGTCATTTAGGGAAGTTTTCTCATGACGATCCTGGCACTTCATGGGTCCTTAAAGGGACAGTAAAGTCATGTAACAAGTATTAGCTATATCGTAGATACAAAAAGAGATTATTTGCAGTTATTCCTATCTCTGGTTTGAGAGACATACGAAAATAAAGTTCTCAGCTCCCTCCCCTTTCTCATATGTCAGCTGTATAGCTGACGACATGTGATCCTGGTTCCTGGACCAGACGGCGGCTCTTCAGCAGAGCCGACATAGCGATATCTAAAACTAAATACTTCATTGGAACCAGGGCTTAAAATTATAAATCCTTTGCTACTAGCCAGACCTGAAAAGTTACTCGCCACTGCAATACATAACATAACCACCAGGGCTGAATTTCTACTCGCCAGGGCTCAATTTTCACTCACCATTGGCTAGTAGAGAGTGGAAATTTTGAGCCCTGATTGGAACGGTCTACAACGTGTGCCCGGTTTGCAAGCACACATTGTAGACCATTCCTATGACGTATTTGTTTTTAGATATCGCTATGTTGGCTCTGCTGAAGAGCCGCGATCTGGTTGCATAATCAGATTCTGCTTCTGACAGCTCGTCAGACAAAAAGGGGACGGAACGGAGAACTTTATTTTCTTATATCTCTCAAACCATAAAGGTTTGAAAGATAGGAATAACCTCGAGTAATCTCTTTTTATTGCATCTACGATATAGCTGATACTTGTTACATTATGTTACTGTCCCTTTAAGGGGTTAAAATGGATATCCCCATGCGGGGATTTAGAAAGGTGACGGGACATCATTCAGATAAATGGGGAATCACTATTAGGAGGTGTCTGCGTTCACCCTTTCACGAGAAATAACTTTATACATTGTTCTCTTTTCAGATTTTGCGTTGGGGACAAGTTTTTCCTGAAAAACAACATGATTTTGTGTCAAATGGACTATGAAGAAGGTCAGCTGAACGGAAGCTTTGAATCCCAAGTTCAATAACAAACAAAGGACCTCATGCGGGAAACTAAACAGGAGCAATTCCGGAGCAAACCAGGTGCAACGCCAGTGCAATGAAGGGGACTAATAAATATTTCAAGATTCACCATTGATTTAAAGTGACAGTCCACCTCCTTTGTGACTATATACCCTGCAAGTGTGTAATATGTGCTCTCAGATTGTGTAAACATCTTATTTTAGTTCTTCATCTTTACCTTTTTTTTTTTTTTTACACTTCCTGACAGTGACCTCCTTGCATCTGGGCTTCCAGGGAGCTTTTTGTCAAGGACTGTGAAAGCAGAGATAGTGATACAATGTAACGTTATCCCTGGAGCACGGAATCCTGCGCATCCTGTTATTTACTAGGCTGGAAGCAGGCTTCTCTGCTTCCGGGATAATGTTACATTGTATCACTGCCACTGCTCTACTCTGGAAAGTGGAGATAAGGGAATCTCACTGCCAGGAATATTAAAAATGCAAATAAGTAAATATTAAAAAAATAATAATAACACCCAGAGGCATTTGATGTCATACAGGATTTTTCCTTTAAATACAGCTTTTAACCCCTGGACTGCCAGTGGGGTGTCCAACGCATTGCATTATGAGATGTGTTACAAACCTTTCTAGCATCCGGGGGGGGGGGGGTTAAAATCCCCAATTAAAACCCTTTGAGTGCCGGAGAGGTATCCGTCACTCGAAGGGTCAAACGAACAGGAATGTTTATATGTCCCCTGCGGTGCAATTGGTTTGCTCCAGAATTGCACCTCCTTAGCTTATTGAATACGGCCCAAAGTCTGGAGTGTAAAGGATTGGAAGTTCTGGTGCACAAGCAGTGAGGAGCGTCTGTCGGCTTGCCTGCAATATTTTTTTAACTCTCGGTCCCCCACAGGACTGTGTACAATGTAGTACTCCTCTCCCCACCCCATACAAACACAAAGCAGTTGCAATCTTAGATGTACAGTTGTGTCGGCTTCGCTGCGCACTGCGTTTGTCTGTATGTTTGTGAAGGTTCTGGGCGGGTGGGGTCCGAGACGGTTCTGTACAGTCTGTTTTATGTATATAAACTGGAACATTTATTTTATGAAAATGTAATGCAATTTTATTACTGGTGTGAAAATTAAAGATTATGAATGTTTCCTGTTTGGTGTCCAGTCCGTTTTTAAAGGATTGATGTTATGTAACTAGTGGGATACCCGAAAAAACACACGGGGGGGAGACATATGACTAGGAATAGAATTCCACATAAAAACAGATGCAGGAATCCATTTTCTAACTCCAGTTTGGAAAGCTAAATGACCCCTTATTAAAGACATGTTATCACGAAAATGAAAAGGGTTCCTAGACATTAATCATTTGAGTGCCAGAGGAGTAACGTATTGATTTGCAATGTTTTGCTCACCCATCTAACACTCAATAATGGGTTAAAATATCATGTACTTTTTTTTTAATTTGTTTTGTTTTTTTTGCTTTAGTGCAAAAGTTCTAGAATCGTCCAAAGTAATAGTGAAAAGTGGCTTCAGGCTGTTAAAGTCCCGATATAACCATACACAGAGATCATGGTTTTGAGATTAGAATCCAAACAGTTCAGTTCAGTGAAACTCATCTCTTATACACCTACCGGAGAACTCATCTCTTATACACCTACCGGTGAACTCATCGCTTATACACCTACCGGTGAACTCATCTCTTATACACCTACCGGTGAACTCATCGCTTATACACCTACCGGTGAACTCATCTCTTATACACCTACCGGTGAACTCATCTCTTATACACCTACCGGTGAACTCATGTCTTATACACCTACCGGTGAACTCATCTCTTATACACATACCGGTGAACTCATCTCTTATACACATACCGGTGAACTCATCTCTTATACACCTACAGGTGAACTCATCTCTTATACACATACCGGTGAACTTATCTCTTATACACCTACCGGTGAACTCATGTCTTATACACCTACCGGTGAACTCATCTCTTATACACCTACCGGTGACCTCATCTCTTATACACCTACCGGTGAACTCATCTCTTATACACATACCGGTGAACTCATCTCTTATACACATACCGGTGAACTTATCTCTTATACACCTACCGGTGAACTCATCTCTTATACACCTACCAGTGAACTCATCTCTTATACACCTACCGGTGAACTTATCTCTTATACACCTACCAGTGACCTCATCTCTTATACACCTACCGGTGAACTCATCTCTTATACACATACCGGTGAACTCATCTCTTATACACCTACCGGTGACCTCATCTCTTATACACCTACCGGTGACCTCATCTCTTATACACATACCGGTGAACTCATCTCTTATACACGTACCGGTAAACTCATCTCTTATACACATACCGGTGAACTCATCTCTTATACACCTACCGGTGAACTCATCTCTTATACACATACCGGTGAACTCATCTCTTATACACGTACCGGTGACCTCATCTCTTATACACATACCGGTGAACTCATCTCTTATACACCTACCGGTGACCTCATCTCTTATACACCTACCGGTGACCTCATCTCTTATACACCTACCGGTGAACTCATCTCTTATACACCTACCGGTGGCCTCATCTCTTATACACGTACCGGTGAACTCATCTCTTATACACGTACTGGTGAACTTATCTCTTATACACCTACCGGTGAACTCATCTCTTATACACCTACCGGTGAACTCATCTCTTATACACATACCGGTGAACTCATCTCTTATACACATACCGGTGAACTCATCTCTTATACACGTACCGGTGAACTCATCTCTTATACACATACCGGTGAACTCATCTCTTATACACATACCGGTGACCTCATCTCTTATACACATACCGGTGAACTCATCTCTTATACACATACCGCTGACCTCATCTCTTATACACATACCGCTGACCTCATCTCTTATACACATACCGGTGAACTCATCTCTTATACACATACCGGTGAACTCATCTCTTATACACATACCGGTGAACTCATCTCTTATACACATACCGCTGACCTCATCTCTTATACACATACCGGTGAACTCATCTCTTATACACATACCGGTGAACTCATCTCTTATACACATACCGGTGAACTCATCTCTTATACACGTACCGGTGAACTCATCTCTTATACACCTACCGGTGACCTCATCTCTTATACACCTACCGGTGACCTCATCTCTTATACACCTACCGGTGAACTTATCTCTTATACACCTACCGGTGACCTCATCTCTTATACACATACCGGTGAACTCATCTCTTATACACATACCGGTGAACTCATCTCTTATACACATACCGGTGAACTCATCTCTTATACACGTACCGGTGAACTCATCTCTTATACACATACCGGTGAACTCATCTCTTATACACATACCGGTGACCTCATCTCTTATACACATACCGGTGAACTCATCTCTTATACACATACCGCTGACCTCATCTCTTATACACATACCGCTGACCTCATCTCTTATACACATACCGGTGAACTCATCTCTTATACACATACCGGTGAACTCATCTCTTATACACATACCGGTGAACTCATCTCTTATACACATACCGCTGACCTCATCTCTTATACACATACCGGTGAACTCATCTCTTATACACATACCGGTGAACTCATCTCTTATACACATACCGGTGAACTCATCTCTTATACACGTACCGGTGAACTCATCTCTTATACACATACCGCTGACCTCATCTCTTATACACATACCGGTGAACTCATCTCTTATACACGTACCGGTGAACTCATCTCTTATACACATACCGGTGAACTCATCTCTTATACACATACCGGTGAACTCATCTCTTATACACGTACCGGTGAACTCATCTCTTATACACGTACCGGTGAACTCATCTCTTATACACGTACCGGTGAACTCATCTCTTATACACGTACCGGTGAACTCATCTCTTATACACGTACCGGTGAACTCATCTCTTATACACGTACCGGTGAACTCATCTCTTATACACGTACCGGTGAACTCATCTCTTATACACGTACCGGTGAACTCATCTCTTATACACGTACCGGTGACCTCATCTCTTATACACCTACCGGTGACCTCATCTCTTATACACCTACCGGTGAACTTATCTCTTATACACATACCGGTGAACTCATCTCTTATACACGTACCGGTGACCTCATCTCTTATACACATACCAGTGAACTCATCTCTTATACACCTACCGGTGAACTCATCTCTTATACACATACCGGTGAACTCATCTCTTATACACGTACCGGTGACCTCATCTCTTATACACCTACCGGTGAACTCATCTCTTATACACATACCGGTGAACTCATCTCTTATACACCTACCGGTGAACTCATCTCTTATACACATACCGGTGAACTCATCTCTTATACACCTACCGGTGAACTCATCTCTTATACACATACCGGTGAACTCATCTCTTATACACATACCGGTGAACTCATCTCTTATACACATACCGGTGACCTCATCTCTTATACACATACCGCTGACCTCATCTCTTATACACCTACCGGTGACCTCATCTCTTATACACATACCGGTGAACTCATCTCTTATACACCTACCGGTGAACTCATGTCTTATACACCTACCGGTGAACTCATCTCTTATACACATACCGGTGAACTCATCTCTTATACACATACCGGTGACCTCATCTCTTATACACATACCGGTGAACTCATCTCTTATACACATACCGGTGAACTCATCTCTTATACACGTACCGGTGACCTCATCTCTTATACACGTACCGGTGACCTCATCTCTTATACACCTACCGGTGAACTCATCTCTTATACACATACCGGTGAACTCATCTCTTATACACATACCGGTGACCTCATCTCTTATACACGTACCGGTGACCTCATCTCTTATACACCTACCGGTGACCTCATCTCTTATACACATACCGGTGAACTCATCTCTTATACACCTACCGGTGAACTCATCTCTTATACACCTACCGGTGACCTCATCTCTTATACACATACCGGTGACCTCATCTCTTATACACCTACCGGTGAACTCATCTCTTATACACCTACCGGTGACCTCATCTCTTATACACCTACCGGTGAACTCATCTCTTATACACCTACCGGTGACCTCATCTCTTATACACATACCGGTGACCTCATCTCTTATACACCTACCGGTGACCTCATCTCTTATACACCTACCGGTGAACTTATCTCTTATACACCTACCGGTGACCTCATCTCTTATACACATACCGGTGAACTCATCTCTTATACACATACCGGTGAACTCATCTCTTATACACATACCGGTGAACTCATCTCTTATACACATACCGGTGACCTCATCTCTTATACACCTACCGGTGACCTCATCTCTTATACACCTACCGGTGAACTTATCTCTTATACACCTACCGGTGACCTCATCTCTTATACACCTACCGGTGACCTCATCTCTTATACACATACCGGTGAACTCATCTCTTATACACCTACCGGTGAACTCATCTCTTATACACCTACCGGTGACCTCATCTCTTATACACATACCGGTGACCTCATCTCTTATACACCTACCGGTGAACTCATCTCTTATACACCTACCGGTGACCTCATCTCTTATACACCTACCGGTGAACTCATCTCTTATACACCTACCGGTGACCTCATCTCTTATACACATACCGGTGACCTCATCTCTTATACATCTACCGGTGACCTCATCTCTTATACACCTACCGGTGAACTTATCTCTTATACACCTACCGGTGACCTCATCTCTTATACACATACCGGTGAACTCATCTCTTATACACATACCGGTGAACTCATCGCTTATACACCTACCGGTGAACTCATCTCTTATACACCTACCGGTGACCTCATCTCTTATACACCTACCGGTGAACTCATCTCTTATACACATACCGGTGAACTCATCGCTTATACACCTACCGGTGAACTCATCTCTTATACACCTACCGCTGACCTCATCTCTTATACACCTACCGGTGAACTCATCTCTTATACACCTACCGGTGACCTCATCTCTTATACACATGCCGGTGAACTCATCTCTTATACACCTACCGGTGAACTCATCTCTTATACACATACCGCTGAACTCATCTCTTATACACATACCGCTGACCTCATCTCTTATACACATACCGCTGAACTCATCTCTTATACACGTACCGCTGAACTCATCTCTTATACACATACCGGTGAACTCATCGCTTATACACCTACCGGTGAACTCATCTCTTATACACCTACCGCTGACCTCATCTCTTATACACATACCGCTGAACTCATCTCTTATACACGTACCGCTGAACTCATCTCTTATACACATACCGGTGAACTCATCTCTTATACACATACCGCTGAACTCATCTCTTATACACATACCGGTGACCTCATCTCTTATACACGTACCGGTGACCTCATCTCTTATACACATACCGGTGAACTCATCGCTTATACACCTACCGGTGAACTCATCTCTTATACACCTACCGCTGACCTCATCTCTTATACACCTACCGCTGAACTCATCTCTTATACACATACCGCTGACCTCATCTCTTATACACATACCGGTGAACTCATCGCTTATACACCTACCGGTGAACTCATCTCTTATACACCTACCGCTGACCTCATCTCTTATACACATACCGCTGAACTCATCTCTTATACACATACCGGTGAACTCATCTCTTATACACATACCGCTGACCTCATCTCTTATACACATACCGCTGAACTCATCTCTTATACACCTACCGCTGACCTCATCTCTTATACACATACCGCTGACCTCATCTCTTATACACATACCGGTGAACTCATCTCTTATACACATACCGCTGACCTCATCTCTTATACACATACCGCTGACCTCATCTCTTATACACCTACCGCTGAACTCATCGCTTATACACCTACCGGTGACCTCATCTCTTATACACGTACCGGTGAACTCATCTCTTATACACCTACCGGTGAACTCATCTCTTATACACCTACCGGTGACCTCATCTCTTATACACATACCGGTGAACTCATCTCTTATACACCTACCGCTGACCTCATCTCTTATACACCTACCGCTGAACTCATCGCTTATACACCTACCGGTGACCTCATCTCTTATACACGTACCGGTGAACTCATCTCTTATACACCTACCGGTGAACTCATCTCTTATACACCTACCGGTGACCTCATCTCTTATACACATACCGGTGAACTCATCTCTTATACACATACCGGTGAACTCATCTCTTATACACATACCGCTGAACTCATCTCTTATACACCTACCGCTGACCTCATCTCTTATACACATACCGCTGAACTCATCTCTTATACACATACCGCTGACCTCATCTCTTATACACCTACCGCTGACCTCATCTCTTATACACATACCGGTGAACTCATCTCTTATACACATACCGGTGAACTCTGCGGGTCTCGTCCAGAGACTCTGTTTTATAGAACTACTAGTTGAACAGCCCGTTATACGGGCCACAGTGCCACTGCCACCCGGTGGCGGGGCAGTCATGCGTAGTGGAGACTGCCCGCGCCGCGGCTGATATAGAGCTGCGGCGCGGGCAGTCTCTACTGCGCATGTCGCGGCGTTACACACGAATTAGCGAATTATTATATAGGATTTACCTGGTCTCTGGGGACAGAGGCTGATTCTATGGTGGTGGTGATTTTCTTTTGATACTTTGCCCACTTCTCCTTCCCACCCTGTTCCTCCCACTTCCTGCCAACTTCTCCTCCTTCCCACCATGTTCCTCCCACTTCCTGCCCACTTCTCCTCCTTCCCACCCTGTTCCTCCCACTTCCTGCCAACTTCTCCTCCTTCCCACCATGTTCCTCCCACTTCCTGCCCACTTCTCCTCCTTCCCACCCTGTTCCTCCCACTTCTCCTCCTTCCCCACCATGTTCCTCCCACTTCTCCTTTTTCTCACCCTGTTCTGACCACTTCCCTCCCACTTCTTCTCCTTCCCATCCTGTTCTGACCACTTCCCGCCCACTTCTCCTTTTTCTCACCCTGTTCTGACCACTTCCCTCCCACTTCTTCTCCTTCCCACCCTGTTCTGACCACTTCCCGCCCACTTCTTCTCCTTCCCACCCTGTTCCTCCCACTTCCCACCCACGCCTCCTCCTTCCACCCTGTTCCTCCTACTTCTCCTTTTTCTCACCCTGTTCTGACCACTTCCCTCCCACTTCTTCTCCTTCCCACCATGTTCCTCCCACTTCCCTCCCACTTCTCCTTTTTCTCACCCTGTTCTGACCACTTCCCTCCCACTTCTTCTCCTTCCCACCCTGTGTCTTCCACTTCCCACCCACTTCTCCTCCTTCCCACCCTGTTCCTCCCACTTCCCACCCACTTCTCCTCCTTCCCACCCTACTCCTCCCACTTCCTTCCCACTTCTCCTCCTTCCCACCCTACTCCTCCCACTTCCCACCCACTTCTCCTCCTTCCCATCCTGTTTCTCCCACTTCTCCTCCCACTTCTACTCCTTTCCACCCTGTTTCTCCAACTTCCCACCCTGTTCTTCCCACTTACCACCCACTTCTCCTCCTTCCCACCCTGTTCCTCCCACTTCCTTCCCACTTCTCCTCCTTCCCACCCTGTTCCTCCTACTTCCCTCCCACTTCTCCTCCTTTCCACCATGTTCCTCACACTTCTCCTCCTTCTCATCCTGTTCCTCCCACTTCTCCTCCTTTCCACCCTGTTCCTCCCTCTTCCCTCCTTCCCACCCTGTTCCTCCCACTTCTCCTCTTTCTCACCCTCTTCCACCCACTTTTCCTCCTTCTCACCCTGTTCCTCCCACTTCCCTCCCACTTCTCCTCCTTCCCACCCCGTTCCTCCTACTTCCCTCCCACTTCTCCTTTTTCTCACCCTGTTCTGACCACTTCCCTCCCACTTCTTCTCCTTCCCACCATGTTCCTCCCACTTCCCTCCCACTTCTCCTTTTTCTCACCCTGTTCTGAACACTTCCCGCCCACTTCTTCTCCTTCCCACCCTATTCTGCCCACTTCACACCCACTTCTTCCCCTTCCCACCCTGTTCTTCCCACTTCCTGCCACTTTACCTCCTTATCATCCTGTTCCTCCCACTTTCCACCCACTTCTCCTCCTTCTCACCCTGTTCCTCCCACTTCTCCTTTTCACCCTGTTCCACCCACTTCCCACCACTTCTACTCCCCCTTTTTGTCCCATTTCCTACTCACTTCTCCTCCTTCCCACCCTGTTCTGCCCACTTCACACCCACTTCTCCCCCTTCCCACCCTGTTCTTCCCACTTCCCGCCTACTTTACCTCCTTCTCATCCTGTCCCTCCCACTTCTCCTCCTTCACACCCTGTTCCTCCCACTTCTCCTCCTTCCCATCCTGTCCCTCCCACTTCTCCTCCTTCCCACCCTGTTCCTCCCACTTCCTGCCCACTTCTCCTCCTTCCCACCCTGTTCCTCCCACTTCCCACCCACTTCTCCTCCTTCCCACCCTGTTCCTCCCACTTCTCCTCCTTCCCACCCTGTTCCTCCCACTTCTCCTCCTTCCCACCCTGTTCCTCCCACTTCCTGCCCACTTCTCCTCCTTCCCACCCTGTTTCTCCCACTTCCCACCCACTTCTCCTCCTTCTCACCCTGTTCCTCCCACTTCCCACTGACTTCTCCTCCTTCTCACCCTGTTCCTTCCATTTCTCCTCCTTCTCACACTGTTCCTTCGACTTTCCACCCACTTCTCCTCCTTCTCACCCTGTTCCTATCACTTCCCACCCACTTCTCCTCCTTCTCACCCTGTTACTACCATTTCCCACCCACTTCTACTCCCCCTTTTTCTTCCATTTCCTACTCACTTCTCCTCCTTCCCACCCTGTTCTGCCCACTTTTCACCCACTTTATGACACAAGGATGGTAAGCCCTTCCCAACCAATTTAGCCCCACCCCTTTTATGATGCAAACTGCATCACTTACATCCCCCTCATCTGCAGCACAAGAGCCCTCTCAAAGGGAGGGAGTTCCCATATAAGCTTATACAGTGTCCTTATCAGATGTTCATTCATGCACAGCGGCCTACAGATGAATAGGAAAAGCACATTTATGATATATTTTGGGGTCTATCCACCTGAGAAATATTTTTTTTACAAATCCTGACTTTACAGTATATGATATTTAAAAGGGTATGAACCCTATTTCGTCTTTAGGCGTTAATGTCATTTTAATACCGCGTGATGGACATGTCTGTGGGTGTTTATTGTTTTCCCACTGTTATCCAAAAAGGAGCAGTAGAAATGATGTAATAATGCCATGCTCTTGGGCATTTTTTGGGCAGCTGTAAGTGGCTTGCTGGAACTGAATTCTTAATGATGGTGGATTGTGTGCCCCGTTATGCACTGCCACGATCATACGCGCTGTTACTTACCCTGGTGTGCCATTGATGGTGTTCACAATTAACCCTTTGTGTACCAGATGGATATCCACACCCCTTTGGCACTCAAAGGGTTAAAGGCAGTGAAACAGTGATGGCAAATTCGCACATTCCCCCCACAGGAGCGTATTTACTATGGAAAACAGGAGCAATTCTGGTGCAATTGAAACTAGATGCCAAAAGATTTTAAAGGGGTTTTTAAACCCACTGAATGCCAGAGAAGTCTCCAGTGCATTTGGAGACCTCTCTAGAATTCAAGGAGTTAAAAGCCAAATTTAAAATGAATATTAATCTCCATTTTTCTCTATTATATAGCTGCCCCAGAACTGTCCCAGTCTTGTTTAAGACATCATCATCAATATGCTAAATTAAAGTTACAGTGTATGGTTGGTTACATTACAGCTCTCAGGCACTCTAAGAGTTAATATGCTTTGATAAACTGCAGGGTATGATTGCTGTGTGCTCAGTACAAAGCTGACTATCACCTGATCTACATACACCGTACAGAGCCAACCATCAGCTGATCTACATGCACAGTACAGTGCCAACTTTCAGATGATCTACAGCTGATCTATGTGCTCAGTACAAAGCTATCAGCTGACCTACATACACATTTCAGAGCTATCAGCAGATCTACATACACAGAACGGAGCTATCAGCTGATCTACATGCGCAATATATAGCCGACTATCAGCTTATCTACATACACCGTACAGAGCTAATTATCAGCTGATCTACATACACCATACAGAGCTAATTATCAGCTGATCTACATACACCTTAAAGAGCCAACCATCAGCTGATCTGCATGCACAGTACAGTGCTGACTTTCAGATGATCTACATGCATAGTTCAGAGCCGACTATCAGCTGATCTACGTGCTCAGTACAAAGCTATCAGCTGATCTACATACACATTTCAGAGCTATCAGCAGATGTACAGGCACAGAATGGAGCTATCAGCTGATCTACATGCACAATATATAGCCGACTATCAGCTTAGCTACATACACCGTACAGAGCTAATTATCACCTGATCTACATACACCGTACAGAGCTAATTATCAGCTGATCTACATACACCGTACAGAGCTAATTGTCAGCTGATCTACATAAACAGTACAGTGCCAACTATCGGCTGATCAGTGTACACAGTACAGAGCTAATTATCAGCTGATCTACATACACCTTACAGAGCTAATTATCAGCTGATCTACATAATCAGTACAGTGCCAACTATCAGCTGATCAGTGTACACCGTACAGAGCTAATTATCAGCTGATCTACATACACAGTACAGTGCCAACTATCAGGTGATCAGTGTACACAGTACAGTGCTAACTATCAGCTGATCTATGTAATGTGCAGGCAACATTATAATCTCACCCTTTTGCTAAATAGAGAGTGACATTTCAATAGGATACCCTTGAGTTTAAATTGTTCATCACCCCCACTGACTTGACACTATGGGCCGTAATCATAAAAGAAACAATTGAGATTAAACCAATTACACTATAGGGATTGAAAAATCCTTAACATCCCATTGATTTAAATGTAGCTTTAACCCTTGAATGCTAGAGAGTATTTAATAAAAGCCCCTTTTAATTCAATGAGACATTTTATTTTTTTTTATCTGTGATTCTGTGTACCTCCATACACTTGCTCCACTTTTGACGTTGTGTGTGCGGCCCTCTAGATTTTGCTGTTGATTAAAGGGATTGATCTGTCTTTGATCCCATTTTCTGTAAATGTTCTTGCAGGGATCTCAATGTCAGAGACACAAGAGAAATAACAGTGTAACGTGCACAATGCATCACAATTACATGGAGCAATATAGATTTATCTTGGATAATGTAATTGGGGTTTATTTACTTAATGAAATCAGATTCAGTGTGTTCAGTTTCTTATCACATTTATGTAAATATGTGTGTATTACCTGCTTAATTAGAGTTAAAGTAATTTTATATCATTGCTCCCAAATCCCTCTTACATTTGGGTTGAATTCCATGTAGGAGTCCAGCGACCAGACCTGCTATTAAATACCCTTCCATCCTGCACCAAGTATACTGCCAACATTTCATAAATGAGCACTGGGCTGATTTTGCTTTGGGGTACAATCTCTATAGTAGGGATGGATTGCACCTGAATGCAAGAGGATCTCAAGTGCTTGGGGAGAGGATGGCTAGATGGTTGGAGGAGATTTTAAACTAGGAAGGGGGGGGGCAATAAATACTGGGCTAGATAGTATAGAAAGGGAAGGTGATGTAGTTAATAACCAGGTGGGTGGATCTGGGGGTGGTGTTAGTACAGATAATAGGGAGAAGCCTATAAACCACATCAAAATTAAATCACAAATGGAACACAGCAGTGGCATAAATTGTATGCTTGCAAATGCCAGAAGTTTAACTGGTAAAATAGGGGAACTGGAGCTGGTAGCCGAAATCAAAAAATATGACTTAATAGGCATAACAGAAACATGTTGGGATGGCACACATGGCTGGTCAATCAATTTGGAGGGCTACATGTTATTTAGAAAAGATAGGTCAAACAAAAGAGGTGGCGGGGTCTGTATGTCAAACCAGCATTATTGCCTCATTTGCGGGAAGATTTATGTGATGACGGTAGTGAACATGTGAAATCCATGTGGGTTGAAATAGTCACTGGGGGTAAAACTGCCCAGAAAATATTAGTAGGTATCTATATATATAAAAGAAGACTTTGTGCCTGCCAAAACACACCCAGGGGAGGCATAAAGCAGGAGTTACTATTCCTATTGGGTGATTCAATCATGCAGGGAGTTGGCCCTCCCCCACTATGCAGCCCGCCCACCACTATCAAAGTCAGAAAAAAACAATATGGCCGCCACTTGCTCCTACACCACAGACAAACACACATGCCTCACTCATACAGCACCAAACTCACACACATGCCCCACTCACACAGCACCACACAAACACACACACATGCCCCACTCACACACACAGACCACCACACACAATGCCCCACTCACACAGCACCAAACACACAAGCCCCCTCTCACACACACAGCACCACATACACACACAAAGCCAGAAATAAATATGGCTGACACACACACACACACACTCACTCACCCTGACTCCCAGTGGCCTCAGCAGGACCTGTAGTGCAGCACCAGGGGAACAAAATGGCACTCAAAGGGTTAAGGTAGGCCCTCATTGCTCAATTATTTCTTCACTGTCATCATTTGGCATGCAAGACACAGGACAGACAGCCATCAGATTCACACTTAACTCACTGACTGCCACAGGGTTGTGTATCAAGTTTTAGCCCTCAGGGAGTGTGTTCAAACCCCTCACATTGTAAACTTGCATTTCCCTCCCACATCTCCTCCTTCCACAGCCTATTACTAGCACTTTTCCACATTTATGTTAAGCCCCGCCCCTACTCACGATTAAGCCCCGCCCCCTTTTAACCCAGATTTCCCCATTTGTCTCTCCACATCAGCACCACATCAGTCCCCTCTAGGGACTTCACAAGTCAAAGTTCCCAGGTATGAACACACTTCCCACTGCTGTTTAACTCTGACATGCCTCTGTATATCTTAACCCTTTGATTGCCAGAGGGGTGCACAACTCATGAGTGCATGTGTTTCTGCTCATATATGTTGCATGTGTGTTTGTGTCCATCTCTGTTACATATGTGTCCATGTGTGCATCTCCAGTGTGTCTGTGTGTGTACATCTGTTACATATGTGTGCATCTCCAGTGTGTCTGTGTGTGTGCGTGTCTTTTGCATGTTTCTGCCGCTCACTGTGTGTATGTGCATACCTCCCAACATTTCACATGGCCAAAGAGGGACACGATAGTTTTAGGTGATATTATTGGGGGTGTGGCTGGTGGGCGGGGCATTAGTAAGAATTTTTAGGTTATTTCATGACCTATTACTGGCTATTTATGTAACTGAATAAATGATTTAGTGCAAGACCAAAGTATTTTATTTGCACAGACTAATGTATAAACACATATACTGAAGTTTATTGCTTTATTGCTGTAGAGCAAAGTAATGCACACCACACAGTCAGGGCTGGTGCAAGGATTTTTGCCACCCTAGGCCAAACCTATTTTTGCCGCCCATTTCGCTCCGCCCCTTGTGTCCCACCCCTTTATACCCTGCCTACTTATACCCAACCTCTTTTCATGATTGTCCTCTCTCTGCCCCCTGAGCCAGTCTGCCCCTGGTCTGGAGATGCCTGTAAGAGATGCCCCCTACCAGCAGGGGAGGGCTGGCCTGGGGGGCAAGGGGGCAATTGCCCCCTGGGCCGGTCATATGTCTGGGACAATGGGCCACTGCTGCTCCTGCTTGCTGCTATAAATGGAGCTCCACTAGTGATACCACAGAGCTTGCAATTGAAATTGAGCTACATTACACCTATTTCTATTGTAAGCTCTATAATACCATTAGTTAGCTTTAGATAAATTGTAAGCTCTGTAGCATCACTAGTGTAGCCCAATTTCAACTGTAAACCATGTGGTATCACTTGCCTTCACAATATTAATGCACATTTTAAAATTAACAAAAGGGGTGGGCCTGAGTGGGATGAAATGATAGTAGAAATTGGCCACTTAATTGTATTTGCCCCCTGGGCCACAAGTTGCCAGCCCTCCCCTGCCTACCAGCTCCAACTTGCCCCTTATCAGCTTCACTTTGGCCCACAAGCTCCACTTTGCCACCATCAGATCCAACTTGCCCCCATCAGCTCCACTTTGCCCCCCATCCGCTCCAACGTGCCCCCACCAGCTCCACTTTGCCCCCCATCTGCTCTAACGTGCCCCCACCAGCTCCACTTTGGCCCCTCAGCTCCACTTTGCCCCCATCAGCTCCACTTTGACCCCCATCCTCTCCAACTTACCCCCATCAGCTCCACTTTGCCCCCCATCCGCTCCAACTTGCCCCCCATCCGCTCCAACTTGCCCCCACCAGCTCCAACTTGCCCCCACCAGCTCCACTATGCCCTCATCCGCTCCAACTTGCCCCCCATCTGCTCCACTTTGCCCCCCATCCGCTCCAACTTGCCCCCATCTGCTCCACTTTGCCCCCCCTCAGCTCCAATTTGCCCCCCCTCAGCTCCACTTTGACCCTCATCCGCTCCACTTTGACCCCATCAGCTCCAACTTGCCCCCACCAGCTCCACTATGCCCCCTCAGCTCCAGCTTTCCCCTAACAGCTCCAACTTGCCCCCATCATCTCCACTTTGCCCCACATCCGCTTCAACTTGCCACCTCAGCTCCACTATGCCCCCTCAGCTCCAACTTGCCCCCCATCACATACCTGTAGCTCCCGCGCAGTCTTCTCTTCAGTAATGGAGAGCGCGGCGGGAGATCATGACTCCCAGCG
Source organism: Rhinophrynus dorsalis (assembly GCA_037306005.1). Lineage (NCBI taxonomy): Eukaryota > Metazoa > Chordata > Amphibia > Anura > Rhinophrynidae > Rhinophrynus > Rhinophrynus dorsalis. Next base: position 505,338,554 of record CM074722.1, on the reverse strand, counting down.
CGCTCTGCATTACTAAAGATCCGACCAGATGAGGGAGCGCTGTAGCGACACAGACCTGACTGTGTTGTGGTTCCCGGCGTGGTGTGTGTGCGGGCGCAGCTCTTGTCCGCTGCATGCCCGCGCCCCAGTACGTGTGCGCCCTAGGCCGGCGCCTACGTCGCCTATAGGTGGAGCTGCCCTGCACACAGTCTGACCTCCTAAAAAGAGGGACAACAGGGTGGGAAAGAGGGACAGAGGGATTTGGCCCTCAAAGAGGGACTGTCCCTCCTAAAGAGGGACACTTGGGATGTATGGTATGTGTCTGCCTGTGTGTTGTATATGTCTGTGTTTATCAGTGTGTCTGCATTTCACACACGTGCGCCCAACGGTCATAACATGACGGGCAACGCCGTCCCACATTGCTAGTATGTTATAAACCACCAAATATTGGTGACCTTGAAGAATCACAGCTGTTAATGCAAACAGAAAAGGCTTCTCAAATAGGGAGAACTATAATTATGGGGATTTTAATTATCCAGAAATAGACTGGAAAAATGGAACAGCTAATTCTGCTAAAAGTAGTAAGTTTCTGAACTTGTTGAATGACAATTTTTTGTCACAACTAGTGCAGACCTCAACCAGAGGGAATGCATGTCTGGATTTGGTAATGACGGACAATGAAGAACTTATCTCTAACATCCAAGTAAGGGAGCACTTGGGGAATAGTGACCATAACATGGTATTGTTTGAGATTAATTCAAAAAAGCAATTTGGTATGGGTTCCACCAAAACACTGAATTTTAAAAAGGCCAACTTTAGCAGGTTTAATTCATCCCTTGGTCTCGTTGACTGGGATAGAATATTTTCAGGAAAAAACACAGACGGTAAGTGGAATGCCTTCAAAATTGCAAAAATATACATATAAATTTATCCCCGTTGCTGGGACAGGATGTTTTTTCAGCGTTATATTATAAGAAATTCGCCCCCCTCCTTGGTCCACACATAGTAGAGGCTTTTAATACTATAGCAGGGGGTGGCTCATTTCTGACCCAGGCTCTTCAGGGCACATCTCTCTAATTCCTAAGCCCGACAAGGATACTACTCAATGTGCGAGTTATCGCCCTATCTCACTATTGAACATAGATACTAAATTGATTGCCTCCCTCTGGGCGAAACGGTTGAGACCATGTTTGAATGACATTATACATCCATCGCAGGCCGGCTTTGTTCCCCGACGAGAGATAACACCATCAAGGCCTTGTCAATCATTCACACAGCCACTTCTGGTAAATTGCCTTTGTTATTACTCACAGTGGATGCAGAAAAGGCCTTTGACCGGGTCAGTTGGCGTTTCATTGGGGAGACGTTGGCCCACCTGGGCATGGGGAACAGAGCTTTGCACGGTATTCTAAGCCTATATACCAATCCATCAGCCCTTGCCCGCCTGTTGGTGAACGGGTATCTTTCGGAACCTTTCACAATATCCAATGGAACGAGACAGGGATGTCCTCTGTCACCCATCATTTTTATTCTGATCCTTGAGCCCCTTCTTTCCATGATTAGATCTCATCCACAGGTGATGGGATTACCATTTGCTAATGACCATTCTGTGGTGTCTAGCTTTGCAGATGACATACTCCTCACTCTTACCTCCCCGGAGACCTCCCTTCCCCCTTCAATGGATATCTTTCAGGACTATAGTCAATTATCAAATTTTAAAATTTATTATGGAAAGTCGGAAATCTTACCGATTGGGATTCCTGTCTCGGTGCAGGAAACATTGCAGAGGCAGTACCCTTTTAAATGGAAAACAGATAAATTGAAATATCTTGGAATTTTGTTGGCCGCTGATCTCGAGACACTTCCGGCGCTTAATCTCTCCTTCATCCTGTCTACGATAACAGCAGACTTTAAGAGATGGAACAAGCTATACCTGTCTTGGACGGGGAGGAGTAGTGTTGTTAAAATGGTAGTTTTGCCAAAGCTGCTTTACCTGTTCAAGACCTTACCTATCCGTTTCCCTGTCTGACACATTACTCAGCTACAATCTGAAATAAATGCTTTTAAATGGACCTATAAAAAGCCCAGATTAGCAGCTTTGTATTTATATTCTCCTGCTAGGCGAGGGGGGTTGGATGTACCCCAGATTCAATTGTATTATGAATCCTGTGCTGTCGCGACTCTTTTTCAATGCTGTGGAGAGACGGAGGGAGGATGGCTGACAATTGTGCAGGAGTCCTTTCCGTCCTGGGACATCACAGGACTTGTGTGGCAGGACCCCTTGCAACTCAAACGTCTCACGGCATCGCACCCTATCCTTTCACACCTAACAAGTGTCTGGGCAAAGGTATCTTGCAGGATTGGTCTTACCTCTTTTCCGTCTCCTCTGCTTTCTGTATATGGATCTATTCACTTCCCCCCGTTGGGGAGGGCTGGTCCATATAAGGTCTGGAAAGATCTAGGGATTGATGGTTTATCAACTCTGATCCGGGAGGGAGCGCCTATTCCTTTTGAATGCCTTTGCACACATCACTCCCTACCTGCCTCGCAATTTTGGCAATATAGGCAGATAGTGCATTTCCTACAGGGATTGGGGTGGGAGCAGCGGGCCTTAGAGACCTGATGTCTTTTGAAGCTCTCTATACTAAAAATTATTTTGATACAAAAACACTGTTGAAGATTAGGCGTATGCTTTCGGGCATAACCGACGCCTCAAAGCCATATTTTGTCACCGCTTGGGAAGGGGACCTTGGAGTCTCCTGGGCGCTGGAAAAGTGCCACTCTGTCTTCCAGTATCTTTTTTGTGTTTCACAAGGCTTTTCTGCCAAAGAACTTAACTATAAACCTCTGACTAGGTGGTACTACACCCCTCACCGATTGGCACAGATTTTCCCAGTGGTGTCAGATCAATGGTATGTGGGTTTTGGAGGGATCTGAGTGTAGCTTTATCTCAAATTCTGCAGATCTCCATCCCGTGTGACCCATTAGTCATTTTCTTTCATCACCTCCAGAGTAATTCACCCAGGAAGAAGGCACATCGTTCTCTGTTAAACCTTCGACTCAACAATGCGAAGGATATTATCCCCTCTCTTTGGAAATCAGAAACTACCCCATGCCTAGGTATGTGGAGATCGATGGTAGAAAAATGTATGGCGTTAGAGCGTATCCACTCGTCGGTTACTGGTAACTCTCCTGCCTTCAGGGAGACTTGGATGCCGTGGATGCTCTGGTCCAGTGGTGGGGACGCTCCTGACCTGTGTTGAACTCGCAATAACATTATAATACTCTTACACTGAGGCCTCTATCGTACATTTATTTTATTTTTTTTTTCTCCCACTCCCAGCTTTTCTTCTTTGCTCTTTCTCTCTTCTTATCTTCTTTCTCCACTTCGTACTATACTATACGTTCTATACTACTGTAAATCTAGTTACTGATCTTCTGACTGAAAACTATCGTTTCCTGTACCATGGTGCCCTCCTTTGGGGGGTATCCCTGTTACTTATTTGTACTTCCTGATTATCATAAACCTGCTTTTACAAATTGAATGTACACTTTTGAATACTCTGTATTTCACTTGCTACTGACTTTTTGTACTGCTCGAATTCTTCAATAAAAATTAATAAACCAAAAAAAAATAAATAAATAAATAAATAAATAAATGTATCCCCATTGGAAACAAATGCAAACGAAGCAAATTAAACCAATGTGGCTAACCAGTAAAGTAATTCATGAAATAAATAACAAGAAAGGAGCATTTAAACATTATAAAGCTGAGGGATCAGCAGAGGCATTTGCAGAATACAAAAATGCCAACAAAACCTGTAAAAAGGCGATTAAATTAGCTAGACTAGAGAATGAAAAAAATATTTTAAACACATTAATGGCAAAAAATTAAAGTCTGATAATGTTGGGTGAGATGGTCAGTGGGGACAGAGAGAAAGCAGTTATTTTAAATAATTTCTTTTCTTCTGTTTTTACCAAGGAAGACCCAATGGACAAGAATCTGCAAACTACTTTTACAGAACAGTCACAGCAAGCATGGGATTGGCTAACACAAGAAAAAGTGTTAAAACAATTGAATGGTGTTAAAGTAGACAAAGTTCAAAACCCCACTGCTGACCCACCCTTCTGTATGTGTCTCCAACCCTTGTCTGTCTCCCCTAGAGATTGGAAAAGGGAAGGAGACAGACACAGATTTGCATGAAGGGAAGCTGACAGAGGGCGAGGGTGGCAGAGGGACAGAAAGGGAAGGAGACGGATGGACAGAGAGGGAAGGAGGCTGATGGACAGAGAGGGAAGGAGACGGATGGACAGAGAGGGAAGGAGGTGGACAGAGGGAATGAATGTAAAGGAGTGAAAGAGAGGTGTGTAGACTGACAGGGCTCGATTCAAATGTTGCATACGGCTGATTTTATTGTCGACGGCATTTTTTGGGGTGTTAAAGTTAAGAGGTATTTTCATCCATAGGAAATAATGAAAACACCGTAAATTGCAATTCAGTTGTCTGAGTTAACTATGAAGATCCCATAAGGGACTAAATCTATTGCGGGAAAGTTGACCTACTCTTTTTCTGACTTTAGTCCCTTATCGCATCTTAAAACAGCTGACGCCAAAACTGAAAGAGAAAATAAAGTTAAAAAAACAACCTAAGTCCCCAGTGGGTATATTGATATGGGGCCCTAAGCCTCACATCAGTACATCCAAGCACTCCAAAACAATGTCAAATGTTAGTAAAATTAACCCTGCACAGACATCTATCCATAGTGACATCTGCACGCCTGCGTTGTCAGTCCCAGCCGGCTCTAGGAGGCGTTGCTAGGAGCCGTTCGTCTCCAAAAGGGACTGAAAGCGCAGGCGGGCAGACGTTCATATGGAAAGATGTCTGTGCTGTTTCCTGCCTGTCAGTTCGGGAGCAGTAATAATTCTGACGACTAGCTTTACTGAGCAGCTAGGCGCCAGAGGGGTAATTATTTGGGTCCATGTTTGTAAGGGGTGGTAGTTCCACTGTAATGCAACAACGTTTCAAAAGGGAACCAACTGGTGCGAGGTGGACTCAGGATGACAGCAACAATGGAGATGAAGCCAGAACTGCAGAACACTGGAGCAGGCAGGACTCAGTCAGTAGACGGATACAGCGACTGAGGAAGACTGATGTATGGCAGACTCAGGATGACAGCAACACTGGAAATGGAGGCAGCAGCAAACCGCAGAACACTGGAGCAGGCAGGACTCAGTCAGCAGATGGATACAGCAACTGAGGAAGACTGGTGCGAGGCAGACTCAGGATGACAGCAACATGAATGATTGTAGATGTCTGAAGTCCTTTTTGTTTTTTTAATCTGCATTGAATCTGAGAGCAGGGTAACCCAGCTTTGGCAAGCTGACTTTTAAAAAAGTAATTTGCTCCATGAGGTGGGGGGCCAATTGAGAGCGCTGGGGGCTAAGTATATTTCCAGTTACTGAAAATACCCGCTCACTCTGGACAGTGATTGGGGGGCAAGAAAGCAACTCCTGGGCTACCAGGGACAATGTAGGCCACACAGCCCTCTTGTTATCCCAGAAAGTCAATGTGACTGCATTCTAGTTTTCCTTTGCCTCTCACGCACCCTTGCTATCAATTTTTCACTCCAGGCAGTGAGGGAATTGGAACGAAGTGCCATCTTGCCTTTCATTCGAGGATCGCAAATTGTGGCAAGCATTAACTTGGGAAATTGTCCATGCGCTCTTCCACGCGCTGAATCAGTTCCTTCTTCAGCCTTGTTAGAAGGGCAGCAACATCGGGAAGTATATTACACTCAACCAGAGCCGGATTAAGCCTCCATAGGGCCCTAGGCAGGATCCCAAATTGGGCCCCCCTGCCAGTTTGCCCCTCCACACACTCTTGCCACAATAGTTTCTTGATTTGCCCATTGCCTATAGTGACACCACAGAGCTTACAATTGAAATCAGACTACACCAGTGATACCACACAGCTTACAATTGAAATGGGGCTACGCCAGTGATACCACACAGCTTACAATCAAAATGGGGCCACCCCACTGATACCACACAGCTAATGATGGCAAGGGCAAAAGGAGGGTAGAAAGGAAAGAGGAATGGCATAATGAGGGGAAGCCCCCAATCTGTTTCTACCTCTTTCTCTAACCCCCTGCTCTGTTCTCCACTCTTTTCCTGTCCCCTAGTCATTTCTCCACTCTTTTTCTGCCCCTCTAGTCTGTTCTTCACTCTTTTTCTGCCCCCTAGAATTGCCATGGGACCCCCAACCACATTGGCCCCCTCACCCACATTGGCCACCTCCATATTGCCCCTTCATCTCCACAATGCCCCCCTTCATCTCCACACTGCCCCTTCATCTCCACATTGCCCCCCTTCATCTCCACATTGCCCCTTCATCTCCACATTGCCCCTTCCACACTGCCCCTTCATCTCCACACTGCCCCTTCATCTCCACACTGCCCCTTCATCTCCACATTGCCCCTTCCACAATGCCCCCTTCATCTCCACACTGCCCCTTCCACAATGCCCCTTCATCTCCACACTGCCCCTTCATCTCCACATTGCCCCTTCCACAATGCCCCCTTCATCTCCACACTGCCCCTTCCACAATGCCCCTTCATCTCCACACTGCCCCTTCATCTCCACATTGCCCCTTCCACAATGCCCCCTTCATCTCCACATTGCCCCTTCCACAATGCCCCTTCATCTCCACACTGCCCCTTCATCTCCACATTGCCCCTTCCACAATGCCCCCTTCATCTCCACACTGCCCCTTCATCTCCACACTGCCCCTTCATCTCCACATTGCCCCTTCCACAATGCCCCCTTCATCTCCACACTGCCCCTTCATCTCCACGATGCCCCCCTTCATCTCCACATTGCCCCCCTTCATCTCCACATTGCCCCTTCATTTCCACATTGCCCCTTCATCTCCACACTGCCCCTTCATCTCCACATTGCCCCTTCCACAATGCCCCCTTCATCTCCACAATGCCCCTTCCACAATGCCCCCTTCATCTCCACGATGCCCCTTCCACACTGCCCCTTCATCTCCACACTGCCCCTTCATCTCCACATTGCCCCTTCCACAATGCCCCCTTCATCTCCACACTGCCCCTTCATCTCCACAATGCCCCCTTCATCTCCACACTGCCCCTTCATCTCCACAATGCCCCCTTCATCTCCACACTGCCCCTTCCACAATTGCCCCTTCATCTCCACAATGCCCCCCTTCATCTCCACCATGCCCCTTCCACAATGCCCCTTCCATCTCCACACTGCCCCTTCATCTCCACACTGCCCCTTCCATCTCCACAATGCCCCCTTCATCTCCATCTCCACGATGCCCCTTCCACAATGCCCCTTCCACAATGCCCCCTTCATCTCCGCAATGCCCCTTCCACAATGCCCCCTTCATCTCCGCAATGCCCCCATCTCCACTTCACCTCCACATTGCACCTTCATCTCCACATTTCCCCTACCACAATGGACCCATCTTCACATTTCCCCTGGTGGTCTAGCGGTGTTACTTGATAGATCTGTGCCTCCTTCGGCACAGATCTCTTTGACTGAAGCTCCCGGCGCCGCTGTAGTAATGCAGAGGCTGGGAGATGATGTCATCTCCCAGCGCTCTGTATTACTAGAGCGGCGAGATGAGTGAGAGATCAGGTAAGCTGCGGGCGAGGGGGTTGAATCTCCCGGCCAAATGAGGGGGGCCCGGAAAGCCTCATTCAAGTTGAATGAGGCTTTCCGGGCCCCCCTCATTTGGCCGGGCCCTAGGCAGGCGCCTTGTGCGCCTTGCCTGTGATCCGGCTCTGCACTCAGCACCAGACAAGCTTTCCCTATGGGCAAGGAAATCATCCAATTTTAAGGAGAGGTGTTTGAAGAGGGAAATTACTTCGGCTAGGCTAGCATTCGCTTTGCTCAAAAGTTCCGTCAAAGCAGGGAAAGGCGTAAGGACTGTGAGGACTGTCACTACCTGTTCCATCAGGGCCCAGTCAGCCCTGCCCAGTGTTCTGTTACTGCCAATGAAATGGTAACATGACATTGCATGGATGGCCTTTCTCTGCTCCAGGATACGCTCTAGCATATCTAAGGTGGAGTTCCACCTGGTCCCAACGTCTTGTTTTAGGCGGTGCTCTGGGAGGCCTACCTTTTTCTGTTCCTCCCTGAGTAGCTGGCTATCTTTGACATTGAGAGGAAGCCATGCTGGCCACTCGGAGCACTCCATAAGTCAGTGGTAAAGTGCACTGACTGGCCACCACCCTTTCCTAGCAGGTCCTTCAAAAGACCAATGCACGAACTGTACAGTGAGGGCACTATAGTTCTACTAAATGTGGTGCATGATGGAATTTTATATTGGGGTGCGACAGCCTCCATAAATTGATGGAAGGGCTCCCCTTCCACCAAATAAACAGTAGCACCCCTAACGGCTATGAACTGTGCAATGAGGCATGTAATTTTCCTGGCCTGCTGTCTGCACATCCCCTTTGAATGAAACCCACCAAAATCTTCCAGTGTGGCCTGTATTGAGTTTGGGATAGGCTGTGACTGTATGCTGCTTTTACTAGGACCAGATGTGGCATGATTTCCCTGCCCTTTCTCCTGCCTACTGGTGTTGCGTATGATACTGGTAAATGTAGTAGTGCCACCATGTTCTGCACTCATCAACACTGACTTGTGGTGGATGTTCAGGTGGTGGTTCAGGTGGTTAGATGATCCAACACCCTCCCACAGCTGACTTCCCTGACACACAATTTGCATTTTGCTAGCCGGCCATCGCCAAGTGCCACAAAATGGTCCGACACTTTGGAGTGACAGATGACTCTGGAAGGTAGTGGAGAAGAAGAAACTGAGGTGACACTTTCTTCATCTTCACATGCTGGAGCAACCTCACTTTGCTTTTTTTTTTCTACATACCTTTACAGGGTTACTAGTAGACCCAAAGATGGCAGCAGGGATGTTGGGACTGGGATTGGAGGAGGATGGCGTAACACTGGTGGCAGAGACACTAGCAGCTTCTACCTGCCTGGGAGAGGCAGGTGGTGAGTTTTCATCGATAGAAGACAGAATTGTAGCTGGAGAAACAGGAGGAGTACTATGGGCAGCAGTGGAAAAATGAAGCTCAGGAGAATAATCAAGGTCAGTGGACAAATCAAGCTCAGTGGAAAAATTAAGCTTATCAGGCCTTGGTCCCTCATATTCTTTTTCTACCTCTTGTAGGTGTGGACAGGAAGAAAAATCATCATCAGCAGATTTTGGGGAGAGCTGATGAATTCCCTCTTCTGCCTGGTGGCTACCGGGAAATGGTAAACTATCTCCCTCAATAATCTTTTTTGGAGAAGATATACTCTCAGTGTCAGTGACAGTGGTGGCAGGATAAATTTTCTCAAAATACTCCAATAATTCAAGTTTGGGCTGCTTACACAGATGTTCGCTGTAAAACTCCCGCGTTGATACTGCTCGCAGTTTCCCACCACTAGTGTTCATGTTCAACATGCGAGGTGTACCCAGGTTTAAAGAACTGTCTGTAGTGGAGGTGGTGACGGAACTGGGAGTGGCAATAGTCATTGTGCAGGTGGTTCTGGGGGGATCATCACAAAACAGCTGACGAGAGACAGGTGACGGCCGCTTTGTGGTTTTAGAGAAGGAACTGGACCTCTCTACCCTGCTAATAGAGGTAGAACGAACTGCAGTTCCCTTCTTCTTTCTAGTTTTTGTTTTGGACTGCTGCTGCTGAGTCTGACTAGTACTACTGACAGTGTTCTTCTTTCCCCACCTGCTGCTGCATTCTCTGCTTGAAAGCAACTGCACTGTGGTGGTGTTGGTGGCTGCTGGGTCTCTGCAGCTGGTACCAGGACGAGGAACATCAGGTTGTTCACTAGGACTCAAATCCATTACGGATAGGTAGGTAGAGAACGATTATAGTTTTACAACTTTAAAACCTGCCCACACATCAACTGTGACACTGGCTATGTGACGCTGAAGATTATTCAAACAAATCACTTGTATTTTGAATACTTTTAATAAAACCAACACAGGCGACTCTCCCTTGTGGTGGCTAAAAGGCACCCTGCCTGCCTATACAACTGTGACACTGGCAGTGTGGCGCTGAAGATTATTCAAACAAATCACTTGTATTTTTTATATTTTTAATAAAACCAACACATGTGACTCTCCCTTGTGGTGGCAAAAAGGTACCCTACCTGCCTATACAACTGTGACACTGGCGGTGTGACTCTGAAAATTAATCAAACAAATAACTTGTATTTTAAATATTTTTAATAAAACCAACACAGGTGATTCTCCCTTGCAGTGGCTAAAAGGCACCCTGCCTGCCTATACAACTGTGACACTGGCAGTGTGACTCTGAAGATTATTCAATCAAATAACTTGTACTTTTTATATTTTTTTAAGGAACACAGATGACTCTCCATTGCGGTTGCAATAAGGCACCCTGCCTGTCTATACAACTGTCAGACTGGCTGATGTGACACTCTGAAAATTATTCAAAGAAACCCCTAACATTTTTTATATTTTGCACAGGAACAAAGATGACTCTCCCTTGCAGTGGCAATAACTGGCACTAATGCTGGCTGCCTGTCTATGTCTATCCTAATGCTACCTGCCTGCCTACACAACAACTGAACACTCTCTAATCTCTTCTTCTCTTTCTGAGCTCCAACAAGCACTAACAGGATATGCAGGCTGTGTCATTAGTCCAACCCCCATCATGAAACAAAGAAGCTTATTGGAATACAAGGGAAAGTAGTACATGAAACGGAGAATGGAATTGGACTAGAAATATGGAAGGAAAATTATGGAGGGAAAGTAGTTGAGCTTGTGCAGGTAGTACAAAAAAGAACCAACTCCGAACAGTCCTGTTCAAAAGTCGTCAAAACTTTTGGAAGTTTGTTGAATGCCCAAACTCCTGAACGTTTCAACGACTTTTGGTCCAGGGATGCTCGGAGTTGGATCTTTTTTGTCAAACGACCCTTGAGTGTCGGATTGTCCGAATGTCTCCGAATGATCCCATTTTCGACAAAATCCGAATGTCTCCGAATCAATTATCACAAGTCTAATAACTACTAATACACACATTATCTGTATTTACCGATCTGTTACATATAACTGTAATACACACATTATCTGTATATAAACCGATCTGTTACATATAACTGTAATACACACATTATCTGTATATATACCGATCTGTTACATATAACTGTAATACACACATTATCTGTATATATACCGATCTGTTACATATAACTGTAATACACACATTATCTGTATATAAACCGATCTGTTACATATAACTGTAATACACACGTTATCTGCGGAGAGAGGCTGGTTCTCAGCTGGTGGTGAGTTTCTTCTCCTTCCCACCCTGTTTCTCTGACTTCCCTCCCACTTCTCCTCCTTCTCTTCCTGTTCCTCACATATCCCACCCACTGCTCCTCCTTCTTACCCTGTTCCTCCCACATCCCTCCCACTTCTCCTCCTTCCCACCTGTTTTCTCCCACATCCCTCCCACTTCTCCTCCTTCCCACCCAGTTCCTCCCACATCCCTCCCACATCTAATCCTTCCCACCCAGCTCCTCCCACATCCCTCCCACTTCTCCTCCTTCCCACCTGTTTTCTCCCACATCCCTCCCACTTCTCCTCCTTCCCACCTGTTTTCTCCCACATCCGTCCCACTTCTCCTCCTTCCCACCCTGTTCCTCCCACTTCTCCTCCTTCCCACCCTGTTCCTCCCAATTCTCCTCCTTTCACCCTGTTTTTCCCACTTCCCATCCACTTCTCCTCCTTCCCATTCGGTTCCTCCCACTTCATGCCCACGTCTCCTCTAGCCCACTCTTTTCAGCCCTCTTCCCACCCACTTTATGACACAAAGATGATTAAGCACCGCCCATCTGATTAAGCCTTACCCCTTTATGACACAGATTGCATCACTGATATCCCCCTTGTTGGTAGCACTTGAGCCCTATTGGAATGGATGTTGGAGGCATGGGGGGGCAGGAGGAATGGAGGGGAGGCCAGGAAGCATGGAGGTTGGAGGCATGGAGGATGAGGCAGGAGGAATGGAGGGGGAGGAAGGAGGAATGGAGGGGAAGCCAGGAGGCGTGGAGGTTGGAGACATGGAGGGTGAGGCAGGAGGAATGGAGGGGCAGGAATGGAGGTCAAGACAGGCAACATCGAGGGGGACATATGATGCATGAAGGGGGAGGCAGGACACATGACAGAGAAAGCAGAAGGTATGAATGGGGAGACAAGAAGCATGGATGGGGAGGAAAGATATATGGAGGGGGAGGCAAAAGGCATATAGTGGGAACCAGAGGCATATAGTGGGGACAAGAGACATAAAGGGGTACAGGAGACAAGGAGGGAGAGGCAAGAGGCATATAGTGGGGACAGGAGGCATCCCTACATTGCCCCCATCTCCACATTGCCACCACACTGCCCCCATCCCCACACTGCCAACACAATGCCCCCTATCACTATATTGCCCCCACATTGCCCCCATCTCCACATTGTCCCTATATCTACATTGCCACCACACTGCCCCCCATCTCCACATTACCACCACACTGCTCCCCATCCCCACATTGCCCCCATCTCCACATTGCCACCACACTGCCCCCATCTCCACATTGTCCCTATACCCACATTGCCACCACACTGCCCCCATCTCCACATTGTCCCTATATCCACATTGCCACCACACTGCCCCCCATCTCCACATTACCACCACACTGCCCCCCATCTCCACATTACCACCACACTGCTCCCCATCCCCACATTGCCCCCATCTCCACATTGCCACCACACTGCTCCCCATCCCCACATTGCCCCCATCTCCACATTGCCACCACACTGCCCCCCATCTCCACATTACCACCACACTGCCCCCCATCTCCACATTACCACCACACTGCTCCCATCCCCACATTGCCCCCATCTCCACATTGCCACCACACTGCTCCCCATCCCCACATTGCCCCCATCTCCACATTGCCACCACACTGCTCCCCATCCCCACATTGCCCCCATCTCCACATTGCCACCACACTGCCCCCATCTCCACATTGCCACCACACTGCCCCCATCCCCACATTGCCCCCATCTCCACATTGCCACCACACTGCCCCCCATCCCCACATTGCCCCCACATTGCCAGTCTCCTATCTCCCTGGTGATCCAGTGGCATGGTAGGAGAGGTCTGTGCCTACTTCCGCACAGACCTCTATGCAGATGTTATCTCCCAGTGCTCTGCATTAGTAGATTGCCGGAGGGAGATCAGCTTATCAGAATGTTGCTGTGTCAGGCATTGGGGGTTGCAGGGGGTGTCCGGGCCCCTGGATTGATGGGTCTGGTCTCAGGTGCGACCCCTGTGATCCCTATTGTTACACCACTGGCAAAGGGGCTTTTGGAATGAAAAAACAGTCCTACACATGAGGCATCTAAAGTGACCAGTGACCGTATATCCCTTAAAATAAGGGATGTTTATGAACAATTTCCGTACAGCCCGGGAGATGGAAATTGTGATAACATTCATGACGTAAATGGATATGTAGTCACCTTAATCTAAGGGGATAATTATATAATGGAAGAGATACACATTATAGAAAACTAGCAATGTGGGCCAGCGTTGGCCGTCATGTTATGACCATTGGGCGCACGTGTGTGAAATGTAGACACACTGATAAACACAGACATATGCAACACACAGGCAGACACATACACACAGTGAGCAGCAGAAACATGCACAAGATATGCACACACACAAATTCACACACATAGATCGGAGATGCACACATGTAGACACACGTAACAGATTTACACACACAACCGACATGTGCAGACACACATGTGCATAACAGACATGTAAAAATATATAAAGACTTGGAGCTAAACTTTAATACAAGTATTACTATCCCTTTAACCCTTTGAGTGGCAGAGGGTTTCTGAACACATTGCAAAACAATGGTTTGCATACCCCTCTGGCACTCCAAGGGTTAACCGTTTGAGTAGCATAGGCGTCCGACATCCCAATCTCCCTTGTACATTACTTCCCTACAAGTTAAGGGTCTGTAAAGGGTTTACCCTTTGGGTGCCAGATTGATTGCAACACATTGCAAAGAATGCTTTGCGTACCCCTCAGGCACTAAAAGGGTTAACAGGAGAAGTGCAGGTGAGGATATTGTTTGTGTGAAGCAGGAGGACATTTTGGCCTAGAAGAGGCTCTGGTGAGGGCTGTGTGTGTGTGTGTATGCTTGTGTCTTTTGTGCATCTGGTCAGTACGTTTCTTGTTGTCCAAGTGTCTTTTTCATGTTCTGAGCTTGCTTATTCAGTTCCTTGTATTCCAAGCCTCATTTTCATGTTGTTAGTATGTTCATTCAGTTTTTTTAAATCCAAGCCTCCTTTTCACATCATGAGCACAACTGCACAGTTCTAAACAACCTAGTAAGTGCTTCTAAGTCCCTAGGAGACAAAACAGAAATTATCCAGGGGGCTATGTATGTGTATGTGCATGTGTGTATGTATGTGTGTGTGTGAGTGTGAGTGTGCGTGTGTATATATCGGGCATGTTTTTGTTGTTGTTGTTGAGGAGGGCTAACTCCTTGCAGAGAACTGCCACTCCTGTCTAAATCACACACCCCCTGTATCTCCAGGACTGGCTGCAGGGAGGAGACATGAATATTCCTTCCTTACTGGCACCACTGGGTGTGTTAGGCTTCAGACAAGTTTATTGGTCACATGATGCTTTCTCTTTTGTATATATACTAGTTGAAGAGCCCATTACACGGGCCACAGTGCCACTGCCAGCCGGTCGCGGGGCAGTCATGCGCAGTAGCGACTGCCCATGCCGCGGCGCGGGCAGTCGCTCCTGTGCATGACTGCAGCACGCGAAGTAGTCTCTACTGCGCATGACTATATATATAGATTAGCTAGAAAAAAAATATTTTCCATTGAATTAGATATAGCTTTTAACCCCTTAAGCACCCATGACGGATGTGCGATAAGGACCCATGACGTGCCAGACCATTGGGGAGCTCTGAGTTGGATCACTAAAAAAAAAATTTTTTTGGTGGTCCTTAAGTGCTTAGCTTTCAAGGGATTAACCCCTAAAGGACCAGCCGAGTGTGCGTGCAGCCGGTTCTTAAGGGGTTAATCCCTTGAAAGCTAAGTAGGCATCCAGTGCATTGCAAGTCCTATTTAAATCAATGGAAATATTTATTTTTAACCTACTGAGCAGCTGGTTTCCTCCAAAATCTCTCGACTTCAGCTTCCTGAACACAGAGCGTGGTTTTCAGTCGTTCCTAATCAATAATGATGGAAGGAAGTTACAGACCACAACAACAGACTTACAGCCTCTATAGAAGAGGAAAGGGTGACGGTAACTCTTGTATACGCTCCCTATGCTATCATGCAGCTAAGCGCTCTGTGGGATCATCACGGCAGTAAATGTAAAAGCATCTGTACTCTGTGCAGAGATTAATCTCCTGTTTCACTGCTATCAAAGGTCGCTGGAAAGAGGAATTTTAACTTGCTAGATGTGCACTCACCCAGACCACTTTTATCCTTCACTTTCCTAAGGAAATAAGAACAATTTTATTGAAAGCCTTCCTTTTCAAAGGGTTTCATAGTAGTTTAGGTTGAAAAAAGACTTGAGTCCATCAAGATCAACCCTTTTCCTCTTCTTGTTTACCGCTGTGGATCCAAAAGAAGGCAGCAGTTTCAAATTCTGCTTTGAATGGGGGGGAAAATTCAATAAGTAACATATTCACCCCCTCCCAAAAAAAAGTCCCATATAGAATGTGATACGTGCCTGGTAGTAGTAGGGTTAAAAAATGAAGTGGATTTACGTGTAGGACTATTTTCCCCTGACACCCAGGTAAATCCAAAAAGGAGACAATGACTTTAATGACTGGGATTGTTGAATTTGCGTGTGTATTGTGCATCTGTGTCTATCTTTTGTGCATGTGTGTATTGTATGTATGTGTGTGTGTGTATTACGTGTATGTGTTGTGTGTATTGCATGTGTGGTGTGTGTATATAAGAGTATCACCCTGGAGTCCCTGCGTTTAGGAGATCAGACTGTGTGGTGTGTATATAAGTGTATCACCCTGGTGTCCCTGTGTTTAGGAGATCAGACTGTGTGGTGTGTGTATATAAGTGTATCACCCTGGTGTCCCTGTGTTTAGGAGATCAGACTGTGTGGTGTGTATACCTGTATCACCCTGGTGTCCCTGCGTTTAGGAGATCAGACTTTGTGATGTGTATATAAGTGTATCATCCTGGTGTCCCTGTGTTTAGGAGATCAGACTGTGTGGTGTGTATATAAGTGTATTACCCTGGTGTCCCTGTGTTTAGGAGATCAGACTGTGTGGTGTGTATATAAGTATATCACCCTGGTGTTCCTGTGTTTAGGAGATCAGATTGTGTGGTGTGTATAGAAGTGTATCACCCTGGTGTCCCTGTGTTTAGGGATCAGACTGTGTGGTGTGTATATAAGTGTATCACCCTGGTGTCCCTGTGTTTAGGAGATCACACTGTGTGGTGTGTATATAAGTGTATCACTCTGGTGTCCCTGTGTTTAGGAGATCAGACTGTGTGGTGTGTATAGAAGTGTATCACCCTGGTGTCCCTGTGTTTAGGAGATCAGACTGTGTGGTGTGTATATAAGTGTATCACCCTGATGTCCCTGTGTTTAGGAGATCAGACTGTGTGGTGTGTATATAAGTGTATCACCCTGGTGTCCCTGTGTTTAGGAGATCAGACTGTGTGGTGTGTATATAAGTGTATCACCCTGGTGTCCCTGTGTTTAGGGATCAGACTGTGTGGTGTGTATATAAGTGTATCACTCTGGTGTCCCTGTGTTTAGGAGATCAGACTGTGTGGTGTGTATAGAAGTGTATCACCTTGATGTCCCTGTGTTTAGGAGATCAGACTGTGTGGTGTGTATATAAGTGTATCACCCTGGTGTCCCTGTGTTTAGGAGATCAGACTGTGTGGTGTGTATATAAGTGTATCACCCTGGTGTCCCTGTGTTTAGGAGATCAGACTGTGTGGTGTGTATATAAGTGTATCACCTTGGTGTCCCTGTGTTTAGGAGATCAGACTGTGTGGTGTGTATAGGAGTGTATCACCCTGGTGTCCATGTGTTTAGGAGATCAGACTGTGTGATGTGTATAGAAGTGTATCACCCTGGTGTCCCTGTGTTTAGGAGATCAGACTGTGTGATGTGTATATAAATGTATCACATTGCTCCACAGCAATAAAACTCACATTAATATTTGTGTAAACCTCAGTATATATGTATATAAATTAGTTTGTGTAAATAAAATACTTTGGTCTTGTTCTAAATTGTTTATTCAGTTACACAAAGAGGTGTCAGTAGGTCATGAAATAACCTTAAAATTCTCAGTAACGATCCCTCCCTCGAGTCAGGCCCCTAGCAACAGCACGTAAAACACCAGTGTCCCTATTTAGCCATTTGAAATGTTGTGAGGTATGTAGCTTCAGTAATGGAATAAACAAGGGGGTAGGGGAGGGGAACATATAAAACTGCCATAATAAAGAGAGCATCTGCAAAGTTGCCACATGGAGGGGATATATAAGACTCGGGTAATAAAGTATGTATATTTAATGCAATGCGATAGAAAGATATGTATAAGCCAGCGCTGTGTAATAAGATATTACTATATAAATAAATAATAATAAACATTTAGCAACATTTTCACTAAGTTCTAAATAGTTAGTCGATTGTTTGCAAAAGTGGAGTAGAAATAAGAATACACAAGAATTACAGCTTCCTGGGTGCTACTTTTAAATATAAACAGAACAAAAGAAAGAACCATGAACTAAGTGCACACACAGGTCTCGTGAAAAAGTTACAAGAGCAATACTTATACCAGTGGTTCTCAAACTTTTTTTGCTCAGGGCACCCCTAACATGCAATTTAAACTTTTGGGGGCACCCCTAACATGTTGAATGTTATTTATCAAGGGCATAATGAAGGGTACAATTCATAAATATACAGATATTATTAGGTCTCACAATCATAATAATAAAAATAAACATATTGTGCATAAAATTTTATAACTGTCTAAATTTAAAAGGACAATATTCACATTTTCAGTCAGTCTTCATAAAAAACATGGGGCACCCTAATTTCATGTCCGAGGCACACCAAAGTGCCACAGCACCCTGGTTGAGAACCACTGACTTATACAATATAAATGTATTCTCCACAAGACCCTAAGAAGGGGAAACATGTCTGGGCTGTGGGGTATAAGTAAGCCCCTTTGTTATTGGCCGGCCAGGCAGGAAGTAAGGGGGAGGAAGGGGAGGGTCTATATATATAGGCTGGTTTCTTACTCAGCACTTCCTTTTGGGATCCTCGTGGAACACAGCCCCTCCCTCCCTCCCTTTTTGTTTGGTGTTTGTTGATTGTGGCTGGTTTGGGGGGTCACTGTGGTACAGGCCGTAAAAGAACCTGTGGGGGATTGTTTGTCACAGCTTTGGCGCTTGTGGACCCTTGCCAAGGGGTACAATGGTTAAAACAATTGTGGTGTTTATATTGTAACAGGGAGTTGTGAGGTCAGCGGCCTAGGAAATACACCTGGACCACGGTCACGGGTTTTGGTCATCGGCCCCCATTGAGCTGCACACAGGGGAGAGCTGGCCTGGGGTGCAGGAGGGCAATTGCCCCCTGGGCTGGTCATGTGTCTGGGCTGGTGGGCCAGTGCCTCACTCAATCTCCCATTTGTAAATGGGGCTAAACTAGTGATACCACAGAGCTTACATTTGAAATTAATCTAAATACAAATGATAACGCAGAGCTGCAATCCAAATAGAGCTACACTAGTGGTATAGCCCATTTCCCTTGTAAGCTCTATGGCATCAATAGTGTAGCTTTACTTTAATTGTAAGCACTGTAGTATCACTAGTGTAGCCTCATTTCAACTGTAAGCTCTGTGGTATCACTTGTCTTACTTCACAACATTAAGGACAATTTTAAAATTAACGAAACAGGGTTCGGCTGGGACAGTGGGCTCGGCTGATAGTAGAAATGGGCCACTTGATTGTATTTGCCCTCTGGGCTATATGTTGCCAGCCCTCCCCTGGCTGCACAGACCAGCTAATGGGGTGTGGTGGGGTGGATTAAAGGGATAGTAATACTTAAAATGTAAAAAAAAATATGTTGTAGGGTTTATCCCCCTGAGTAAAACAAGAGTACTCCCACTGCTGAAAGGTGTTTCATTCAAAAGTTATTAATTTTCAAAGTTGAATTTTTTAGGTGCAATATGACAGTGGCCTGAAATTGTACAGTGGCGCTGTTGCTACACCATCCTATGGAGATTTATGGTCAACTGACCAGAGCTGTCCATAGGATCGTGTAGCAACAGCACCACTGTACAATTTCAGGCCACTGTGATATTGCACCTAAAAAATTCAACTTTGAAAATTAATAACTTTTGAATGAAACACCTTTCAGCAGTGGGAGTACTCTTGTTTTACTCAGGGGGATAAACCCTACAACATATTTTTTTTTACATTTTAAGTATTACTATCCCTTTAAGAATTGTGCTGAGCTTTATGCTCAGAAGGGGTGGGATATAGAGTTATGTCCCTATCATTCTTAGAAAAGAAGAAATTCAGGCGGCACTCCTTACAGCATAACGGTGTAGTAATAAAACGTCATAATTTATTGATAATCTTAAAAAATGACATGGAAACATCCACACAACAGGACAAAACAAAAGGACGTGCAGGTGGACCTACATCGTCTAACGCGTTTCATGCTTAAAAGAGCGCTTAATCATAGACATGTAGCTGCTGGTCTGTATGACCTATATATATATACGATATACCCGAATTGATATTCCTGCTAGCGTTGCAGCACTATTTTCTTTGTCCCTGTTATTCTTGGCAAGGGTTAAAAAAGCAGGTTGTTGTATTGTAAGATTATTTTAATAAAGCTGTGGCCTGGTTTCATCCATAAATGGTCTGTGTGT
This sequence comes from Rhinophrynus dorsalis, assembly GCA_037306005.1. Lineage (NCBI taxonomy): Eukaryota > Metazoa > Chordata > Amphibia > Anura > Rhinophrynidae > Rhinophrynus > Rhinophrynus dorsalis. The sequence continues at coordinate 505,318,554 of CM074722.1, read as the reverse complement.
CTCACTTTGAACAGTACCACACGCCCGAGACATGTATTTCTCACAACTAGAGACCAGACTCTAAAACACCTTCATCTCAAACTGTGAAAGACTAGAAAAGCTACTGCTTACCCAGAATATCAGAGGCGCGCCTCTAGGTACTCTCCAGGATGCTCTGAATCTAAATACAATTAATACAAAAAAATGCTATGACGAGTAAATGCTAGTGTTGAGCGAGCACCCCGATGCTCGGGTGCTCGGGTGCTCTGACCGAGCACCGCCGGAGGCTCGAGTGCTCGGCCGAGCACCCGAGCCCCATTGAATTGAATGGGGCGACACGAGCATTACACCAGGCACCCCCTGCTCTGATGAGGGGAGGGTGCCTGGTCAATGCCCCCCTTCATCTCCACAATGTCCCCCTTCATCTCCACAATGTCCCCCTTCATCTCCGCAATGCCCCCTTCATCTCTGCAATGCCCCCTTCATCTCTGCAATGTCCCCCTTCATCTCCGCTATGCCCCCTTCATCTCTGCAATGCCCCCTTCATCTCCGCTATGCCCCCTTCATCTCTGCAATGCCCCCTTCATCTCTGCAATGTCCCCCTTCATCTCCGCTATGCCCCCTTCATCTCTGCAATGCCCCCTTCATCTCTGCAATGTCCCCCTTCATCTCCGCTATGCCCCCTTCATCTCTGCAATGCCCCCTTCATCTCTGCAATGCCCCCTTCATCTCTGCAATGTCCCCCTTCATCTCTGCAATGCCCCCTTCATCTCTGCAATGCCCCCTTCATCTCTGCAATGTCCCCCTTCATCTCCGCTATGCCCCCTTCATCTCTGCAATGCCCCCTTCATCTCTGCAATGTCCCCCTTCATCTCCGCTATGCCCCCTTCATCTCTGCAATGTCCCCCTTCATCTCCGCTATGCCCCCTTCATCTCCGCAATGCCCCCTACCTCCAGTCCCTGGTGGTCCAGCGGAGCGTCTTCAGATCTGTGCCTCCTTCGGCACAGATCCCCGCCACCCGAACATGCCGGGCGAGCACATGGCGGTACTCGTACGAGTACCGCCATGTGCAGAGCAGAGCGATGCTCGAGCCGATCCGAGCATTGGCCGAGCATGCTCGCTCAACACTAGTAAATGCATAAAAACAAAATGATACAAACAATATCCGTAACTGCAAAAAAGTCTGTATTTTACAGACCTCAAAACGTTCCTCAGACGTGCCTCCGCTGCTCACACTGTGTAGGTTTGGACTCCCCATGATTCAACATCCGCAGTAAAAACACAAAGCCGGGCAGAAGGCTCCTCTCAGTTTACTGCTCAATACTTTATAGACCTACGTTTATTATACTCCTAGTATCCTTAGTCTCAATATATATTTTCGGGTTTAACCCCTTGTCGTCCATGGTCCTGGGAAGTAACCTTCCCTTAAGGACCGTTTTGAAGATTCCGACGTGCCGGCACACATGACCTGTGATGCGTACCGGCACGCCGCACTGGGGACTGAGAGAGACCACTCCAAGACAGGAGCGGTCAATCTCACTCCCCGTTACTTACAGCGTTCCCGGAGGATCACTGTAAGTAAAATGTAAGTGACGTGCTATGACCATCACCGGTCCTTAACGCAAAAACCGCTTGACAGTCATAGCACGGCACGCGGTCGTTAAGGGATTAAGGGATTATGGTGACCTACTTTGTGGGGTGGCAATTCTTACGCAGTGGTCATCCAAAAAAGCCCTAGAATACCCAGTAAGGAGGCAACGGTGGATGCAGATTGTAGGAGAACACAGAATACTTCCCTGGGGTATATACCAGGAGAATGATTACATCTTACAGGCAGAGTAAAACCCTTATTAACCCCTTAAGGACTGGCGTGCGCATGTGCAGCCGGCACTTGAGGACAACGGGGCATTTTTTTTTTTTTTTAAAGGGATAGTTATACTTCGTTTTATCTTTATTTTATTTTGTAGGCATTAAAAAAACATGAAGAACGAAATAAGTCTTATCTCTCAAACCTTTATGGTTTAAGAGATATTCACAAGCAAAGTATCCCCCCCCCCTGTTCAGCCAGATCAGAAGGGAGGTGCCCAGGTAGACTGCAGAGAGGGACAATCTTCATATAAGATAAGGGAAAAACCTGAAAAACTTGTCAAGGGGGGCAGGGCTTTCATTGTTCTCATAGGAAGAAGATTGTCCCCTGCTGTTATCTGTCTGGTCTATGGACTGGATTCCATATCTGAGAAGAGATGACTTACACTAGGTAAAAGGGGCGGGAGGGGAAACTTTGCTTGTGAATATCTCTCAAAACATAAAGGTTTGAGAGATAAGACTTATATCATTCTTCATGTTTTTTTAATGCCTACAAAATAAAATAAAGATAAAACGAAGTATTACTATCCCTTTAAGTTCCGGTTCAGGGCTTCCGGAGCGGCGTGCAGCAGCTCTGGGAGCCCTGAACTCCATGCCATACCAGGACCGTCACTGGTCCTTAAGTGCCCGGACCGCCATGACAGTCCTGGCACATCAATGGTCCTTAAGGGGTTAATACGTGACTACAAGTCTAAAGGGAGTGGTGAAGGCCAAAGATTTACTTCAAATACTACAGTCAGAGGAACCTTCTGTGCCGGCGTTTTGTTCTTGTGAAAAAGGTGCTGATTTATTTGTCAGATTTTCAGCCCCCCGGAACATAAGAATCATGTGGCAACATTATGTGTAAAGACATTCACTAACTGCGCCAAAAACAAAGGCAGTTTTACTTATTAAATCTTAACGCCAGGTATAACCTGTTCTTTATGGGAGTATATATTTATAGCGCATAAGCTAGGAATGAAAAAAATATCTCACTAGCAAATTTTCTGTGAATTTTCTCAGAATATTCTCAGAATTTCCCCAGATACATATATTTATAAAATCATCTTTACTCTTTTATAAATATGCCCAGTTGTTGCACATTTTAGAGAAAATTCTTAAAGGAACAGTAATACTTGAAAATAATTTTATTCTATATTGTAGCCCTTAAAAAAACATTAAAAAATTATGTAAGTCTTATCTCCCAAACCTTTATGGTTTGGGAGATATTCATAAGTAAAATAAAGGTCCCTTTTCTTGGCTGTTTCAGCCAAGTCTGCCATCTAGTGGACATATTTGGAATCCAGTCCCCAGATCAACAGGCAGCTCTTTAGCAGTGCCGAGTTCACGATCCTTTAAAAGAACTACTTAATTGGAACTGTCTATAGAGTGTGCCTGGCTTGCAAGCACACTTTGTAGACCATTCCAATGAAGAAATTCTTTTTAAAAATTGTGATCTCGGCACTGCTGGAAGGCCGCAGCCGGTCCCGAGACTGGATTCCAAATCTGAGAGCTAGAACGGTGACGTCACTCAGGGGGAAACTTTGCGTGTGAATATCTCCCAAACCATAAAGGTTTGGGAGATAAGACTTTTAAAAATTTTAATGTTTTTTTAAGGGCTACAATATAAAATAAAATTATTTTCAAGTATTACTATCCCTTTAAACATACTCTATGAATGGATTTTATACATCCCCCATTATGTATGTAAAAACATTCTCATTAGCGAATTTTCTCAGCTAGAAACATATTTATGAACTTTACCTCTTATAAATATGTCCAGTCCAAATGTTTGCACCAATTCTTAAAGGAGCAGTAAACTTTTTTTATGAAAAAGTATATATTGTAGGGATTTTCCTATTGAGTAAAATAAGGGTACTCCCACTGCGGAGAGATTTATATTTCCAGAGTTATTACAGTTTAAACCCATGTTTTTTTACATTAGAAGTGCCCTCTAGTGATCAAATTCTAATTAGATTTCCTGTTAGATTCTAATGGAGAGGAAAGTCAGAAAACTCAGAGACATACAGTTCTCCATAGAATGTGATAGACACTGCTGAGTCACTTCCTGTCAGTTAGAACTATCAGGAAATAATCACAGTCAATTCACTTCCTGTCAGTTAGAACTATCAGGAAGTAAACACAGTAAATTCACTTCCTGTCAGTTAGAACTATCAGGAAGTAAACACAGTAAATTCACTTCCTGTCAGTTAGAACTATCAGGAAGTAAATACAGTAAATTCACTTTCTGTCAGTCAGAACTATCAGGAAGTAAACACAGTAACTTCACTTCCTTTCAGAACTATCAGGAAGTAAACACAGTAACTTCACTTCCTTTCAGAACTATCAGGAAGTAAACACAGTAAATTCACTTCCTGATTATTTAAATTAATAAAAATTTTGAATAAAACATCTGACAGCGATGGGAGTGACCTTGTTTTACTCAGCAGGAAAAGCACTATAAAATACGTGTGTTCATAAATAAAAGCTTACTGCTCCTTTAAGGTCCACCAACAGGCCAGGATTAAGCACAGGTGAGTCAGTCACAATGAATGAGCCACTGATTAAAGGGACAGTAATGTCCCATAAAAATGCTTTTAGTTGTGTAGAGAATAAAAAATAAACTCTTTTGGCACAAACTCTATCTCTTACACCGCTATGGTGTGAGAGATATAGGCATTCAAAGTTCTCCCCTTCTCCTGATGTCAGCTGTAACGCTGAAAGCACGAGATCCGTGTTGACTGACATAAGGAGGCTTCAGCAGAGCCGAAATTGTGTTATTTAAAACAAAATACTCCTCTGGAACGGTCTACAAAGTGTGTTTGCAAACCAGGCACACTTTGTAGACCTTTCCAATGAAGTAATTATTTTCCAGTAACGTGATTTCGGCTCTGCTGCAGAGCCACCGGATGGTCCCCGGACTGGTATCTCCTGCTGTCATCACAGCGCTGACATCATGAGAAGGGGAGGGAAGGGAGAACTTTGAATGCTTATATCTCTCAAACCATAGATATTTGAGAGATAGGATTTGTACCAGAGAGTTTATTTTTTTATTCTCTACAAAACTTTAAAAAAAATTTATGGGACATTACTGTCCCTTTAATTCTTGTGCTTACTCAGGAAAATCCTTAAATCCTGGCCTGTTGGTGGCCCAGGAAGACTGAACTTGGTTTGAATGTCCTGACTATGAATGTTTGTTTGGTAGCCACATATTGAAGAGCTCACACTGACCCACTGGATGAAACAGCTGCATGATGGCAACAGTATCCTCAAAAGACTGTTATGTTGTTTCCTTGTTTTACTGGCGACCACGGCTTCAAATGAGTAGACGTCTCGCTGTTTGCTAATGCAAACCTTCCTGCTTGTTTTTACGGTATAAAGAAGGGATGTCATCTTTTTGTCTTTTTCTCTTATACACTAAGATCAAATTGTTCAAAAATTTGTGGTAAGTAAATTGTCTATAATCAGATTGTAAAAGTTCTCTATGGGTCATATGTTCAAAGGGATAACGACATAAAAATGTCCTACGAAAGACAAAAATAAGTAATTGTGTACATGAAAGACATATTTTATGTAGAGTATACAACATAAAACTTGTAATGACCATTGCGTACAACACAACTCCAGAATTGACAGGAAAAGGGGTGTGGCAAGGGCGTGGCTAAACTATTCTCCAGTGTCGTATAGAGGGAAAGAAAATTTGTTGTAACTAACGACAAAAAAATTTCTTGCAAAAGACAAAATTTGTACATTATGAAAAAAGTGGAGGGAATGTGAAGTTCTGAATGTGAGAATGTTTGTCTTTAGTTAAAGTGTTAGTAATGTCTAAAAAAAAGTTTTTTTGCATTTAGAAGAGCTTAAAAAGCTGAGATAAATGCAAAAAAACGTATCTCTCAAACTGCTATGGTTTAAGAGATATGGGAGTTTAAAGTTTGATTTCTCCTACTGACAGCTGTAAAACTGTCAGCAGGAGATCCGTGTCGGTCGACACGCTGGCGCTTGAGAAGTGCCGGGATCTCGTTATTTACACGGAATCCCTTCATTGGAATGGTCTAAAACGTGTGCCTAGCGTCCGGGCACACGTTTTAGACCATTCCAATGAAGGGATTCGTGGTAAATAACGAGATCGCGGCACTTCTCAGGCGCCTCCATGTAGACCGACACGGATCTCCTGCTGACAGCTTTACAGCTGTCAGTAGGAGAAATCAAACTTTAAACGCCCGTATCTCTTAAACCATAGCAGTTTGAGAGATACGTTTTTTTGCATTTATCTCAGCTTTTTAAGCTCTTCTAAATGCAAAAAAACTTTTTTTAGACATTACTAACACTTTAAGACATTTTTTAAGACATTTTTGTCTTTAGTTAAGATTTTTTTGCTGTTACATACGACAATTTGTCAGAAAAAAACGACATATTTCTGATCACAACTGACACTCTCTGCGCCATATGTTCAAAGAAGTAGCGAAATAGCTTTTGTAACGACTTTTGAAAGTGCAGTGTCGTTGGGATCATTAATATTTTCAGAGAGTGTCGGTTGTGATCAGAAATATGTCGTTTGTTCTGACTGAAATTGTCGTATGTAACAACAAAAAAATGTATTAACTAATGACAAAAATGTCTTTAAAAATGTCTTAACTAGAGACAAAAATTCTCACATTCTGAACTTCACATTTCCTCCACTTTTTTCTTAACGTACAAATTTGGTCTTTTGCAAGACTTTTCTTGTTACGACAAATTTTCCTTTCCTCTATATGACGACGGAGAATACTTTGGCCACGCCCTTGCCACACCCCTTTGCCCATCAATTCTGGAGTTGTGTCATACACAACGGACATTACTAGTTTTTCTGTCAGACACTCTATAGAAAATACGTTGTTCATGCATACAATTATTTATTTTTGTCTTTCATGCAACATTTTTTTGTCATTATCCCTTTGAACATACGGCCCTCTGAAAATATTAATGAACCCAACGACACTGTCGTTTGAAAAGTCATTACAAATGACAAAAGGGTTAGCCATTTGAATGTTAGAGAGGTCTCCATCTTGCTACACTATATGGGTTAAAATCTCTATCTGAATCAATATTTATTTCCCACAATAAATATTTTGGTGTGCCCCAAAACTGCTCCTCTATAACTGTCTGAATATGTTCCAAAGATGCTCGCTATGACATTTTATTAACACCATGCAAATGTCCAAAATATATGATCATGTCGATATTGATAATCCATTAAAAAACAACATCCGATGAGTGATTCGGATGAAATAAATTTCCGTTTCTTTATTTTACCAGCAGCAAACAAATCCATCATATGGCAGAACTTCTGTGACAACCTCTTCAAGGGTATTTCCTTGACTTTGTTGTCAGTTTAGACAATGCAACAACATTTTGGAACCTTCTGAGAACTAATTCCATCTTCAGAACTTCTGAAGCACAAGGAAAAAAAATAATTTAATGCCTGTTTTTCCGCAGTCCTCGGTGGTAAGTTTTATTCACTGAGAGAATAGTTCAGTAGACATCATCCTTTAGAAGATGCCAAAAAACATGCAAAGCTTGAAACATCAACAAAGCAGAGACTGAAAAGAGAAAGACAACACCTAATCTTCTTAACTCAAGACTTTGAACCCAATCGCACATTTGTATTATGGAATAATGTAAGATATTTTTAATACTGGACTGGAAACATTTTTATTGTACAAACACCCCGTGATTTCTCAGTGTTCGGGAAGCTGGAGACTTGGTGATTTGTCAAATGGCAGGAGAGATCCTGGAACTAATCTCCCATCAATAAACCTCTTTATTTGCATTTAGAAATTGATATCTTTTTAAGATCAAACAGGGCCATTTTAATGCATCGGGTTATCCGGCATTCGCTGGGGGAATTGTTTTAAGGGGACTCACCTTAGTTTTCCAAGAGAACCAGTCTTACAGGAAGGAACCTATTTAATCCTTTGGTCAGATGAACAGGGTGGGAGATTGTTCTTGGTGCACAACCCATAAATGTGGCTGCTTTCCCCAAAAAAAGGAAGGAAAATAATTAAAGGAGCAGTAAACTTTTATTTTTGAAAAATATATATTATAGGCGTTTTCTTTTTGAATAAAATAAGGGTACTCCCACTGCTAAGTGATGCATATTTCCAGTTATTGCAGATTAAATCCTTGTTTTCTTTTACATTAGCAGTGCCCTCTAGTGGTTAAATTCAAATTAGTTTTTCTAATGGAAAGGAAAGTCAGTGATTTACAGCTCTCCATAGAATGTGATAGAAACTGCGGAGTCACTGCCTGTCAGTTAGAACTTTCAGGAGGTAATAACACTACAATTCACTTCCTGATTATTTTAACTGTTATAACTTTTGAATAAAACTGACAGCGGTGGGAGTGTCCTTGTTTCACTCAGCAGGAAAAGCTCATATAGTTTCATGGTGCCCGTGATCCTAGCGGCAGGGCGACATTGTTACTTCTGAGTTTCTCCTTGCACGGTTCTTATTGGTTATTGGGTGCTGGCGCCTCCTAGGGCTAGCATTTTTAAACTCTCTCCTGTCATCCTTTCAGCGCCCTTTCGTGGTGTACCTGTACCTAGCGTTTGTGTTGCTGCTTGTTCCTGCTCCGTGTATGACCCGGCTCCCCTGACAACGCTCCTGCCGCTCCTGTGTTATTGCTTTCTGTTGCTGACTAGGACTGGCTGACTACCTGCATGTGTACCGATCTGGCGTTGGCTGAGAACCCTCTCCATTGCTGACTAGGAATGGCTGACTATCTCCATGTGTACCAACCTGCCTTTGGCTGAGTATCCGATTCCGTTGCTGACTAGGACTGGCTATTACCTCCGTGTGTACTGATCTGGCATTCTCAGCACTTAACACCCTCTTACCCCATTGTATGTCTCCCTTTATCCATTTAGACTGTAAGCTCCTTGGGGCAGGGACCTCTCTCCCATTGTTTCTATGAATGTCGCACTTATTTCATCCCCTCTTAATTATTGTAACATATGTCTATTGTAAGGCGCTGCGTACACTGTGTTGCGCCATATAAATAAAGACACATACATACATACATTCTGGCTTCTGACCTGTCTGGGTGCGTACCCTGTTCTCCGTTACTCTTGCTCTCGATACGCATTGACTTCCGCTACAGCACCTGCTTGGCCTGTCACTTCCTAGGTCATCTGGGAGACTGTGTTGCGAGTAGCTCTGGTCACTTGCCAGTCTCCTATCTGTGCTGCCTCCGCTAACTCTAGCGTTCTAGGGACTCCGTCACTTGCCAGTGTCCTATCTGGGTTGCCTCTGCTCTCCCTAGCGTTCTAGGGAATCGGCCTCTTGCCAATGTCCTATATGTGTTGCCTCCGCTCTCCCTAGTGTTCTAGGGACTTGGTCACTTGCCAGTGTCCTATCTGTGTTGCTTTCGCTATCCCTAGCGTGCTAGCGACTCGGTCATTGCCAGTGTCCTGTCTGGGTTGCCTCCACTATCCCTAGTGTTCTAGGGACTCTTTCACTTGTCAGTGTCCTATCTGGGGTGTCTCCGCTATCCCTAGCGTTCTAGGGACTCTGTCACTTTCCAGTGACCATTCTGTGTTGCCTCTGCTACCCCTAGTCTTCTAGGGAATTGTCCTGTAGTTACCTACCACCAGAATAGGAGGGCCTTTCCGTGTTATGGTACTGCTTTGGTTTACTCTGTTCCAGTTACCAGTCGACGGATCAAGCCTACTTAGTTCTTACTGTATATTTTGCTTGCCAGACATTTCTGTTCATCCTGACCTGTGTCAGATTTGGGAAGTACCAGGGTACTGTCCTTATCTGGACCTGAGTAGGGTGATTCTTACTTGTTGATTTATTATTCTCAATAAAGCTGATGTTAATCTTACCTAATTGCCTGAGAGTTCTTACTAAACCGTGACGTATAGGTTTTCATAAAAAATGTTTAATGCTCCTTTAAGACTAGAATTAAATGTACAGGACAAAGTTCATCTGATGGCTTCCCTATGGGCAGAGCTGATGATTAATCAGGAGCTGCACTGTGAGTCCCACACAACAACAGGGGGTCAGAACTGGGGTCTGAAAGGAGACCGGTGCTCTCGATGTTTATCGTACAGTGTCATGTCCCGCGGGATGCTTTACCCAAAAACCTGCACTCCTTTTCTTGGCTTGAAGATCTATGGGGACTGTACGTGTAAACATGGGACATCTCGAGCAGTCCCACGTATGGAAAGAACGCCAAGGAGAACTCTATCTAGCGGCTGGTGAATCAATCGCTGAGGGGAGTACCTGACATCGCAAAGCAGCGGATTTCTCAATCGGAACAACGGGAGGACAGAGGAAGTACGTGAGGACTACAGTGAGCCATACAGAGACCTTTTACAGGCTAAGCATAAAGAAAACATCCAGTAAGCAGACATCTGTACTTTTATTGATGCTGCATATGCTACTTTTGGTCTGAATCATAATACTCTATGTCCAGATATCACCTACCCGCCCATTAGTTGCTACTTTATCCCACTGTTGTTCCTGATTCTTAGTACAACCCCTACAGTGTATTCGTCACACACTGGTTCACTTTATCACTGATTATCTAAGTATCTTCTGTTCATGTACATATTTTTACACTTATATTATATACATATATTTGCTTATTTACCAGAGGACTTTTAGCCCCTGTTTTTTTATATACTACTGTATGAATGCTTCATTGCTTTTCCCTATATATATTCTATATTTGTGTTTTGTGCTCTATCAATAAATCAGCATTTTTCTGTTTTATACATTAACTTTGATTTTACCACTTACTACACTTAGAGGATATTTTCCTGCGCTGTCTACCCTTCCCTCTTCTTTTGAACATGGGTCATCTGGCTTAGAGAAACAGACTTCTGGCTTGAGTTGCAGTGAAGGTGGGTCCATTTTCTTAGCAAATAATTAGAGATTTCACCAGCATTAAAGGAGTTAAAGGCCACATTTAAGACAATTTGCATGTTTATTTGTCCTCTGTGGAGCAGTTGGTTTACCCTGGAATTCTACATGTACACTAAATGGGAAACAACTTGGGGAATCCTCATTAGCTCTCCGTATACTTGTGGTGCTATATAAACATATTCATTCATTCATTAGAGAAAGATTTAGGAGAACTGATAGACAATAGATTTCACAGCAGTGTGCAGAGTCACTCAGCTGCTGCAAGAGCAAATAGAGTACTAGCCTGCATAAAAAGAGGTGTAGAAGCAAGGGATTGGAATATTATCCTACCTCTGTATAAGTCCTTGGTTAGGCCTCATCTAGAATATGGAGTACAGTTTTGGCCACCGGTTCTTAAAAAAGACATTACTGAATTGGAAAAAGTGCAGAGACGTGCAACAAAACTGATAAAGGGATTGGAGGATCTGAGTTATAAAGAGAGAGAAGAGACGTCTAAGGGTGATATGATTAGCATTTATATATATATTCAAGTTCAATACAAAGAACTCTCCAATGAGTTATTTACACAAAGAGCTGAGCTAAGAACGAGAGGTCATCCTTTAAGACTACAGGAAAGATGTTTTCAACTTAAACAAAGGCAGGGATTTTTTACAGTAAGGGTGGTAAAGAGATGGAATTATTTGCCTCAGGATATTGTGCTTGCAGATACTGTAGCTGCTTTCAAATAGCAATGGATATAGCACAGAAAAATATTGAGTATGATGACAGAGGGCTTCAGTGCAGATAGATTGCTGATCCAGGGAAATATCTGACTGCCATTTGGAGTCAGGAAGGAATCTGGATCAACAGGAGTGATTTGTCATGGGCTGGACTTGATGGACTCATGTCTTTTGTTCAGCCTCATCAGTTATGTTACTATGCTATTATGCATTGCAATGCGCTGGATATATTTCTAGTGATCAAAGAGTTTTAATGCATTGTATTAAATAAAGCATAGAGGGGACATTCACCAAGAAAATCTAACATCTGTTCCCACTGCACAGTTATCATTAAACCTTTGAGTTCCAGTGGGGTCTGCTTTGCAATGTGTTGCGTACCCCTCTGACACTCAAAGGGTTAAGAGGACTAGCTTAGAAAATTGATGTTAGGCAATATGCAGGGTCTTAAAATCAATTTCAGGACCGATTTCAGCACCACTGTGCATTCACCCCACTGCTCCTGGGGCTTGGACTAACTTAATATATTATATATTAGTGCATAGATATAGATATTAGTGAATACTGTACAAAGGATGCACAGTATATGTAGGTAAGTGTTTACATTAAACAATCTCAGAGTCACTAACTCCTATAGGTATATTTCCCATTCAGTGAACAATATCTGGATATTTGGGAAGTTGCTACATCAAACTGAAACCTTTTTTTTAAATGTTTTTGCTGAAATGGCTAGCGGGCAATACCATTCTCGATTTGAATTTCCAAATACAGGCGATCCCCGAAGATTTATTTTTCAACCAATGTAAGTTATCAGTAAATTGTCCGGCTGACCTTTTGTGTCCGCGGAATGTCATTTTTTTTAAAGACAGACAGTCAGGGGAAATTAAAGTAGCTGACGTTTTCTATAAGAATTGGACACATGTATTAATGGCATTGTAAAGCGCGTGGAGGCTGATGTACAGAGATGAACTAGTGTAATTATAAAGCAACCAAACTGCACTATAGAGAACATATACAAATTCTCATTGATTTGAAAGGGGATTTTAACTCCTTAATGCTACAAAGGTCTCAAATACATCTCCAGCCAAACTCATTCACATAGACAAGAAACCAAAGCTATAAAACAGACGAGCTTTCCTCAAAGTAACTTATATGCTTTGCTGTCCATGTGCAGGGCAATGTGTTGCGTACCTCTCTGGCACTCAAAGGGTTAATGAGACGTGTGCATTTCACTAGTAAATCACTATCTTCATCAGAGGACTATGGGGAAGATTTATAAGAAGATTTTGTTTTTGTTTTTGTGAACGGATCCTTAAAATGTCTTTATTCCTTATTATGAGTGTTGGTGTTTATAAAGTTATTCTAGGTGCATTTATAAATGTGATGACAGTATAGAACAAGAATGGTTCAGACACGGCCTTAAAGGGAAACTACCACCCCACAAAATCTTTATCTTAATTGAGTCTCCATCTGGCGACTAGCTGCTTAGTAGCGCTAGTCGCCAGAATAATTACCTTATTTAATAGATTGCTCTCTTCTCATGGGTGACAGGCAGGACGGAGTGCGGACATCTTGCCATTGTGACATCCGCGCGTCTGACAGCGCAGGCGTGCGGTCGTCACAATGGCAATATGTCTGCTCTCCGTCCTGCCTGTCGCCCATGGAAGAGAGCACAAATCTATTAAATAAGGTAATTATTCTGGCGACTAGCACTACTAAGCAGATAGTCGCCAGATGGGGACTTAGTGAAGGTAAAGATTGTGTCGGGTGGTAGTTCCACTTTAAAGGTGGGGAACCAGGAGATCTTCCAGAATCCCCATGGGCCAGTCTGATCTTCTGGGGGCACCTTTTCACATAGACCCCCATTGCTGTATGATGTACTCCCACCTAGGCAAGTGCTTCTGTTGCACACAGTAATTTTATGGCCAGCATGGAGGCAAAGAAAAGAAACCTTTATTACAATAATGCACAAACAGAAGAAAAAACTTGATGGTACCAACTCCTCCCCCCAACCAATCATGAGGCTCTCTTCCCCTATAACTGCGATGCAGCAAATGAAGTCTTCCTCTTTCTTTGCTGCTTCCCTCAGATAAGTTCATGTCTCTGGTTCTGTTGAATAAATGTGTGTTTGGTTGTTATAAATTCTTCCTACATTGTGTGTATGATTGCACTGTACATAGCACTGTATGATTGCACTGTACATATCTTTGTAGTTTTGCACTGTACTTAGCATTGCTATGTCTGACTCATATATTTTGCCTGCATTTTATTGCTTTACTTTAATCCTCTCCTGGACAATTTAAGTGTGGGGTTTATTCTCCCCCTTTGTATATTGTGTGAATTCTTCTCCCTCTATCTCCTTTTCTGCCTTGTCCCCTCCCTTTCTGTGATTCATCTAGCTTTGGCTTCCCTACTGGCTGTAACTGATTCTGTAGCAGCCGTTTTGGCTGTTTTGCCCAGTACCCAGTGATCCTCTACCCCGTTCCTGGGGACCTTTTTTAATTGTTTGTGGTTACAGCTTCGCGTTTGCCAAAGAGAGGACCTGGATCTTACTTTCCTGTGCAGCACTGGACGCGCTTGAGTGCCACAATGCTGGGTGTGCTGGGTGGCCTCAGGGCGCATGTGCGAGGCTGCGCTCGTCTCAGAGTGCTCATCTATCCAACGCCATTTTGTGTCCGGTCTTTGATAGCGTGGTTGTGCCCTGAATCCTACTGTACATTGATCCGGACCTTTACCTCTCTCTTTAGTCTCTTCTTATGTGACACTTGGGCTTCTCTCCCTAGCCTTCCACGTTAGGTTTCTCATTAGTTTGTTTATCTGATCACACCTGGGTCATCTCTTTCTCTCCCTATTGGTTACTAAAGTTCTGTTTGGGATCATTATCACCCCCTTTGCAGATTGTTCATACCTTTTCCTGTTGCAGCCTGTCACTTTGTCCCATAGCAGCGATGACAGTGACTGCCCTGTGTTGCCTGGCAGTGATCTAATTGACAATGTGCAGAGTGTTGAGGCACCCATTATTGACCTTTATTTGGGGAACCCCGCTACTCGGGGTGATAACCCTTTTACGCCTGTGAATTCTGTTCAGTTTTTCAAAATTTTATGGCACTGTTCATGCAATCAGCAATGCAAAAATTATCAGACTCGTTCGCTGAATCTTTTGCCCTGGCCCTTCAAAAACAGACCCTTGGTTTAGGAAGTACCACTGTGTCACCCCCTGCAGTAACTAGTGATGCACCTGTCATCAATGTTGACTCTGGATGTAAGGGGTTTAAATGCTCCCGCAAACAAAAGCACATGACTGAAGAGGCCTCTGAGGGCTTGACTGCGGTGGCCCCTCTTGATACGATCTGTCTCATCATATGCTGCAACAGGGGCGGACTGACAGGACCCAGGGTCCCTGGTCCAAAAAGAGGTCTGAGCCCCCTGCCCAATGACATCATTGTCCCATCCTCATGACATCATAAGCCCCACCCCATGACATCATAAGCCCCACTACATAATTTGCAAAATAGAGTATTAAGCCTTTGAGTGCCAGAGAGGTACTCAACACATTGCTTTGCAATGCGTTGCGTACTGCTCTGGCACTCGAAGAGTTAAATCATATATAAATATTTTAAAAAATAAATTAAACTAACCTAACACTGCTGGCTAGCTTCTTGCCGGTTGGTTGGAGGCTACTTGGCTACTGGCTGGATAGCTTGAGGGTGAGCTGGCTGTCTGGCCTGGTGGCTGTGCCTGTAGGGAGTACAATGTTTCATATATAATTTGCAAAAGTGTGGTGGCCTGGGGTACCAGATGGCCTGGGGGTTACTGAATAGCCTGGGGGTACTGGACCAGGTGGTTCGATCTTTTGGCATCCTGTCAGAATTGTCGGCTCCACAGCTTCTTCAGCTGGAGGCTGGACCTGGAAGTATCTTCTACCAATGCTTTCCGCAGATTTGGGTTCTGGGGACGAATCATACCTTTCCCCCGTTAGACCATGATCCCTTGGACTCTCTTGGAAATCAGGAGCCAGGAGGTGACATTAGTTCTGGTGATGCCCTTTTGGCCAACGCAACCCTGATTCCCTCCACTTCTGGAGTTGTCGGCTGACGTTGCTCACTTGCTCCCATCTTTTCCCTTCCTGCTGACACACCCCTTAGGAAATCCGCATGAGCTGTTGGTGTCCGGGGATCAACTGATAGCATGACTGATCTCGGGGGTGCCTCAGGTTCCTGTGCTTTTTCAGAGTTAGCTCAGACACTTTTACTGAGTCTTGGGCACTGGGTACCCATGCCATGTACTCCTCAGAATGGTTGCTTTGGCATAATTAATGGGGTTGGGATCCTGTTTTGAACCCTTCGGTAGAGGTGGTTAATTCCCTTTCCCATCTGTTTGATCTGGGTAAGGCTTATAGGACCATTAACATGTATCGCTCTGCCATCTCAGCAGGCCATGTTAATGCTGATGGTTTTCCTGTGGGTCACAATGTGTTGGTCTGTAGATTCATGAGGGGGATCCGTTTCTAATGACCACCTCAGTCGCATCAATCCCTGTGGAATGTTAATGATGTTCTACATTTTTTGAAGGCTGACCTTCGAATGGTCAATTGTCCTTGAAAGAGTTGTCAGCAAAGTTGACAATGCTCCTTTGCCTTATTAATTTTAACCCTTTGAGTGCCAGAGGGGTGGGCAACCCATTGCTTTGCAAGGCGTTGCATACCCCTCTGGCACACAAAGGGTTGAGAGGGTTTCGGACGTCAAGCCTTTAGATCTCAGTACTAGATCTTTTACGCCTCATGGTGTTCAGTTTCAAGTTTCTAGAAGCATGAAGACTCAAGTTTGGGTTGTGTCTTACCCCTCTTTTCCTGCTCAACCACAATTATGTGTGGTGAGGGGATTGCAGGTGTATGAGGAGCGGACGGCTCCTTTATGGAGTGCGGCTTGGATTTCTTTCTGCAGGCCATATTTACCTGTGTCTGTGGCCACCTTAGGCCATTGGGCAAGGTGGATTATGCAATTGGCCAGTACTGATGTTTCCTTATTTGGAGGACATTCTTCTAGGGTGCTATGGCATCCATGGCCTTGCTCGTAGGGGGTAAGTTGGAAGGTGTCCTTAGGGCTGCAGATTGGTCAAGGGAATCCACCTTTATTGATTTTTGTAAACCCATTGAACATGTGTCTATCCAGTTTGTGGATTTTCCTGTGTGAAGGAAAGTCAGAATTTTATTAAAGACACTGAGGCAAATATTATCCCTCTCTGTTTCCCTCCCCTATCACTTCTATGTTGTTCGCTTCTCCAGGTTGAGGTGTTGTGGACGCGCCTTGGTCTAGATATATCAGAGACCTGTTTGTTCAGTTTGTTGTTACTCCTTGTTGAGGGGTCTGAAGCGTGGTAACAGCTTCCATGTTTGTTGGAGGTCACAGGTTGCCGGTTATAGTTTAGATCATCGGTCGCATAAACAAGAAAGAGGAACACTTCAGTTGCTGCATACCAGTTATAGGGGAAGAGAGACTCATTATTGGTCGGGGGGAGGAGTTGGTACCATCAAGTTTTTTCTTTTGTTTGTGATTATTGTAATAAAGTTTCCTTTGCTGCTGAGGGTGGCAGTGAGGAAGGTTAATGCATAATATTTGCCTCCATGTCTGTAATGCATTTCTGACTTTACTTCACAAATGTTAGGAAAATCCACAAATTATATAGATACACCTGACTGCTGTATGATGGACTCCTACCTAGGTAAGTCCTTCTGTTACACACAGTAATTTTATGGCAAACACGGAGGCGCATATTATGCTATAATCCTTCCCTACTGCCACCTTCAGCAGCAAAGAAAACTTTATTGTTACAACAGAAACAGAAAAAGAAAATTGATACCATCATACTCCACGCCCACATTCCCTTAAAACTGGGATGCAGCACTGGACTCCTCCTCTTTCTTTGCTGCTTCCCTCAGAGATAAGTACTGTTCTTTTCTACTGTAAATTGTATTGCCTGAATTTGCACATTTTGCTGTATTTTTCATGCCTGACTTGGTATATATGTTATACTGTGGTTACTCGTTGCTTTTACTTTTGTTTTGATGGCTGGTCCCTTGTCTGGCTAGTTAGGTCTCTGGTTGTATCTACTGTAAATTGTCTTGCCTGAATTTGCATATGTTGCTCTATTATCAATGCCTAACTTGGTATATATTATACTGAGGCTACTTTGTGTTGCTACTGTGTCTTTTATTTTAATGGCTGGTCCCTTGTCTGACTAGTTAGGTTTCTGGTTGCATCTCTCTGTGTGTTTATGATTCTCCTGACTATGGTAATATTGCTTTTATATGCCTGGGTTCCTATATGGGTTCTTCTTTTATTACCTTGCACGTTTGACTGTATGCCTTGGCTCTCTATTTAAGCTTATCGGCCATCTGGGGCCTGTAGCTGGTGTCCTGCTGGGCTGGGTGGTGCTTTCTTTACTCCCTGTTGGTCGCAGAACCGGTTTTTGATGTTCCTCTGCTTGGCGCCACTTGTGTCTGTGGTGTACCTGGCGGTGAAACGGCGCTAAGTGGCATTATATTTTTTTCTGCATGAATTCTGGGTCTTGTTTATACTGTAACCACTTTTATAATCATTCATACCGATTGTGTTCCTGCCTGTCCTCTCAAATGTATGGTTCTCTATTGCTTCTTTGTTATTTTCTATCATTACATGACCCATCTTGCGAACATCTCTCGTGGCTCCTTCTTTAACTCTGTCTGTTTGTGGCATGGATTCCCATCCTCCTTTGCTAGCATCTGTGTGCATGTCACCATACCTCGCGGGTACATTGCATTTGCTGTCTTAGCACGGCTGTTTGTTTGGTCACCTTATTCTGTGAGTGCTGGCACAGGAGCATGGGGCTCTGGTTGTTGTGGCGCCATTTTGTGTGCTGTGTAGGCACACATGCGCTCTGGCAGATCTGAGGTATTAGTGCTGGCTGGTTCAGTCCTCCGCGCTGGTGAGGGACGGTGGCCATTTTTGTTTGTCCTTACCTTGTAGGGGCATATGTGCCTTTAGGTATTCTGATGGTATTGTTCTTTCCATTGGATTTTTCCTCCTGGCAGTTGGGTATTTTCTCTCTTGTTGGGCCTAGTGTTGTGAAATTGTCTTTTCCCCATTTAGTATTTGCATATTATTGCACTTTCTTGGCTTTGACCTCATTTATTTAATTTTGGGTTCTCCATGCCTTCTATATTGTTGGCAATTGGGGAATTGTTTTTGGTACTCAATTCCTAGCTCTCAGTCTCAGGGGTTGCAGTGCGTTTCCTAGTATGTAAGCCATCTGAATTATTGGGGGTACTAGGACCAATCAGGTGTAGGGGCCGGCTTCCCCTCTATTCCCTAGGATGTCTGTTTTTTCTCCTTGTGGTGACATCTGATTTCCACACTATGTGTCTGTTGGTGCCTGCTGACTTCTGATAGTTGTCAGAGTTTTTTCACTGTCTTCTTGGATCTTCTACACGTTTGAGAAGTGGTGGATGTATTAGGCCCCTGATCTGGGTAACGACATTGCTAATTCTACAGGCTGAGCTGACTTTGACATGATCTCCTGACGGAATTTCCTGCTGCTGAAGTTTTTTCCAAGTCCAGACGTCCCATATTACCTAAGGCGGAGGATGCCACTATCCCATTTATTTTGACACTGTCGTATGATGGTATTAAGTTTCTTTTTCTGTTTCTGTTGTAACAATAACGTTTTCTTTGCTGCTGAGGGTGGCAGTAGGGAAGGATTATAGCATAATATTCAACTCCGTGTCTTTAATAAAATTCCAACTTTCTGTCACAATAGTTAGGAAAATCAGCAAATTATATAGATATACACCTGACTGCTGCGTGATGGACTCCTACCTAGGTAAGTGTTTCTGTTACACACAGTAATTATATAGATACACCTGACTGCTGTATGATGGACTCCTACCTAGGTAAGTGCTTCTGTTACACACAGTAATTATATAGATACATCTGACTGCTGTATAATGGACTCCTACCTAGGTAAGTGCTTCTGTTACACACAGTAATTATATAGATACACCTGACTGCTGTATGATGGACTCCTACCTAGGTAAGTGCTTCTGTTACAGACCGTAATTATATAGCTATACCTGACTGCTGTATGATGGACTCCTACCTAGGTACGTCCTTCTGCTACACACAGTAATTACAGAAATACACCTAACTGCTGTATGATGGACTCCTACCTAGGTAAGTGCTTCTGCTACATATAATAATTATATAGATACACCTGACTGCTGTATGATGGATTCCTACCTATGTAAGTCCTTCTGTTACACACAGTAATTATATAGATACACCTGACTGCTGTATGATGTACTCCTACCTGGGTAAGTGCTTCTCTTACACAAAGTAATTATATAGATACACTTGACTGCTGTATGATGGACTCCTACCTAGGTAAGTCCTTCTCTTACACAAAGTAATTATATAGATACACTTGACTGCTGTATGATGGACTCCTACCTAGGTAAGTCCTTCTCTTACACAGAGTAATTATATAGATACACCTGATTGCTGTGTGATGGACTCCTACCTAGGTAAGTGATTCTGTTACACACAGTAATTATATAGATACACCTGACTGCTGTATGATGGACTCCTACCTAGGTACGTCCTTCTCTTACACAGAGTAATTATATAGATACACCTGACTGCTGTGTGATGGACTCCTACCTAGGTAAGTGCTTCTGTTACACACAGTAATCATATAGATACACCTGACTGCTGTATGATGGACTCCTACACAGGTAAGTACTTCTGTTACACACAGTAATTGTATAGATACACCTGACTGCTGTATGATGGACTCCTACCTAGGTAAGTGCTTCTATTACACAGTAATTATATAGATACACCTGACTGCTGTATGATGGACTTCTACCTAGGTAAGTACTTCTGTTACACACACTAATTATATAGATACACCTGACTGCTGTATGATGGACTCCTACCTAGGTAAGTACTTCTGTTACACACACTAATTATATAGATACACCTGACTGCTGTGTGACGGACTCTTACCTAGGTAAGTGCTTCTGTTACACACAGTAATTATAGAGATACACCTGACTGCTGTATGATGGACTCCTACCTAGGTAAGTACTTCTGTTACACACAATAATTATATAGATACACCTGACTGCTGTGTGACGGACTCTTACCTAGGTAAGTACTTCTGTTACACACACTAATTATATAGATACACCTGACTGCTGTATGATGGACTCCTACCTAGGTAAGTACTTCTGTTACACACACTAATTATATAGATACACCTGACTGCTGTGTGACGGACTCTTACCTAGGTAAGTGCTTCTGTTACACACAGTAATTATAGAGATACACCTGACTGCTGTATGATGGACTCCTACCTAGGTAAGTACTTCTGTTACACACAATAATTATATAGATACACCTGACTGCTGTGTGACGGACTCTTACCTAGGTAAGTGCTTCTGTTACACACAGTAATTATACAGATACACCTGACTGCTGTATGATGGACTCCTACCTAGGTAAGTACTTCTGTTACACACACTAATTATATAGATACACCTGACTGCTGTGTGACGGACTCTTACCTAGGTAAGTGCTTCTGTTACACACAGTAATTATAGAGATACGCCTGACTGCTGTGTGACGGACTCCTACCTAGGTAAGTACTTCTGTTACACACAGTAATTATATAGATATACCTGACTGCTGTGTGACGGACTTCTACCTAGGTAAGTGCTTCTGTTACACACAGTAATTATACAGGTACACCTGACTGCTTTATGATGGACTCCTACCTAGGTAAGTTATTCTCTAAAAAAAAAACAAAGGATATAAATTATGGACTATTTCAATCTTATCAAATATGTTACTACATAAATATGTTAATGAAAGAGCCATTGATTCTTAAGGAATAGCTCCCATTTAAATTTGCTATTGAATTAAATTCTCCAAGTCATAAAAAAAGAGATTCAAAAATTGAATATCATTCAAAAAAGTATGACTTTTCCTTTAAGAAAAAAAAACTAAACCCTTTTAAAGCTTTTGCCCTAAGTTTTCTGAACTATTTGATTCACGGAGCGAATCTGTGCAGACATCACATCTTCTTACTCAATAACTAGAAAAGACAAAATTATCTCCAGAATTGTAAATCATTCTCCCACATTGAGTTCAAGAGTTCAGTATTAAAATTAACCCGCCAGTCATCCAAGTTTTATAAAATGCACTCAACTCGTTTTATTATCCAATTAACTGTACATGTTAATAAGAAATGGTCTTTCTCGTAAAACTGAGCAAATCCGTTGGAGGTGTCTAGGGTGACATTCATACCCTGCTTTTCTGTATAATGATGGCGCCTGGAGACTGATCTCCTGTATACGGCTGCTCGGAAAGATTAGAATTTACTAGTGATTGTTTAGCCCACTTCATAATACCACCAGTCATAATAGATATATATAGATACATACATAAAAAATGACGTTCCTCAAGAGTTGCTATATAAACAATTTCCCAAGAAGGGATAAGAAATTGCCAATAAAACCCAGCATTTTGTTATCTATACTGCTGTATAAAGCGTTGCTTGATTATTTCAACCCTGTATTTGTGTTTTAAGATTTCTGGGCCATTTCTTCTGACATTTTATCTTTTTTCTTCAGTCATATAACTCCTGATATATCAGTCCCTGTAGAGTCTAACAAATGTTCAAATTAAGAAGAGACAATAACCAGGAGCGATATTGAAGCTTGATCAAGTTCTTCTGTATTGAGTCATATGATCGAGCATAGCGAATATTTGATAATTTATTGAAAACTTGAAAACTGCACTAAAGAGCTTTAAAAAAGAAAGGAGTAGTAGAGAGTTAGGCAATTTCTGGCACTGCAGCTTGTGGGGACTGCAATCGCCTTCACCCCCAATCAGCCAATGGTTTCAACAGCTTGATTTCAAATGGTTTCATATCCCTGGAATAGAGACATATGTACGTAAATGGAGTAATGTCCATAGACTCTCCAGTTTATTGGGTGCCTTCCTAGTCCATAGAAATGACTGTTCTTTCAGGGAAAGTCTGCTCTCTGACTCCACACCAGGGTATATAAAGCAGTTACCGGTAGTCAGATACCAAGGGACGGCGCGTGTGTATATGTGTGTGAATGATTGTCTGCATGCTATACGTCTGGGTGTCGCTGTGCGGCTGTGTATGTCTCTTTCTCTGTGGAGAGCATGCCAGACAGACAATATGACAACAAAGAGACCAGAGAAATATTTGTCTGCAAGTGGACATATTAGAATGCACAATTAAACAGACACTATCAGCAGACAACCTCTCTGGGTCCCACTTCCCCTAACTAAAATTAAACAGGGATTGATACCGTGTGCACATGAAGACTGACATTAACCTCTTGAGGAATGGAAAAAGGTCTACCAGTCCAATGAATCATGGTGCCAATTGTTTTTTCTTGAAAGCAGGGGGAGTGTATGGCATTAGTAAGAAAACGTATGGACCCATCATGCCAGGTGTCAGCATTACAAGCTGATGGTGTTATGATGTAGAGTATGTCCCATGGCACATCTGACATCTGTAGAACAGGTCTGAATGCTGAATCCTACATGAACATTGTTGCCCATTATGTGCTTCCCTTCATGGTGTCACAGTATCTTGTTTCCAGCGCCGCCGTTTCAGCGAGGTTCTGCGTCTTTCCACGCGTCATCTGCAGGCAAGAGGCTTCAAGCATGCTGCAGGCCTCTGTTTTATGTGTGTTTGCTTCCTGTAGTCTCCTCCTACCTACTTCCTCCCTCTAGCTGCTCCACCTATATACTTCCTGTGGAGGGGTTTAAAGGGCAGACTGCGTCCTGACTCAGTAACCCTTACATTGTTGTTCTGAGCAGTTCATTTTCTAGTATTTCTGATTCCTGTGTATGATCCGACTTGTCTGTCCATTCATTCTGGTGTTGACCCGTGGAGCTGTCTGACTATTCTCCTTGTGTGTTCTGATTTGGCTCAGATATCCTTTCTGGTGCAAACCCGTGGCTCTGGCTGACTACCCGCTCTGTGTATGACCTAGGTTTGTCTGACTACCCACTCTGGTGTTGACCTGGGGCTCTGTCCACTGCGCATCCAGCATTCCATCGCTTCAGTGGATATCCTATCTGGTGCAAACCTGTGGCTCTGGCTGACTACCTGCTCTGTGCATGACTTTAGCTCGTCTGACTATCTTATCGGGTGCTTACTAGAAGGCCCTGTCTGTTCGCTTCTATGGCTGGTTCTGTTATTCAGACATCCTTCCTAGTACTGACCTGGGGCTCTAGAAGACTCCTAGCTACTGACTGCAGGCTGAGTCAGTATCACTCTTGGGTGTTACCTTACCGCGAGACTCCAGCAGGCTGAGGCCTAGTCTCGATCAGTGTGGTGGTGATATTGGGAGACTGCTATTCCTGATACAGTTCTCGCCTTTTCATTCACCCACTGTGTGTATATCTATATATTTCATTACTGTCATTATTCTCATAATAAAGGTTCTATTAACTATACCGTCTGACTCCTGGTTTTGCTTGCCAACCGTAACACATGGTTACACCATATAGATTCTGGAACAGTTAATTAATCCAGACAAGGCACCAAATGTGATTGTATAGGGGAATGGTTCCCGGAGCGTACGGGTGACTGTCATACTTCATTGGTTGCATAGTCATGGATCTAAACCCAGATGAGCACATTGGTGCAATGAGGGGGAATACTCACATCAGTAACCTACCACCATCCAGTTCTAAAGACTGGAGCATGTTGTGAAGGCCAAAGCGCTACTCAATATTAACCTTTCTGGGTTTTTTTTGTTTTTGCCATATACATTTTTTGTCCATGCTTGTTATAGGCAGAGGATATTTTCTGTGCCAGGATGGCACTCGGGGCAGCGTCACATGAGGAATGGAGGTGTGGCTATGGGTGGGGCTAGGGGCATCTAAATTGCCTTGCATAGGGACAGCTGTGATGTAAATCTGGTCCTGCTCCCCCACCAGCTTTCTATGACCACGACAATTTCCCCTGCAGTATTAATGATGCTGAGGGCTGAAGTGGAGAAATCCCTGGAATAAAATAAAAGTTGTTAAAGGGATAGTAATACTTTGTTTTAACTTTATTTTATTTTGTAGGCATTAAAAAAACATGAAGAATGATATAAGTCTTATCTCTCAAACCTTTATGGTTTAAGAGATATTCACAAGCAAAGTTTCCCCTCCCTCTCCTTTTACTGATGTAACACTGCTCAGCCAGATCAGAAGGGAGGTGCCCAGGTAAACTGCAGAGAGGGACAATCTTCAATTAAGATAATGGAAAAAGCTGAAAAACTTGTCAAGGGGGCAGGGCTTTCATTGTTCTCATAGGAAGAAGATTGTCCCCTGCTGTTATCTGTCTGGTCTATGGACTGGATTCCACATCTGAGAAGAGATGGCTTACACTAGGTAAAAGGGGCGGGAGGGGGAACATTGCTTGTGAATATCTCTCAAACCATAAAGGTTTGAGAGATAAGACGTATATCATTCTTCATGTTTTTTTAATGCCTACAAAATAAAAAAAAGTTAAAACAAAGTATTACTATCCCTTTAACATACTGATTCCTACAGAAACGTGAACCTTGAAAATATTGTTAGAAGCCTTTCACTTTTGCCCACAACACTAACCACCAGCTTGTGCAACTCTTGGGCTATGCCAGTGGGTGCAGCACATGTATCAGTTCTTTGATACCTCTATATCCAACATAAGAATAGGGCAGCGTGTCAGTCGCCAACATTTTAGCAAGTTTTCCAATCCACAGGAGCATTTGTTCATCATTTTTGTGCATTTTTTCCTCAGAACTCAGTAAGTGTGGGCAGGCAGCACATACAAGAGCTGTGTAACTTAAAGAGATAGTAATACTTCATTATTACTAATCCCTGTATTAAAGTCCTATTAAAAATTAATGTATTGCCCCCAGTCTCATCTCTCAGACCTTTTTGGTTTGAGAGATGATCGCTCCTAAAGTTGCCCCCTCCCTCCCCCTTCCCCAAAGTCAGCGTTGTAGCTGACTGAAGGGAAATCTGGTCTTAGATCATCAGGCAGCTCTCCAGCAGAGCACCGATCGCGTTAATAAAAAATAAATCTTTCACAAAAACAGTCTTCTACATGTGCTTGCAAACCAAGAGCAAACCAAGCACATGTAGAAGACTGTTTTAGTGAAAGATTTCTTTTTTATTAACGCGATTGCGGCTCTGCTGCAGAGCCGCCTGATGATCTAAGACCAGATTTCCCTTCAGGCAGCTACAATGCTGACTTTGGGGAAGGGGGAGGGAGAGGGCAACTTTAGGAGCGATTATCTCTCAAACCATAATGGTTTCTACATGTGCTTGGTTTGCTCTTGGTTTGCAAGCACACCTAGAAGACCCGTTTTAGTGAAAGATTTTTTTTTTATTAACGCGATCGCGGCTCTGCTGCAGAGCCACCTGATGATCTAAGACCGGATTTCCCTTCAGTCAGCTACAACGCTGACTACAGGGAAGGGGGAGGGAGGGGGTAACTTTAGGAGCGATTATCTCTCAAACCATAAAGGTCTGAGAGATAAGACTGGGGGCAATACATTTATTTTTAATATGACTTTAATACAGGGATTAGTAATAATGAAGTATTACCATCCCTTTAAAGAGATAGTAAGGCCCAAAAAAACCCTCTGTATACGACTGTTCATATAAATGTGTTATAATGCATAGCATGTTAAAATCTTATTACCTTCATATTCTTCTACAAATTTGATTCAAAAGATTCCCCCTGCCCCTTTAAATTACATCAGGCAGAGATCCCACAGATCCCAAAGCCTGTCAAGCGAGAGATATTAATGTCCAAAAATAAATGTACATCTGGTTGTTCAATGTACTTTTTTATATGAATAGTTTGTTCTGCAACTCCCTTACCTTCATATTTGGCTTGAAAATCCAGTTAAACATCCCCCCTTCCTGACCCTTATGACTACATCACGCTGACATTCCTCAGATTCAGAAGCTGCTCGCTTGACCGGACGGATCACGACTAGGGACAATATTGTGTGTATCAGTGTAATGAGAACCATTTCTCCCTTGATGAAGGGAAGGAGGGTTTTCCTTATGTTGACACAATATTGTCCCTTGTCGCGATCCATCTGTATCAACTTTCACATCAACCTGATGTAATGGAAAGAGGATGGAGGTGGAATATTTTAAATCAGATTTGAAGACGAATGTGAAGGAAACACGATTTGTAAATATGTAATGTATTATAACACATTTCAATGAACATTCCTTTACAGATTTTGTTTGGACATTGATATCTCTTTAACTGTTTTAACAAATGACTAGAGGTGATGTGGTTGGCCTGAAGTGGTTGTAGAAACTTTATGACTCTTGTCACCTCCAACTAAATCTGAGACATCTATAACTCTATTATGTGGTGTCTCCTGTGTGGTCCTTGGCCCTGTGCACGTTTACAAGTGTTTCTACTGGTGTTAGTCATCATCATATCTCTGAAGTGGGGCTGATGTGTCTCCCAATCAGAATTGTGGTTGTTCTTCAGGTAGGATCTCAGTAAGGATGTGAATAAATGTGATTCTGCCCCCCTCCCTGCTCATGTGTCTTTATAGAAATGACAGAAAGCTAAATGTTTAGCTTTTGGATTATTAGTGAAGTATCTCCATACTAAAGATTTCATAGACTAAGGGTTTCCTGATGGACTATTACTACTACTACTAATACTACTACTATAATAATGTTGCAATAGTACTAGTACTAGACGTTAGTGGTCCTGCGCTGCTGACACCAGCAGAATCACTCATAGCTATGGTTTTGGATGTTGACCTATGATGTTGCTTACTCAATAATTGTGAGTGTAACTGGGTGGGGGTTGGACTTGGAAATGGTGATGATGATGGTAGTGTTAATTTTCACTGTTAATTACACAACAGAGCTGATAGCGCGTTGAATTATGTTTTGTTTGTCTGAAAATAATGCATGATGTATGTCTCATGTCTTTGTCGTTGTCACTCTCAGTCTATGTTCAGGAGTAAGAATTGGATCCCTGTTTGTCACTGTCCCCTATCAGTCAAATGTATTTTTTAAACTGTCCCAGTCATTGTCACTATCTACACTCTCTACAACCATCCAGAGACCTGGAGAGCATTAATACTCCTTAAATCAAGCAAAACCAGATCCCCGTATTTGCCTGTCAAAATTTTACTAGCTTCCTCTTATTCTCCCAAGGACTACAGTGTTATATTTTATGGCACGATGCAGGATAGACCTGTTAGTTTCAGAATCCCCAGTTTACAATAAAAGATAAAGAGCACAGCAGCTGGTGCAGCACTTCCACATCTCAGTAAATGCTTGTCCCTCTTTTCCTTGCAGATACTGGAGTGAGTGTGTGTAAGTAACACAGTATGTTAAATTGTACCTGTCTGTTTGGCTTGAATGTAGTTATGGCTGTCTGTGTAGTATCTGTCACTCGGTCTCAACAGAGTCTCAGGATCAAACAGCTCAGGTAGAAAGGTTCACTTCACTTGCCTTTCCGAATTCCATTTATTGTCAAAAAGTGGTTTATTTTAAAGGGATAGTAATGTTTCATAATAAAAGCAGCTCTAATTAATCATCATAGTATTTGGACTTTGGAGAGTGTTATTTCAATTCTGTCAGAGTTGTAATTCAAGAGTAATTCAATGACAAAGTATCCCCCTCCCGCCCCTTTTACTGATGTAGCACTGTTCAGCCAGATCAGAAGGGAGGTGTCCAGGTAGACTGCAGAGAGGGACAATCTTCAATTAAGATAAGGGAAAAACCTGAAAAACTTGTTAAGGGGGGCAGGGCTTTCATTGTTCTCATAGGAAGAAGATTGTCCCCTGCTGTTATCTGTCTGGTCTATGGACTGGATTCCACATCTGAGAAGAGATAGCTTACACTAGGTAAAAGGGGTGGGAGGGGAAACTTTGCTTGTGAATATCTCTTAAACCATAAAGGTTTGAGAGATAAGACTTATATCATTCTTCATGTTTTTTAATGCCTACAAAATAAAATAAAGATAAAACGAAGTATTACTATCCCTTTAACAGAGTCTCAGGATCAAACAGCTCAGGAAGGTTCACTTCACCTGCCTTTCCGAATTCCATTTCTTATTGTCAAAAAGTTGTTTATTTTAACACTTATGTCACAGCCAGATCTGGAGAACAACCAGCTGCAACCTATCCTCCTACCAAGCAAATGCAGAACCCTCTTTTACCTTTTCTGCCAACACTAGTTGGTATCAAAAATTCATCTGCTTTCTCTCTCTCTCTCTCTCAAGCCCAGACTGACAACATTCAGTAAACTGACACCCCCTTTTCACGGGAATTCCCACAGAAGGCAGAGAGTAGGGTTTGCTCATGTTTCATTTTTGGGGTGAAAAGTTTTACTTTCCCTACTAATTACATACAGCTAAAATGAAAATTCCCCAAACTCTCTCTGACTACAGTTACAACTCCCATCATCCTCAACTAGTTAGACACAATGTGACCTGTCACCAGCTGATGGATCAAAAATGACTGTCCCTGCTTTATAGAATGGTTTTGTGTGTTACATTTAATAACATAAAAAGATCTGTCGTGTTATAGAAACCATTGAGGCTGCGGTGAGTTCAGTAATCCATTCATTATTCTCTGTAGGAATAAGAAGCATTGTTAAATAAAGCTCACATTTAATCAAATGGTAATCCTCTGTCATAAAATCCATATATTTCCATATGAATCAGAACTGGATACATTATTTTCCTTACAAGATGCAAAAGGCCTTTATCATCAATCAAACCGCTCTATGTTCATATCAGTTTGTCTGAAGTCACTAAGAGGATAATTAAACAGTGATGGAAATATTAGACATTTTGGTGGTAAAGAAGACTTCACAAACAGGTTTTTATAAGGTAATTTTATGTTACCTGCCTCTTGGCTTTAGATTTATCTTTCAAAAGCTTTGAGCCAACAAAATTGGTGGTCCTAGAGGTGCCTAGAACATTTTTAGAGGTTTATCTATATTAAAAGATGTCCATAAGTACTAAGATAGTGGTGGTATACCTCAAGAAATGAAATTAACTCTTTGAGAGTCAAAGAAGTATACCTCTCTGGCACTCAAAGGGTTAAATGAACAGTTCATTAATATTTTTTTTAGAGAAAAAAAAGGATTCGGTTATAGGCCTATCAAATCTAACCTGTGTTTTGTCATCCGTACGCATGCTGGGTAGCTCATCTACACCTCTTCCATACGTGCATGCTCAGTTCCTCCTCTTTATACCGTACCGCGTGTGCACGTGTGTGTGTGCGCAAAACAATTGGTGTTGTTGGGCTGGTTCATTTGTACGGGTGTTCATGTCCTGTTATCTCTGGGTCTGTGGGTTCATTCTTACTCTAATCCAAACACTCATCATGTCCCGTCTTGACTACTGTAACTCATTACTAATTGGCCTTCCTCTCACTCGACTAACCCCACTACAGTCCATAATGAACTCAGCAGCACGACTAATCTACCTCACTCATCGCTTCACTAACATCAGTCCCCTCTGTCAGTCCTACTCTGGCTCCCATTAGCACACAGAATTAAATTTCTGGTACTAACTTATAGAGCCCTCACTAACACTGCACCCCCCTATATATCATCTCTCATTTCCACATACACTCCCACCCACCATCTTCACTCTGCACACGACCTTCTCCTCTCCACAGCTCTGATTACATCCTCCCACTCTCACCTACAGGACTTCTCTCACTCCCCCCTACAGGACTTCTCCCATCTACAGGACTCCTCCCCCTCCCGTCTATAGGACTTCTCCCACTCCCACCTACAGGACTTCACCCACTCTCGCCTACAGGACTCCTCCAACTCCTACCTACAGGACTCCTCCCACTCCTACCTACAGGACTTCTCCCACCTACAGGACTTCTCCCACTCCCACCTACAGGACTTCTCTCACTCCCACCTACAGGACTTCTCCCACCTACAGGACTTCTCCCACTCCCACCTACAGGACTTCTCTCACTCCCACCTACAGGACTTCACCCACTCTCGCCTACAGGACTCCTCCCACTCCTACCTACAGGACTTCTCCCACTCCTACCTACAGGACTTCTCCCACTCCCACCTACAGGACTTCTCCCATCTACAGGACTCCTCCCCCTCCCGTCTATAGGACTTCTCCCACTCCCACCTACAGGACTTCTCCCACTCCCGCCTACAGGACTTCTCCCACTCCCGCCTACAGGACTCCTCCCACTCCCACGTACAGGACTCCTCCCATTCCCGCCTACAGGACTTCTCCCACCTACAGGACTCCTCCCACTCCCGCCTACAGGACTCCTCCCACTCCCACCTACAGGACTTCTCCCACTCCCCCTACAGAACTTCTCTCACTCCCACCTACAGGACTTCTCCCACTCCTCCCTACAGGACTTCTCCCACTCCTGTCTACAGGACTTCTCCCACTCCCGCCTACAGGACTCCTCCCACTCCCACGTACAGGACTCCTCCCATTCCCGCCTACAGGCTTCTCCCACTCCCGCCTACAGGACTTCTCCCACTCCCCCCTACAGGACTTCTCCCACTCCCCCCTACAGGACTCCTCCCACTCCCACGTACAGGACTCCTCCCACTCCCGCCTACAGGACTCCTCCCACTCCCACGTACAGGACTCCTCCCATTCCCGCCTACAGGCTTCTCCCACTCCCGCCTACAGGACTTCTCCCACTCCTCCCTACAGGACTTCTCCCACTCCCGCCTACAGGACTCCTCCCACTCCCACGTACAGGACTCCTCCCATTCCCGCCTACAGGCTTCTCCCACTCCCGCCTACAGGCTTCTCCCACTCCCGCCTACAGGACTTCTCCCACTCCCCCCTACAGGACTTCTCCCACTCCCCCCTACAGGACTTCTCCCATTCCCACCTACAGGACTTCTCCCGTGCTGCACCTGAGTTCTGGAATTCCCCCCCCCCCCCCATCAGACTCTCTCCCAGCCTTCAGATCTTCAGACGCTCCCTGAAATCTCACCTCTTCAGAGAAGCCTATCAACTACCTCCATAAATATTATCACCAAGAACCAATCCTTCCCTGGACCACTGCACTCACCAGCACTTCTCTCTCCCACCC
Organism: Rhinophrynus dorsalis; assembly: GCA_037306005.1. NCBI lineage: Eukaryota > Metazoa > Chordata > Amphibia > Anura > Rhinophrynidae > Rhinophrynus > Rhinophrynus dorsalis. Next base: position 505,286,940 of record CM074722.1, on the reverse strand, counting down.
ACTGACCGGCAGTTCACGTGGCAGGAGGCACTTACACCCAATAGCACTTACTGCTTCTGTGTCCAACCTTCCTTCCTCTAGACTGTAATATATCACCAGCAGGGGGCCCTCTAATCCTTCTATTCTCCACAACTGATTTATACTATTTAATATGTCTGTATGTCTACTCCCTGTTGTACAGCGCTGCAGAATTAGTTGGTGCTATATACATAAACAATAATAATAATAATAATAATAATAATAATATTAGATGTTGCTGAGAATGTGGTCTTGTTTAGCCTTCTTTATTTTCCTTTTTCCATAATACGCTTGTCCGCCTGACTTTGCTGTCATCTGTCTCTCCCTTTGACTCATTTTTTGGTTACACTTGAAGTCCTCCTGTCTTTACCTTGAGGCCTGGACCTGACGTTATCTCTCAGATTTTATATTAGATTTGACGCTCCTTTGGTTTGTTATTCCGGACTTCTCTACTGCTTCTTGGCTTGGAAGTGAATTAATCCTGGTCTGGCTGCGGCTCGGCTGAGCTCAGATGTCTGACCAAGCAGTCAACACCTCTAACACTTGGCACTGAGCCACAGAATTAACATACTGGACTTGTACTGACTTTGATCTCAAGCTTCAAGTACAGCCGATTAACCCACTGAGTGCCAGAGGCACTCCAAGGGTTACATATCAGAGATCTCTTCATGCCTGCCATGGGAAGTCTGCCATTAGAATCTAATCCTTCTTACTGTTAAGCAGAGGTGTGACTAGAAGTCACTGTGCCCTGGTGCAAAAATTGCCATGGGCCCCCCGACCACATTGCCCCCACTGGGTATCTCCACATTGCCCCCAATGTCCTCCTCTCCACATTGCACCCAACTCTCCACATTGCCCCCAATGTCCTCTTCTCCACATTGCACCCAACTCTCCACATTACCCCCAATATCCACCTCTCCACATTGCCCCCAATGTCCACCTCTCCACATTGCCCCAATGTCCTCCTCTCCACATTGCCCCAATGTCCTCCTCTCCACATTGCCCCCAATGTCCTCCTCTCCACATTGCCCCCAATGTCCTCCTCTCCACATTGCCCCCAACTCTCCACATTGCCCCTAATGTCTTCCTCTCCACATTGCCCCCAATGTCCTCCTCTCCACATTGCCCCCAGTTCTCCACATTGCCCCTAATGTCCTCCTCTCCACATTGCCCCCAACTCTCCACATTGCCCCTAATGTCCTCCTCTCCACATTGCCCCCAACTCTCCACATTGCCCCCAATGTCATCCTCTTCACATTGCCCCCAACTCTCCACATTGCACCCAATGTCCTCCTCTTCACATTGCCCCCAGTGTCCATCTCCTACTTCCCTGGTGGTCCAGCAGAGTGGCAGGAGAGGTCTGTGCCTGTTTCGTCACTGATCTCTTCTAAGACCTGGTGCTCCCTCTCTCCAGTAATGCAGAGCTCCAGGAGATGATGTCATCCCCCAGTGCTCTGCATCACTAGAGTGCTGACCAGAGAGAGCTGAGCCAGTAGGGGTCCGTGGTGCCGGGCAGGGGGTCGCTGTACTCAGCTGGGCCCCTGGAGTGACGGGCATGGTCGCAGGGGTGACCCCTATTGTTACGCCACTGCTGTTATGTCAAAATCCTGTTTAGTAAAACTTAGCACTCTTCCACTGCTGGATGATTTTTTTTTTTTAAAGTGATTACATCTCAAAGAGCGGCACTAACTGGTGTCCAAAAACATTTTTTTTATATTGTACACTGCGAAAGTGTATGTGTCATAGACTGTGACTCTCCATACTAAGTGAAGAAACAGCACCACCTAGTAGCAATATATAAAATTGCAGTTTAATGTTAAAAAAAATCTGAATTGTTATAACTTTCAGATGAAGACCCTCCCAGCAGCGGAGTACCCTTGTACTACAGGAAAAGCCCAATAACATATTTTTTATTCTTAAGAATAAATATACTGTCCCTGTAAATTATGATAAATACTAAGGTTTTGGTGAAAGAAGTCAAAATTGAACAATATTATACAAATATTCCAAAAATTCATTTTGATTTAAAATTAGTTTTTTCACCCTTGAATACTAGAGAAGCAATGCATTGCAGACCTCTCCAGTATTCAAGGGGTTACACCCTTGTATGTTACCGATCTCTAATGTGTTGAAGATGTGCCTGGCATCTAAGGGTTAATTTACTTACCTTAAATCTAATACCATAGGCCCACACAGCCCTCCAGTACTGCAGAGGTTAATGCAGTTCCACAGAATAAATCTATTTCCTTGGTGTTTTCACTGAATTTATTACCTTTATCAGCTGCACAATCTCGTGTGACAAAGAGAGAAATTCACTAGATTGCTGCTTTACTGGATGGTAACGGAGAGTCACAGACCTGCAATTGGGCGTCATTGATCTTCTGCTCCCTAACGGATGATTCAGATTTACACAGAGATCCCGGGAACTCGCTGCGCTACTGCTCCTTCCTCTGCATTACCTGCCTTATTATCATTGCAAATGGAAAGTAAATCAACTAGGGCCTGGATATAGATAGATAACTATGAGATAGATAGATAGATAGATAGATAGATAGATAGATAGATAGATAGATAGATAGATAGATTGATAGACAGACAGATATGAGATAGATAGATAGATAGATAGATAGATAGATTGATAGACAGACAGATATGAGATAGATAGATAGATAGATAGATAGATAGATAGATAGATAGATATGAGATAAATAGAGATAGATAGATAGATAGATAGATAGATAGATAGATAGATAGATAGATAGACAGACAGACAAACAGACAGATAGATAGATAGATAGATAGATAGATAGATAGATAGATAGATAACTATGAGATAGATAGATAGATAGATAGATAGATAGATAGATAGATGTAGATAGATAGAGAGATAGATATGAAGTAGACAGAGAGATAGATAGATATGAGAAAGATATGACGTAGATAAATAGATATGAGATAGATATATAGATATATCGATTGATAGATATGAGATAGATAGATAGATAGATAGATAGATAGATAGATAGATAGATAGATATGAAATAGATATATAGATATGAGATAGATAGATTGATAGATAGATAGATAGATATGAGAGAGAGAGATATGAAATAGATAGATAGATAGATAGATAGATAGATAGATAGATAAATGGATAGATAGATAGACAGGCAGACAGACAGACAGACAGACAGACAGACAGATAGATAGATAGATAGATAGATAGATAGATAGATAGATAGATAGATATGAAATAGATAGATATGAGATAGATAGATAGATAGATAGATAGATAGATATGAGATAAATAGAGATAGATAGATAGATAGATAGATAGATAGATAGATAGATAGATAACTATGAGATGGATAGATAGATAGATAGATAGATAGATAGATAGATATGACATTGATAGCTAAATAGATAGATAGATAGATAGATAGATAGATAGATAGATAGATAGATAGATATGAGCTCAGATAGCTAAATGAAGAAATACAAAAGGAAATAATAGGGGTGATCATAGTGTGTTATTCCAATATACATGGACTTTCCCTTATAGATCAGAACACTTAGTAGATATAAGTCCCTTAAAAATGGACAGTAGTGTTGAGCGAGCATGCTCGGCCGATGCTCGGATCGGCTCGAGCATCGCTCTGCTCGGCACATGGCGGTACTCGTACGAGTACCGCCATGTGCTCGCCCGGCATGTTCAGGTGGCGGGGATCTGTGCCGAAGGAGGCACAGATCTGAAGACGCTCCGCTGGACCACCAGGGACTGGAGGTAGGGGGCATTGCGGAGATGAAGGGGGCATTGCGGAGATGAAGGGGGACATTGCGGAGATGAAGGGGGACATTGCGGAGATGAAGGGGGACATTGTGGAAGGGGGGCATTGCGGAGATGAAGGGGGCATAGCGGAGATGAAGGGGGACATTGCGGAGATGAAGGGGGACATTGCGGAGATGAAGGGGGACATTGTGGAAGGGGGGCATTGCGGAGATGAAGGGGGCATTGCGGAGATGAAGGGGGTATAGCGGAGATGAAGGGGGACATTGCAGAGATGAAGGGGGCATTGCGGAGATGAAGGGGGCATAGCGGAGATGAAGGGGGACATTGCGGAGATGAAGGGGGCATTGCGGAGATGAAGGGGGCATAGCGGAGATGAAGGGGGACATTGCGGAGATGAAGGGGGACATTGCGGAGATGAAGGGGGACATTGTGGAAGGGGGGCATTGCGGAGATGAAGGGGGCATTGCGGAGATGAAGGGGGTATAGCGGAGATGAAGGGGGACATTGCGGAGATGAAGGGGGCATAGCGGAGATGAAGGGGGACATTGCGGAGATGAAGGGGGACATTGTGGAAGAGGGGCATTGTGGAGATGAAGGGGGGCATTGACCAGGCACCCTCCCCTCATCAGAGCAGGGGGTGCCTGGTGTAATGCTCGTGTCGCCCCATTCAATTCAATGGGGCTCGGGTGCTCGGCCGAGCACTCGAGCCTCCGGCGGTGCTCGGTCAGAGCACCCGAGCACCCGAGCATTGGGGTGCTCGCTCAACACTAATGGACAGCAATCACAGATGGCGATTCAGATTCCACTCACTCAGTGCATATATGTTCGCTGTTTAGGATCCTCTAAAGCGCAAATAGGGACAAAAGACGGATCCATCAAAAGACGGATAGGGACACTGACTGTCATAATGTATAATTTTCCATTAGTAAATATATGGATCACTCACATTTTAACGTTGTCCAGCTTTATCTACCCGTAGCCGGAAACTTAGCGAGTAGGAGTGCGATAACGTCCTGCTAAGGGTACACCCGTGTCACCGGAACTCCTCGTAGAAACAAAGTAAAGCCAAGCAATTTACAAAATGTTTAAAAGTGAATTAGATTCCTTTATTAAAACATTGTCAGGAATCTGTTCAAATAATCTCTTATGGAAAAGGTTCAACGTGTTTCTGGCAAAATAATCTTTGTCCAATAATCTTT
>CM074722.1:505194542-505281733 GCA_037306005.1 Rhinophrynus dorsalis | reverse complement strand
TGGTGTGACTGATGTGTGTATGTACTTTATATATATATTATATATATATATATATAAAAGAAGACTTTGTGCCTGGCAAAACACACCCAGGGGCGGCAGTAAAAAGGATTACTGCTGCCATTGGGTGATTCTGTGGGAGTGTGATTTTTGGCCTGCCCCCACTATCCAGCCCGCCCACCACTATCTAAGGCTGAAAAAAAAAATGGCTGCCACACACTCCTACACCACAGACACATGCACATGCCCTCCCACACACACACACTAGCAGACACATACACACATATACACACACGCACGCTGAGGATGATGGGAACAATGTTCAAGCTACAGCTGGAAGGCCATGGTCCAATCTGTATTATGCAGCTTCTTCATTCCCTGTCTTTGAGCCTACACAGCTCTGCTAATTACTACAAGTGAGCTGATTTCTAAACAATCAGCAGGAGGATACTGGCTTGCTGAGAAAGTGGAAACAACGGCAGAGAGGTGATCAGGCAGTGCAGAGCAAGGCTTCAGCTGAGCTGGTAAATGGCAGAGACATGGATGTGACTGTATTTATATATTGCACAAAGAGAGAGAAAGAGAGCAGGTTGTTTGTCAGTCTGTCTGTAAGTAGAGGTGCCAGTTCCTGCAATCATCTCCATGCTGTACATAGCTCACTGTATAGCATGTATGACAAACTATTTATATATGGTCTGGCATTGTATAGTATACAGTCTGTGTATAAGGACTGGCACTATACAGTATAGGAGGGACAGTCCCTGTTTGACACCCAAATCCCTCTGCTCCTCTATTTAGGAGATCACACGGTGTGGTGTATATACAGTAGGCTGACCAGACCTCACCTTTAACCGGGGACACATAGGAAATAAGCATATTTCAGGAGTGCACCAAAATCAAAGCAGCCCTGCAGTATGCATTTTTCATATGTGTCACTGGTTAAAGGTGAGGTCTGGTCAGCCTAATGTACAAGTGTATCAGATTGCTCCACATCAGTAAAACCCACGGTAATGTGGGTATAAACTTCTGTATATATCTGTTAAATTAGTCTGTGTAAAAAAATACTTTCATCTTCTTCTAAATCATTCACTTACAGAAAGAGTAACTTAACCATTTCAGTGCCAGAGGAGATGCAATGCATTGCTTACCCCCTGGCACTCAAAGGGTTAAAAATTCTCTACAATGGTCTGGCACTGTATAGCAGTGGTTCTCAATCTGTGCCCTCAGTGGCTATTAACAGGCCAGGATTTTAGAATTTCCTTTTAAGAGCACAGGTGAGTTAATCAATATGACTGAGCCTCTGATCAACACACTTGTGTTCTAGCAGTGAAATTCCTAAGTCCTGGCCTGTTAGTGGCCACTGAGGGCATGGGCTGAGAACCTCTGCTGTATAGTATACAGTCTGCATGTGTCTGTGTATAAGGACTGGCACTATACAGTATAGGAGGGACAGTCCCTGTTTGACACCCAAATCCCTCTGCTCCTCTATTTAGGAGATCACATTGTGTGGTGTATATACCAGTGTATCAGATTGCTCCACATCAATAAAACCCACAGTAATGTGGGAATAAACTTCTGTATATATCTGTTAAATTAGTCTGTGTAAAAAAAATACTTTCATCTTCTTCTAAATCATTCACTTACAGAAAGAGTAACTTAACCATTTCAATGCCAGAGGGGATGCAATGCATTGCTTACCCCCTGGCACTCAAAGGGTTAAAAATTCTCTAAAATACACCACCAGCCACGCCCCCAGTAACACCACCGAAAACACAAGTGTCCCTCTTTGGCCATATGAAATGTTGGGAGGTATGTTACTTACACTGCTCACACTGTATGTATTTATGTTCTGATTTGCAGCTGTGTGTCACTGTTTGTGTTGTCAGTGCATGTGTGTGTATATGTGTGTGTTGCATGTGTCTCTGTCTATCACTGTGTGTACCTTTCTGACACGTACACCCTACGCTATAATTCACTATCATAACATTTATTTAAAAAAAAAGAAACATTTCCTGCATAACATGACGGGCAACGCCGTCCCAAACTGCTAGTATATATATAAAAGAAGACTTTGTGCCTGGCAAAACACACCCAGGGGCGGCAGTAAAAAGGATTACTGCTGCCATTGGGTGATTCTGTGGGAGTGTGATTTTTGGCCTGCCCCCACTATCCAGCCCGCCCACCACTATCTAAGGCTGAAAAAAAAAATGGCTGCCACACACTCCTACACCACAGACACATGCACATGCCCTCCCACACACACACACACACACTAGCAGACACATACACACATATACACACACGCACGCTGAGGATGATGGGAACAATGTTCAAGCTACAGCTGGAAGGCCATGGTCCAATCTGTATTATGCAGCTTCTTCATTCCCTGTCTTTGAGCCTACACAGCTCTGCTAATTACTACAAGTGAGCTGATTTCTAAACAATCAGCAGGAGGATACTGGCTTGCTGAGAAAGTGGAAACAACGGCAGAGAGGTGATCAGGCAGTGCAGAGCAAGGCTTCAGCTGAGCTGGTAAATGGCAGAGACATGGATGTGACTGTATTTATATATTGCACAAAGAGAGAGAAAGAGAGCAGGTTGTTTGTCAGTCTGTCTGTAAGTAGAGGTGCCAGTTCCTGCAATCATCTCCATGCTGTACATAGCTCACTGTATAGCATGTATGACAAACTATTTATATATGGTCTGGCATTGTATAGTATACAGTCTGTGTATAAGGACTGGCACTATACAGTATAGGAGGGACAGTCCCCTGTTTGACACCCAAATCCCTCTGCTCCTCTATTTAGGAGATCACACGGTGTGGTGTATATACAGTAGGCTGACCAGACCTCACCTTTAAACCGGGGACACATAGGAAATAAGCATATTTCAGGAGTGCACCAAAATCAAAGCAGCCCTGCAGTATGCATTTTTCATATGTGTCACTGGTTAAAGGTGAGGTCTGGTCAGCCTAATGTACAAGTGTATCAGATTGCTCCACATCAGTAAAACCCACGGTAATGTGGGTATAAACTTCTGTATATATCTGTTAAATTAGTCTGTGTAAAAAAATACTTTCATCTTCTTCTAAATCATTCACTTACAGAAAGAGTAACTTAACCATTTCAGTGCCAGAGGAGATGCAATGCATTGCTTACCCCCTGGCACTCAAAGGGTTAAAAATTCTCTACAATGGTCTGGCACTGTATAGCAGTGGTTCTCAATCTGTGCCCTCAGTGGCTATTAACAGGCCAGGATTTTAGAATTTCCTTTTAAGAGCACAGGTGAGTTAATCAATATGACTGAGCCTCTGATCAACACACTTGTGTTCTAGCAGTGAAATTCCTAAGTCCTGGCCTGTTAGTGGCCACTGAGGGCATGGGCTGAGAACCTCTGCTGTATAGTATACAGTCTGCATGTGTCTGTGTATAAGGACTGGCACTATACAGTATAGGAGGGACAGTCCCTGTTTGACACCCAAATCCCTCTGCTCCTCTATTTAGGAGATCACACTGTGTGGTGTATATACCAGTGTATCAGATTGCTCCACATTAATAAAACCCACAGTAATGTGGGTATAAACTTCTGTATATATCTTATAAATTAGTCTGTGTAAAAAAATACTTTAAAGGGATAGTAACACTTCGTTTTAACTTTATTTTATTTTGTAGGCATTAAAAAAACATGAAGAATGATATAAGTCTTATCTCTCAAACCTTTATGGTTTATGAGATATTCACAAGCAAAGTTCCCCTCCCCGCCCCTTTTACCTAGTGTAAGCCATCTCTTCTCAGATGTGAGTCTGTTGTATGACAGTACAGATAACAGAAGGGGACAATTTTCTTTGTATGAAAACAATGAAAGCCCTTCCCCCCTTGACAAGGTTTTCAGCTTTTTCCATTATCTTAATTGAAGATTGTCCCTCTCTGCAGTCTATCTGGGCATCTCCCTTCTTATCTGGTTGAACAGGGGGGGGGAAACTTTGTTTGTGAATATCTCTTAAACCATAAAGGTTTGAGAGATAAGACTTATATCATTCTTCATGTTTTTTTTAATGCCTACAAAATAAAATAAAGTTAAAATGAAGTATTACTATCCCTTTAATCTTCTTCTAAATCATTCACTTACACAAAGAGTAACTTAACCATTTCAATGCCAGAGGGGGTGCAATACATTGCTTACCCCTGGCACTCAAAGGGTTAAAAATTCTCTACACTGTATAGCAGTGGTTCTCAACCTGTGCTCTCAGTGGCTATTAACAGGCCAGGATTTTAGAATTTCCTTTTAAGAGCACAGGTGAGTTAATCAATATGACTGAGCCTCTGATCAACACACTTGTGTTCTAGCAGTGAAATTCCTAAGTCCTGGCCTGTTAGTGGCCACTGAGGGCATGGGCTGAGAACCTCTGCTGTATAGTATACAGTCTGCATGTGTCTGTGTATAAGGACTGGCACTATACAGTATAGGAGGGACAGTCCCTGTTTGACACCCAAATCCCTCTGCTCCTCTATTTAGGAGATCACATTGTGTGGTGTATATACCAGTGTATCAGATTGCTCCACATCAATAAAACCCACAGTAATGTGGGAATAAACTTCTGTATATATCTGTTAAATTAGTCTGTGTAAAAAAAATACTTTAATCTTCTTCTAAATCATTCACTTACAGAAAGAGTAACTTAACCATTTCAATGCCAGAGGGGATGCAATGCATTGCTTACCCCCTGGCACTCAAAGGGTTAAAAATTCTCTAAAATACACCACCAGCCACGCCCCCAGTAACACCACCGAAAACACAAGTGTCCCTCTTTGGCCATATGAAATGTTGGGAGGTATGTTACTTACACTGCTCACACTGTATGTATTTATGTTCTGATTTGCAGCTGTGTGTCACTGTTTGTGTTGTCAGTGCATGTGTGTGTATATGTGTGTGTTGCATGTGTCTCTGTCTATCACTGTGTGTACCTTTCTGACACGTACACCCTACGCTATAATTCACTATCATAACATTTATTTAAAAAAAAAGAAACATTTCCTGCATAACATGACGGGCAACACCGTCCCAAACTGCTAGTATATATATATTTAGAGAGAGAGAGAGAGAGAGAGAGAGTGAGTTAAGATTGTAGCCGTATTAGCCCAAGTGATGCAGATGTAAAATAACAAACAAAATGAATATCTTGTAATACCTTTTTTATTGGACTAACAGAATTATGGATCGACAAGCTTTCAGGATAAACTCCCTTTCTCAAGTCTAAAGCATTTCTGAGCACAAGGACACAGAATTCCCAGTTAATACAGTTAAAGTGTTAGTAATGTCTAAAAAAAACTTTTTTGCATTTAGAAGAGCTTAAAAAGATGATCTAAATGCAAAAAAAAGCGTATCTCTCAAACCGCTATGGTTAAAGAGATACGGGCGTTTAAAGTTTGCTGTTCCTACTGACAGCTGTAAAGCTGTCAGCAGGAGATTCGTGTCGGTCGACATGGAGGAGCTTGAGAAGTGCCGCGATCTCGTTACTTACAACGGAATCCCTTCATTGGAATGGTCTAAAACATGTGCCTGAACACCAGGCACACGTTTTAGACCCTCCTGATTGGACGATTGATTTATTTGAATGATAATGGTCTAAAATTAGTCTGAAAGCAACCTATATTATCATATTTATTTTTATATATGTGGAAAACATTTATTGATAATATTCATTGATTTGCAGTCAAACTTTAACGCAATATTTCTATAGGGACTAGGATACTAACCAATATTAACCTGGAAGTGAATGTGTGTTTTTCTGTGGGCCGTTATGACCCGGAATCTCTAATGACAATAGAAACCCCAGTGGCTATCAACTAACCCATTAACCACCTTCCCAACTTCCTCCGTGTCCCCCCCCCCAGAAAACATCAGATGTTTCAGGACAGATGTGTGGATTATCAAGCAGGCATGCATTAATTCTTGGTCCCAAAATGAACTCGTGAGTGAGCGAGTCCACCAAATACGATACAAACAGTGAAAAGGGGCTTTTACCTCCTGGAATCAGTGGTGGAGCTACAACATAAACTGAAAATAACAGGCTGTTTAGGGCCCTCACTTGGTCAGAGGGCCGCACAGGGTTATACAGTGCCGCCACCGCATGTAATCAAAATCAAATGGCAATATCTTACTAGATATACTGACGTGGAAGTAAAAGGGATGGGATGTGGAGCTTTCACTTAAGGCCCCAAAAACCTAAAGCCGTTCCTGCCTGGAGAGGTCTCCACTGCATTGATCACAATGAGTTGGAGACAGTTCTTGCATTCAGGTGGTTAGTTATAGATCCATATAAACCCCAGTGGATTTTTATATGTCCCCTGTAGTGCAGCTGGTTTGCTTCAGAATTGTACAATGTTTGTCTTTGTGAATATGACCAACTGTACATTTTTGGGGAAATCTGCACGTAGGACTCAGTTTTCAGAGATACACTGCAATTCAGAAGTTTGGGGTCACTTAGAAATGTCCTTGTTCTCAAATGAAAAGCAAATCTTCCCCTCACATTCCTGTTTGGGATTGTGCACCTGGGCAATTCTTCTTTTTAGAGTGAGTGATTTCCATCTTGCCAGAGGGGAGCGCAACGCAAGAGGCCACTACCTCACTGCTCCACGTGATGCAGTCTTGTGTCACCTCACTCACGTGATGCAATCATATGCGGTAGAGACTGAACGCAGGGTGTCTCTACTGTGCATGACTGCATTGTGACAAACATCCTAGCGAATTATTTTATATATATATAGAGAGACAGAGAAAAAATGTGAGGAAAGAGGCAGCACCAGTGGGACTTCACTAAATAAATTTTATTAGGCAAGAAAGGAAAATAATATGGTCAATGTTTCGGTCTTACTGCTGGACCTTTCGTCTTGAGAAAGGTCCAGCAGTAGGTCCGAAACGTTGACCATATTATTTTCCTTTTTTGCCTAATAAAATGTATTTAGTGAAGTCCCACTGGTGCTGCCTCTTTCCTCACATTTTCTACATTTTCTATGGAGGACTGTGCACCTGGGCATTATATACAGTAAGAGTGAGTGCCTCCAAAACCTGTACTATATATATATATATATATATATATATATATATATATATATATATATATATATATATATATATATATATATATATATATATATATATATATATATATATATATATATATATATATACATATATATATATATATATATATATATACTAGTTACAAAACCCGTATACACAGGCTGATCCGGAGCGGGGAGCTCCAGAAGGCTAACAGCCTGTCTCCCGGCTCTGGGGCAGCAGCGGATTCTGCGAGTCCCTACTGCGCATGTGCGGTTATGCACACAATGAGGGACGCGTTCTAGGACTTTATGCTTATAGGATATATGTAACCGAAAAAAGGAAGAAAGCTTGCAGCGCTACTCATCATAAATTATCTATATCTATATATATAAAAGAAGACTTTGTGCCTGGCAAAACACACCCAGGGGCGGCAGTAAAAAGGATTACTGCTGCCATTGGGTGATTCTGTGGGAGTGTGATTTTTGGCCTGCCCCCACTATCCAGCCCGCCCACCACTATCTAAGGCTGAAAAAAAAAATGGCTGCCACACACTCCTACACCACAGACACATGCACATGCCCTCCCACACACACACACACACACACTAGCAGACACATACACACACATATACACACACGCACGCTGAGGATGATGGGAACAATGTTCAAGCTACAGCTGGAAGGCCATGGTCCAATCTGTATTATGCAGCTTCTTCATTCCCTGTCTTTGAGCCTACACAGCTCTGCTAATTACTACAAGTGAGCTGATTTCTAAACAATCAGCAGGAGGATACTGGCTTGCTGAGAAAGTGGAAACAACGGCAGAGAGGTGATCAGGCAGTGCAGAGCAAGGCTTCAGCTGAGCTGGTAAATGGCAGAGACATGGATGTGACTGTATTTATATATTGCACAAAGAGAGAGAAAGAGAGCAGGTTGTTTGTCAGTCTGTCTGTAAGTAGAGGTGCCAGTTCCTGCAATCATCTCCATGCTGTACATAGCTCACTGTATAGCATGTATGACAAACTATTTATATATGGTCTGGCATTGTATAGTATACAGTCTGTGTATAAGGACTGGCACTATACAGTATAGGAGGGACAGTCCCTGTTTGACACCCAAATCCCTCTGCTCCTCTATTTAGGAGATCACACGGTGTGGTGTATATACAGTAGGCTGACCAGACCTCACCTTTAACCGGGGACACATAGGAAATAAGCATATTTCAGGAGTGCTTTTAAATCAAAGCAGCCCTGCAGTATGCATTTTTCATATGTGTCACTGGTTAAAGGTGAGGTCTGGTCAGCCTAATGTACAAGTGTATCAGATTGCTCCACATCAGTAAAACCCACGGTAATGTGGGTATAAACTTCTGTATATATCTGTTAAATTAGTCTGTGTAAAAAAATACTTTCATCTTCTTCTAAATCATTCACTTACAGAAAGAGTAACTTAACCATTTCAGTGCCAGAGGAGATGCAATGCATTGCTTACCCCCTGGCACTCAAAGGGTTAAAAATGCTCTACAATGGTCTGGCACTGTATAGCAGTGGTTCTCAATCTGTGCCCTCAGTGGCTATTAACAGGCCAGGATTTTAGAATTTCCTTTTAAGAGCACAGGTGAGTTAATCAATATGACTGAGCCTCTGATCAACACACTTGTGTTCTAGCAGTGAAATTCCTAAGTCCTGGCCTGTTAGTGGCCACTGAGGGCATGGGCTGAGAACCTCCGCTGTATAGTATACAGTCTGCATGTGTCTGTGTATAAGGACTGGCACTATACAGTATAGGAGGGACAGTCCCTGTTTGACACCCAAATCCCTCTGCTCCTCTATTTAGGAGATCACATTGTGTGGTGTATATACCAGTGTATCAGATTGCTCCACATCAATAAAACCCACAGTAATGTGGGAATAAACTTCTGTATATATCTGTTAAATTAGTCTGTGTAAAAAAAAATACTTTCATCTTCTTCTAAATCATTCACTTACAGAAAGAGTAACTTAACCATTTCAATGCCAGAGGGGATGCAATGCATTGCTTACCCCCTGGCACTCAAAGGGTTAAAAATTCTCTAAAATACACCACCAGCCACGCCCCCAGTAACACCACCGAAAACACAAGTGTCCCTCTTTGGCCATATGAAATGTTGGGAGGTATGTTACTTACACTGCTCACACTGTATGTATTTATGTTCTGATTTGCAGCTGTGTGTCACTGTTTGTGTTGTCAGTGCATGTGTGTGTATATGTGTGTGTTGCATGTGTCTCTGTCTATCACTGTGTGTACCTTTCTGACACGTACACCCTACGCTATAATTCACTATCATAACATTTATTTAAAAAAAAAGAAACATTTCCTGCATAACATGATGGGCAACGCCGTCCCAAACTGCTAGTAATAAATATAAATTAAATATTAAGTATAAAGATGAAAGATATAGATAGCAGCAAGGAATGAGAGGGTTCTCCAGTCCCCCTGACATTAGGCCTAGACCCAAAAGTGAAAACACATACAAACAGATCTACGCTCCTCTATATGCTGTGAATAACGTGCGCCCTATAATGGGCATATATAATAATCCTTAGTAAATCTAAGTAAAATAAGTTAGAATTTAGTCTCACAAATTGGCCAATCCGTGTGTAAGCTTACCACCATGCCACCACCTCATATATAAATATGCTAACTTATACAGCCCTCACTAACACTGCACCCCCATATATTTCATCTCTTATTTCCAAATATACTCCCTCTCGCAATCTTCGCTCTGCACACGACCTTCTCCTCTCCACAGCTCTTATCACATCCTCCCACTACCTCCTACAGGACTTCTCCCATTCCCTCCTACAGGACTCCTCCCACTCCCGCCTACAGGACTTCTCCCACTCCCACCCACAGGACTTCTCCCACTCCCGCCTACAGGACTTCTCCCACTCCTACAGGACTTCTCCCACTCCTGCTACAGGACTTCTCCCATTCCCATCTACAGGACTTCTCCCACTCCCGCCTACAGGACTCCTCCCACTCCCGCCTACAGGACTTCTCCCTGCTGCACCTGAGCTGTGGAATTTCCTCCCCCACCCCATCAGACTCTCTCCCAGCCTTCAAATCTTCAGATGCTCCCTGAAGACTCACCTCTTCAGGGAAGCCTATCAACTGCCTCCATAAACATTATCACCAAGAACCAACCCTTCCCAGGATCACTACACTCACCAGCACTTCTCTCTCCCACCCACTGACTGGCAGTTCATGTGCAGGAGACACTTAAACGCAATAGCACTTACTCCTTCTGTGTCAAACCTACCTTCCTCTACACTGTAAGATCTCACCAGCAGGGGGTCCTCTGATCCTCCTGTCCTCCACATCTGATTGTACTATTTAACACCTCTGTATGTCTATTCCCAATTGTACAGCGCTGCGGAATTAGTTGGCGCTATATAAATAAAGAATAATAATAATAATAATAATAATATATATATAAATGTAGTCCCATGATGTAGCACGCTCCAAAACCGATTTCTTAGTTGTGCTCCTAGTGAACTCTAATTTACTAAGATGCTCACACCAAAAAATCTTTACTTAACTTGCGCCAAGGAGACGCCAGCGGGGAAGTGTACGGACATTTAGGGATGTCCCGTTCCTCTGTCCATGTTTGCTACATGTATTAACCCCTTTGAGTGCCACAGAGGTGTAATACAATATAAAATACCCAACACATTTCATGTTTCAAATAAACACAACGCACTCCCTGTTGAAGTGTTTTTTTGCAGCTTGAAACGCGTTGGGCAATTTATATGATATTATTGTATGAAATTCTATTCTTCTATTTAAATAAATTATATTCAACTGGACCTTAATCTTCTACCTGAACTTAGAGAAGTCGAGGAGTGCTTTGGCATATAACTTATCTGAGCCATCTAACCTCAGGATATCTGGTGAACGAGCCACACAGAGGGAGTACATCATAAATATTGAGTCTACTCTCATAATTTTGTTGTTAGGCAGATTTGCACCCTTTTTTTCCTTGTTGTCTTGCAGTATTCCTGTGATTTATGTATATTACATGTGCACAGTGGGCAGCAGCCATTCAAAAGAATATGTTAAGAAGACCCAAGAGGGTCTGCTACTTTCTTCTTTCCTTACAAACTGTGTTGGAAGAAAGAATTTGAACTGTAGGGGATAGTTCGTATTCCAGTTTAATTATATGTCAGGAGGACTATCAGCTGAGAATCACTGCTATAACTCATTGGATACTAGAGACGTCTTCTTCTTGGTGGACGCTTGCATTCATGTGTTAACCCTTTGAGTGCCAGAGGGGTACGCAATGCATTGCTTTTGCAATGCATTATGTACACCACGGGCATTCAAAAGGTTAAAGCACTTTGCAGCACTCGAGAAGTTGCGTCACGTGGCTCTCGATCCGTCCTCCATACCATTCCTTGTGTATCCTGACACTGATGTTTATGTGACTGCTCAGAAGATCGCTATGAATTATGGATTTTGTTTCTTCCTTTTCTGAATTTTGAATTCATTTGTTGTACCTTTTTCTATTCTTCTGTGAGTCTTATATCAAAAACATGAAAGTGTTTTTTTTTTTTGCCCTAAACGTCACGTAACAAGTCATATTTTTCAGGGATACAAAAAAAAAAAATAAAAGAGAGGATATTATCTAGATGGTCCTACAGTCTTCTACTGGAAAAGGTAATCTAATCTGCCAATTATTTTACCCACTTCTTTGAAACAGACACGGGAGCTGACGTACCATGAAGAACCGGTGCAGTTCTGGAGCAAATCACCTACACCACAGGGGCTTGAAATTCCTAGATTGCTATTGATTTAAATTGATCTTTTATTGCATACCCCTCTGGCACTCAAATGGTTAAATCGATTGGAATAATGATTTGTTCCCCGTGATGCAGTTGGTTAGTTACAGAATTATTCGCAATCTTCTTGTTAATAAATCAGTGTCATCATAAAACATGGAGATACTTAATAATGCAGCCTATTACAGGAGAATAATGTTAGCGATCAAGAAAAGTCTACCTGCCTGACGCATTTCATGACACTATTGGCCTCTTTATCAGAGGAGGCCAATTTCTCTCCTTGTTCATCTAAATATAAGGTTTGAAATGCTCATTTATTTTTTCCTTGTTTGTTTGAAAGGAACAGTAATTTTTTATGATATATACAGAAAACAAAAGTGAAACAAGGTTACACCCACTGCTGAGATTAGCTTTATTCAAAAGTTATAACAGTTTGAGATGACACCTCATTGTATTTCAGTGTTTGGAGAGTTTTACAGGCAATCAACAGTAATTCCCTTCTAATGAAACAGAACCACCCAGCGCTCATTTTGCATTTTTTTTTTATTAACCCTTGAGGACCAGAGGGATGTCTAATGTAGAAATCAAAGGATTTTTAGGGTAATCTATGGGACGTTTAGCATTCTCAAATAGACAGAATAGACAGCTGTAAGAGGAATAGCCTCATCTGTCCCCATCAGGGAGGGACACAGTTTGGGAAAAGGGTCCGGAGCATAGAAGAAAGGGCTGGAGGCCTTAAATTTAATGGGAGAGTCTGATGATTGGTGAATTTTGAACAGTAGTACGTTTTATATATATGAGTAGTGAGACAATGATATACTATGTATCTATTTCATCTTGAAAAGGCCCCAGACAAGAGGGACGAAACACGTTGATGTAATTCCCTGTATGCAGTGGCGTAACAATAGGGGTCGCAGCGGTCGCACCTGCAACCGGGCCTGTCACTCCAGGGGCCCAGCCACCGCCTGCAACCCCCTCGCCTGCAGCAGTCACTTACCTGATCTCCCACTCGGCACACCGCTGTAGTAATACAGTGTGCTGGGAGATGACATCATCTAGTAATACAGAGAGCTGGGAGATGACATCATCTAGTAATACAGAGCGCTGGGAGATGACATCATCTCCCAGCCTCTGCATTACTACAGTGGCGAGTGTAAAGACACTCCGCTAGACCACCAGGGAATGGAGGTAGGGGCAATGTGAAGATGAAGGGGACATTGTGGAAGGGGGCATTGTGGAGATGAAGGGGGCATTGTGGAAGGGGCATTGTGGAGATGAAGGGGGCATTGTGGAGATGAAGAGGACATTGTGGAAGGGGGCATTGTGGAGATGAAGGGGGCATTGTGGAAGGGGCATTGTGGAGATGAAGGGGGCATTGTGGAGATGAGATGAAGGGGCATTGTGGAGATGAAGGGGCATTGTGGAGATGAAGGGGGCATTGAAGGGGGCATTGTGGAAGGGGCATTGTGGAGATGAAGGGGGCATTGTGGAAGGGGCATTGTGGAGATGAGATGAAGGGGGCATTGTGGAGATGAAGGGGGCATTGTGGAAGGGGCATTGTGGAGATGAAGGGGGCATTGTGGAAGGGGCATTGAGGATGAGGGGGCCTATGTGGGCGGAGGGCCCCATGGCAATTCTTGCACCAGGGCCCGGTGGCTTCTAGTTACGCCTCTGCCTGTATACACCCAGAACTGATTGGTGGCTCCAGAATTATATCGGCAAGGGTATCAGGAAGGGTATCGGGAAGGGTAGCTTGATTTAGCAGAGACATGTTGAAAACAACGGCTTTGGATTGAAGACGTCATACGTGAGAGGCTGCCAGGCCTGAAGGTCTGCAAGGAGCAGGTTTTGGTGCTGGAGGAGACATGGAAGAAGGTAATAGTGGTGACGTTATCTGTGCTTTATCTTTTACCCCGCGGTTACCCACGCACCCTGTCGGCTGACTCTACTACTTGTACAGTTACTTTTGGTACTTTCCTCGGCTTCGTTACTAACTACATATAACTCTGCTTTGACAGCTATCTGCATTGCGTCAGCAGCACGCTACTAAGTTGCCTATATTAACCTCTTGAATGCTGGCTATCTGTTTTGCTGGTGACAATATTGTCTATATATGGTGGGAAAAGCAAATACACAAAATATTGATGCACATCCAAATATTCATTAACCCTTTACTCTGCGGCATTATGCCTACAGGTCACTATTATATTAAAGATGAGGATTTAGTCACACCATATGTCCATAGAATGCTAAGCTTGCCACCAACGCCAAGGTACCTCATTTATGGCAAGTACCTAACCTTAAAGGGATAGTAATACTTTATTATTACTATCCCCCATATTGTAGATATTTGCAAAATAATTTAATAGCCCCCAGGTTCATCTCTCAGACCTTTATGGTTTGAGAGATAACTGAAGGCAAAGTTCCCCCTCCCTCCCCCTTCCCTGAAGTTAGAGTTGTACTGACTGCAGGGATATCCGGTCTGACTTTCATCATGCGGCTCTGCAGCAGAGCCGCGATTGCGTTAGTGACAAAGAATTATTTCGCTGAAACGGTTTTCTACATGTGCTTGCAAAACCAATCACACTGCAAACCAATCACACTGCAAACCAATCACAAGCCAATCACACTGCAAACCAAGCACATGTAGAAGACCGTTTCACTGAAATAATTATTTTTCACTAACGGGATTTCGGCTCAGCTGCAGAGCCGCAAGCCTGTCGTACGACAGCCTTCCCCTGCAGTCGGTACAACTCTGACTTCAGGGAAGTGGGGGGGGAGGGGGAACTTTGCCTACGGTTATTTCTCAGACCATAAAGGTTTAAGAGATGAACCTGGGGGATATTAAATTATTTTACACATATGTACAATAAGGGGCAGTGGTTCTCAACTCCTGTCCTCAGGACCCACTACCAGGCCAGGACTTAGGGATTTCTCTGCTAGAGCACAGGTGTGGTGATCAGAGTCTCATTCACATTGATTAACTCACCTGTGCTCTAACAAGGAAATCATGTGATCAGAGGCTCATTCACATTGATTAACTCACCTGTGCTCTAACAAGGAAATCATGTGATCAGAGGCTCATTCACATTGATTAACTCACCTGCGCTCTAACAAGGGAATCATGTGATCAGAGGGTCATTCACATTGATTAACTCACCTGCGCTCTAACAAGGAAATCATGTGATCAGAGGCTCATTCACATTGATTAACTCACCTTCGTTCTAACAAGGAAATCATGTGATCAGAGGCTCATTCACATTGATTAACTCACCTGCGCTCTAACAAGGAAATCATGTGATCAGAGGCTCATTCACATTGATTAACTCACCTGCGCTCTAACAAGGAAATCATGTGATCAGAGGCTCATTCACATTGATTAACTCCCCTGTGTTCTAACAAGGGAATCATGTGATCAGAGGCTCATTCACATTGATTAACTCACCTTCGTTCTAACAAGGGAATCATGTGATCAGAGGCTCATTCACATTGATTAACTCCCCTGTGTTCTAACAAGGGAATCATGTGATCAGAGGCTCATTCACATTGATTAACTCCCCTGTGTTCTAACAAGGGAATCATGTGATCAGAGGCTCATTCACATTGATTAACTCCCCTGTGCTCTAACAAGGAAATCGTGTGATCAGAGGCTCATTCACATTGATTAACTCCCCTGTGCTCTAACAAGGAAATCGTGTGATCAGAGGCTCATTCACATTGATTAACTCCCCTGTGCTCTAACAAGGAAATCGTGTGATCAGAGGCTCATTCACATTGATTAACTCACCTGTGCTCTAACAAGGAAATCGTGTGATCAGAGACTCATTCACATTGATTAACTCACCTGTGTTCTAACAAGGAAATCGTGTGATCAGAGACTCATTCACATTGATTAACTCACCTGTGTTCTAACAAGGAAATCGTGTGATCAGAGGCTCATTCACATTGATTAACTCACCTGTGCTCTAACAAGGAAATCGTGTGATCAGAGACTCATTCACATTGATTAACTCACCTGTGCTCTAACAAGGAAATCGTGTGATCAGAGACTCATTCACATTGATTAACTCACCTGTGTTCTAACAAGGAAATCGTGTGATCAGAGGCTCATTCACATTGATTAACTCACCTGTGTTCTAATAAGGAAATCGTGTGATCAGAGGCTCATTCACATTGATTAACTCGCCTGTGCTCTAACAAGGAAATCATCAAATCCTGGCCTGTTAGTGGGTCCTGAGGACAGGAGTTGAGAACCACTGATATGGGGGATAGTAATAATAAAGTATTACTATCCCTTTAATATGCTTTGTCTTATGAGCTGATTATCTCCTACTTTAGGCATTTATTAACCATAATTTACTTAATCCTGAGAGCTGAGTCTTTGTCACCTTTACTCATTAATAGAGAAAGTCTCTCTGAGACGCATTATATAGTGTCCTAAAGACCTGGACTGGAATTATATATGGTAGGACACAAGATGTTACGTTCAGAGGATTATTCCGGATAGTTCCATCATGTACTTATGTGTTCTTCTGCTAGAAGTGGTTTTATATATTTTGATTTTTTTTGATCAGTCTTTATACTGCCGGGCCCAGATTAGGGGGGCTGTTAGTTAGCTCTGGGACGCCTCGGGTATCGGTTTTAGCAGGCGTAATGAGGGATGGCGGTGTCTGTGTGGGGACTCCAATGCGGGATCATTGTGTGTCTTCTTCGGCATATGTTACATCCTATATAATAATTCGCTAAATCGTGTGTAACGCCGTGACCTGCGCACTACACACTGCTGCGCGTGCTGCAGTAATGCACAGTAGAGACTGCCCGCGCCACGTCTGATACAGAGCTGGGCGCTCCGAAGGAGCTCTGTATCAGTCATGGCGCGGGCAGTCTCTACTGCGCGTGACTCGCCCGCGACCGGGTGGCAGTGGCACTGTGTCCTGTGTAACGGGCTGCTCAACTTGTTTGTAATAATTACATTTATTATTTTGATACTACATCAATACATTTTTATACAGGTTTATGAGATATTCCTTTTTTCTAATTGTGTATATGAAAAATAAATTAAGATGCAATTGTTCTATAGTTTATTTACAATAAGAACACATATATTACATTTACTACTTTTCAAAAGGAGTCATTTTAATTACTTGAAAAAGGAAAAACATTTTCAGACAAGTTGCAGTCCGCTTGTATAAAACGTAACAGAAAAATAACTGATTACCATCTAAACAGGCTGGCAAAGACACAGACTCTCTCGTCTTTAATTTGTATCCGTTTCTCTAGGTTTTCCCAATTTCCAGATCAGTTTTGGGTGAAGTATTTTGGCACATTCACAGCATCCCGGGCATTTATCAAAGATAACTGCTTCAGCTTTTAGCAATACAAATGATTTAATTTTGAGTTAAACGGTAAACCGTGCCATCTATTGCAGAGTTATATATCGTGTTGGACAGAGTCCTGCATTGACAAGTTGTCATTGACATTCGGGGGAGTTAAAAAACGACAGCCAATGAGAATCAATCTTCTGATGCTTCGCTGCTTTAAATACCAACAGAGCAAACAAACAGCCTTAAACAATACAACAGAAAACCACATATCAATTACACTAAACGCTCCAGCATTTTTACTTCACAGCCTGCAACATCCGCTGAGTAGTATTCAAACCCACTGCAGGAGCACGATAATGGCTCTGCATTGTTCTTCAGCATCTGCCACTTCGATAAGAGCTGCCTGCGCTCACCAGATAAAGGAAACGGGCAGACTTAGCATTGTCAGTTGAAATTTTCTTGGGTTTCCAAAAGAACTTCTATTAAGCCCAATGACCCCAATTGAATATTAATTAGCTAATTAACAGATTTATTGTTTCCCATAATTTCTGGAGAGTAATTTTTTTTTTTCCAAGTGCCATTTTATTTATTTATTTTTGGTGCTTCTGCTTTGCGTATAATTGAATCTCTGCCGCTGCCAACAGTTTGCTCCGTCTTCTGGAAAAGTAAATGAGAGGAAAGAAAATTAGAGAAATGGGAAAAAAAAGAGATTTCATTTGGATGAATGATTTGATATCCCCCCTTTCATTATTTTGTAATGTGCTCTTAGAACAGTGGTGGACCATGTGAGTCCATCCAGCTGCTGACAGAGGCCCAATCCCACCGGTCCTCACCAACCTCTAGTTGTGGGGAATGATGGAAGTTACAGTCTGGCAGTAGCTGGAGAACCACACATGGCTCAACGCTGTTTTAGAATGTGATGGTATCTTCATTAGGATTACGGCTAATGCTCACAACAGGTCAGTGGCCCATATTCACAAAGAAAGTGGTGACATTCCGAAGCAAACCAACTCCAGGACGGATTTTCCAGTACTCAGAGTAGGTAACAGCCAAGAGCTCCAAATTTTGAGGGGAGATGTCTGAAGAGAGGGCCACACCCACCCTTGGATGCAAGAGATATTTCTAACGCATCTGTTACACACAGTAATGATATAGATACACCTGACTGCTGTGTGATGGACTCCTACCTAGGTAAGTGCTTCTGTTACACACAGTAATTATACAGATACGCCTGACTGCTGTGTGATGGACTCCTACCTAGGTAAGTGCTTCTGTTACACACAGTAATTATACAGATACGCCTGACTGCTGTGTGATGGACTCCTAACTAGGTAAGTGCTTCTGTTACACACAGTAATTATATAGATACACCTGACTGCAGTGTGATGGACTCCTACCTAGGTAAGTCCTTCTGTTACACACAGTAATTATATAGATACACCTGACTGCTGTGTGATGGACTCCTACCTAGGTAAGTGCTTCTGTTACACACAGTAATTATATATATACGCCTGACTGCTGTGTGATGGACTCCTACCTAGGTAAGTGCATCTGTTACACACAGTAATTATACAGATACGCCTGACTGCTGTGTGATGGACTCCTACCTAGGTAAGTGCTTCTGTTACATACAGTAATTATATAGATACACCTGACTGCTGTGTGATGGACTCCTACCTAGGTAAGTGCTTCTGTTACACACAGTAATTATATAGATACACCTGACTGCTGTGTGATGGACTCCTACCTAGGTAAGTCCTTCTGTTACACACAGTAATTATATAGATACACCTGACTGCTGTGTGATGGACTCCTACCTAGGTAAGTGCTTCTGTTACACACAGTAATTATATATATACACCTGACTGCTGTGTGATGGACTCCTACCTAGGTAAGTGTCTCTGTTACACACACAGTAATTATATAGATACACCTAACTGCTGTGTGATGGACTCCTACCTAGGTAAGTGCTTCTGTTACACACAGTAATTATATATATACACCTGACTGCTGTGTGATGGACTCCTACCTAGGTAAGTGTCTCTGTTACACACACAGTAATTATATAGATACACCTGACTGCTGTGTGATGGACTCCTACCTAGGTAAGTGCTTCTGTTACACACATTAATTATATATATACACCTGACTGCTGTATGATGGACTCCTACCTAGGTAAGTGCTTCTGTTACACACATTAATTATATATATACACCTGACTGCTGTATGATGGACTCCTACCTAGGTAAGTGCTTCTGTTACACACAGTAATTATATAGATACACCTGACTGCTGTGTGATGGACTCCTACCTAGGTAAGTGTCTCTGTTACACACACAGTAATTATATAGATACACCTGACTGCTGTGTGATGGACTCCTACCTAGGTAAGTGCTTCTGTTACACAAAGTAATTATATAGATACACCTGACTGCCGTGTGATGGACTCCTACCTAGGTAAGTCCTTCTGTTACACACAGTAATTATATAGATACACCTGACTGCCGTGTGATGGACTCCTACCTAGGTAAATGCTTCTGTTACACAAAGTAATTATATAGATACACCTGACTGCCGTGTGATGGACTCCTACCTAGGTAAGTGCTTCTGTTACACAAAGTAATTATATAGATACACCTGACTGCCGTGTGATGGACTCCTACCTAGTTAAGTGCTTCTGTTACACACAGTAATTATATAGATACACCTGACTGCCATGTGATGGACTCCTACCTAGGTAAGTCCTTCTGTTACACACAGTAATTATATAGATACACCTGACTGCCGTGTGATGAACTCCTACCTTGGTAAGTCCTTCTGTTACACACAGTAATTATACAGATACACCTGACTGCTGTATGATGGACACCTACCTAAGTAAGTCCTTCTGTCACACACAGTAATTATATAGATACACCTGACTGCAGTATGATGGACTCCTACCAGGTAAGTGCTTCTGTCACACACAGTAATTATATAGATACACCTTACTGCTGTATGATGGACTCCTACCTAGGTAAGTGCTTCTGTTACACACATTAATTATATAGATACACCTGACTGCTGTATGGTGGACTCCTACCTAGGTAAGTGCTTCTGTTACACACAGTAATTATATAGATACACCTGACTGCTGTATGATGGACTCCTACCTAGGTAAGGGCTTCTGTTACACACAGCAATTATATAAATACACCTGATTGTTGTATGACAGTCTCCTACCTAAGTAAGCACTTACAGTAATTATTATACACCTGACTGCTGTATAATGGGCCCCTACCTAGGTAAATGCTTTAGTTACACACATGTCACGATAATCGGGCAAAGAAGGACAGACACAAAGATAAAATATAGCCACCTTTATTTATTATCACTGCAATAATGGTAGAGCCCACACAGAACCTCAGACATATGCAAAGAGGACCCAAGTTCCCTCCGGAGCTGCACACTGTGCTGTGCACTGCAATACTCAAGATCTCGAGACTAGGGAGGCAGCTCAAGTGGGACAACAGAAGAATGGTAGAATATGTGTAAGTCACCACTTGGTCTGTGAATGGAGGCAACAGAAATTGAGAGCAGACCAGAGCCAGGAGATACCGAGACTACAGGTCAGGCAAGCAGGTAGTGTAGGGAGCGAGTAGGCAGCCAGAGTCACAGGTCAGACAAGCCAGGGACTACATGGAGTGAGAGTAACCAGGCCACTGCTCAGGCAAATGGAGACTATGCTGAGCGAGTAGGAGCCAGGGCCATGGGTCAGGCAAACCGAGGACTACAAGGAGCAAAAGGAGCCAGGCCCATTGGAAAGGCAAACGGAGGCTACACTGAGCAGGTAGTAGCAAGGACCACTGATCAGGCAAGCTGGGGTCATGCACAGAGCAAGTAGTCAGCCAGAGCCAAAGGTCAGAATGGTTGTGGGTAGTCAGACAAGCCGGGGTCATACACAGAGCAAGTAGTCAGCCAGAGCCACAGGTCAGAACCAATGTAGGTATTCAAACAAACCTGGGCCATACACAGAGCGAGTAGTCAGCCAGAGCCACTGGTCAGAACCAATGTGGGTAGTCAGACAAGCTGAGGCCATACATAGAGCAAGATTCTTAGGCAAACACGGGTCACAACGGAGAGCAAGATTAATGAGCAGGAACACCACATAAGGGCATAATAGGGGAATCCAGCATTGGACCCCTTGCTCACAGTGCTTAAAGAGATCAGCTTCACCTCTCTGATGAGGCCCAACAAGGTTGAAACATACATCTGGGTTGGCTGTTTCTCTTGTTCAGAGAGGAATTGCCTGGCATTTCCTGGTTAGACTGCTGTAATGGCAGGACCAATATGATATGCTTTAGGATATTTCCTTTCTGTGAAAGGCACTAGTGGACTAAAAGGGACTGCACCCTTGGTAGGATACCATTCCTATAGAGCCTGCAAATTTGTATTTTAGGCTCGTTCCTAATTAAGTGTCTCTGACTCCCAATCTACAAAGATAAAGTATAACCACCTTTATTTATTATAACAGCAATGATGGAAGAGCTCACACAGAACCCCAGACATATGCAAATAGGACCAAAGGTCCCTCAGAGCTGCACACTGTGCACTGCACTACTCAAGATCTCGAGACTAGGGAGGCGACTCAAGTGGGACAACAGAAGAAAGGTAGAATATGTGTAAGTCACCACTTGGTCTGTGAACAGAGGCAACAGAGAGTGAGAGCAGACCAGAGCCAGGAGACACCGAGACTACAGGTCAGGTAAGCAGGTAGTGTAGGGAGTGAGTAGGCAGCCAAAGTCACAGGTCAGATAAGCCGGGGACTACACGGAGTGAGAGCAACAGGCCACTGGTCAAACAACAGGAGACTATGCTGAGCAAGTAGGATCTACGGCCACGGGTCAGACAAACTGAGGACTACAAGGAAAGAAAATAACCAGGCCCACAGGAAAGGCAAACGGAGGCTACACTGAGCGGGTAGTAGCCAGGGCCACTGGTCAGGCAAGCTGGGGTCATACACAGAGTGAGTAGTCAGCCAGAGTCACAGGTCAGAACCATTGTGGGCAGTCAAACAAGCTGGGGTCACACACAGAGCGAGATTCTCAGGCAAACACAGGTCACAACGGAGTGCAAGATTAACGAGCAGGAACACTACATAAGGGCAATGATTTCCAGGCCCAAGAAGGTTAATAAAGGAGCAGAAGGAGGCGGGACCCAATTAGGCCACCCAGAATAAGCCCATAAACAGGTATCCGTGCTAGTGCCTGTTACCTGATGTCAGCAATGAGGAAGTGGCCAGCGGCTATGCCGGCTGGCGGCCATACAGAGGTAGGAAGCACAGGAAAACTTAGCCTCTAATGGAGACTGTGATAACACAGTAATTATATAGATACACCTCACTGCTGTATGATGGACCCCTACCTAGGTAAGAGCTTCTGTTACACACAGTAATTATATAGATACACTTCACTGCTGTATGATGGACCCCTACCTAGGTAAATACTTCTGTTACATACAGTAATTTTATGTCAAGCACGGACGCTTCACATTATGCTATAACCTTCTCCTCTGCATCCCTCAGCAGCAAAGAAATCTTTATTTGCTGCTGAGGGATACAGACCTTACCTGCTTACCTGACCTGTAGTCTCGGTGTCTCCTGGCTCTGGTCTGCTCTCGCTCTCTGTTGCCTCTGTTCACAGACCAAGTGGTGATTTGCACGTATTTTACCAGTCTTCTGTTGTCTCAGCAGCAAAGAAATCTTTATTTGAACAGTACAAATAAACAAGAAAACACTTGTCGGTTCCTCTATCCCATATTCCACCAATCATATAACATCCAGTTCATGGAACTGAGGTGCAGCAACTTCCTCTTCCTCTTTATTTGCTGCTCCCTCAACCAAGTACAGTGTGTTATATAACATTCTTGAATGTATCGCTTTATGTATTTGATTGTTCCTTTTTGTCCCTTAGTTTCTATGTTCTCAGGGGTTTTTACTTTACTTTATTGTTTGTATCTTTATGTATTTCTACTTATATTTGTATTTACTTTTAGTGTGGAGTTATTTACTTTAGTGGGAAGTTATACATGCTGTTAGTGGGGTTTACCTCTTATTTGTGTTTATGTCGTATAGATTATTAGTGTTCCATTTCCTTTGGAGGGGTTTTGCTTTGCCCGATCAGTCCTTCTGGCTTGTGTCTCGGTAGTTTTAATCTGTTTCTGGCCAGTGGAGTGAGTGCAGGCGCAGCCTAAGATGCCTGTGGTTTGGCACTAGGTCTCAGGGCTGTTTGGGGCTGTCCGGTGGCCATTTTGCTTACACAGGCACAGTGGCTGTTCAGTGGCCATTAAAGGAATTAAGACTGCTAGCTTGTGCATAAGTGGAGGCCGTTCGCCGACCATTGGGTGATACAGTCTCGTTTTCTGCACAAGCGCAAGTTTAGCACAAGGAGATCTAGTGTTTTCTTCATAATTTGTGTGGATGTGCAGCACTGGATGGTTGCTTTACTGAATCATTCCTCAAGTAGTTATAATTTTAGTTTATTAGCATTTTTCAACATGTGCTTTACCATTATTTTGGGGGTTTAATAAGTGTGCTTATTTACTCATCTCTTGGCTTTCCCTTCATTAGTTTACTATAATTGTGCTCTATTTACAGACCTGGATTGGCCAGATATTATAAGCATAACAATTTCACTAAAGTGTATTGTACTTTGTCCTACAGAGACAAGCTTTCATTTGAAGTTACACATATTATCAAAAGCATATGTCTGGGATGTCTAATTCAGGGGATGACAGTGATAGCCCACAAACGTCAGCCATCAGAGATGATAGGGGGTGAGTTGGACATGGACCCTAGGGGTATAGGAATGGAAATACCTTTTAATGAACATTCAGTTTACTAAACTGATGGAGGTTTGGAGACCTCTGTGTCAAAAACCAAGAGCATGTTTATGAATTTTGCAATTCATTTTTTTCAGATTCATTTATGGATTCATTTATTTTGGATATGCAGAATATGACCCCTGTTATGGGGAATAATAATAATATTAAGACCCCTCTTAAGGGAAATGAGACTGATGACTCTAATGGGAATAATACCAATATTAAGACCCCTCTTAGGGTAAATGAGACTGATGAACTGAAGTGGAATAATACCAATATGAAGACCCCTCTTAGGGGAAATGAGACTGATGACTCGAAGGGGAATAATACCAATATTAAGACCCAACTTAGGGGAAATGAGACTGATGACTCTAATGAGAATAATACCAATATTAAGACCCCTCTTAGGGGAAATGAGACTGATGACTCGAAGGAGAATAATACCAATATTAAAACCCCACTTAGGGAAATGAGACTGATGACTCGAAGGGGAATAATATTAATATTAAGAACCCTCTTAGGGGAAATGAGACTGATGTCCCTAATGGGAATAATACCAATATTAAGACCCCTCTTAGGGGAAATGAGACTGATGAACCGAAGTGGAATAATACCAATATGAAGACCCCTCTTATGGGAAATGAGACTGATGACTGTAATGAGAATAATACCAATATTAAGACCCCTCTTAGGGGAAATGAGACTGATGACTCGAAGGAGAATAATACCAATATTAAAACCCCACTTAGGGGAAATGAGACTGACGACTCGAATGGGAATAATATTATTATTAAGAACCCTCTTAGGGAAATGAGACTGATGTCCCTAATGGGAATAATGCCAATATTAAGACCCCTCTTAGGGTAAATGAGACTGATGAACTGAAGTGGAATAATACCAATATGAAGACCCATCTTATGGGAAATGAGACTGATGACTCTAATGGGAATAATACCAATATTAAGACCCCTCTTAGGGGAAATGAGACTGATGACTCGAAGGGGAATAATACCAATATTAAGACCCCACTTAGGGGAAATGAGACTGATGACTCTAATAGGAATAATACCAATATTAAGACCCCTCTTAGGGGAAATGAGACTGATGACTCGAAGGGGAATAATACCAATATTAAGACCCCACTTAGGGGAAATGAGACTGACGACTCGAAGGGGAATAATATTAATATTAAGAACCCTCTTAGGGGAAATGAGACTGATGTCCCTAATGGGAATAATACCAATATTAAGACCCCTCTTAGGGGAAATGAGACTGATGAACCGAAGTGGAATAATACCAATATGAAGACCCCTCTTATGGGAAATGAGACTGATGACTCTAATGAGAATAATACCAATATTAAGACCCCTCTTAGGGGAAATGAGACTGATGACTCGAAGGAGAATAATACCAATATTAAAACCCCACTTAGGGGAAATGAGACTGATGACTCGAAGGGGAATAATATTAATATTAAGAACCCTCTTAGGGGAAATGAGACTGATGTCCCTAATGGGAATAATGCCAATATTAAGACCCCTCTTAGGGTAAATGAGACTGATGAACTGAAGTGGAATAATACCAATATGAAGACCCCTCTTATGGGAAATGAGACTGATGACTCTAATGGGAATAATACCAATATTAAGACCCCTCTTAGGGGAAATGAGACTGATGACTCGAAGGGGAATAATACCAATATTAAGACCCCACTTAGGGGAAATGAGACTGATGACTCTAATAGGAATAATACCAATATTAAGACCCCTCTTAGGGAAATGAGACTGATGACTCGAAGGGGAATAATACCAATATTAAGACCCCACTTAGGGGAAATGAGACTGACGACTCGAAGGGGAATAATATTAATATTAAGAACCCTCTTAGGGGAAATGAGACTGATGTCCCTAATGGGAATAATACCAATATTAAGACCCCTCTTAGGGGAAATGAGACTGATGAACCGAAGTGGAATAATACCAATATGAAGACCCCTCTTATGGGAAATGAGACTGATGACTCTAATGAGAATAATACCAATATTAAGACCCCTCTTAGGGGAAATGAGACTGATGACTCGAAGGGGAATAATACCAATATTAAAACCCCACTTAGGGAAAAGAGACTGACGACTCGAAGGGGAATAATATTAATATTAAGAACCCTCTTAGGGGAAATGAGACTGATGTCCCTAATGGGAATAATACCAATATTAAGACCCCTAATAGGGGAAATGAGACTGATGACTCTAAGGGGAATAATACCAATATTAAGACCCCTCTTAGGGGAAATGAGACTGATGACTCTAAGGGGAATAATACCAATATTAAGACCTCTCTTAGGAGAAATGTGACTGATGACTCTAATGGGAATAATACTAATATTAAGACCCCTCTTATGGGAAATGAGACTGATTACTCTAAGGGGAATAATACCAATATTAAGACCCCTGTTAGGGGAAATAAGACTGATGACCTGTCACGGTTTTTTGATGAACAGTCAGAACAGACTGGTACGGTTAAAATGACTTTATTGAAATAAAGATAACACACGTAGTTAGGCCTATGGGCCCACACAAACAGAGCTGAAATAATTCAGATATATACAGTAATAGCAAGCCAGTAATAGCAATGTATATGTGACAGATGACAATCTCTGGCAACGGTGGTTCTGGCTTGAACTTGACAGTCAGCAGGTAACACAGTCTGAGAACTGACCACAGGACCTTGATGGCAGGTGGTCCAAGAGAAGTGACTGGCACAACTCAGAGGAGCGAGGCAACACTGCTGGCACAACCCAGATGCCTGGGAGGTGCAGAACCCAGAGAAGCGAGGCAACACGACTGGCACAACCCAGACGCCTGGGAAGCCCAGAACCCAAAGGAGTGAGGCAACACTAACCCTGGCAATGGATGCCAATCACACCGAGATAACTCTCCCAAGTAAACCCTAGAATGCTAGGGGTGGATCGCAACACAGTGGAACACTTATATATGTCGGCAACCAGTGTCCCCTCTACTGAGGATGGTACAACGCAATGCTGGCTCTTGAGTCCAAGGCTACTGCAGATAGGAATATGCACAACCCTTCCTGGACTGTCCAGGTACACAAAGGGTCAATAGGTAAAGCCCTGTGATATACTGCAACTACCCAAGGGAGTGAGCCCAGCGCTGTAAAGGAGGTGGACACAGAGAGATCAGAGTAACACAGTCAGTGCAATGAACACTGTACCGGTATTTTGCGTGTGCATTCCGCCAACAGCGGACAATAGAGTAGCTACAGCATGAATGCTTAGCTAATGGTCAACAGAGAAATAGCGCCACACGTCACAACCGACTAGCGTAACGGCAAGCCACCGCAAGTATAGCAGGAGTGAAACGGAGGCCACAGGCGGTAGGCTATATACTCAAGGCAACAGTGTATCAATAAGCTTGACATGGAAACAGTCAGTACCAGAAGTGGGTCCTCAGCCAGATACGGTCAGCAATGGAGCGGGTTCTCAGCCAGAATCAGTCAGTACCAGAAGCATGTCCTCAGCCAAATACTGTCGTCAACTGAGCGGTTCTCAGCCAGAAACAGTCAGAAATGGAAGTGGGTCCTCAGCCAGATATGGTCGTCAACGGAGCGGGTTCTCAGCCAGATACGGTCAGCAACGGAGTAATCGAAGTACAGCAAACTTAGGAACATCGTCAGGCAAGTCAGGTCATACATAATCAGCAATAACGGAGCAGAAGTCAGGAACTAATACACCACAAAAGGGCACCATAGTGTAGACATGACAGAGATTATAAAGGCTATCACTGGGCGGCGACAATGATACTGGCCAATCAGAAAGGTGATATGGAAATAGACTAGTCAGAATGTCGCCGCCTGCAGCCAAGAACACGGGAACCGTGATATGACCCTAAGGGGAATAATACCAATATTAAGATCCCTCTTAGGGGAAATGAGACTGATTACTCTAAGAAGAATAATACCAATATTAAGATCCCTCTTAGGGGAAATGAGACTGATGACCCTAATGGGAATAATACCAATATTAAGACCCCTCTTAGGGGAAATGAGACTGATGACCCGAAGGGGCAGGGGACTGATTCCTGGTCAGCTGATGATTCCCAGTCGCCTAAGGATGACCCCAAAATTAAATTTGGGGGTAAGCTCTCACCAAAAAGGAAACATATGAATGTGGGGGTTTTAAAATCTGTATTTGCTGTGAATACCACGGTTGGGGATGGTGCACAATCATCTTCCTTGAATTTGCCAAAACAGCGCAATATTGGCTTGTGCGACTCACATTAGAACCTCTTCTCAAGGGGAAAATGTTTTGAGAAAAAAAAGTACTAAATGGGTTAAACCCAATTCTTATTGCACATCCGTAAATGACGATAGTAAGCATGAGGTCTGGGTCCAATCCCTTTCTGAGGATGACTCCTTTATGGAGGAGAATAAAACAGGCAAATATAAAAATCAGGCTGAATTGGATTTCTTGAAGGATCTGACAAAAATCTTGGATGTGCAGGGAAATTGTCTGTTTTATCCTGAGGAAATAAAACATCAAGATTATCCGAGTGTCACCCATGGATTATGTAAGAAAATATATTGAAATGTGGGTTAGAAAATCTATGTAAAAAAATTCCAGAATGCCCTAGACCCACGATTGCCAATAGGAATTGTGAAACGCCTGAGATACCAAATTATTCCAACTCCTCAGTACATCTTGCAAAGACCCTAGAAAGGGCATTGACAAATCATTAAAATCTTCCCAGGACAAATTATTGGATGTCCTGGGCCCATTCACCAAAAATGTTGATTTGGCGGAAGAAGCCTTGCAAACAGACTCTCAGATGTGCAGGTACTTAGAGGATGGGTCCAAAGGACAACCTGTCTAGTGGGCAATACGAAAATGGCCTTAGCATCTGAAAGAAGGAGGTCTATCCTTTTTGAAAATGTACCCCACGTTGGCCAAGATGGCTTCTGCTGAACCTGGTCCTTCAGCACAGGGACAATTGTTTGGTGAGTCCTTTATTAAGGAATTGGGGAAGTTTGTAACTTCTTTCACAGCATTAGAAAAAGCGCAATCTTCCATGAAAAGAGTCTTTCATGGTAGAGTTTTTGGCAGGGCTGGGAGAGGAAGGGGTCGCTCTTCCGGTCAAGCAAGTCAGTTAGACTTACGAGGTCAGGACAATAATGTCCCAATGTTCAGGGGCCAATCCTATCAGGATACACATACTACGAGACCCTTCTTCTTTCAAAGGGGAGTCCATGGAGAGTTAGAAGTCACAGAGGACAGTTCAGGTCAAGTAGTTACTCAAGTAAGTGTAATTTGCAAAACCCTTTCTTTTCAGAGGAAAGTGGGAGGCAGACTCTCCTATGTTTCCCATCTGTGGGCTCAGGTTACATCAGATCAATGGGTGTTGCAAACTGTTTTTTTTTTACGAGGATCCTGTTCAGTTGCTTGTACCAAATCCCTTCAAATTTTCCAGGGAAGACGAATGTATCTTTGATTCAGAGTTGGCTCTCAAAGGGGCCATAAAACAAGTCCCAATGAATTCTCCAGCATTTGTCAGCAAAGTTTTCCTGGTTCGAAAAAGGGGTCAGGTGTCAGGCCTCTGCAAGCTGAACAATTTTGTGTTGTACGGACACTTCAAGATTCAGGGAATTAATTATCTAAGTGATCTATTGCTTTCTTTCTATTGGATGGTCAAGAGAGACCTGAAGGAAGCATGTTTGACTGTACCGATTGTGCCCCGTCACAGAGATTTCTCCAGTTCTTTGGGAAAGAGGAGAAGTGGCAGTTCAATTGCCTTCCTTTTGGACTCTCCTCAGATCCTTGGTGCTACACAAAGTTTGCTTAAGGAGAAGGGGTGTCCGAATGATTATTTATTTGAATGATATGCTCATCATGCCTCAGTAATAGGGAACTCTTCAGAAACACATCAAGTGGGCCATTCATCTGTTGATGGATCTGGGTTTTCTCATAAATTGGAAAAAGATGGAACTCATTCCTACCAAGAGGCTGGAATTCTTGAGCTTCATAGTGGATTCATAACTTCAGTCACTCAGTTTACCAAAAACCTAGGTGAAACTGATTCAGAAGGAGAGTCAATTCATGCTAAGGAAGGATTGGATCTCACTTTGGATGTTAGCCCAAATAGTGGGTCTATTGTCTGCCTCCATCCAACCAATCTTCCCGGTCCCTCTACATTACAGGGCGTTGCAGAGACTAAAGGCTTTTCATCTTCACAGATACAGATCTAGAACTTTTATGGTGGCTGAAACATCTAGATGCTTTGAATGTTATCAAAGAACCAGATGCCAGCCTTTTAGGTTGGGGGCAAGAGAGGGAGATGTTTCAACCAGAGGTAAATGGTCTCCTCAGGAGTTGGATCTGCGCATAAATTGTCTGGAGCTTTTGGCAGGGTCGTTTGCCCTGAAAATGTTTGTGAAAGACAAGATACATTGTTATCTATATATATAAAAGAGAAAGGATCATTGCATAATTTATGTCTCCTCAGGAGACACACACACCCAGGGGTGGCAATAAGGAGGGGTTACTGTTTCCATTGGGTGATTCAATGGGGGCGTGATGAGCTTGCAAGGCAATGTAAAAGCTCACTAGGACAGTGCCCTCGCACCCAGGGTGCAATCTCTTTTAGCTCACAAATGTCAAACACAGAGAAGAAATTTTCTGAAGTATATCATACAGGTCCTTCCCTGAGCAAAGAAAACAGCTAACCCCAGACATATGCTTCTGCCTTGTGGGGCCTCATCAGTGAGGTACAGCTGATCCCGCTTCTTGTTTTAGAGGCATCTGCGCCATCAGTCCCTTCCTGTTACATTAATGTACAATGCAGCGCCTCCTAGAGGAGACCGCGACAGACAGCTCAGGGGCACAGATGTGTCTAAGCCAAGATGTTTGCCCTTCAGTCTCAGAAGAAGTAGCATTTCTTAATAATGCTGTACTTAAGCTGGATAATAGTACTATTTCTAATCTTATCGCTATATGACTAATTATTGGGGGGGGGGGACTTTATTTGGGATGATAGTTCCGCTTCCAGGAACAAAGGGAAGTTGAACACATGATAATTTAAAGGGTTATATAGGCTCATGATCTGCCTTCTCCAATTAAAAAAAAAATGTGACCAACTGTCATTTCCACCTCTATATACAGGACATGCAGGCATGGTGAAGATTGTGCATCTTGAACCAAGGCCAAGAGCAACCTTTTGAGCGGCCGTTAGGATGTTCTTCTCTTACTAAGGTTGTGGGGTTACTTTTAGTACATGTTCATTCTCTTTGAATGGTTTGAACCTTTTGGATGCTGTAGAGGTCTTCAGCATCCAAAGTGTTAACCCTTTCAGAGGGGTACGCAACACATTGCAGAGCAACACTGAAAGGGGTAAACAATCTGGTTAACATTTTCTCCACCCACTTTTTTTTTTTCCTTGTCAAAAACTCACATTTTCTAAAACTTTGCTGCCACTGCTAATATCCGGATCATGATAGTACAACTTGACAATTGCAGAAGTTCAATTGGCTTTAGCAGAAGCAACTCAAAGAGATTTTGACATTTATGCGGATAACAAGATCCAGCTGTCACCTGTAAGTGTGTTGATCTACTTTAAGTACAGTTACCTGTGATGCCGTTCCCAGCAATCTGCCCTGTTTCTCCTGTATATTATCACCAAACAAAAACTAGATTTTTACTCTGATCTCATGCTGTCATTGCCACATTAGTAGAAATTAAATGCCCCCGTGATAGGTAGGTTTGTACTGTTTGATTATAATTTGAGATTTCCTCATCTTTCAAGAAAAAACTAAAATTCCATTTATATTATTTCCATATTTGCTTTCGACAGGCTGTGACTGTCACATCAGGTATAAATAAATCAATTTTCTCCAATTGACCTTTATTCTGTGTCTACACAAATAATATGCACAAAATTATAAGGTGCCAGGAGAAGTGTCACATTGTGTTACATTGTTACGGACTGATCCAAAACGTATTTGCTGTCAGCTTGTTATAAGTGTCATTGGGGGGGAATTTAGGAACCTTCCAGAGCAGTTCGTTCTATACTTATGCATTGTTATTAACCATTTAAGGACTATTGCATTCCTTTATCAAAGGGGCACGGAATCTGTGTCAGAGTGAGAATTTGTTTCTGAAAACCTTTGAGGCTCAATAAACAGAATTTTGGTTTCAGAAGCTTTAGACCTTTTTCTTTTCTCCCAGACTGTGATTAGGAAGTGTGCACCAATATCAGGGGGGAGATTCACTAAGCAGTGATAAAGAGGAGATGACTTCTCCAGTGATATCACTTCTCCAATTCCTATGTTATTCTATGGAGCCTATACACTAAGAATTCTTCACCTCTGGAGATCGTAGTGATTAGGCTCCACAGAATAACATAGGAATTGGAGAAGGGATATCCACTTTATCCCCTCTTTATCACCACTTAGTGAATCTCCTTCATGTGTCTACTCTGTACCAATCCAAATGTTGCAAAGTGGCTACTTACACTTAGGTGAATATGTAAATGTTCTTGAACATTAAATATCCAGGATCCCACAATCCGGTGTTTTTTTGTCAAGAGCAGGATTAAGGCAAATTAGATGGAAGGAAATTAAATCAAATTTACTTCTGAAATATAAATAAAAATCGAATGAATGGCATGTGGGTAATTGACTCAATCTTTACACCGACACGGGCCTGAATACATGACTCTCCAATATGGACAGTTCTTCCGTCCATATAAAAGAGGTCTTAGAATCCTCAACAGGTGGACTATCAAAAATCCGCTACCTCTACACAACTGTATTCAAAAACTTTTCTCCTTGGATTGTTTTGTACCCAGTCTCTCCTTATCAGAAATGGAGCCCTGCTGAGAGGAGGAGAAGGTATGAGGTAACATGCTTAGTGTTCCCTCCCACTGCATCAGTGATATAAGGGAAGGAGATACATGAACTCTTCCTCCTACTTTGCTCCTAGAGCTGTGTGCCCAGTTGGTGCAGAGCCCTGCTGGGAGGAGGAGGAGGAAGCAGATAATTGCTCTCTACAGAGGGATTTATATAACATGGTAGATTGGGCAAACACATGTAATATGAAGTTTAATGTGGGGAAGTGTAAAGTCATGCATTTGGGAGGAAACAATCCCAAGGCTACTTATGAACTTAATGGGATCATTTTAGGGGACTCGTTGCTAGAAAAAGACCTGGGTATCCTTGTCAGCTACAGACTTGGAAACAGTGACCAGTGTCAAACAGCAGTAGCAAAGGCAAACAAAGTCCTGTCTTGTATAAAAAGAGGTATTGAGGCAAGAGTGGA
The DNA here is from genome assembly GCA_037306005.1 of Rhinophrynus dorsalis. Lineage (NCBI taxonomy): Eukaryota > Metazoa > Chordata > Amphibia > Anura > Rhinophrynidae > Rhinophrynus > Rhinophrynus dorsalis. Next base: position 505,248,343 of record CM074722.1, on the reverse strand, counting down.
TAACATTATTTTGCCATTATACAAATCATTGGTAAGACCTCACCTTGAGTATGCAGTGCAATTTTGGGCACCAGTTCTGAAAAAGGATATACTAGAACTAGAGAGGGTACAGCGGAGAGCAACAAAATTAATTAAGGGAATGGAGGACTTGACGTATGAGGAACGACTAAACAAACTTGGTTTATTTACTCTAGAGAAAAGACGACTAAGAGGAGACCTTATCACATTGTACAAGTATATGAGAGGTCAATACAAGGATCTCTACGGTGAGATATTCATTCCAAGGCCTGATCAGGTGACCAGGGGACACCCCTTGAGATTAGAGGAAAGGAGGTTTAGACTTCAGCAGAGGAAGGGGTTTTTTAAAGTAAGGTCTGTTAAATTGTGGAATTCTTTGCCCAAGAAGGTGGTTATGGCAGATACAATGGATACATTCAAGAGAAGATTAGATACATTTCTTTCAAAAGGGAGCATACAGTGTTATACTGTGTATTAGTAGGCAGATCAGGAAGGTCTGAAAAACTTATTTGGTAGCAGGATAGCTATACAGTTCTCATGTCACTAGGGTATGAGTGTAACGGTTTGTTTGACACACATACACAGTAGGTTTAGATAAAACACAGTTTTATTGAACAGTTGTAATAACAATAACCCTCATGGGTCCAGAAATATATCAGAAATATAGTACAGACACAGGACAGGTTACAATGAGGTATACCCACACGAGTCCAGTATATGCAAACAATACAGAATACAATATACTGACACAGGTCAGTCAGTTTTCGTGTGATACTCAAGTTAGGCAGCACTAAATGGGTTACTATTAGGCCAGGAGGACTGACAGGCCCTAATAGCACAAGGCCCTTTAAGAAGCTCAGTCTCGAAGAGACAGCACAATATCGAGTAACGCCCAAGCAGTAACGGACACCAGAGCAACTTGTTGTCTGCCATAGCAGAAACGGAGACCAGAGCAACTTGTGGACTGCCGTAGTAGTAACGGAGACTAGAGCAACTTGTGGACTGCCGTAACAGTAACGGAGACTAGAGCACCTTGTGAACTGCTGTAGCAGTAACGGAGACCAGGGCAACTTGTGGACTGCCATAGCAGTAACGGAGACCAGGGCAACTAGCCCGGAGAGGCACCCAACCGGGGACTGCACGGTGGAAAGAACACACAGCAATGTTGCCTGGTCGACAGCGGAAACAACGGAGACTAGACTGCATAGAGAGACTGTCCAGAGACAGAGAGGATCCTGTCACAACCCCAACCGGAGACCGGCTAAGGCGTAGCAGGAGGGATACGTAATTGCAGGAGCCCAGCCCAGCCGGGTCGGTACACAGAGCAGGAACCCCGGCCAATCCGAGTCGGTACACAGAGCAGGAACGTCAGCCGGGCCGGGTCGGTACACAGAGCAGGAACGTCAGCCAATCCGAGTCAGTACAGAGAGCAGGGACGTCAGCCGGGCCGGGTCGGTACACAGAGCAGGAACGTCAGCCAATCCGAGTCGGTACACAGGACAGGAACGAGATGCAGAATAGTCAGACAGTCCGGGTCGGTACACAGGCAGGAACAAGATGCAGAGTCGTCTGGCAGGCAGGGTCGGTACACAGAGATCACACGAAATACAGGAACAAGCGCTGGTACGGAAACACCGGATAAGTGAGAAGGCCCAGTATTTAAGGACAAATACTGGGCGGGGACAAGTCACTTCAACCAATGAGTGAGATCAATAGAGGAAACTGACAGAATGTTGCCAGCATAGCACGGGCACGTGATAATGAGGCAAAGGTTGAACTTGATGGACTTGTGTTTTTATTCAACCTAATTTATTAATTTACTATGAGATAAAATATAATATAAGAACATGCTTAATGCTCCCTCACACTGCATCAGTGATACAATGGGAGGAGAGAATGGACCCTTCCTCCTAATTTACTCCTAGTGCATTGTGTATAGTTAGTAACCTGGTTACCATTTGCAAAAATAAAAACTGGCACAATTCTGGTGCAATCTAACTGCATTGTAGATAAAGCATACATTTCCCATTGATTTAAATGGGTCTTTTAAGCCCTTAACCCCTTCGCGTCCTGTGACGTACCCGGACCGTCACGCTGGTCGGGTACTTAAGGACCAGTGATGGTCCTGGTACGTCACATACTTTTACTCACCGTGCTCCTGCAGGAGGTGGTGAGTAATAATGGGGGCTGAAGTTGATTTCTCCAAGACCGGAGCGATCTCTTTCAGTCCTTCATTCAGCGTGCCGGAACACGTGATCAGTCACGTGGGACGTCACATCGAACTCGCCTATCTGGTCCTTAAAGGACCAGACACCCCGGGACCACTGGTCCTTAAGGGGTTAAATGCTATTGAGGTCTCCAACATATTGCCAAGCAATGTGCTGAAGATCCCTTTACTATTTAAAGGGATAAGATCCCTATTTAATTCTATAGCAACATTTACTGGCCCAATATAATGCATTGGTTTTCCCAAAAATGATTCCATTTTGCCTTCAGTTATGTATAAATATGTTTTTATTTTACATAAGGGAAAAACATGATAAACCTGTCAAGGGGGGCAGGGCTTTCATTGTTCTCATAGGAAGAAGATTGTTCCTTGCTGTTATCTGTCTGGTCTGTGGACCAGATTACACATCTGAGGGGAGGTGACTTACACTAGGTAAAAGGGGTGGGAGGGGGATACTTTATCATTCAATTACTCTTGTACTACAACTCTGACAGTATTGAAATAACACTCTCCATGGCCCAAATACTATGATGATTAATTGGAGCTTCTTTTATTATGAAACATTACTATTCCTTTAAATAGCATTTTTTAATATATTAAAAATATTTGAATTGAAGACCACAGCACTGAGTTTTGGACTCCTTCCACGTGGATACCTGAGCAGAGACAGGGACACATCTCTGCAAGCGTGTTTAGTTATTTGTGGGCATAAGCCCCCAGGTAACAACCAGCTTTGTGAGTATAATATATTATCTCCATATACACACTGGGGATGTTTGGATAACAGGCACTATTGGGCTCCCTCTTGTTTATTTCTCTTCATTAAATAATATTCCTCTGATAACCCGCATACTGTTAGTTAAGTTAATATAGATTTGGAAAATATATTAGCAAATTAACCTTTTGAATGCTATAGGGGTATGCAATGCATTGCAAAGGAATATGTTGTGAACGTCACTGAAGCTGAAAGGGTTAAGATTAAGCAGCCATAATAACCTTTCATCCACATTTCCTGTTAATTATTAATTATTATTTTTCAGTTCAGACTTCCCTGGAGTGGCAGATGGAGGCCTAAATAGTTGAAATGTGTCATGGGTAAAGGAGGAGGAGCCAGATGAATCTGATGGTTGCCTCGGATTGGCTTAGCTATGGGCAGGGGCAGGACTCTTGTTAGGACCTGCAGGCTCAGTCATTTTGCCTCAGTCTCAGGTTGAGCACACTGAGGTGGCATTCCCCTTCCTACCCCCCCAGTCTGTGCATTTTGTTTGAACATTTATTCTTCTTGACCTAGCTTTGGTGGGAGGTCCTTGCCAAGCAGGGTAAACTAAGGGATTCATATAATTGAGGCAATCGTACCCCTCTGGCACTGGATGGGTTAAGCCATTGTCCTTATGGGATGATTCAATCCAAAACGTGGCCATACCCATTGGGCTTGTGCTTAGTCAGCTGACGAGGTATTTTATTTATAAAATGTTTTACCCGGGAAGAATACGTTGAGATTTCTCTCATTTTCAAATATGTCCTGGAGAGTTTTTACAGTAAAAAGTTACATAATTACTAAAATAGAGAAACAATATACGCACACACACATACACATAAATATACACACACAAAAATGATATACAGTTACATATCGATTTTGTATAGGATGTATCAGTTATTTTTAGGCATATTAGACCAGGAGAAGATCTGATTTTTTTTTTCAGATTGGTTATTCCAGGATTGTGGAGCTCTGAAGGAAAAGGCAGATCGTCTGGCTTCTTTCTTGTAGCGTGGGATAATCCGTGAGTTATTAGCAGTGGAACAGAGGGTATAGTTAGTATAAAAATCTGGAGTGAGCATACTGCTCAGGTAGTCTGGTACCTTTCCAGAAAATTGGTTATAAACTAGGCAAGTGTCAGAATTCTGTCCTCTCCTGAGCCTGGTGCAGTACCTCACAGTGCCACTATCTTCCCTTGGTGCTGTTGTAGGATGCTGCACTCAAACTAAAGAGATCCGATTCTGTTCCCAGCTGGCCCTACCTTGCAATCACCTCCTCCCTATTTAGTTCAGTCTCTCCCCTTCCTCTGTGCCAGATTATACTGATCAGTTTCTTTTCTTTTGGGCCACTCTGAGTTCCATGAGCTAGCTTCACCCTGAGTTCCATGAGCCAGCTGTACCCCTGAGTTCCTGAGCCAGCTGTACACCTGAGTTCCGTGAGCCAGTTGCACCCCTGAGTTCCTAAGCTGGCTGCACCCTGAGTTCCATGAGCCAGCTGTACCCCTGAGTTCCATGAGCTGACTGTACCCCTGAGTTCCATGAGCCGGCTGCACCCCTGAGTTCCATGAGCCGGCTGCACCCTGAGTTCCATGAGCCAGCTGCACCCCTGAGTTCCATGAGCCGGCTGCACCCCTGAGTTCCATGAGCCAGCTGCACCCTAAGTTCCATGAGCCAGCTGCACCTTGAGTTCCATGAGCCAGATGCACCCCTGAGTTCCATGAGCCAGCTGCACCCTAAGTTCCATGAGCCAGCTGCACCTTGAGTTCCATGAGCCGGCTGCACCCCTGAGTTCCATGAGCCAGCTGCACCCTAAGTTCCATGAGCCAGCTGCACCTTGAGTTCCATGAGCCAGCTGCACCCCTGAGTTCCTGAGCCGGCTGCACCCTGAGTTCCATGAGCCAGCTGCACCTTGAGTTCCATGAGCCAGATGCACCCCTGAGTTCCATGAGCCAGCTGCACCCCTGAGTTCCATGAGCTGGCTGCACCCTGAGTTACTGAGCTAGCTGTACTCCTGACATCCTGAGCTGGCTGTACCCCTGAGTTCCATGAGCCGGCTGTAACCCTGAGTTACTGAGCTAGCTGTACTCCTGAGATCCTGAGCTGGCTGTACCCCTGAGTTCCATGAGTCAGCTTCACCCTGAGTTCTTTGAGCTGGCTGTAACCCTGAGTTACTGAGCTAGCTGTACCCCTGAGTTCTTTGAGCTGGCTGTAACCCTGAGTTACTGAGCTAGCTGTACTCCTGAGATCCTGAGCCGGCTGCACCCCTGAGTTCCATGAGCCAGCTTCACCCTGAGTTCCATAAGCCGACTGTACCCCTGAGTTCCATGAGCCGGCTGCGCCCCTGAGTTCCTGAGCCGGCTGTACCCTGAGTTCCTGAGCCGGTTGTACCCTGAGTTCCTGAGCCGGCTGCACCCCTGAGTTCCTGAGCCGGCTGCACCCCTGAGTTCCTGAGCCGGCTGCACCCCTGAGTTCCTAAGCTGGCTGATTCCCTGTGTTCCAGAGCTGGCTGATTCCCCTGTGCTCCTGAACTGGCTGCATTCCTATGCCTTCCTCCTGTGTTTCTGTGCTAGCTTTATCCCTGTACCCTGAGGCCCAGTTCCCTGTGCCCAGAGGCCCTGTTCCCTGTGCCCAGAGGCCTAGTTCCCTGTGCCCAGAGGCCCTGTTCCCTGTGCCCAGAGGCCCAGTTCCCTGTGCCCAGAGGCCCTGTTCTCTGTACCCAGAGGCCCTGCTTTTTTCTGTTTCATTGAATGTTTCATTGTGAATTACTATTTCATGTTCCTTGTATGCATATATATATATAATACATTTGTGTTCCCTTTAATTGTGTGTGTGTGTGCTGGTTTTCTTGATTTCTGCGTTCGAATTTATTTACGATTACTGCTGTGGTCAGCACCCCTTCCTGACCAGCATCCTCCCCATGACAGCAAGAAAGGCGAAGGGCACGTCTAGATTTGAATGTTAGCCACTTTAGTTCTTTAACCATATCACAGTGATGGGTAAGGTGATCATTTTTAAGGTCAGAGTCTGGTCTTGGACAAAAGTATTTGTTAGTTCATAAGCCGTGAGCTGGCAAGGACGCATTAATCAGGTTTGTCCCTTAAGCTGTATGTGTTTAATAACGTTGTGGCCTTTTATAACCCAAAAACTCTGAGTCTTGGTGTGTTTTGTTATGACAAGAAAGACAAAATCTTTCACCGTCTTCTAAAAAACATCTACTGAGATAAAATATCTGTTTGCAACATCATCTCTAAATTGTGTTGATTTTACACCATAGTAAATTGAAAGATATTTTATTGAGCTTGGAACGAAATAATTCTCATCAGTGAAAACTGAGATTTATACATTTATTCTTTTTCCCAAAGAAATAACACAATAATAATAATAATAATTTTCTCTTCTATTAGATAGAAATTAAAGTGGTTCCAAATGTAATAAGTGAACAAGTGGAGAGAATATTCAAACGTTTTTTTTTATTGTGCTTCATAAAAGACATCTTTAATATTGTAAGTTGGAATAGCACAAATAAAGCAAAGAAAAAAGTCTGTTATTTGGAGATATTTAGAATTAACCCTCTGAGTGTCAGAGAGGCGCCTAACTCATTGCTTTGCAATGCGTTGGGCAACCGTCTGGAACTCAAAGGGTTAGCCACTAATTGCAGAGGACCAGTGGGCGTACATTTGGCAGAATATTAGCTCTGCCACTCCATGAATAATTTGCATACAAAACACTTTATTTTGGCAATCTATGAAAGAGCTAAACAGTATTTGTGGCTTATCACACGCTAGCAGGAAGTGGGCTCCTCATAGCCATCTCATTAAATTCCATTGATGCATTACAATTTGAAACATGGCACAAGCTGAAATGACATTTAAAGGTGTCTGTGCTTAATTATGTTGCAAAAAATAATGTGGAGCTGCTTTATTCTTGGGGAATTTAGTTTTTTTTTGAAGTTTGTGTTGACTGGAGTCTAGACAAATATAATTCAGCTGTACTGATCCTCAAGTGACCCCCCCCCCCCACACACACACACATATCAAATTTGGGGGAGTCTCGATCATTGATAATTAATAGAATATTTGGTAATAAATAATGAGGAAGTATGTGAATTAGGTGAAAACAGGGCCTGCTTAACAAGAGGGCAGATGGCACTGAAACCCCAGGCCCCAATAATAACACTAGGCCCAATTCCATTAGGGTGACCACATATCCCGAATTGCTCAGGACAGGCCCTGATTTTCTGTGGGTCTCATGTCCCTGGCAGCCCCATTCATGGACAATACAAAGTCCCGGAATGAAGATTTCAAAACACAGAGTTCTAAACACTAGATGGAGAATTGTCCATTGCCTACAGTGACAGCAAGTGATGCCTTGGGCTACAAGAAAATGGATTCAAGACAGAGCTCTGAGAGACAAACCTGAGCCTTGTTCATGACATAAAACAGGAGCTGCAGTGCAGTAATGTTGCAGTGTAATGCTAGTCTAAGGTCTTGGGCATGATGTACATTTTCTTGTAGTCCACCACAGTCATTACCTTCTGTCACAGCAGTCAATGATCACACTCTGTGGTGAGCCAGACAAAGAGCAGGTTGCAATCTGATATCCAGTGATGTATAATGACCCCTTCTGCATAACCACCCTAGAGCTGTTCTCATATCCACAGTGTCCCTGAACGGCAGAATGAAAATGTGGTCAACTTAAATTCCATTAGTTGTGGGTGAACCACAGTGTACCATTACTCACCACACAAGGATGCATTCACCTAGTATCTGAACAGTTTTGCTTCTTTCAAAGGTCATCAACCAAAAAAAAAGAGTCAAGGTGCAAAGTTTATCTAGGTGTGGACTTTGAGAACCTTCTTACACCTCACCCACACCAACAATAAGCTCCCCATTGCACTTCACTTCTCTTACTTGCTTCTCCCCACAGCCCAGGATACCAATGACAACAAAACACAGTGATCCACAGAAAAAAATTCTTAAACTACAGGAACTTCAAACAGTAATAATGATTGTGGATAACTATATGATATACGGTACTAAAAATGAAATGCTAATGTCCTAATACCAGCATTTCTTTTCTTTGATGTTACTTCTCCAGGGACTAGGAACTATGGATGGGTGAAACATCCTGTTTTATGTTTGTGGGAATTTCTTTCAGAAAAGACAACATTTTTCCCTTTTTCAGAAAAGATTCCAGTGAATAGAAAAGTCATTAAGATGTTCCTCTTCCAGACCACTGACCGAGATGCCCGCGTAACTCTGAAGCTCCCCACTATGCACTAAAACCTGACCCTATCCCACAAGAAGTATCTGTATTTCTGAAGGTTAGCACTGGGGTTTGCCTTTTGATTTCTAATAATGAGGAAACGAGCTGAGAAAAACCACAGAAGAGAGTGGCGAAGATTACCCAATCTATGCATCTGCAATCAGCACCATACGTCCCACTTGACGGGCTCAGGCCTTTGTTGTCATGGTCCTAGCCTGTCCCAGCTCTCCCTGAAGAATGAGTCAGCTGAAAATATGGCTGTGTCACTCCCAGACAAGGAGAAGACTCAGGTTATTTTGAACTCTTCGTTTCTAACAAAAGGGCTTATAACTGATGTCTTGGGTTCACTCTGGAAGCAGCGATCCCTCCCTGATCAGGCCACCCTTATGAGGCAAATATGAAAAATCTTTATAGTGAAAAAACTGACCCCTTACCTTGCTACCTCGTAACCAAGGTTCTTTATGGTTTGGCAGCCATGGGTGGACACCACCATGCCTGATTATGATGTATAGGGGGTTTGATGCTCCTCAGACCCTTCGTCTACGGGAACTCCCTCAGGTTACACCCCAGAGGGTATATCAGACCCAGGTATCCATCATTTCTAGTTCCTCCTTCTGTTAATCCCTGAATGTTTTTTTTAAATTCTCTTTCTCTTTACAATACCATGAGCTCAGATCTTATGGATCTGGTATGCACTTTGCTCAATAAGTGGACTATGGACTCATTTCAGGTCTCATGCTATGATTATTTTTTTTCTCAATTGCTGCTATTGTGTTTCTAATGTCCTCTCTGTCCATGCTCTCCCCTTCTCTGTAAACGACATAAAACTTCTACAAACAAATTCAGTTATAAAGGGCTTATGGCTGACATACAAAAAGAGGTTGACATTTCAGAGATTAAAACATGTCTCACGCAAATGGAACAACATGTACACTACCTAGAGGGGGGACGGGAGGACTTTTCCACCCAATACCATAATGTGGAGCAACTTCTGCTGCAATAAGAAACCAATGAGCTATTGGTTTCCAGAATGCATGGATAGACAAAAGAGGGAGACAATCCAATATTCAAATAACGGGCCTTTCCTAGTCTGTTCCTACATTCCACCTCTGTGCCCCTCTGCAGACTCTGTTAGCCCAGATTCTACAAGATAACATCAGTTCTCCAAAACTGATTGACAGGGTTCATAGGGCACTGAAACCAAGTGGCCCATTGGGAGATTGTGCAAGATACATCATTTGTCGCATTCATAGGTTCGGTGACAAGTATTGATTAATGAAAAAGGAACCGGATAGTGCTCAGAAACATTTTGAGTACATGTTTCTCTAGACAGTAATTTGTCTTTTCATACTTTACAACTTCAGAGTCAGGTTACGCTGCTGAAGAACCATCTATGTGACCTCCAAATTAAGTTGCAGGGTCTTTTCCTTTTGGTGTGTTGAGGAGTGTTCATCCTCTTCGAAACATCTGGAAGACATGGATGATTGTTGCAAGACACTGGGTATAATGCTACAGACCCTTCCCTACTTCTGAGATCATTTCGCTGTCACTTGGACTACCTCAGAGAGAGTCCTGGATTAAAGCTGGAGGCTTCAAGCAAAAACACAGAAGGGATTTAACTGACCAGGGGGATACTACACCTGTCAATTATGTCTTGATATGTTTTAATTCATATCTGATCCTACTGGTGGTACCTATTTGGTAGGAATTTTCTGGTGGAATGAGGGGGAATGAATTCAGGCTGGAGGTACTGGTGGGCTGCTTCCAGCGCCCAGATAATTTAGGTGTCTCTGGAAGATTCTACTGTTACTACACCATTTTATGTTTATCACTTTCCAGTGGTCCTCAGGGCAGGGTAGCCTACAGTAGGGCTCACCCTTCTACATGATGTGTGAACAGGAATATCAGTTGAGAGTGGTAGGGTGAGCTCTGTTACCTTGGTGGAGGGTTAGGGGATGTTATTTACAGGATATTAATTTTCCTAGCGATTTAATTGATCAGTAGTAATACCTTTGTGTTTTTACAATGCAGGAATGAAAGTATCTTCTGGATTATGTCCTTGAGCTTCCTGATATCCTGTGGTTCCTTGTTTCCGTACATGCAATCAGGGTATTGAGAGTGAATGGCTCATTGGTTGCAAACCTCCCTTGGCCCCATTTTGATTGGCTCCCTTGCATCTGGCCACCTTCCTTTGACCATCTTGGCCATTCATTTCTCTTTGCCTTAGGCCTCCCCCCCTTGTCTGCTTTCCCTCTTGTTACTCAGTGACTTTGGCTATTTTGACATGATATATCATATATGTCTCCATTTCTGGGGATCATTGAAGTATTGGAGTGACCTGGTGGTGAGGTCTTATTCTGCTATTTAGGAGGAGGGGGAGTTTGTATTTATGATTGATAGGTGCATTCCACCTCATTGTCTTAGCTATTTGTTAGAGCCACTGCTTTAAACCTCAGGTGGTCCTCCTATTTCTGCCTCAAGTAGTCCCCCTAGCTCTACCTTCCGCTTTCCCATTCTTCCTTAGGTGTCTTATAAATGGAAATCCATGGCTGTCTAACTGCCACCCCCCACTAGTAGTGTTCTCTGAGTTTCCCATTGCTCTTTGCTTTGGGTTGTAACTTGTGCCTCTCTCCCCTTGGGGTCATACAGATACCACTTCTCCCCCAGTTACCTTCCTAGTCTCTGTTTTCTTGCTTCTGCCAGTAATATTCCCTTCTGTTTCCAGTGGACCCCACAAAGTATTGTACCTCCTTATACTGACTAACTATTGTGTTGGGATATGTTTTGTGTTCTTAATATGCTTAAGAGTGATTAGTGGGTTTGACTTTTATACTGAGGTTTCTTGCTTACACTTTTTATAATCATTTACTCATGGGTTAAATAGGAATTTTTCCTTTCTTGTTGTCATGGCTTTTGCATTTTTTCCGTCCTTTCCGGGATTCACTGCTCTCCTTCTTGGATTTCTTTGGTCTCCGCCTTTTTGTTATGCCCTTTGTTTTGGACGTATATCTAGCACCGACGCTCTTATGTCGGTGAGCGATTAAAGCGTCTGTATTTTGTGAGTTCCTGATTCTGTTCCAGTGTTTTCCAGTTTATGATCCGGCTTTCCTTGATCTCAATTCCGTCTTCTGATTTGGCTTAGTCTCCTGTCCTGCTCTGATCTGACCCCGACCTGTTTTCGACTATCCTCTTGTCTCCTGTTTTGGTACCGTACTGCTCGACTGGTTTTGACCTAGGCTTGTTCGACTTTCCCTTCTGTCTTCTCCTCTGGTTTTGACGTTGCCTGCCAGTTACCGACCCGAATTTGTCGACCACCCCTCCTCCTTCCCCGTCTCCTCAACTTCCAGTCGTACGAAGTTCTCTGTATGTAGAAAGTGAAAGGGGGTAACAGGCTGGGAATGAGAGTGTAGAAAAGGGCCGGGGAACAGAGAGTGGGGGAAAGGGGGCGGGAGTTGCTAATGTTGTATTTAACCCTACGAGTGCCAAAATTGTGTGTGTGTGTGTATATATATATATATATATATATATATATATATATATATATATATATGTGTGTGTGTGTGTGTGTGTAAAATAACAAACAAAAAAAGTATCTTGTAATAACTTTTTATTGGACTAACAGAATTTTGGATTGACTAGCTTTCGGGATCAACTCCCTTTCTCAAGTCTAAAGCATTTTTGAGTAAAAGGACACAGAATTCACAGTGATACATACAATTCAAAGTTTAGCTGTGTTTTGGGTTAAGAAAACATAACTACAGATAAGATAAGAGAATCTACACTCTTCTTGCAGAGGGTCGTAAATACCTTTTGTAAGGATTGTGGGGGGGAGAAAGGGAAAAAAGGGAGGTTCTCCCGAAAGCTTGTCAATCCAAAATTCTGTTAGTCCAATAAAAAAGGTATTACAAGATACTTATTTGGTTTGTTATTTTACATCTGCATCACTGGACTAATACAGCTACAATCTCCACTTTATATATATATATATATATATATATATATATATATATAATACATATAAACACCAGCTAGTGGGCTAGTTTAAAAAAAAATTGCCCAGGCTGGTATTCCCCTACAATCCGCCCCTGATCCCCACATCTGTTGAATGATTACAATGGGATTTTCTTCTGGGGGCGGCTGCCACTGTAACAGGCTTTAGATGCATGTATTACCTAAGCCAGGGAAGGACACATCTTGTTGTGGTATCTACAATCCTATGTCCCTCCTTAATGCTGACATAAAAATATTGTCTGAGCTCCTCAGCAACATGCTGAAAATCCTTTTGCCTTCTTTAATCGGTCAGGATGAGACAGGCCTCACAACCCACAGAGAAACAAAACATAACACCTTGAAAGGATTAACAGTATTGCACTACATCAAATCATAAATATTCCCACAATTCTTATTTCGGCCAAGGCCAAAAAGGAGTTTAACAGGCTTAGAAGGATATATTTGTAGGAGGTTTTGAGTAATATGGATCTTGTGTTTTATGTTTTCTATGCTATTATGTATTTTATATCTCTGTCCCCCTGTGAGGGTAAGAGTGAATGGGGCTCTTTTCCCCTCCCTTCCCCATAAGTAATGGCATCGGACATGGTTGCCCACAGTCATCTCTCCTCTTTATTTTGTCAATAGAATACTTTCTTCAAGCTGTTAAAGAATCACAGAATATTCAAGATATTTCAACTGGTTGCCAGTTTGTCAAGTGATATACTCCAGCTTGTTGCCAACTCATCACAACCTCGTCTTAGTCTTACGAGTTCTTGGATAAATTGCTCTCTGTCTCTTTTCGGCAAATCCAAAATCCGTAATATTAATCTTCCTGAACCACATGTTATAGATGTTAAAAGTACATTCCCTTTCCAGTTGGAGTTGAATTCTATTAAATAATCCCTTCAGTTCACATTAATTTCTCCCCACTTGAATCTATTAAAGGGATAGTAATGTTTCAAAATAAAAGCAGCTCCAATTAATCTTCATAGTATTTGGGCCTTGGAGAGTGTTATTTCACTAATGTCAGAGTTGTAGTTCAAGAGTAATTGAATGATAAAATATCCCCATACTGCCCCTTTTACTGATGTAACACTGCTCACCTCAGAACAGAAAGGTGGTGTCCAGATGGCTTGCTAAGAGGGACAATCTTCAATTAACATAAGGGAAAAACTTGAAAAACCTGATGATCACAGTAAGAAGATTGTCCCTTGCTGTGACCTGTCCGGTCAAGTGACCAGATTCCACATCTGAGGGGAGGTGGCTTACACTAGGTAAAAGGGGCGGGAGGGGGATATTTTATCATTCAATTACTTTTGAACTACAACTCTGACAGTATTGAAATAACACTCTCCATGGCCCAAATACTATGAAGATTAATTGGTGCTTCTTTTATTTTGAAACATTACTATCCCTTTAAGCAGACTGTGAGGCAATGAAACTCTGTTTATTTTATGGTTGGGTAGGATTAATCAAAATGGCAGTTGTATTAAATATTCTTTATCTCTTCCAGATTATTCCCATACGGTAGCCAACCTTTCTAAATTACTAAAATTCCCAAAGACAAAAACAGGGTTGGATTCAGCCCATTGCATATGTTTTCCTCTCATTAAACTAGACCAACTGCTGTTCCTGCCTCATACTGACATTCTTAGGGACTGCCTGAACCACCCAATTCTTTTATTTTTTTTTTGTAAATAATATTTATTGAAGTAGCAATGATAGTACATGTAAGAAGGATTGAAACACAATGATATCATTACAAATGTTTGGAACAAGAGAAAGAACATAACTTTCAAACAACGCTGACAAATCTAGACTTCGCTCAAGGTGTGATATTAGTCCATGTCTGTCTCGGAATGGAGAAGAAAGAGTAAAGAAGAAAGAAAAAGAATACAGGTATTGCGGTTTGGGGCCTGTTTTTGACAGGTTCAGTAATATTATGAGTAGAATATGTGGCAAGACAGATTGCATCACGGTGCCCGTGATTCCTCTGGCGACATTGCTATGTCTGGTTTACTTCCTGCCTGCCTTTTATTGGCTGCTGGGTCCTATCTCCGCCCAGTTCTTGCCCTTAAATACTCAGCCCTGTCATTTCATGGGCGCCCTTTTGTGGTGTTCCATTCACTAGCGCTGGTTCCTGGCTTCCTGTGTGAATCCAATCACAGGAAGTCAGGAACAAGCGCTAGCGACTGGAACACCACGAAAGGGCGCCCATGAAATGACAAGGCTGAGTATTTAAGGGCTAGAACTGGGCAGAGATAGGACCCAGCAGCCAATAAAAAAGAGGCAGGAAGTAAACCGGAGATAGTAATGTCGCCAGAGGAATCACGGGCACCGTGATAGTCAAAGGCAAGAGAGAGGAGGTTCTCTAGGGAGTAATTAATTCCCTAGGAGTTGGTGCCAAACAATCAGGTCATTAATGGCAGTGAGTGGGTGTATACTGAAAGGAAAAGGTGGGGGAAGGAAAGGAAAAAAATAAATAAAAAAGAGGCGGCGTGTTAGGATCTGGGTCAAACAGTAAATAAACAAGAGGAATATAGTAAAATCTCATGTATAATATACGCCTGTGTATAATACGCAGGTGTATATTATACCCAAGATTTTAGGGTAAACCTAGAGTGCCTATGTGTACTACGCACCCTTGTTTTTCCCCTTGGTAAAAAAATATGAGGGCTCCCAAATTAGGGTGACCACATTTCCCTTCTGCCATTCCGGGACGTGGTCACCCTAGTTGCCCCTTGATGCCCTACCTTGAGTCCCTGGTGGTCTAGCGGCGTGGAAAGTGCTCTGTGCCTCCTCTGGCACAGAGCTGAAGCTCCCGCGCGCTGTGCTCTGTAATGCGGAGCGCTGGGAGATGATGTCATCTCCCAGCGCTCTGTATTACTAGAGCGCTTGCCTCCAGGAGATCAGGTAAGCTGCCTTGCCGCCCTGGATGTCAGCCTGCAAGCGGTGTGTCATATCATGGCGCGGCGTCCATGATGTGACACACCACTTGCAGGCTGACATCCAGGGCGGCTTGGCTTCATTCCGGGACACTTCATTGTCCCGGTTGAAGATGACCCGGGACGCGGGACATAGCCCTGAAATAAGGGACAGTCCCGGACATTCCGGGACCCGTGGTCACCCTATCCCAAATACCTTCCCTCCCTCCCCCAATGCAATCCGCTCGCATAAAATAATGCTTGCTTTCAATTGAGTCAAAATCAATTTGCCGCCCGTTTCCTTGAATGCCCTGTCAGGACCTTCCGCCACCAGCCAGTGGTAATGCTATGTGAGGATCTCAGGTCCTCGCAGGGCAATACTGTAGGCAGAAGGTCCTGACAGGAAGCGAGTGAATTGCATTGGGAGGAGGGATGAAAGGTATCTGGCAGTCCTCTTTTTTTTTTATTTCGGCAAAAAAATTCTCGTGTATAATACACCCCCCTCCCACTTCACATAAGGTGAAGAGGGGTGAAATTGTGCATATTATACACTAGATTTTATGGTAGTAGCTCCTCATATTTATTTGAGTAGGCAACTATGAATGGGTAATCACTATCAACGGTCAGGGGCGAGAAGATTGCCGGATCGTGGGGTATAGGCAGGGACCCTGGAGGCCAGTGAGACCATTTCTTAAGTAATGGGTTCATGAAGTCAGTGGAAATAGCATAGCGCCGTTCCATAAGCTGAACCACCCAGTTCTTAAAGGAGCAGTAATCTTTTATTTATGAAAACGCATATTTTATAGAGCTTTTCCTGCTGAGTAAAACAAGGTCACTCCCATCACTGTCAGATGTTTTATTCAAAATTTATAGCAGTTTAAATAATCAGGAAGTGAATTTACTGAGTTTACTTCCTGATAGTTCTAACTGACAGGAAGTGACTTTACTGTGTTTACTTCCTGATAGGTCTAACTGATGGGAAGTGAATGTACTGTGTTTACTTCCTGATAGTTCTAACTGACAGGAAGTGAATTTACTGAGTTTACTTCCTGATAGTTCTAACTGACAGGAAGTGACTTTACTGTGTTTACTTCCTGATAGGTCTAACTGATGGGAAGTGAATGTACTGTGTTTACTTCCTGATAGTTCTAACTGACAGGAAGTGAATTTACTGTGTTTACTTCCTGATAGTTCTGACAGGAAGTGAATTTACTGTGTTTACTTCCTGATAGTTCCAACTGACAGGAAGTGAATTTACTGTGTTTACTTCCTGATAGGTCTAACTGATGGGAAGTGAATGTACTGTGTTTACTTCCTGATAGTTCTAACTGACAGGAAGTGAATTTACTGTGTTTACTTCCTGATAGTTCTGACAGGAAGTGAATTTACTGTGTTTACTTCCTGATAGTTCTAACTGACAGGAAGTGACTCAGCAGTTTCTATCACATTCTATGGAGAACTGTATGACTCTGACTTTTCTGACTTTCCTCTCCTTTAGAATCTAACAGGAAAGCTAATTAGAATTTGACCACTAGAGGGCACTGCTAATGTAAAAAAACATGGGTTTAAACAGTAATAACTTTGGAAATATAAATCTCTCGGCAATGAGAGTACCCTTATTTTACTCAATAGGAAAATGCCTACAATATGTATTTTTTCATTAAAAAAAGTTTACCGCTCCTTTAATTATCTGTTACATGCCTGGCAAGTGAGCAACAACAAGTATAAATTGGCTCCCCATCTCTCTCCCCCCGATCTCTGTAGTAGGGAACTAGCAGAATCTCCCAGACCTCTAAAACAGAGCCAGCTCAGGAAGGGATTTGTATCACCTGCATGAGTCTTCCAGCAAACAGAATGTTGGGGTATTTTGAGTAAATCTCTTTCTCCCTTTACACTCCTCTAGAGCACCCCACAATCCCTTAACACAGAGAACCAATTGCCTTCCCAAAAGACTCCCTAAACTAAACTCCAACTCCTGTTGATTCTGTCATCAAAATTGTGCTGCTTCCCCTCTCGCTCTAACACAGAATGGCATACTGCGGGACCCGACACTCAGTTTATATTATCCTGGCCGGATAATAAGGGAAACTTTCCACTTGAGGGGGGCAGTCTTCCCATTGATTTCAATGAAATGAGCACACTGGGGAAAAAGTGGAAAATCAGTACTTTTCATGACAAATTTCCCATTCGGAGAAAAGTGCTATTTTTTACCTGTTTTATTTTGAGTCAAATAAATTTCTCCCGTCCCAAGTCTGGGCACCACTGGGCATTGTTACTAACAGTTGGATACTGGCACTCAAAGGGTTAATGAAAAAAATGCAAGATTGCGCTCTAATGAGTTTAGAATAAAGCATCTCCCATATATACATCTCCAAATACTCTTGTTCCACTCAACAGGAAAATCCCTTCCATATATGTCTTCATTTCATAAGAAAACTTTACTGCTACCTTAAAATTTTAATTTTAACCCCTTGGAGGAAAGAGAAGTCTCCAACGCATTGTTTTGCAACATTTGGACACCTTTTTAGTATTCAAGAGGTTAATTCTGATCCTTTTTTTTTTTAGTTCAGAACAGCTATTGTGTAGGTGAACTTTATAAGTGGTTTTGGACACGTGAATTCTCTCTGCCACTTTATCATTTATGAGAGTCCTATATTGTTCCTCTAACAATAGGTACCTGGCGTTCAATTAAAAAGAAAAAACGTATGAATGAACCGCAAGTAACTTTCTGACATCATTAACACTTTGTGAGAAGCCCGAGGCTGATTTACTGCCTGGGTATTCAGTTTGTGACAGGGCTATATTACTTGACATGTCCCACAATGTGCGCTCCGGCAAATCATAATTGATATTGTTATCGAAGCGGCTGGTATTAAAGGTGGAATCAGACTACAAGCGCAGACAGCGCACTCTGCATTCTTTCTCAGCAAAACACATTCAACACTTTGATAAAAGAAGCAATTTCAGGTTCATAAGAAAAGTGATGTTATTGTGGAAGGAGTCCGGGACAAAAATACAATTATATACAGTATATCACGCTTGTTTATGGATAACATTCCGGGGGAAAAAAAAATTCAGTTTCAACATACTGAGGTCAATTTATCAGTGGACAAATGGATGAAAATTCTTGGCTCATGGCAGGCTGAGGATGATGGGAATTTTAGTCCCCAACTCACTGACTTTCAGCAATTGGCTAAACCTGCTCTAGTATTTGTGTGTTTAGATAATTGTGTATTTGTCGGTGATATTGTACACACTCACTCACGTGGCATCAGTGATACAAGCTGAGGAAAGAATGGACGCCTGCACTTACCTTGCTCCTACTGTAACGTCCCTGGTTGGTGCCCTGGATATCTAACGCTGGCACTGTATTCTGCACTTGACCTTTATGTACTCTGTATGTCTCCCATTTAGGGTTGCCAGCTTTTCTTCAAAAAAATACCGGCCATGGCATTCCCTCCATAGACTTAACATTGGACAGAAGCCAATTTTTTACCGGTCTGCCAGTAAAATACCGGCTGGGTGGCAACTTTACTCCCATTACCAGTTTAGATTGTAAGCTTTCGGGCAGGGACCTCACTAACAGTGTTTCACTTTGCAGAGCACTTGTAACCCAGTGTTGTCTAAACCCTTATAAGGGATCTATCACCCCTATACATGTTGGTCTAAATAGTTTATGTAGCGACTAGATGGTATAATTTTTTTAATAAAATCAATATTTTGCTGAAATTAAACAAATAAATTTTGCCCTGCTCCCTACTTCAGAACAAACTGTGGTTTCCAGCTCTGTACCGCAGTCTGTCACTCTTCCTCTGCTCCCCTCCCCCTATCCAGCCTCCTCCAATGACGGAGGATTTCTGTATGTAAGATGGAGTGGTCTCTGGCCAATGAGAGCTGGTAACCGCAGTCTGTCACTCTTCCTCTGCTCCCCTCCCTCTATCCAGCCTCCTCCAATGATGGAAGCTTTCTGCATCTAAGCTGGAGCGGTCTCTGGCCAATGAGAGCTGGTAACCGCAGTCTGTCACTCTGCCTCTGCTTCCCTCCCTTTATCCAGCCTCCTCCAATGATGGAGGATTTCTGCATCTAAGCTGGAGCGATCTCTGGCCAATGAGAGCTGGTAACCGCAGTCTGTCACTCTTCCTCTGCTCCCCTCCCTCTATCCAGCCTCCTCCAATGACACAGGCTTCCTACATGTAAGCTGGAGTGATATCATTGGCTAGAGAGTGCACCAGCTTACAGGCAGAAATCCTCCGTCATTGGAGGAGGCTGGATAGGGGGAGGGGAGCAGAGGAAGAGTGACGGACTGCGGTACTGAGCTGGTAACAGCAGTCTGTCCAGAAGTAGGGCGCAAGGCAATATTTATTCATTTAATTTCAGCAGAATAGCAATTTTATTAAAAAGATTAAAACGTTATAACATCTAGTCACTACATAAAGTATTTAGACCAACATGTATCGGGGTGATAGATCCCCTTTAAATTGTATAGCTCTACGTATACTTGTGACGCTATATAAATATACATATTCATTCATTCATCTAAGAAATGTACTTACTGTGGCACCTGCACTAGAAGGAAGGTAGGAGGAAGGATCCATGCCCCCCCCCTTGTATCACTCATGCAGTGAGTTACACAGAAATACTTCATATGAGTGGTCTGCGTGTGTTTGCAAACCAGGCACATGTTGTAGACGGTTCATATGAAGTATTTCTTTGTAACTACCACTATCACGGCTCTACTGAAGAGCCGCAGGACTGTGATCTCCTTCTGTAAGTTTTAAAGCTGATGTCAGCACAAGGGGATGAAAGGGGGAACTTTGCAGACTTATATCTCCCAAACCATAAAGGATTGGGAGATCAGAAATGGCGCAGTTTATTTTGTAAATATCTACAGAATTAAATGGTTTGAATTTCAAGTACTACTATCACTTTAACCCCTTGGACGCTAGAGAGCCAACACATTGTGCCACAATGCATTGGAGATCTCGCTAGAATCCAAGGCTTTAAAGCAGAACTTTCACTTATTATAAAATCACTCTCTAATAATTAAGCATATGGTGACTGGCTTCATGATAGGTCTATCAGATCTCAGAAGTACCTGATTCTAATGTAATCCTTAATCTTGGGAGACTGATGGCCATGGCAGTGCCTTATGTGCTCCTGCACCGTCAGTCCCTTCCGGTGCCTTTCGGCTCAGTGCAATGCCTCCGAGAGGAGACCGGGACTGACGTCTCTAAGACAAGATGTCTGCGCTCAGGGCTTATAATTTTATGTCCTGTGCTACTAGCCAGACCTGAAAAGTTACTCACCACTGCAATACATAACATAACCACCAGGGCTGAATTTCTACTCGCCAGGGCTAATATTCACTCGCCATTGGCTAGTGGCGAGTGGAAATTTTGAGCCCTGTCTGCGCTGACGCCTGGCTTCGGGTGTCCGAATATTAAGGATTACTTCAGAACCAGGTACTTCTGACATCTAATAGAACTATAATGAAGTTAGTCGGCATATGCTTAATTATTGGAGGGCGACTTTACACAATGGGGTAGATTCACTAAGAGGTGATAAAGTGGAGATGACTTCTCCAGTGATATCACTTCTCCAATTCCTATGTTATTCTATGGAGCCTATGCACTAAGATTTCTTCAGCTCTGGAGAACTTAGTGAATGGGCTCCACAGAATAACATAGGAATTGGAGAAGTGATAAATTAGAGAATGTATCTCCACTTTATCACCTCTTTATCACACCTTAGTGAATATTCCCCCTTATCTGAGAGATATTAGTGTATTGGCACTATAGATAACATAATAACTGGAGAATTGATATCACTGGAGAAATCATCTCCACTTTATCACCTCTTTATCTCCTCTTTATCACACCTTAGTGAATCTCCCCCCTTATCTGAGAGATATTAGTGTATTAGCACTATAGATAACATAGTAACTGGAGAATTGATATCACTGGAGAAATCATCTCCACTAGTGTTGAGCGAGCGTGCTCGGCCGATGCTCGGATCGGCTCGAGCATCGCTCTGCTCGGCACATGGCGGTACTCGTACGAGTACCGCCATGTGCTCGCCCGACATGTTCGGGTGAAGAGGATCTGTGCCGGAAGAGGCACAGATCCGAAGACGCTCCGCTGGACCACCAGGGAATGGAGGTACGGGGGCATTGCGGAGATGAAGGGGGCATTGCGGAGATGAAGGGGGACATTGTGGAAGAGGGGCATAGACTCTATGCCCCTCTTCCACAATGTCCCCCTTCATCTCCGCTATGCCCGTCTTCCACAATGTGCCCCTTCATCTCCGCTATGCCCCTCTTCCACAATGTCCCCCTTCATCTCCTATGCCATAGAGGAGATGAAGGGGGACATTGTGGAAGAGGGGCATAGCGGAGATGAAGGGGGACATTGTGGAAGAGGGGCATAGACTCTATGCCCCTCTTCCACAATGTCCCCCTTCATCTCCGCTATGCCCCTCTTCCACAATGTCCCCCTTCATCTCCGCTATGGCATAGGAGATGAAGGGGGACATTGTGGAAGAGGGGCATAGCGGAGATGAAGGGGGACATTGACCAGGCACCCTCCGCTCATCAGAGCAGGGGGTGCCTGGTTTAATGCTCGAGTGCTCCCATTCATTTGAATGGGGCTCGGGTGCTCGGCCGAGCACTCGAGCATCAGGGGGTGCTCGGTCAGAGCACCCGAGCACCCGAGCATCGGGGTGCTCGCTCATCCCTAATCTCCACTTTATCACCTCTTTATCACACCTTAGTGAATCTCCCCCCTGGTGAAAGTTCCACAATGATAAAGCGGCATTATCTGAGTGGTTATAAGTTAGTAAATGGCATTATCATCATTATAAAACAAATTAAATTGTGACATGAGATGCTACCTCATGGCTGGCTGGGCTGAAGTGCAGATATGATTGAAAATTAATATACAGTTACCACGGTAGCATATTTTGGTTGAGGTGGGAGCAAAATAAAGGCAAACAAATTATTTATATTTGGAAAAAAAATCATAGGGACATATGTACAAAGAAAAAGGAGCAATTCTGGAGCAAAACAACTTCACAATAGGGAGCAGATTAGAGTGACCACATTTCCAATCTGCCATTCCGGGACATGTGGTCACTCTAATTGATGCTTACATTAACCCCTTAGTGACCGGCCTCAAGCGCACGCGGCCGGCACTTAAAGCCCACCGAACATTTTTTTTTCATTTCTTTAAATGACTTCTGGGATGTACATGTAAGACCTCTGTCCACCTGGGACATCCGCTCGGGATGTACATGTACGTCCTCAGACGGTAAGTGACACTGACAGTAGCGTTACTCTCAGCCTCAGAACTGGAGCGCCGGTGGCCCTCGGTCTCACTTGACTGGAGAGGAGAAGAGATACGAGATTGTTTGTGCTGCCACTGCTGCTGCGTCACATGCTGTTCGGTTTCCACTTTCCAGTGATCCAATCCTGTTCCATTCCGTCTTTTGCTGCTGCACACAACACTCACTCTCACAGTCACTCACAACTTGAATGCATGCGCCACCGGCATAAGTATGCACTCGCACCAGCCAGCCAATGAGGAGAGAACCATTGTGCAAATACTCTCCTTTTCATTGGCTGGTGGTGCTGTAAGTAGGCTATGATGTGACTGACTGGGCTGGAACTGGCAGGCATAGGGCTGACTCGGCTAAGTGGGCAGACTGGGAGGCTTTGCTAATTGCTTCATGCCTTCATTCTGGGACTCTTTATTGTCCCGGTGGGGGGTGATTCGGGAAGCGGGACACAGGACGCAATTGAAGGGATAGTAATGGCTAAATTTAAGTTTATTTAATACTAGCAATGTGGGATGGCGTTGCCCGTCATTTTATGCAGGGAATGTTTTTTTTTTTTTAATAAATGTTATGATAGTGAAATATGGCATAGGGTGTAAGTGTCAGAAAGGTACACACAGTGATACACATACACATGTGCAAACACACACATATACAGGGGACACACAGTGATAGACAGAGACACATGCAACACACACATACATACACACACATGCACTGACATACACAAACAGTGACACACAGATGCAAAGCAGAACATACATACATACAGTGTAAGCAGTGTAAGGAAAGGAGGCCCAGTGCCGACATGGAAATCATTACCTGATTAGGAGAGGGTATGAAATAAGAGTTATGTTGCGGAGCTAAGGGTCACCTGAGGTTTAGAAGATGGTAATACAAATGGTGGGTGATTCAGGTTAAATGTAGCTCACTGATTTGTAGTCAAAGTCAGGCTTACACTTTCCAAGTTTTTATATTTAATTATCCAATAAATTCTCTGTTTTTAGGTGCACAGTATTAGCCATGTTGCGGACCTTTTGTTTTTGGTATCTATTGTGCTCGGCAGGAGCAATTCCATGTTCCAGCACCGGCGTCTCAGGCCGTGGTACCACATGTTTATATGAACTGTGGACTACTACATTAAATACTGCAGAATCTCAATGCCCTGAAATATTATAGTGGCGCTGTTGCTCCACCATCGTAGGGAGAGCACTGGTCAGTTGACTGTAAATCTCCAGAGGACAATTTAGCAACAGCACCACTCTAACATTTGAGACCATGGATGTACTGCACCTAAAAAAATCCAAGTTTGAGTTGTAATAACTTTTGAACAAAACACCTCTCAGCAGTGGAAGTACCTTTGCTTTACTCAGGAGGATAAACTCTACAGAATATGAATATATATATAATATAGTGTTGCTATCGCTTTAACTAATTGAAGCCCAGTTTTTGGCAGGCACCCTGTGAGTAATGTCGACCCTTACAGTTTCCTTTGACCCTATAAGAGCAGAGCATTTTGGGGTCTATTCAGAAAGATAAGGGGCTTTAACCTAATGAACCATTGCTTCACAATACATTGGAGAGCTCTAGCATTCAAAGGGTTAAAGTCCCATTTACTTAAATAGAATTTTACATTGGTTCCCCGGTGCAGGCTGATTGCAATAGAAATGCTCCACTTTGCCTTCACACGTATATCCCACAGAATGTGTTGGCAGATAAGAATGAATGGGCTGATGAACTCTGTCAAGTCTTCTTTAACCCCCTGAGTGCCAGAGGTCTATCCAGTTTATTGCTTTGCAATGCATTGGATAGGCATATGCATGGCTGGGAACTTTTAAATGAGCTGACCCTGAGATCTTTGCAATATTAATGTTGAATCTGCCAAGAAGATACTTTCTAGATGATATCCCCCCTGTTTGCACTAATCTAGAGGCGCACCAATTGCTCCTCAATGAACCTGCGACGCGCTGGAACTTACAGATCTCACAGCCTGTACACACACACAAGACAATCAGGATTTCTCCTTTTGTCTTTTTGGTGTACACTTCCCCAATTTAGAGACTGAAGAAGCAGGTCATTGGTGCAGATCATGTAGTGGGTAACACCGAGCCCTCTCACCAGGGATGTGCACAGACATTTTGGGGGGAAGGGGCTCATTCAACGGCAGCATCTCAGCGGCGCGCAAGGCGTAAGAGGAGAGGATCCGACACGCAAGAGGAGAAGACCCGGCGTCACGTAAAAAGGACCCGGCCGGCATGTTAAAGGGACCTTACACTTAAAAAGGACCTGGACGTAAGAGGAGAGAGAGCCGACCCCCCCTCCCCCCTCGGTAATCAAAACTGAAAAACGGACTGGGATCAGATAAAATCGGACTGATTAATTTTTTTTTTGTTTTTTGTTAAAAGGGCATGAGGGCACTTTTTTTTTTTTCTTTTTTTTAAATATAGTTTATTAACAGATCAATCCATACACATACAAAATAAGAAATACATAGAGAATCTTACAGATACATCAAAGTTATGTAAACAGTCATAGCAGTCGAAAGAACAGATGCGTATGACTAAGGTGCATGGAATCGATCTGAGGTTTTCTGTTTTTATAGAGACACAACCCAAACTTCAAACTTCTACCCCTTCTAAATTAAACCCAACAAACCCCGATCCCTGTTCCTCTCTCCCCCGAGCCTACAGCACCCCCCCAACCCCACCCACCAGCCAATGGTTCCACAAAAACCCCGAGACGTACAGGAGTCATACACAGAGGCACAAGCCAAATAAACAGCATCGCCATCCACACAATAAACAGAAGCAAGCACAATCAAATAGCACCGTTGGGTTGCACAGCCCCGGGAGGTACAGTAGCATTCGCTTCAGCCATCCACCAAGATTGCCATCTCCCCCAAATCTTATCAAATTTGGTTGGATTACCTCGGTGTAGATAAACCAATTTATAATGCGGAAAACACTGTGTAACCAGATTTATCCACGCTCTACAGCTGGGAGCTCTGCTTGACATCCAATGCAGGGCCACCGCCTTCCTCGCCATCACCAATAGCTCACTCAAAAGAGTGCTGTCATTTGCATCCCCAATCTCATCAGGGAAAACAGACAAGTCATAGGAACAGGTCTTCCCAATACCAAGGCCATAATACGTACTACCTCAGTCCAAAACCCTCTCACCCCAGGGCATTCCCAGATCATATGTAAGTATGTACCCTGAACGGTATCACACCTAGGACAACAATCGGATCCAGAACCACTCATTTTAAACAGTCTGACCGGTGTGTAATAGATTCTGTGTAGAATATTCAGCTGAATCATTTGATGTCTAGTCGATGTCGCCACCATAGCTGGTCCCGTCTTAGCCAAATCCCACTCCCAGTCCTCCAAAGGACCCACCTCCGTTTCCCACCTAGCCCTGGATGGAAGCTCCCGTTGCCCCATATGAGAATCTAACCACTGGTAAATGAAGGAAAGAGGTCTCGGAGGCTCAAGAGCCACCAATCTAGCAAGCAGCTGGAACGTAGAGATCGTCGGAGCACGGTCACCCCACTGAGCTCTCAGAGCATGTCTGAGACATAGATACGAATAAAAAAGCTTATGTGGTATGTGATATTCGTCATGAGCACGAGGGCACTTAGGACAAAAAGGGCAGGTGCTCAAGCCCCCCTTGTTGTCAATGTGTGCACGTGCCTGCCTCTCACCCTGAGAATGTGGCCCTTCACCCCAAGATTTGGGTCAAAATACTGAGAGTTTCCAGGTGTGTATCTTTCACTCAAAGAGTTAAAAGCACAGACTCATGCATATCTCCCAAGTGTCCAACTTCCATACCTCCTAAATGTTCCTCTTTAGTCAGCACAGACCCTGTCTGAGACCCACAATCCCCCTGTCCCGCTTTAGGAAATATTAATGCTCCATACCTCCCAAGTGTCCCTCCTTAGTTGAGACAGACCCTCTGTAATACCCAAATCATTTACTTTTATTGTCCCATCTCCTTTTTCTTGTTTCCAGTCCTTAACTTGAAAAACTAATTGAAAAGGCAAAAAAATCCACATAACTGAGTCATATTTGCTTTGTATTCATCTGTGTCCATTAACAAGTAACAATAGACACAAAGTGCATTCTTCTACATTCTGCCATCCTCCGATCTCATAGTGACCATTGTTTGTCTTTAAGAAACTATTCGGCCTTCAAGTACGACTTTTTGTCTTGGCGCTGTGCGCAGAAACTTCGTCTGCAGTCGCCCTTGAGCTTTTTTCATAGTCAAAGAAATCACAAAAACTTTCTGTTATAAAGTATAAGTATTACACAAAGGCTGAAGACATGAACACAAGGTTCTCTATTCAAAAATACAAGTATCAAAGTCCATTCTGGTAATAATGGTGAAATTGCCCTTGAGAAGAAGAAAAAGGGTTCCGTAGACACAATATTTAACAGAGAATGAAAACACAGCAAAACAGCTTCCGCTAGAGAGAACATGACTCTACAGCTTAATCTTGGTTAACCTATTAATGACAGGGTGGCTTGCATTGCAAACCAACAAAGGTTTTGCACTAAGGTGTGATAAAGAGGAGATAAAGTGGAGATAACTTCTCCAGTGATATCACTTCTCCAGTTCCTATGTTATTCTATGAAGCCTACGTACTAAGATTCCTAGGGGACTTATGCACTAAGGTGTGATAAAGAGGTGATAAAGAGGTGATAATGTGGAGATGACTTCTCCAGAGATATCACTTCTCCAGTTCCTATGTTATTATATAGAGTCTATGCACTAAGATTTCTCCATAGGTTCTATTGAATAACATAGGAACTGGAGAAGTGATATCACTGGAGAAGTCATCTCCACTTTATCACCACTTTATCATATATTTGTACATAACCCACAATGTTTTGTACACCCATCTGGTTCTTAAAGGGTTAAAGGTACAATAAATGTTTTTTGCCCACTTTGGCAAAAATGTTCTCCCACTGGTGTCTCTGTCTTTTTGTTGTTAATGCTGGATCTGTGGGAATTAAACCTCTTATGTAATTTCTGTCCCATTTCCCCCACATAAAGAGCTGCTGGGCATTTTTACGGTACCAACTCTCATCAGATATGAGATAGATAGATAGATAGATAGATAGATAGATAGATAGATAGATAGATAGATAGATATGAGATAGATATATAGATGGATAGATAGATAGATAGATAGATAGATAGATAGATAGATAGATAGATATGTGATAGATAGAGATGAGATCGATAGACAGACAGACAGACGGGCAGACAGATGGATAGATGATAGATAGATAGATAGATAGATAGATAGATAGATAGATAGATAGATATGAGAAATATATATTAGATAGATAATTAGATAGAAATGTGATGTAGGGATAGATATGAGATGAACAGTTTTTCTTCTTGCTTTCTATCTCTTCATTAGAATTCAGTGTCAAATAATAAATAATAGAAAAGTAACAAAGAGTAATGAAATAATATGAAAGGATACAATAATCCTGATTTCTTACCCGCCCACTATGACAAGTGCTACCCTGACTAATTGATCTCTTACAAGGCTTTTGTTCATTGCTGAATTATGTGCAGAGACCAGCGAGGTGTGGAGACCTGTACAGAAATATATAACATCTTCTGTCACCGCTTCTTTGGGATAGAATACATGGGCGCATAAAGGCTGGCAGGTTAATAGGTTATGAAATATAGAAAAATGCCTTCACTGCTGAGAGGAGCCGCCATTATACCACCTGCGCAAAAAAACAACGACCGCTGTCACATGGAGCATTTTTGGGAAAAGTAAGTTTATATATCCCTTTAGGGACTGAGGGGTGTGTAATGCAGGGGCAGCAAAATTTTATTATGAAAAAATATATATTTTTTTCCATTGTCACTTGTAGGAGATCTTCTGTTCAAAAATGATTACAGTTCTATCATTTTTTTTTGTATTCAACAGCTCCCACTAGTGTCCAAAAGGCCCATTTTTAAATAATGCACTCTATGGGAAAGCTTGAGTCACTGACTCATATTCCTATAGTAAGTTATAAGAACGGAACCACATGCTGATCTGACTAGAAAACTGCAGTTTGATTAAATAAATTCAGCTGTATTATCTTTTGAATTAAGAAGCACCCAGCACACCACCATGGATCCCAAGCAGGGCTCACTAACGGGACATGGGATGCAAGTATTGTGGCAATTCAGTTCCATATTAGGCAACATAATCCATTTGTAGTCCCTTTGCCCATGACTGAACACCCTACACATGCCATGAAGCTGGTATATGGGGCTTGCTGGAATTTAAAGGACCAGTAAACTTTTTTTAGAACAGTTCAGATTGTCAGGAAGTGAATTACAGCATGATTACTTCCTGAAAGTTCCAGCTGACAGCAGTGTCTATCACATTCTATAGATAACCGTTTGTCAGTGACTCAACTCTCCTAGAGAAAGCAGTGGAATAACTAACTGGAATCTGACCACTAAGAGCACTGTTAATGCAAAAAAAAAAAAGTTTAAACTGTAATAACTTTGAAAAACTGCATCGTTCAGTGGTGTGAGTACCCTGTTATAATCAACAAGAGAAGTCCTACAATTCATATTTTTGTAATACAGGTTTACTGCTCCTTTATGAAGGTATGCGCTACAGCAGTCATACTCTTTAGTGATTCTCAATGTTAACCCTCAGAGCACCCCAACAGATCAATTTTTCCCTATATCCCAGTATGATCTGGGTGGGGTAATTATACCTGGCTGGGAACTCTCCAGATCTGTCTCAGAGACTCCGGATTTTACAATTAATTACCGGGTCTCCGGGGACAGAGGCTGATTCTCCGGCTGCGGGGAGTTTCTTCTGGAACTCTGCCCATTTCTCCTCCCTCCCACCCTGTTCTGCCCATTTCTCCTCCCTCCCACCCTGTTCCTCCCATTTCTCCTCCTTCCCACCCAGTTCCTTCCACTTCTCCTCCTTCCCACCCTGTTTCTCCCACTTCTCCTTCTTTTCACCCTGTTCCTCCCACTTCTCCTCCTTCTCATCCTGTTCCTCCCATTTCTCCTTCTTTTCACCCTTTTCTTCCCACTTCCCGCCCACTTCTCCTCCTTCCCATCCTGTTCCTCCCACTTCCGCCCACTTCTTCTCCTTCCCACCCTGTTCATCCCACTTCCCAACCACTTCTTCTCATTCAGCCCTGTTCCTCCCACTTCCCACCCACTTCTCCACCTTCCCACCCTGTTCTTCCTACTTCCCGCCCACTTCTTCTCATTCCACCCTGTTCCTCCCACTTCCCACCCATTTCTCCTCCTTCCCAAACTGTTCCTCCCACTTCCCGCCCACTTCTCATCCTTCCCACCCTGTTCCTCCCACTTCTCCTCCTTCTCACCCTGTTCCTCCCATTTCGCCTTCTTTTCACCCTGTTGCTCCCACTTCCTGCCCACTTCTCATCCTTCCCACCCTGTTCCTCCCACTTCTCATCCTTCCCACCCTGTTCCTCCCACTTCTCCTCCTTCCCACCCTGTTCCTCCCACTTCTCCTCCTTCTCACCCTGTTCCTCCCATTTTGCCTTCTTTTCACTCTGTTCCTCCCACTTCCCAGCCACTTCACCTCCTTCCCACCCTGTTCTTCCCACTTCCCAGCCACTTCACCTCCTTCCCACCCTGTTCCTCCCACTTCCCGCCCACTTCTCCTCCTTCCCACCCTGTTCCTCCCACTTCCTGTCCACTTCTTCGCATTCCACCCTGTTCCTCCCACTTCGGCCCACTTCTCCTCCTTCTCACCCTGTTCTGCCCACTTCCCACCTACTTCCCGCCCACTTTATGACACAAGGGTGGTAAGCCCCACCCATACAATTAAATCACACCCACTTTGTGACACATCAATTACATCCCCTGGTTGGCAGCACATGAGCTGTCCAGGGGCTCAATCATGTTGACTGATCCACCTGTGTTTAATTACAGGAATCCTGGTACCATGTAATGACGTACTGTCTTCCTGGTACCATGTAATGATGTACTGTCTTGCTAGTACCATGTAATGATGTATTACCTTGCAGGTACCATGTAATGATGTACTGTCTTGCTAGTACCATGTAATGATGTATTACCTTGCAGGTACCATGTAATGGTGTAATCCCTTGCTGATACCATGTAATGATATACTGTCTTGCTGGTACCATTTAAAGATATATTCCCTTGGTGGTACCATGTAATGGGGTAATCACTTGCTGATACCACGTAATGAGGTACTCTCTTGCTGGTACCATGTAATGGGGTACTCTCTTGCTGGTACCATGTAATGGTGTAATCCCTTGCTGGTACCATATAATGGTGTATTTCCCTCCTGGTACCATGTAACAGTGTAATCCCTTGCTGGTACCATGTATTGCTATATTTCTCTGCTGGTACCATGTAATTATTTAGTCCCTTGCTGGTAACATGTAATGATGTATTGTCTTGCTGGTAACATATAACGGTGTATTAACTTGCTGGTACCATGTTATGATTTATTCCCTTGCGGGTAACATGTAATGGTGTATTGTCTTGCTGATACCACGTAATGATGTATTGTCCTGCTGGTAACATGTAGTGATTTACTGTCTTGCTGGTACCATGTAATGGTGTATTACTTTGCTGGTACCATGAAATGGTATATTACCTTGCTGGTACCATGTAGTGATGTACTGTCTTACTGGTATAATGATATATTCCCTTGACATCATGTAGTGATGTACTGTCTTACTGGTATAATGGTATATTCCCTTGTTGGCATCATGTAGTGATGTACTGTCTTGTTGGTACCATGTAATGATGTACTGTCTTGCTGGTACCATGTAATGGTATGTTACCTTGTTGGTACTATGTAATGGTGTATAGCCTTGCTGGAAACATGTAATAGTGTATTCCCTTGCTGGTAACATGTAATGAAGTACTGTCTTGCTGATACCATGTAAGGATGTTTTGTGCTCGTACTATGTAAAGGTGTATTGCCTTGTTGGTATCATGTAATGATGTATTGCTCTGCTGGTACTATGTAAAGTTGTATTGCCTTGTTGGTACCATGTAATGATGTGCTATCTTGCTGGTACGATGTAATGGTATATTACCTTGCTGGTACTATGTAAAAGTGTATTGCCTAGTTGGTGCCATGTAATGGTGTATTGTGCTGGTACTATGTAAAGGTGTATTGCCTTGTTGGTATCATGTAATGATGTATTGTGCTGGTACTATATAATGGTGTATTGCCTAGTTGGTGCCATATAATGGTGTACTATGAAATAGTCTATTGCTGTCACAGTTACCCAGAGAAGTTCAGGAGTCAGTACGGTTTAGTTAATGCAGTTTATTAACAAATGACATAAAGAGGATATATACAATATATACACTAGGAATAAGCACAGGGTAATAGCCAGCAAGCCTGCTATCAGAAATAATAGGTTGCAATGCTGAACCACTGTGCTGGAGACTAGGCCTTACCACTGGAAGTCTCATCTGGAACCAAGAACAGGAACTGGAACAGGAACCCAGGATCTTGATCCAATGAGGAATGAGGTCTGACTCAGCCTGCAGTCAGAAGGAAATATCACTGACTCACACCTGGAGCCAGTAAGGGTGAATACAGACTTACGCCTGCAGTCAGTAGAAGTAAGGTGAAAACTGACTCACGCCTGCAGTCAGCTATGCAAGTCTACCAGAGCCCCAGGCCCGCACTATATTGGATGTCTGATCACCAAGGGAAAAGATGAAAGAATAGTCAGAAAGAGCCACAAGTGAGCATCAGAGGGGGTAGTCAGACAAGCCGGGTCATACACAGTTCAGGTAGTCAGCCAGAGCCACAAGTCTGCACCAGATTGGATGTCCACTACTAGGGGTTAGGCAAAAGAAGAATAGTCAGACAGAGCCACAGGTCAGCACTAGAATGGATGGAAGACTAGCCAGGTCATACACTGAGCCCAAGGTAACAGAACTGCTATGAACAACAACGCAAGGGCAACTGAGTCAGGCCTCAGTCTGCCCTTTAAACCCCTCCACAGGAAGTAGGAGGAGCAGCTCAGAGGGAGGAAGTAGGAAGTTGGTAGGAGGAGACTACAGGAAGCAAACAGATAAAACAGAGGCCTGCAGCATGCTTGAAGCCTCACGCCTGCAGATGATGCTGAAGTCAAGGTAAGCTGTAACAATTGCCTAGTTGGTGCCATGTAATGGTGTATTGTGCTGGTACTATGTAATGGTGTATTGCCTTGTTGATGCCATGTAATGGTGTATTCTGCTGGTACTATGTAGAGGTGTACTGCCTTGTTGGTGTCATGTAATGATGTATTGCTCTGCTGGTCTTGAGTGCGTTTTCCCTTTCTCACTCCTTGTATAGTGGACTGGGGGTATTTGCCTCTTTGTAAGCCCCAGACATAGACTATACAAGAATTAATCCTCACATAACGGGATCATAACGGATACACCTAGAAACCAGCAACATTTCTGTTATGTGATTTACTTATCACTTTGGTAAATGTACAGTTGGGGGGCGGGTGAAATATTTCATCCCCAAAATGAAATGGGAAATTTCCTTCAAAAAGTGCTGATTTCCAACTTTTTTCCACCTTTCTCTTTTGCATTGGAATCAATGGTAAGAACCAGGGGCGGACTGACAGGACCCAGGGCCCCTGGTCCAAAAAGAGGTCTGGGCCCCTTGCAGAAATCTCCACATTGCCCCTTCATCTCCACATTGCCCCTTCCACAATGCCCCCTTCATCTTCACATTGCCCCTTCCACAATGCCCCCTTCATCTTCACATTGCCCCTTCCACAATGCCCCCTTCACCTCAACATTTCCCCTTCCACAATGCCCCATCTCCCCTTCACCTCCACATTTCCCCTTCCACAATGCCCCCATCTCCACATTGCCCCTTCATCTCCACAATGTCCCCTTCATCTCCACAATGCCCCCTTCATCTCCGCATCGCCCCTTCCACCATGCCCCTTCATCTCCACACTGCCCCTACCTACAGTCCCTAGTGGCCTAGCGGCGTGGGTTAACAAATCTGTGTGAAGTCCCGCGCGCCTCTAGTAATGCAGAGGCTGGAAGATGATGTCATCTCCCACTGCTCTGTATTACTAGAACGGCGCGCCAGCGGCCGTAGTTGGAGAGCAGCTGAGCAGCGCTATAGATGGGCCCCTAAGTGGCAGGCAGACACAATTAAAATTATAATTTCTGGAAGCGGTGGCTGCCCCCCTTTGGTCCCGGGCCCTCGGTCCGTGACCGAATGTCCGTATTGTCAGTCCGCCCCTGGTAAGAACTAATTTTTCCCACATAGACACTTTAATTTATTTTCCCGCTGATATAGTATGAAAGGGGAGACAGATTCCCATAGCATGTTATTCTGTGTCTGAGAGAGAGACAAGGTAGTATATTGGTGGAGCTAGTTAAGATAGGGAAATTACTTGGAGTGGAATCTGGTTTCTGGAGTCTGTTGGACAGACAATTTGTTTACATGTTAAGGGAGTTTGGGGGAGTGTGAAGGGAGAAAGATTTACCTCAAATACCCCAAAATCTTGTTTGACTAAGAAGAGACAGGCAGGTTATCCAAGATCCTTCCGAGTTGGTTGTGCCTCTGTGACTGACATATACACTTTACAGACTGACACCCCAGAGACAGAAGTACAAATGACACCGGCTCCTACAACAACCCAGAGGAACAAGGACTAGTGATGAGCGAGCACCCCAATGCTCGGGTGTTCGGGTGCTCTGACCGAGCGCCCCCGGAGGCTCGAGTGCTCGGCCGAGCACCCGAGCCCCATTGAAGTCAATGGGAGGACTCGAGCATTACACCAGGCACCCCCTGCTCTGATGAGGGGAGGGTGCCTGGTCCATAGGAAAAGGGCAGAAAAGGATGGAAACACCACAGAAATGGTTCAGGGACAGCATAGGGAGGATGTCTGGATGCATCTTGGACTCCAACATCGCTGCTGGGAACGATCTTTCGCCCGTAGTACGCCATTTTTACAGACTGACCATAAAACACACAAAAAGGAAAATAAAAACGACTTTAGGCGAAAAATTGTTACCAAACAATATTTGCTGTATATTTACTTGTATATTATCTGGAAATTATCCCAAAAATTTCCTTGATTTTCTGAAGTGAGGCCATGATTAAGAGGGAAACGTGCGCAGAGGCAAATTATCCCAAAAATTTCCTTGATTTTCTGAAGTGAGGCCATGATTAAGAGGGAAACGTGCGCAGAGGCAAATTCTCCCAAAAATTTCCTTGATTTTCTGAAGTGAGGCCATGATTAAGAGGGAAACGTGCGCAGAGGCAAATTCTCCCAAAAATGTCCTTGATTTTATTGAACTGAGGCCATGATTAAGAGGGAAACGTGCACTGAGCTGACCATCTAAAACATTATGGGTGAGGGTCTGCTGCAGAGCTGACCATCCTAAACATTATATGCGAAGGCCCGCTAGTGAGCTGACGCTATAAAACATTATATGAGAGGGCCCGTTAGAGAGCTGACCCAATAAAACATTATATGAGAAGGCCCGCTGGTGAGCTGACCTATATAAAAATTGTCAAACAGGGCCCGCTGGTGAGCTGGCCCTATATAAAAATTATATCACAGGGCCCGCTGGTGAGCTGGCCCTATATAAAAATTATAGCACAGGGCATATGGAAGAGGAGGAGGAGGATGAGAAGATTAAGAGTCAACCATATACCCGTTTTTTGGGTGGAAGGGGTGAATGGGAATACAGAGTATTCCCATCATTGTAAATAACATATATTAAGTGAGTTTATGTTCCCCCGGGGCTTTCCTCCAGTGGAGTGGAGAAGTCAGGGGAAATCCAGGCCTTGTTCATTTTTATAAGTGTCAACCTATCAGCATTGTCGGTGGAAAGGCGGATACGCTTATCTGTTATGATGCCACCAGCAGCACTAAATACCCGCTCAGACAGAACGCTGGCGGCAGGGCAGGCCAGCACCTCCAAGGCTTAGAGTGCCAGTTCATACCACGTGTCCAGCTTGGACACCCAGTAGTTGTAAGGCACAGAGGGATCATTGAGGACGCTGACACGGTCTGCTACGTACTCCTTCACCATCTTCCAAAATTTTTCCCTCCTTGTGACACTAGGCTGCGCATCAGGGTGAGGGTGCTGGCTGGGTGTCATGAAGGTGTCCCACGCCTTGGAGAGTGTTGCCCTGCCTTTGTCGGAACTGCTGTGTGCTCCCCTTTTCTCCCCTTCTCGGTTGGCCAAGGTAGCATGTACTCTGCCGCCAGCGTTGTCAGATGGAAAATTTTGGAGCAATTTTTCAACAAGAACCTTCTGGTATTGCACCATTTTGCTTGTCCTCTCCACCGGAGGAATGAGAGATGAGAAATTCTCTTTGTAGCGGGGGTCCAGAAGGGTGAACACCCAGTAATCCGTGTTGTCTAAAATGCGTATGTAACGGATACCGCTGCCACCCAGCCTTGGGTGGCTCCGTTAGTCGCCGCTTCCCTCGCTCTGGAACAGGAAAACTCCACCAGCTTCTCCCAAGGTATCCCAATCGCCAGGCAGGACTAGTGTCAGGATAACAAGAACTCTCCCAGCATACCAGCAGCTTAACCTCACCAGACAACACTTGTGTAGGTTAAAACAAGAACTGCTTTATTGGAACCAAGACACACATATTTATACAGGTTAACACAAAAGGCCAAGAGGGGTGGAGGGGCTATACAATGGTGGGCTGAACAAAACACACAATGGTAAAGTGGTAATATGCATCTTTACAAAAGGGTCAATGGGTGGAGGGTGGTTTCAGTATAAACATGCAGTACACTGAACACAAGGGGAGTGTCAACACACGGTGTGATGAGACAATGGGTAGGTGACAACAAGATACAATAGGCCAGACCTGAGTGAGTTCACTATACAATGGGACAAAGGAATAGGGCTGGGTACAAGTGTAACAGAGGGACCAGAATACACAAAACAGGATGAGGTTCTGAAACATCATTAACATATTATTCTTTTGGGAAGTCTGATATCCTTTGACCAGGCTGGGCAGAATGTTCACTGGGTTTCTTGGTCACCCTGTACCCCCAATAAGTACAGGGTGACTTAGCCCCAAGAGGGGACTGGGGGGCTGCTAAAAGATCCTCCATGGCAAGGGGCAATCAGGGCAGAGATTAGTCTGATGGGGAGGCCATACCCTGTTCCAGGACTAGGTCCATAGTCTGTGGACAGGAGGCTGGCCCTCAGGCCCCTCCAGGAGCCAGGTGCCCGGTGGTTCCTGTGACAGCGTACAACGCATGGGTCACGGGAAAGGCAGCCTAACATAAAGTCAGCCATGTGTGCCAGAGTACCAACAGTCAAGATTTCGCTGTCCTCACCAGGAGGATGACTCTCAATCTCCTCATCCTCTTCCTCCTCTTCTGCCCACCCACGCTGAAGAGATGGAACTAAAGTTCCATGGCTACCCTCTGTAGCGGAGGCAACCGTGTCTTCCTCCTCCTCCTCCTCCTCCTCCTCCCCCTCCTCCAATTGTCGCTGAGAAGACGAAGTGAGGGTGCTCTGGCTATCACCTTGTGTAAGCTCTTCCTCCCCCATTTCCACCTCTTCCACATGCAAAGCGTCGGTTTTAATTGTGAGCAGCGAGCGTTTCAGTAGACACAGAAGTGGGATGGTTACACTGATAATAGCGTTATCGCCGCTCACCATCTGTGTCGATTCCTCAAAATTGCGTAAAACCTCGCAGAGGTCTGACATCCATTCCCACTCCTCACTTCTGATTACAGGAAGTTGAACGGAGAGGCGACGACCGTGTAACAGCTGGTACTCCACTACTGCCCTCTGCTGCTCACAAAGCCGGGCCAACATGTGGAAGGTGGAGTTCCAGCGCGAGCTCACGTCACACAGCAGCCGGTGAGCTGCCAATTGTAAGCGCTGCTGCAGCTTCAACAGGCCGGCCGAAGCTGTAGATGACTTACGGAAATGTGCACACACGCGGCGCACCTTGGTCAAGAGATCATGCACATTGGGGTAGGTTTTTAGAAATCGCTGAACCACTAAATTAAATACATGCGCTAGGCATGGTACGTGTGTGAGCTTGCCGAGCTGCAAAGCCGCCACCAAGTTACGCCCATTATCACACACAACCATGCCTGGTTGCAGGTTGAGTGGCGAGAGCCACTGCTCGGTCTGGTGACTAATCCCCTGCAACAGCTCTGAGGCAGTGTGCTGTTTGTCCCCAAGGCAGATCAGCTTCAGCACGGCCTGTTGACGCTTCCCCACTGCAGTGCTACACTACTTCCAGCTACTGGCTGATGGGGGAGTGGCGCTGCGTGTAGAGAATTCGGAGGTGGAAACGGAGGAGGAGGAGCCAATAACGTAGGTGCTGGCGGAAACCCTGATGGAGGTAGGGCCCGCAATCCTCGGCGTGGGTAGCACCCGTGCCATCCCAGGGTCCGAGTCGCTCCCAGGCTCCACGACATTCACCCAGTGTGCCGTCAGGGAAATGTAGCGTCCCTGGCCACAAGCACTTGTCCATGTGTCAGTCGTTAAGTGGACCTTCCCAGTAACTGCGTTGGTCAGGGCACGGGTGATGTTACGGGACACATGGTGGTGTAATGCGGGGATGGCACACCGGGAAAAGTAGTGGCGGCTGGGGACCGCGTACCGAGGGACAGCTGCTGCCATCAGGCTGCGGAAGGACTCAGTGTCCACAAGCCTAAATGGCAGCATTTCGATGGCCAGTAATTTGGAAAGGTGTGAGGTTAGTGCTATGGCCTGTGGGTGGGTGGCTGGGTATTTTCTCTTGCGCTCAAATGCCTGGGGTAACGACATTTGGACGCTGTGCTGGGACAGGGAAGTGGATGTGGTCGCTGATGGTGCTTCAGATGGTACAGGTGCAGGGCGGGAGGTATGCGGGCCTGCGCCTTCGACAGGCGATTGGCCGGCACCGAAAACAGGGGAAGAGGAGGCAGTGGTGTGGCCTGCAGACACAGATGGGCGATCCAGGCGTTCCTCCCACTTATTACGGTGCTTGGATGCCATGTGTCGGATCATGCTGGTGGTGGTGAGGTTTCTAGTGTTCATGCCTCGGCTCATTCTGGTGTGGCACAGGTTGCAAACTACAATTCTTTTGTCGTCCGCACTTTCCTTAAAAAAACGCCATACCGCGGAACACCTACCCTTTGGCAAGGTAGATTTACGCAAGGGGGTGCTCCGTGGAACATTTGCGGGCCGGTTTGGTGCGGTCCGCCTTCTTTCTGTAGCCACACCACTGCCTCTTCCAGCCTGTTGCGGTGCTGCAGATAGCTCACCCTCAGGACTGCTGTCATCGCTCGGCTCTACACCTTCCCAGGTGGGGTCAGTCACCTCATCGTCCACCAAGTCCTCCTCCACTTCCTCACTCTGATCATCCTCCTCATGTCTTGATCCCACCACATACTCAGTCATTGACAACTGTATAACATTCTCCTCAACAAGGTCTTGAGACGGAAATAGTGGTTGATTTAATGGCAACTGTGTCTCATCATCATCATCATCATCCACTACTTCCTTTGACCTTAAATGCCGTTCACATCTGTCATCTTCTTGTGATTGGGTACCCTCTAGAGGTTGTGAATCAGGGCACAAGATGTCATGTTCCTCTGCAAGCGTGCTTGGAGAGAGGGTCAAATGAAGGATTGGTGATGAGACGAGCTCCTCACTATATCCCAGTGTGGGATCACTTCTTTGACCAGACCGTGTATGGTGGGAGGAAGGATGATCAGAGTGAGGATTATGTTGACCAGACTCTTGGCTACTGAGAGTGGACTTGGTGGAAGACAGGGTGGTGCTTAACCGACTGGAAGCAGTATCAGCTGACATCCAACCGACCACCTGTTCGCAGTGGTCGGACCTCGAGAGTGATGTCCTGCGACGCCCTGTGAAATGAGACATGAAGCTAGGTATGGTGGATGTCTTCTCGTGCTCTGGCACCAGGCACAGTTTCTCCGCGTCCTGACCCGCGCCCTGAACTATCAGGATCACGTCCACTTCCCCGTCCCTTTTTACCCGCCTTCTTCATCTTACACGGAATATGTGACTTTAATATTTGAGTTTGAAAACTTAACAGTATTTCTTCCTATTCTGCAACTGTGCAGAGTACACAGAATAGGCTGCTAAACTGCGGTGACACACACTGAATGGAATATGTGACTTTAATATTTGAGTTTGAAAACTTAACAGTATTTCTTCCTATTCTGCAACTGTGTAGAGTACACAGAATAGGCTGCTAAACTGCGGTGACACACACTGAATGGAATATGTGACTTTAATATTTGAGTTTGAAAACTTAACAGTATTTCTTCCTATTCTGCAACTGTGCAGAGTACACAGAATAGGCTGCTAAACTGCGGTGACACACACTGAATGGAATATGTGACTTTAATATTTGAGTTTGAAAACTTAACAGTATTTCTTCCTATTCTGCAACTGTGCAGAGTACACAGAATAGGCTGCTAAACTGCGGTGACGAACACAGAATGGAATATGTGACTTTAATATTTGAGTTTGAAAACTTAACAGTATTTCTTCCTATTCTGCAACTGTGCAGAGTACACAGAATAGGCTGCTAAACTGCGGTGACGAACACAGAATGGAATATGTGACTTTAATATTTGAGTTTGAAAACTTAACAGTATTTCTTCCTATTCTGCAACTGTGCAGAGTACACAGAATAGGCTGCTAAACTGCGGTGACACACACTGAATGGAATATGTGACTTTAATATTTGAGTTTGAAAACTTAACAGTATTTCTTCCTATTCTGCAACTGTGCAGAGTACACAGAATAGGCTGCTAAACTGCGGTGATGAACACAGAATGGAATATGTGACTTTAATATTTGAGTTTGAAAACTTAACAGTATTTCTTCCTATTCTGCAACTGTGCAGAGTACACAGAATAGGCTGCTAAACTGCGGTGACGAACACAGAATGGAATATGTGACTTTAATATTTGAGTTTGAAAACTTAACAGTATTTCTTCCTATTCTGCAACTGTGCAGAGTACACAGAATAGGCTGCTAAACTGCGGTGACGAACACAGAATGGAATATGTGACTTTAATATTTGAGTTTGAAAACTTAACAGTATTTCTTCCTATTCTGCAACTGTGCAGAGTACACAGAATAGGCTGCTAAACTGCGGTGACACACACTGAATGGAATATGTGACTTTAATATTTGAGTTTGAAAACTTAACAGTATTTCTTCCTATTCTGCAACTGTGCAGAGTAGACAGAATAGGCTGCTAAACTGCGGTGACACACACTGAATGGAATATGTGACTTTAATATTTGAGTTTGAAAACTTAACAGTATTTCTTCCTATTCTGCAACTGTGCAGAGTACACAGAATAGTCTGCTAA
Source organism: Rhinophrynus dorsalis (assembly GCA_037306005.1). Taxonomy (NCBI): domain Eukaryota; kingdom Metazoa; phylum Chordata; class Amphibia; order Anura; family Rhinophrynidae; genus Rhinophrynus; species Rhinophrynus dorsalis. The sequence continues at coordinate 505,207,464 of CM074722.1, read as the reverse complement.
ACTGCGGTGACGAACACAGAATGGAATATGTGACTTTAATATTTGAGTTTGAAAACTTAACAGTATTTCTTCCTATTCTGCAACTGTGCAGAGTACACAGAATAGGCTGCTAAACTGCGGTGACGAACACAGAATGGAATATGTGACTTTAATATTTGAGTTTGAAAACTTAACAGTATTTCTTCCTATTCTGCAACTGTGCAGAGTACACAGAATAGGCTGCTAAACTGCGGTGACACACACTGAATGGAATATGTGACTTTAATATTTGAGTTTGAAAACTTAACAGTATTTCTTCCTATTCTGCAACTGTGCAGAGTACACAGAATAGGCTGCTAAACTGCGGTGACGAACACAGAATGGAATATGTGACTTTAATATTTGAGTTTGAAAACTTAACAGTATTTCTTCCTATTCTGCAACTGTGCAGAGTACACAGAATAGGCTGCTAAACTGCGGTGACACACACTGAATGGAATATGTGACTTTAATATTTGAGTTTGAAAACTTAACAGTATTTCTTCCTATTCTGCAACTCTGCACAGTACACAGAATGTGCTGCTAAACTGCGGCGAAGCACACTGAATGGAATATGTGACTTTGATATTTGAGTTTGAAAACTTAACAGTATTTCTTCCTATTCTGCAACTCTGCACAGTACACAGAATGTGCTGCTAAACTGCGGCGAAGCACACTGAATGGAATATGTGACTTTGATATTTTAGTTTGAAGACTTAACAGTATTTCTTCCTATTCTGCAACTCTGCACAGTACACAGAAGGTGCTGCTAAACTGCGGCGAAGCACACTGAATGGAATATGTGACTTTGATATTTTAGTTTGAAGACATAACAGTATTTCTTCCTATTCTGCAACTCTGCACAGTACACAGAATGTGCTGCTAAACTGCGGCGACGCACACTGAATGGAATATGTGACTTTGATATTTTAGTTTGAAGACTTAACAGTATTTCTTCCTATTCTGCAACTCTGCACAGTACACAGAATGTGCTGCTAAACTGCGGCGACGCACACTGAATGGAATATGTGACTTTGATATTTTAGTTTGAAGACTTAACAGAATGTGCTCTAATCTGCAACTTTGCACACTAAACAGAATGTGCTCTAATCTGCAACTTTGCACACTAAACAGAATGTGCTCTAATCTGCAACTTTGCACACTAAACAGAATGTGCTCTAATCTGCAACTGTGCACACTAAACAGAATGTGCTCTAATCTGCAACTGTGCACACTAAACAGAATGTGCTCTAATCTGCAACTTTGCACACTAAACAGAATATATGTTTTTTTTTTTTGTTTTTTTTTTCCCCCCCACACAAAATAACCTGCTGCCCCCACACACAGTAGTCCTAAAAAGGACTTTTGGTTCTTTTTTTTCACAATTTTTGTTTTTTTCCTCCCTACACTGCCTTTCCCTTCCTATCCTCAGCTCTCCCTGGCTAAGACTGAGCCGAACTCGCTGGTCAGGTGCTATACAGCACCCGACCACGGGTTCTGGCCAGCCAATCAGTGTAATGCCAGCAGCCAACATGGCTGCTGGCATTACACCGATGTCAGAGCCTCCCTGCACGTTTATTGGCTGCGCAGCAGCCGCAAAACGTGCGGGGAGGAGACCCGAACATGGCGGGCGAGCACATGCGGTACTCGTACGAGTACCGCCATGTGCCGAGCAGAGCGATGCTCGAGCCGATCCGAGCATCGGCCGAGCATGCTCGCTCAACACTAACAAGGACCAGAATATTATTGACTAAGGTTTATTCATCTTTACTGTAAAAAAAACTAAGAGTGTAGTGACAATGGAAGAGAAAGAAAGCAGCTGTTGAAATCCACTTGACACTAGCTGCAGGCAAAGAGGGAAATAAGCAGTTGCATGTTTTTGTAGACAGTGACAAATAGGGACAGTTAATAAAAATGTGACTGGTAAATGACAGAGACCGAGATGTTAGCTGTGACTGAGGCTGACCATGACAGATACTAGAGACAGAGACTTATATGATACAGTATTTTGTAAAAGGACAGACTGTGGGTCATTCTGCACTGCAGCCTGTCAATCTTCGTCTGCTCCCTTCCCACATAGCTCTCCATTCCAACCTCTTTAGATCACAGAGAATTTCTCCATGTAAGCTGGAGTACTCTCACTGACAACATAGGGCTCCAGCTTACATGGAGAAATCCTCCGTCATCGGAGGAGGTTGGAACGGGGTGCTAGAGACCAGAAGAAGATTGACAGTTTGCTGTACAGAGCTGTACCCACAGCCTGTCCTGAAGTGATGTAACGGCCTGAAGTTTAAAAGCCAGTATCTCGATGAATACAAAATAATATTTAATAAATACAAGGATTACAGATGTATTGCAAATGAGCATTTAAATGAAGCCAATTTTAATTCAGGTGACAGTTCCCCTTTAATAATGTCCAGCAAACAGACTAGAGTAAAAAAGAAAGAACATTGCACGGACATGTTAGTAAAATGCTAGTCCAAAAGCTGACTGCAGCCACGGTTACTGAAGAGTGCACCAAAAATGATAATTATCCTTCTCCTACTGAGGAGGCTGTTTGAGAAAGTGACATAAAAACTTCCTCCACCTCCAGTAATATTAATCAGCAACACAGGTCATCAACATCCACAACCCTAGCTATGATGAGTACTTCTGCTGTTATTGGAAGTGGTGCACCTTTGACCTAGTAGTACAACTGCAAACCCTAGCCCCAGTAGTAGTAGAAGCCACTCAGGTACCCCTCAGTCTATTAAGTAGAATGGAGAAATTTCACTCTTGATCCAAAAGCTAAACATTTTGCTATATGCTGTCTGTGTAAGAAGCATGTGAGCAGTGGGAAGGCAGGCTGACACTTAAGCACCTCTGCTTTGAAATTCCACCGGTCTGACTGGGAGACACACTATTAACAGCTCATAGGTACCACAGCTAGCAGCAGTAGAAATTCCAAAAGGTTCCTGGGGCTCTGGGTCACATAATAGAAGTGCTGTAGATATGTCACAGAGTGTGCCAAGATCTCATTCATTTACACTAGCTCCCATGTCTCCTGCTACTGTTCTGCAGATGCAATATATGGAGGTGTATGACTTTGTTGGAGGAAAACAAATGTCATAGAGTGCCCATACCTACTACCACCACCTCCACCACAAGTCATGTTGTTAAAGCAATAGTTACATAGTTCTTCGACTATGTACTGCCATTCCACTATTACTGAGTTCTTAGAAAAACTTGCACAAAAATAATCCAAAAGTACATATGTGAAACAGTAAACTTGCCAAAATGTTGGTGGTTGACATGCTGCCTCTTCCTTTTGTTGAAAACAGAGGCTTTAAAGAACCGATTTCATTTGTTGGATCTTGGCTGGCATATCTCAAGCAGCACTTATTTTCAAGGATGCCTGCGGCAGAGTTGTACAAGAAGGAGGGCGTGAATGCAAGAAATTGTTGGTTTTTGACCCATACGTATTGCTAGTTTTTTGCCCCAAACCTATCTACAGGTGAATGAAGAGATTGAGATAGAGGAAGAGGGACAGAATGGAAGAGAGACAGAAAGAGAGACGGGGATAGAGAGAGACAGAAAGAGAGGGAGTGAGAGGGACAGATAGAAAAAGCGAGAAACAGTAAGGGAGATGTAGGGGTGATACAGAGAAAGAGATAGAGGAAACTAGATGAAGGGAGGGAGGAGAGAGAGAGGAAAAGAGAGGGGAGGAAAGGGAGAGAGAAGAAGAGAACGAAAGAGAGCGAGAGACAGCAAAAGACACAATGCATACCTCCCAACATTTTAAGTGGCTAATGAGGGAAACTTTTATTTTATGTGGTGTATCTTGGGGGGGCATTATTGACAATTTTTAGGCTATTTTTGACATAATCACACCTCTTTGTGTAAATGAATAGAGGATTTAGAACAAGATCAAAGTATTTTATTTACACAGACTAATTTATATACATGTATACTGATGTTTATACAGACATTAATGAGAGTTTAATTGCTGTGGAGCAATGTGATACATTTATATACACACCACATAATGTGATCTCCTAAACACAGTGACACCAGGGTGATACACTTATATACACACCACACAGTCTGATCTCCTAAACACAGGGACATCAGGGTGATACACTTCTATACACACCACACAGTCTGATCTCCTAAACACAGGGACACCAGGGTGATACACTTATATACACACCACACAGTCTGACCTCCTAAACACAGGGACACCAGGGTGATACACTTCTATACACACCACACAGTCTGATCTCCTAAACACAGGGACACCAGGGTGATACACTTATATACACACCACACAGTCTGACCTCCTAAACACAGGGACATCAGGGTGATACACTTATACACACCACACAGTTTGATCTCCTAAACACAGGGACACCAGGGTGATACACTTCTATACACACCACACAGTCTGATCTCCTAAACACAGGGACACCAGGGTGATACACTTATATACACACCACACAGTCTGATCTCCTAAACACAGGGACACCAGGGTGATACACTTATATACACACTACACAGTCTGATCTCCTAAACACAGGGACACCAGGGTGATACACTTATATACACACCACACAGTCTGATCTCCTAAACACAGGGACACCAGGGTGATACACTTATATACACACTACACAGTCTGATCTCCTAAACACAGGGACACCAGGGTGATACACTTCTATACACACCACACAGTCTGATCTCCTAAACACAGGGACACCAGGGTGCTACACTTCTATACACACCACACAGTCTGATCTCCTAAACACAGGGACACCAGGGTGATACACTTCTATACACACCACACAGTCTGATCTCCTAAACACAGGGACACCAGGGTGATACACTTATATACACACCACACAGTCTGATCTCCTAAACACAGGGACACCAGGGTGATACACTTATATACTCACCACACAGTCTGATCTCCTAAACACAGGGACACCAGGGTGATACACTTATATACACACCACACAGTCTGATCTCCTAAACACAGGACACCAGGGTGATACACTTATATACACACCACACAGTCTGATCTCCTAAACACAGGAACACCAGAGTGATACACTTCTATACACACAACACAGTCTGATCTCCTAAACACAGGGACACCAGAGTGATACACTTATATACACACCACATAGTGTGATCTCCTAAACACAGGGACACCAGGGTGATACACTTATATACACACCACACAGTGTGTTCTCCTAAACACAGGAACACCAGAGTGATACAGTTCTATACACACCACACAGTCTGATCTCCTAAACACAGGGACACCATGGTGATACACTTCTATACACACCACACAGTCTGATCTCCTAAACAAAGGAACACCAGAATGATACACTTATATACACACCACATAGTGTGATCTCCTAAACACAGGGACACCAGGGTGATACACTTATATACACATCACACAGTCTGATCTCCTAAACACAGGAACACCAGAGTGATACACTTATATACACACCACACAGTCTGATCTCCTAAACACAGGGACACCAGGGTGATACACTTCTATACACACCGCACAGTCTGATCTCCTAAACACAGGGACACCAGGGTGATACACTTATATACACACCACACAGACTGATCTCCTAAACACAGGGACACCAGGGTGATACACTTATATACACACCATACAGTATGATCTCCTAAACACAGGGACACCAGGGTGATACACTTATATACACACCACACAGTCTGATCTCCTAAACACAGGGACACCAGGGTGATACACTTATATACACACCACACAGTCTGGTCTTCTAAACACAGGGACAACAAGGTGATACACTTATATACAAACCACACAGTCTGATCTCCTAAACACAGGGACACCAGGGTGATACACTTATATACACACTAGTGTTGAGCGAGCATGCTCGGCCGATGCTCGGATCGGCTCTATCATCGCTCTGCTCGGCACATGGCGGTACTCGTACGAGTACCGCCATGTGCTCGCCCGGCATGTTCGGGTGGCGGGGATCTGTGCCGAAGGAGGCACAGATCTGAAGACGCTCCGCTGGACCACCAGGGACTGGAGGTAGGGGGCATTGCGGAGATGAAGGGGGCATAGCGGAGATGAAGGGGGACATTGCGGAGATGAAGGGGGACATTATGGAAGGGGGGCATTGCGGAGATGAAGGGGGCATTGCGGAGATGAAGGGGGTATAGCGGAGATGAAGGGGGACATTGCGGAGATGAAGGGGGCATTGCGGAGATGAAGGGGGTATAGTGGAGATGAAGGGGGACATTGCGGAGATGAAGGGGGCATTGCGGAGATGAAGGGGGCATAGCGGAGATGAAGGGGGACATTGCGGAGATGAAGGGGGACATTGTGGAAGAGGGGCATTGTGGAGATGAAGGGGGGCATTGACCAGGCACCCTCCCCTCATCAGAGCAGGGGGTGCCTGGTGTAATGCTTGTGTCGCCCCATTCAATTCAATGGGGCTCGGGTGCTCGGCCGAGCACTCGAGCCTCCGGCGGTGCTCGGTCAGAGCACCCGAGCACCCGAGCATCGGGGTGCTCGCTCAACACTAATACACACCATACAACCTGATCTCCTAAACACAGGGACACCAGGGTGATACAAGTATATACACACCACACAGTCTGATCTCGTAAACACAGGGACACCAGGTTGGGGAAAGGGACAGAGGAATTTCGGTCTCAAAGAGGGACTGTCCTGACTAGGAGGGACACATGGGAGGTATGTACCACTAATATCTCCTAAAGAAGGATGTATGGACCCCTAATATGTCCTAAAAAGGGACACTTGGGAGGTAAGGACCCCCTAATATCTCCTAAAGAGGGACACTTAGGAGATATGGACCCCTAATATGTCCTAAAGAAGGACACTTGGGCGGTACAGAATCCTAATATCTCCCTAAGAAGGACACTTGGGAGGTAAGGACCCCTAATGTCTCATTAAGAGGGACACTTGGGAGGTATGGACCCCTAATATATCCTAAGGAGGGACACTTTGGAGGTTGGACCCCTAATATCTCCTAAAAAGTGACACTCTGGAGGTATGGACCCCTAATATCTCCTAAAGAGGGACACCTGTTAGTTATGGACCTCTATTATCTCCTAAAGATTGACACTTGGGAGGTACAGACCCCTAATATCTTCTAAACAGGGACACGTGGGAGGTACGGACCCCTAATATCTCCTAAAGAGGGACACTTGGGGGGTACGTACCCCTAATATCGCCTAAAGATGAACACTTGGGAGGTACGGACCCCTAATATCTCCTAAAGAAGGACACTCGGGAGGCATGGACCCTTAATATCTCCTAAAGATGGACACTTGGGAGGTACGGACTCCTAATATTTCCTAAACAGGGACACTTGGGAGGTACGGACCCATAATATCTCATAAAGAGGGACACTTGGGAGGTACAGACCCCTAATATCTCCTAAAGATGGACACTTGGGAGGTACAGACCCCTAATATCTCATAAGTAGGGACACTTGGGAGGTACTGACCCCTAATATCTCCTAAAGATGGACACTTGGGAGGTACGGACCCCTAATATCTCCTAAACAGAGACACTTGGGAGGTACGGACCCCTAATATCTCATAAATAGGGATACTTGGGAGGAACAGACCCCTAATATCTCTTAAAGAGGGACACTTGGGAGGTACGGACCCCTAATATCTCATAAATAGGGACACTTGGGAGGTACAGACCCCTAATATCGCCTAAGGATGGACACTTGGGAGGTACGGACCCCCAATATCTCCTAAACAGAGACACTTGGGAGGTATGGACCCTAATATTTCCTAAAGAGGGACACTTGGGAGGTATGACAATGGCCCATGTGTATGGAAAGCAAACCAGAGTCATTCTGGAATAAACTAACTGCATCATAGGAGGCAAATAAAAATTCCTAAATTCCCATGCACTTGAATAGAGCTGTTTAACCCCTTAAATGGTAGAGAGGTCTGTGCAATGCATTGCGAAGACCTCTCTAGCATCCAAAGGGATAAAATCTAATTTTAATATAACAGGAATTTTTTTGTCTCCTATGGTTCAGTTGGTTTACTCCAGAATAACATAACTCCAGTGCTTGTATACATATCGGCCATTGATTCTTATGCACAAAGAAAGAAAGAGCCATTCTGGGCCAATCCATCTGCAGCAAATGGGAGAGCAGTTTAAATGGGAATTTTTAAAAGGATAGTAATACTTCGTTTTATCTTTATTTTATTTTGTAGGCATTAAAAAACATGAAGAACGATATGTCTTATCTCTCACACCTTTATGGTTTGAGAGATATTCACAAGCAAAGTTTCCCCTCCCGCCCCTTTTACCTAGTGTAAGCCATCTCTTCTCAGATGTGGAATACAGTCCATAGACCAGACAGATAACAGAAGGGGACAATCTTCTTCCTATGAGAACAATGAAAGCCCTGCCCCCCTTGACAAGTTTTTTAGGTTTTTTCCTTATCTTAATTGAAGATTGTCCCTCTCTGCAGTCTACCTGGGCACCTCCCTTCTGCTCTGGCTGAACAGTGTTACATCAGTAAAAAGGGTGGGAGGGGGATACTTTATCATTGAATTACTCTTGAACTACAACTCTGACAGAATTGAAATAACACTCTCCAAAGTCCAAATACTATGTTGATTAATTAGAGCTGCTTTTATTATGAAACATTATTATCCCTTTAAGCCCCTTGAATTTTTTTCTGTGTGTTTGGAGATGTCTCTAACATTCAAGGGGGTTAAAAGCCCAAATTATATCCGTCAGATCGTCTTTGTTCCCTTTGGGAAAGAAACCCCCGGAACAGAACTGGAGGGGGGGCATGCAAAAGGGGAGAGTTGGGGAAAACGGAATTAAGAGACACGGGCGCAGAAGGGGAGGTAGTTTGGGTTGAACAGAGGACGGAGCAGGCCGTCTGCCCTGTTTTTATTGGTTGAGGCATTGGCGGTGGTGTCCTTACCTCGTATGGGGTATGGTGAATGTTGACACAATAATTCAGGATGCATCCTTAGGGAGATTGGCACCAGGCTAATGCCCTGGGTGGTTACCTTGCCCATTGTAGCTGGCTTGGTCTGGTACAATGGGGCAACTGGTAAACAGTGTAAAAGGATGGATAATGGTTCTGCTTTAGACATGAGCCCTTTTTTGTATTTGACCATGTTATTTCAAACTGAGAAGTGGTTTAACCCCTTAAGGACCGGCGGTCACAGGACACTTCCGTCCCATAATGACCGCATAGGGGCACTTTGACGCGCCGGTACACGTGACCTGTCGCGTGTATCGGCGCGTCACTATGGGGCCAGATAGAGATCGCTCTGATCTTGGAGCGGTCTATTTCATGCCCTATTTTTACTTACAGCGCTCCCGGTAGAGCGCTGTAAGTAAAAAGTACGTGAAGTACCATGACCGTCATCGGTCCTTGAGTAGTTCAAGGACCGTGACGGTCCTGGTACGTCAAGGGTCCCTAAGGGGTTAAAAGGGGGAAAGGGCTATGTTAATGTTGTGTAACAATGGGATTACGAGTTGATTGGTATTAAGTATTTAAGTTGGTTAATAAAATTGGCCTGTTCTTACCCAAAATAAGTGTGGTGTTTCTTATTTCTTATACCCTTGTACATCTGCAACTTAGCGTACCCCAGAATTGCCCCTCTTTACGTTAATGCACACGGCCAGTAACGAGCAGAACTTTCCTCCTCCGGGTCCTGTGTTAGTAGCAGAAGAAGCAGTGATTCCAAATCCATGTGAAAATGTGGCGTTTTAGCTCCAATGGCGCCACCTTCAGGGGGATAGCGGGATGTTCTGCCTAAATCCAGATTTGCCAGTACAGTCATTTCAGAAATAGCCACAGTACACCCCCCGCGCCCAGCTAAAAATACCCTTATTAGCAGAATCATATTACAGTGAAAATGACTTTCACAGACATAAACTCAAATGCAAGTTTAACAAAATCTATATTTTAATCAGCAATATGTTCTTCTATATGAATAGTTCGCTTTGTAATCTATTGTATCAGCGGCTGGACGAGTCCTTTGGACTAAGCACCTTAGTTTGCAAAACTGGAAGCCAGGAACGGGGAGTTTAGCAATTGTCTAATTAAATTGTTCCGTGATGGAAAAGAACAAAATGCAGGGATTTAACAGAAAAGTATTTTAAAGTGATAGTAACCTTTTGTTTTGACTTTCCATATTCTGCAGTCACATGATATGAAAGCTAAATTGCATGTAATATTTACTATTATTTTCAACCTCATCAATTTTTTAACACTTTTTTTATGACTCTGACATTGAGCTCCCTGGCAGTGCTCCCTCTAAGGTAAATAAATGTGTGTTACCCAGTACTGAAAGAGTTAAAATTGTAATTTAAACTCTGCAGGGCTGCAAATTGCATCTCCTATTCCTATACAGGTATTTCACGCACAGTCCTCTTTAACTCTTTCAGTGTAATGTTGGTTACAGCTATTCATCTTAGAGGGATCACTGCAGCCTGGATCAGTTTACAGAGAGCTTTCTATCAGGGATATGAAAGCAGAATGGGGATATAATGTAACACTATCCCTGCAGTCGAAAGGTCTGTCTCCACTTTGTTATGGGTACCAGTCTCCACTAAATTACATACAGTTTATCAATACCTGGGAACTCTCCTGATCTGCCCTGGAGACTCTGATTGAATTAACGGGTCTCCATGAACAGAGACTGATTATCTGGTGGTGGTGAGTTTATTCTCCTTCCTACCCTATTCCTCAGACTTCTCACCCACTTCTCCTCCTTCCCACCATGTCCCTCCCACTTCCTGCCCACTTCTCCTCCTTCCACCCTGTTCCTCCCACTTCTCCTCCTTCCCACCCTGTTCCTCCCATTTCCCACCCACTTCTCTTGTTCCCCACCCTGTTCCTCCCGCTTCTCTCCCACTTCTCCTCCTTCCACCCTGTTCCTCCCGCTTCTCTCCCACTTCTCCTCCTTCCCAGCCTCTTCCTCGCACTCCTCACACACTTCTCCTCCTTTCCACCGTGTTCCTCCCACTTCTCCTTCCCCACCCTGCTCCTTTCACTTCTCCTCCTTCCCGCCCTGCTCCTTCCACTTCTCCTCCTTCCCACACTGTTCTGTCCACTTCCCGCCAACTTCTCCTCTTTCCCACCCTGATCCTTCCACTTTCCACCCATTTTCCTCTTTCCCACCCTGTTCCTACCATTTCCACGCACTGCTCCTCCTTCCCACCCTGTTCCTCCTACTTTTTGTCCACTTCTCCTTTCCAGCCTGTTCCTCCCACTTCCCTCCCACTTCTTCTCCTTCCCACCCTGTTCTGCCCACTTCCCACCCACTTTTCCTCCATCTCAACCTGCTCTTCCTACTTTGTATCCACTTTTCCACTTACCATCCACTTCTTACCCTGTTCTACCCACTTCCCACCCATTACTCCTATTTCCCATCCTGTTCCTCCCACTTCCCACCCACTACTCCTATTTCCCATCCTGTTCCTCCCACCTCCCACCCACTTCTCCTCCTTCTCACCCTGTTCCTCCCACTTCCCACCCACTTCTCCTCCTTTCCGCCCTGTTCCACCCACTTCTCCTCCTTCTCACCCTGCTCCTCCCACTTCCCACCCACTTTTCCTCCGTCTCACCCTGTTCCTCCTACTTTGTGTCCACTTTTCCCACTTCCCATCCACTTCTCCTCCTTCCTTCCCTGTTCCTCCATTTCCCACCCACTTCTCCTCCTTCCCACCCTGTTCTACCCACTTCCCACCAACTTTTCCTCTTTTCCACCCTGTTCCTCCCATTTCTTCCTCTTCCCACCCTGTTCTTCGTGCTTCCTGATCTCTTCAATACAATATTAAATAAACTTAAATTTAAACATTACTATCCCTTTAACAAGGTACAGAGGGGATTGGTGTATATTCCTTTTTCCTGTTCTTCCTTTAAGGGTGGTATTTGGGGATCTCTTTGTAATAAACTCTTAGTGATCAGGAAGTATGTGCACCGGTATGAAGTAAAGTGTTTGGACGTACCTATAGGTGCAAGACTTGTAACAGGACGTACAAGGCAGAAAATTATCAGAGCTGGATGATCCCTACACCCCCTCTCCGTTCACTGAATTGTGTTAATTCTTCAGATACATGAGAGGTCTCCAATACTGTGCTTCTCTATCAACCAGAGGATTACATAATCATCTTACCCCACCCCACCCAACATTAAAAATGGCCAGTGAGGGACACGTGTTTTAGGGGGTGTTGCTGGGGGTGTGGTTGGTGGGTGGGGAATTATTAAGAATTCTTAGGTTATTTAATGACCCATTGATGCCTCTTTCTGTAAATTAATAAATGATTTAGAGTAAGATCAAAGTATTTTATTTACACAGACTAATTTATAAACACATTTATTGAAGTTTATACAAACATTAATGTGAGTTTTATTGCTGTGGAGCCATGTGATACACTTATATACACCACACAATCTGATTTCCTAAACACAGGGACACCAGGGTGATACACTTATATACACACCACACAGTCTGATCTCCTAAACACAGGGACACCAGGGTGGTACACTTATATACACACACAACACAGTCTGATCTCCTAAACACAGGGACACCAGGGTGATACACTTCTATACACACCACACAGTCTGATCTCCTAAACACAGGGACACCAGGGTGATACACTTATATACACACCACACAGTCTGATCTCCTAAACACAGGGACACCAGGGTGATACACTTATATACACACCACACAGTCTGATCTCCTAAACACAGGAACACCAGAGTGATACACTTCTATACACACAACACAGTCTGATCTCCTAAACACAGGGACACCAGAGTGATACACTTATATACACACCACATAGTGTGATCTCCTAAACACAGGGACACCAGGGTGATAA
>CM074722.1:505139667-505194342 GCA_037306005.1 Rhinophrynus dorsalis | reverse complement strand
TCCCATCCCTGATATCATCCCATCACTGATAACATCTCATCCCTGATATCATCCCATCCCTGATAAAACATCCCGGCCCTGATAACATCCCATCGCTGATAACATCCCATCCCTGATAACATCCCATCCCTGATATCATCCCATCCCTGATAACATCCCATCCCTGATATCATCCCATCCCTGATAACATCCCATCCCTGATATCATCCCATCCCTGACAACATCCCATCCCTGATATCATCCCATCCCTGATAACATCCCATCCCTGATATCATCCCATCCCTGATAACATTCCATCCCTGATATCATCCCATCCCTGATATCATCCCGGCCCTGATAACATCCCATCGCTGATAACATCCCGGCTCTGATAACATCCATCCCTGATATCATCCCATCCCTGATACCATCCCATCCCTGATAAAACATCCCATCCCTTGATATCATCCCATCCCTGATAAAACATCCCATCCCTGATAACATCCCATCCCTGATATCATCCCATCCCTGATAACACCCCATCCCTGATATAATCCCATCCCTGATAACATCCCATCCCTGATATCATCCCATCCCTGATATCATCCCGGCCCTGATATCATCCATCCCTGATATCATCCCATCCCTGATATCATCCCATCCCTGATAACATCCCATCCCTGATATCATCCCATCCCTGATATCATCCCGGCCCTGATAACATCCCATCCCTGATATTATCTCATCCCTGATATCATCCCATCCTGATAACATCCCATCCCTGATATCATCCCATCCCTGATAACATCCATCCCTGATATCATCCCATCCCTGATAAAACATCCCGGCCCTGATAACATCCCATCGCTGATAACATCCCATCGCTGATAACATCCCATCCCTGATATCATCCCATCCCTGATAACATCCCATCCTGATATCATCCCATCCCTGATATCATCCCGGCCCTGATATCATCCCATCCCTGATATCATCCCGGCCCTGATAACATCCCATCCCTGATATCATCCCATCCCTGACAACATCCCATCCCTGATATCATCCTATCCCTGATAACATCCCATCCCTGATATCATCCCATCCCTGATAACATCCCATCCCTGATATCATCACATCCCTGATATCATCCAATCCCTGATAACATCCCATCCCTGATATCATCCCATCCATGATAACATCCCATCCCTGATATCATCCCATCCCTGATAACATACCATCCCTGATATCATCCCATCCCTGATATCATCCCGGCCCTGATAACATCCCATCCCTGATATCATCCCATCCCTGATAAAACATCCCGGCCCTGATAACATCCCATCGCTGATAACATCCCATCCCTGATAACATCCCATCCCTGATATCATCCAATCCCTGATAACATACCATCCTGATATCATCCCATCCCTGATAACATCACATCCCTGATAACATCACATCCCTGATAACATCCCATCCCTGATATCATCCCATCCCTGATATCATCCCATCCCTGATAACATCCATCCCTGATATCATCCCATCCCTGATATCATCCCATCCCTGATAACATCCCATCCCTGATATCATCCCATCCCTGATAACATCCCATCCCTGATATCATCCCATCCCTGATAACATCACATCCCTGATAACATCCAATCCCTGATAACATCACATCCCTGATAACATCCCATCCCTGATATCATCCCATCCCTGATAACATCCCATCCCTGATATCATCCCATCCCTGATATCATCCCATCCCTGATATCATCCCGACCCTGATAACATCCCATCCCTGATATCATCCCATCCCTGATAACATCCCATCCCTGATATCATCCCATCCCTGATAACATTACATCCTGATGACATCCCATCCCTGATATCATCCCATCCCTGATAACATCCCATCCCTGATAACATCCCATCCCTGATATCATCCCATCCCTGATATCATCCCATCCTGATAACATCCCATCCCTGATATCATCCCATCCCTGATAACATCCCATCCCTGATATCATCCCATCCCTGATAACATATCATCCCTGATATCATCCCATCCTGATAACATCCCGGCTCTGATAACATCCCATCCCTGATAACATCCCATCCCTGATAACATCCCGGTCCTGATATCATCCCATCCCTGATAACATCCCATCCCTGATATCATCCCATCCCTGATAACATCCCATCCCTGATATCATCCCATCCCTGATATCATCCCATCCCTGATAAACATACCATCCCTGATATCATCCCATCCCTGTTAACATCCCATCCCTGATATCATCCCATCCCTGATAAAACATCCGGCCCTGATAACATCCATCGCTGATAACATCCCATCGCTGAAAACATCCCATCCCTGATAACATCCCATCCCTGATATCATCCCATCCCTGATATCATACCGGCCCTGATATCATCCCATCCCTGATATCATCCCGGCCCTGATAACATCCCATCCCTGATATCATCCATCCCTGACAACATCCCATCCCTGATATCATCCCATCCCTGATAACATCCCATCCCTGATATCATCCCATCCCTGATATCATCCCATCCCTGATAACATCCCATCCCTGATATCATCCAATCCCTGATAACATCCCATCCCGGATATCATCCCATCCATGATAACATCCCATCCCTGATATCATCCCATCCCTGATAACATCCCATCCCTGATATCATCCCATCCCTGATATCATCCCATCCCTGATGACATACCATCCCTGATATCATCCCATCCCTGATATCATCCCATCCCTGATATCATCCCGGCCCTGATAACATCCCATCCCTGATATCATCCCATCCCTGATAAAACATTCCGGCCCTGATAACATCCCATCGCTGATAACATCCCATCCCTGATAACATCCCATCCCTGATAACACCCCATCCCTGATATCATTACATCCCTGATGACATCCATCCCTGATATCATCCCATCCCTGATAACATCACATCCCTGATAACATCCCATCCCTGATATCATCCCATCCCTGATATCATCCCATCCCTGATAACATCCCATCCCTGATATCATCCCATCCCTGATAACATCCCATCCCTGATATCATCCCATCCCTGATAACATCCCGGCTCTGATAACATCCCATCCCTGATAACATCCCATCCCTGATAACATCCCGGTCCTGATATCATCCCATCCCTGATAACATCCCATCCCTGATATCATCCCATCCCTGATAACATCCCATCCCTGATATCATCCCATCCCTGATATCATCCCATCCCTGATAACATACCATCCCTGATATCATCCCATCCCTGATAACATCCCATCCCTGATATCATCCCATCCCTGATAACATCCCATCCCTGATATCATCCCATCCCTGATAAAACATCCCGGCCCTGATAACATCTCATCGCTGATAACATCCCATCCCTGATAACATCCCATCCCTGATATCATCCCATCCCTGATAACATCCCATCCCTGATATCATCCAATCCCTGATAACATACCTTCCCTGATATCATCCCATCCCTGACAACATCCCATCCCTGATATCATCCCATCCCTGATAACACCCCATCCCTGATATCATTCCATCCCTGATGACATCCCATCCCTGATAACATCACATCCCTGATAACATCCCATCCCTGATATCATCCCATCCCTGATAACATTCCATCCCTGATATCATCCCATCCCTGATAACATCCCATCCCTGATATCATCCCATCCCCGATAACATCCCATCCCTGATATCATCCCATCCCTGATAACATCCCGGCTCTGATAACATCCCATCCCTGATAACATCCCATCCCTGATAACATCCCATCCCTGATAACATCCCGGTCCTGATATCATCCCATCCCTGATAACATCCCATCCCTGATAACATCCCATCGCTGATAACATCTCATCCCTGATAAAAACATCCCATCCCTGATAACATCCCATCCCTGATAAGATCTCATCCCTGATAACATCCCGACCCTGATAACATCCCATCCATGATAACATCCCATCCATGATATCATCCCATCCTGATAAAACATCCCATCCCTGATATCATCCCGGCCCTGATAACATCCCATCCCTGATATCATCCCATCCCTGATAACATCCCATCCCTGATATCATCCCATCCCTGATAACATCCCATCCCTGATATCATCCCATCCCTGATATCATCCCATCCCTGATATCATCCCGACCCTGATAACATCCCATCCCTGATATCATCCCATCCCTGATAACATCCCATCCCTGATATCATCCCATCCCTGATAACATTACATCCCTGATGACATCCCATCCCTGATATCATCCCATCCCTGATAACATCCCATCCCTGATAACATCCCATCCCTGATATCATCCCATCCCTGATATCATCCCATCCCTGATAACATCCCATCCCTGATATCATCCCATCCCTGATAACATCCCATCCCTGATATCATCCCATCCCTGATAACATATCATCCCTGATATCATCCCATCCCTGATAACATCCCGGCTCTGATAACATCCCATCCCTGATAACATCCCATCCCTGATAACATCCCGGTCCTGATATCATCCCATCCCTGATAACATCCCATCCCTGATATCATCCCATCCCTGATATCATCCCATCCCTGATATCATCCCATCCCTGATAACATACCATCCCTGATATCATCCCATCCCTGTTAACATCCCATCCCTGATATCATCCCATCCCTGATAAAACATCCCGGCCCCTGATAACATCCCATCGCTGATAACATCCCATCGCTGAAAACATCCCATCCCTGATAACATCCCATCCCTGATATCATCCCATCCCTGATATCATACCGGCCCTGATATCATCCCATCCCTGATATCATCCCGGCCCTGATAACATCCCATCCCTGATATCATCCCATCCCTGACAACATCCCATCCCTGATATCATCCCATCCCTGATAACATCCCATCCCTGATATCATCCCATCCCTGATATCATCCCATCCCTGATAACATCCCATCCCTGATATCATCCAATCCCTGATAACATCCCATCCCGGATATCATCCCATCCATGATAACATCCCATCCCTGATATCATCCCATCCCTGATAACATCCCATCCCTGATATCATCCCATCCCTGATATCATCCCATCCCTGATGACATACCATCCCTGATATCATCCCATCCCTGATATCATCCCATCCCTGATATCATCCCGGCCCTGATAACATCCCATCCCTGATATCATCCCATCCCTGATAAAACATCCCGGCCCTGATAACATCCCATCCCTGATAACACCCCATCCCTGATATCATTACATCCCTGATGACATCCCATCCCTGATATCATCCCATCCCTGATAACATCACATCCCTGATAACATCCCATCCCTGATAACACCCCATCCCTGATATCATTACATCCCTGATGACATCCCATCCCTGATATCATCCCATCCCTGATAACATCACATCCCTGATAACATCCCATCCCTGATATCATCCCATCCCTGATATCATCCCATCCCTGATAACATCCCATCCCTGATATCATCCCATCCCTGATAACATCCCATCCCTGATATCATCCCATCCCTGATAACATCCCGGCTCTGATAACATCCCATCCCTGATAACATCCCATCCCTGATAACATCCCGGTCCTGATATCATCCCATCCCTGATAACATCCCATCCCTGATATCATCCCATCCCTGATAACATCCCATCCCTGATATCATCCCATCCCTGATATCATCCCATCCCTGATAACATACCATCCCTGATATCATCCCATCCCTGATAACATCCCATCCCTGATATCATCCCATCCCTGATAACATCCCATCCCTGATATCATCCCATCCCTGATAAAACATCCCGGCCCTGATAACATCTCATCGCTGATAACATCCCATTCCTGATAACATCCCATCCCTGATATCATCCCATCCCTGATAACATCCCATCCCTGATATCATCCAATCCCTGATAACATACCATCCCTGATATCATCCCATCCCTGATAACACCCCATCCCTGATATCATTCCATCCCTGATGACATCCCATCCCTGATAACATCACATCCCTGATAACATCCCATCCCTGATATCATCCCATCCCTGATAACATTCCATCCCTGATATCATCCCATCCCTGATAACATCCCATCCCTGATATCATCCCATCCCCGATAACATCCCATCCCTGATATCATCCCATCCCTGATAACATCCCGGCTCTGATAACATCCCATCCCTGATAACATCCCATCCCTGATAACATCCCATCCCTGATAACATCCCGGTCCTGATATCATCCCATCCCTGATAACATCCCATCGCTGATAACATCTCATCCCTGATAAAACATCCCATCCCTGATAACATCCCATCCCTGATAAGATCTCATCCCTGATAACATCCCGACCCTGATAACATCCCATCCATGATAACATCCCATCCATGATATCATCCCATCCCTGATAAAACATCCCCATCCCTGATATCATCCCGGCCCTGATAACATCCCATCCCTGATATCATCCCATCCCTGATAACATCCCATCCCTGATATCATCCCATCCCTGATATCATCCCATCCCTGATAACATACCATCCCTGATATCATCCCATCCCTGATATCATCCCATCCCTGATATCATCCCGGCCCTGATAACATCCCATCCCTGATATCATCCCATCCCTGATAAAACATCCCGGCCCTGATAACATCCCATCGCTGATAACATCCCATCCCTGATAACATCCCATCCCTGATATCATCCAATCCCTGATAACATACCATCCCTGATATCATCCCATCCCTGATAACACCCCATCCCTGATAATCATTACATCCCTGATGACATCCCATCCCTGATATCATCCCATCCCTGATAACATCACATCCCTGATAACATCCCATCCCTGATATCATCCCATCCTGATATCATCCCATCCCTGATAACATCCCATCCCTGATATCATCCCATCCCTGATATCATCCCATCCCTGATAACATCCCATCCCTGATAACATCCCATCCCTGATATCATCCCATCCCTGATAACATCCCATCCCTGATATCATCCCATCCCTGATAACATCCCGGCTCTGATAACATCCCATCCCTGATAACATCCCATCCCTGATAACATCCCGGTCCTGATATCATCCCATCCCTGATAACATCCCATCCCTGATATCATCCCATCCCTGATAACATACCATCCCTGATATCATCCCATCCCTGATAACATCCCATCCCTGATATCATCCATCCCTGATAACATTCCATCCCTGATATCATCCCATCCCTGATAAAACATCCCGGCCCTGATAACATCCCATCGCTGATAACATCCCATCCCTGATAACATCCCATCCCTGATATCATCCCATCCCTGATAACATCCCATCTCTGATATCATCCAATCCCTGATAACATACCTTCCCTGATATCATCCCATCCCTGATAACACCCATCCCTGATATCATTCCATCCCTGATGACATCCCATCCCTGATAACATCACATCCCTGATAACATCCCATCCCTGATATCATCCCATCCTGATAACATCCCATCCCTGATATCATCCATCCCTGATAACATCCCATCCCTGATATCATCCCATCCCCGATAACATCCCATCCCTGATATCATCCCATCCCTGATAACATCCCGGCTCTGATAACATCCCATCCCTGATAACATCCCATCCCTGATAACATCCCATCGCTGCTAACATCTCATCCCTGATAAAACATCCCATCCCTGATAACATCCCATCCCTGATAACATCTCATCCCTGATAACATCCCGACCCTGATAACATCCCATCCCTGATAACATCCCATCCATGATATCATCCCATCCCTGATAAAACATCCCATCCCTGATATCATCCCGGCCCTGATAACATCCCATCCCTGATATCATCCCATCCCTGATAACATCCCATCCCTTATATCATCCCATCCATGATATCATCCCATCCCTGATAACATCCCATCCCTGATAGCATCCCATCCCTGATAACATCCCATCCCTGATAACATCCCATCCCTGATATCATCCCATCCCCGATAACATCCATCCCTGATATCATCCCATCCCTGATATCATCCCATCCCTGATAACATCCCGGCTCTGATAACATCCCATCCCTGATAACATCCCATCCCTGATATCATCCCATCCCTGATAACATCCCATCCCTGAAATCATCCCATCCCCGATAACATCCCATCCCTGATATCATCCCATCCCTGATAACATCCCGGCTCTGATAACATCCCATCCCTGATAACATCCCGGTCCAGATATCATCCCACTCCCTGATATCATCCCATCCCTGATATCATCCCATCCCTGATAACATCCCATCCCTGATATCATCCCATCCCTGATAACATCCCATCCCTGATAACATCCCATCGCTGATAACATCTCATCCCTGATAAAACATCCCATCCCTGATAACATCCCATCCCTGATATCATCCCATCCCTGATATCATCCCATCCCTGATATCATCCCATCCCTGATAACATCCCATCGCTGATAACATCTCATCCCTGATAAAACATCCCATCCCTGATAACATCCCATCCCTGATAACATCTCATCCCTGATAACATCCCGACCCTGATAACATCCCATCCCTGATAACATCCCATCCCTGATAATATCCCATCCCTGATATCATCCCGGCCCTGATAACATCCATCCCTGATATCATCCCATCCCTGATAACATCCCATCCCTTATATCATCCCATCCATGATATCATCCCATCCCTGATAGCATCCCATCCCTGATAACATCCCATCCCTGATAACATCCCGATCCTGATATCATCCCATCCCTGATACCATCCCATCCCTGATAACATTCCATCCCTGATATCATCCCATCCCTGATATCATCCCATCCCTGATATCATCCCATCCCTGATATCATCCCATCCCTGATATCATCCCGGCCCTGATAACATCCCATCCCCTGATATCATCCCATCCCTGATAAAACATCCCGGCCCTGATAACATCCCATCGCTGATAACATCCCATCCCTGATAACATCCCATCCCTGATATCATCCAATCCCTGATAACATACCATCCCTGATATCATCCCATCCCTGATAACACCCCATCCCTGATATCATTACATCCCTGATGACATCCCATCCCTGATATCATCCATCCCTGATAACATCACATCCCTGATAACATCCCATCCCTGATATCATCCCATCCCTGATATCATCCCATCCCTGATAACATCCCATCCCTGATATCATCCCATCCCTGATAACATCCCATCCCTGATAACATCCCATCCCTGATATCATCCCATCCCTGATAACATCCCATCCCTGATATCATCCCATCCCTGATAACATCCCGGCTCTGATAACATCCCATCCCTGATAACATCCCATCCCTGATAACATCCCGGTCCTGATATCATCCCATCCCTGATAACATCCCATCCCTGATATCATCCCATCCCTGATAACATACCATCCCTGATATCATCCCATCCCTGATAACATCCCATCCCTGATATCATCCCATCCCTGATAACATTCCATCCCTGATATCATCCCATCCCTGATAAAACATCCCGGCCCTGATAACATCCCATCGCTGATAACATCCCATCCCTGATAACATCCCATCCCTGATATCATCCCATCCCTGATAACATCCCATCCCTGATATCATCCAATCCCTGATAACATACCTTCCCTGATATCATCCCATCCCTGATAACACCCCATCCCTGATATCATTCCATCCCTGATGACATCCCATCCCTGATAACATCACATCCCTGATAACATCCCATCCCTGATATCATCCCATCCCTGATAACATCCCATCCCTGATATCATCCCATCCCTGATAACATCCCATCCCTGATATCATCCCATCCCCGATAACATCCCATCCCTGATATCATCCCATCCCTGATAACATCCCGGCTCTGATAACATCCCATCCCTGATAACATCCCATCCCTGATAACATCCCATCGCTGATAACATCTCATCCCTGATAAAACATCCCATCCCTGATAACATCCCATCCCTGATAACATCTCATCCCTGATAACATCCCGACCCTGATAACATCCCATCCCTGATAACATCCCATCCATGATATCATCCCATCCCTGATAAAACATCCCATCCCTGATATCATCCCGGCCCTGATAACATCCCATCCCTGATATCATCCCAATCCCTGATAACATCCCATCCCTTATATCATCCCATCCATGATATCATCCCATCCCTGATAACATCCCATCCCTGATAGCATCCCATCCCTGATAACATCCCATCCCTGATAACATCCCATCCCTGATATCATCCCATCCCCGATAACATCCCATCCCTGATATCATCCCATCCCTGATATCATCCCATCCCTGATAACATCCGGCTCTGATAACATCCCATCCCTGATAACATCCCATCCCTGATATCATCCCATCCCTGATAACATCCCATCCCTGATATCATCCCATCCCCGATAACATCCCATCCCTGATATCATCCCATCCCTGATAACATCCCGGCTCTGATAACATCCCATCCTGATAACATCCCGGTCCAGATATCATCCCATCCCTGATATCATCCCATCCCTGATATCATCCCATCCCTGATAACATCCCATCCCTGATATCATCCCATCCCTGATAACATCCCATCCCTGATAACATCCCATCGCTGGATAACATCTCATCCCTGATAAAACATCCCATCCCTGATAACATCCCATCCCTGATATCATCCCATCCCTGATATCATCCATCCCTGATATCATCCCATCCCTGATAACATCCCATCGCTGATAACATCTCATCCCTGATAAAACATCCCATCCCTGATAACATCCCCATCCCTGATAACATCTCATCCCTGATAACATCCCGACCCTGATAACATCCCATCCCTGATAACATCCCATCCCTGATAATATCCCATCCCTGATATCATCCCGGCCCTGATAACATCCCATCCCTGATATCATCCCATCCCTGATAACATCCCATCCCTTATATCATCCCATCCATGATATCATCCCATCCCTGATAGCATCCCATCCCTGATAACATCCATCCCTGATAACATCCCGATCCTGATATCATCCATCCCTGATACCATCCCATCCCTGATAACATTCCATCCCTGATATCATCCCATCCCTGATACCATCCCGGCCCTGATAACATCCCATCCCTGATAACATCCCATCCCTGATAACATCCCATCCCTTATATCATCCCATCCCTGATATTATCCCATCCCTGATATCATCCCATCCCTGATAACATCCCATCCCTGATATCATCCCATCCCTGATAACATCCCATCCCTGATATCATCCCATCCCTGATATCATCCCATCCCTGATAACATCCCATCCCTGATATCATCCCATCCCTGATAACATCCCATCCCTGATAACATCTCATCCCTGATATCATCCCGACCCTGATATCATCCCATCCCTGATAACATCCCATCCCTGATATCATCCCATCCCTGATAACATCCCATCCCTGATAACATCCCATCACTGATATCATCCCATCCCTGATAACATCCCGACTCTGATAACATCCCATCCCTGATACCATCCCATCCCTGATACCATCCCATCCCTGATAACATCCCATCCCTGATATCATCCCATCCCTGATAACATCCCGACTCTGATAACATCCCATCCCTGATACCATCCCATCCCTGATATCATCCCTTCCCTGATAACATCCCATCCCTGATATCATCCCATCCCTGATATCATCCCATCCCTGATAACATCCCATCCCTGATATCATCCCATCCCTGATATCATCCCATCCCTGATAACATCCCATCCCTGATATCATCCCATCCCTGATAACATCCCATCCCTGATATCATCCCATCCCTGATAACATCCCATCCCTGATATCATCCCATCCCTGATATCATCCCATCCCTGACATCATCCCATCCCTGATATCATCCCATCCCTGATAACATCCCATCCCTGATATCATCCCATCCCTGATATCATCCCATCCCTGATAACATCCCATCCCTGATATCATCCCATCCCTGATATCATCCCATCCCTGATAACATCCCATCCCTGATAACATCCTGACGCTGATAACATCCCATTCCTGATACCATCCCATCCCTGATAACATCCCATCCCCTGATATCATCCCATCCCTGATATCATCCCATCCCTGATAACATCCCATCCCTGATATCATCCCATCCCTGATAACATCCCATCCCTGATATCATCCCATCCCTGATAACATCCCATCCCTGATATCATCCCATCCCTGATATCATCCCATCCCCTGATATCATCCCATCCCTGATATCATCCCATCCCTGATAACATCCCATCCCTGATAACATCCATCCCTGATATCATCCCATCCCTGATATCATCCCATCCCTGATAACATCCCATCCCTGATATCATCCCATCCCTGATAACATCCCATCCCTGATAACATCCCATCCCTGATATCATCCCATCCCTGATAACATCCCGACCCTGATATCATCCCATCCCTGATATCATCCCATCCCTGATAACATCCCATCCCTGATATCATCCCATCCCTGATAACATCCCATCCCTGATATCATCCCATCCCTGATAACATCCCATCCCTGATATCATCCCATCCCTGATATCATCCCATCCCTGATATCATCCCATCCCTGATATCATCCCATCCCTGATAACATCCCATCCCTGATATCATCCCATCCCTGATAACATCCCATCCCTGATATCATTCCATCCCTAATAACATCCCATCGCTGATAACATCCCATCCCTGATATCATCCCATCCCTGATAACATCCCATCCCTGATATCATCCCATCCCTGATATCATCCCATCCCTGATAACATCCCATCCCTGATAACATCCCGACCCTGATATCATCCCATCCCTGATAACATCCCATCCCTGATAACATCCCGACCCTGATACCATCCCATCCCTGATATCATCCCATCCCTGATATCATCCCATCCCTGATAACATCCCATCCCTGATATCATCCCATCCCTGATAACATCCCATCGCTGATAACATCCCATCCCTGATATCATCCCATCCCTGATAACATCCCATCCCTGATATCATCCCATCCCTGATATCATCCCATCCTTGATAACATCCCATCCCTGATAACATCCCGACCCTGATATCATCCCATCCCTGATATCATCCCATCCCTGATATCATCCCATCCCTGATAACATCCCATCCCTGATATCATCCCATCCCTGATAACATCCCATCGCTGATAACATCCCATCCCTGATATCATCCCATCCCTGATAACATCCCATCCCTGATATCATCCCATCCTTGATAACATCCCATCCCTGATAACATCCCATCCCTGATATTATCTCATCCCTGATATCATCCCATCCTGATATCATCCCATCCCTGATATCATCCCATCCCTGATAACATCCCATCCCTGATAACATCCCATCCCTGATATTATCTCATCCCTGATATCATCCCATCCCTGATATCATCCCATCCCTGATAACATCCCATCGCTGATAACATCCCATCCCTGATATCATCCCATCCCTGATAACATCCCATCCCTGATATCATCCCATCCCTGATATCATCTATCCCTGATATCATCCCATCCCTGATATCATCCCATCCCTGATATCATCCCATCCCTGATAACATCCCATCCCTGATAACATCCCATCGCTGATAACATCCCATCCCGGATAACATCCCATCCCTGATATCATCCCATCACTGATAACATCCCATCCCTGATAACATCCCATCCCTGATATCATCCCTTCCCTGATAACATCCCATCCCTGATAACATCCCATCCCTGATAACATCCCGACCCTGATATCATCCCATCCCTGATAACATCCCATCCCTGATATCATCCCATCCCTGATATCATCCCATCCCTGATAACATCCCATCCCTGATAACATCCCATCGCTGATAACATCCCATCCCTGATATCATCCCATCCCTGATATCATCCCATCACTGATAACATCCCATCCCTGATAACATCCCATCCCTGATATCATCCCATCCCTGATAACATCCCATCCCTGATAACATCCCATCCCTGATAACATCCCGACTCTGATAACATCCCATCCCTGATACCATCCCATCCCTGATATCATCCCATCCCTGATAACATCCATCCCTGATATCATCCCATCCCTGATAACATCCCATCCCTGATATCATCCCATCCCTGATAACATCCCGACCCTGATATCATCCCATCCCTGATAACATCCCATCCCTGATATCATCCCATCCCTGATAACATCCCATCCCTGATATCATCCCATCCCTGATATCATCCCATCCCTGATATCATCCCATCCCTGATAACATCCCATCCCTAATAACATCCCATCCCTGATATCATCCCGGCCCTGATATCATCCCATCCCTGATATCATCCCATCCCTGATATCATCCCGGCCCTGATATCATCCCATCCCTGATATCATCCTATCCCTGATAACATCCCATCCCTGAAATCATCCCATCCTGATATCATCCCATCCCTGATAACATCTCATCCCTGATAACATCCCGTCCCTGATATCATCCCATCCCTGATAACATCTCATCCCTGATAACATCCCATCCCTGATAACATCCCATCCCTGATATCATCCCATCCTGATATCATCCCATCCCTGATATCATCCCATCCCTGATAACATCCCATCCCTGATATCATCCCATCCTGTTATCATCCCATCCCTGATATCATCCGATCCCTGATATCATCCCATCCCCGATAACATCCCATCCCTGATAACATCCCATCCCTGATAACATCCCATCCCTGATAACATCCCGACCCTGATATCATCCCATCCCTGATAACATCCCATCCCTGATAACATCCCGGCCCTGATATCATCCCATCCCTGATATCATCCCATCCCTGATATCATCCCATCCCTGATAACATCCCATCCCTGACAGCATCCCATCCCTGATAACATCCCATCCCTGATAACATCGCATCCCTGATAACATCCCATCCCTGATATCATCCCATCCCTGATATCATCCCATCCCTGATAACATCCCATCCCTGACAGCATCCCATCCCTGATAACATCCCATCCCTGACAGCATCCCATCCCTGATAACATCCCATCCCTGATAACATCGCATCCCTGATAACATCCCATCCCTGATATCATCCCATCCCTGACATCATCCCATCCCTGATAACATCCCATCCCTGACAGCATCCCACCCCTGATAACATCCCATCCCTGATAACATCGCATCCCTGATAACATCCCATCCCTGATAACATCCCATCCCTGATAACATCCCATCCCCTGATAACATCCCATTCCTGATAACATCCCATCCCTGATATCATCCCATCCCTGATAACATCCCATCCCTGATAACATCCCATCCCTGATAACATCACATCCCTGATAACATCCCATCCCTGATATCATCCCATCCCTGATATCATCCCATCCCTGATAACATCCCATCCCTGATAACATCCCATCCCTGATATCATCCCATCCCTGATAACATCCCATCCCTGATATCATCCCATCCCTGATAACATCCCATCCCTGATATCATCCCATCCCTGATAACATCCCATCCCTGATATCATCCCATCCCTGATATCATCCCATCCCTGATAACATCCCGACCCTGATATCATCCCATCCCTGATATCATCCCATCCCTGATATCATCACATCCCTGATAACATCACATCCCTGATAACATCCCATCCCTGATATCATCCCATCCCTGATAACATCACATCCCTGATAACATCCCATCCCTGATATCATCCCATCCCTGATATCATCCCATCCCTGATAACATCCCATCCCTGATATCATCCCATCCCTGATAACATCCCATCCCTGATATCATCCCATCCCTGATAACATCCCATCCCTGATAACATCCCATCCCTGATATCATCCCATCTCTGATATCATCCCATCCCTGATAACATCCCATCCCTGATATCATCCCATCCCTGATATCATCCCATCCCTGATAACATCCCATCCCTGATAACATCCCATCGCTGATAACATCCCATCCCTGATAACATCCCATCCCTGATATCATCCCATCACTGATAACATCCCATCCCTGATAACATCCCATCCCTGATATCATCCCATCCCTGATAACATCCCATCCCTGATAACATCCCATCCCTGATAACATCCCGACCCTGATATCATCCCATCCCTGATAACATCCCATCCCTGATATCATCCCATCCCTGATATCATCCCATCCCTGATAACATCCCATCGCTGATAACATCCCATCCCTGATATCATCCCATCCCTGATATCATCCCATCACTGATAACATCCCATCCCTGATAACATCCCATCCCTGATATCATCCCATCCCTGATAACATCCCATCCCTGATAACATCCCATCCCTGATAACATCCCGACTCTGATAACATCCCATCCCTGATACCATCCCATCCCTGATATCATCCCATCCCTGATAACATCCATCCCTGATATCATCCCATCCCTGATAACATCCCATCCCTGATATCATCCCATCCCTGATAACATCCCGACCCTGATATCATCCCATCCCTGATAACATCCCATCCCTGATATCATCCCATCCCTGATAACATCCCATCCCTGATATCATCCCATCCCTGATATCATCCCATCCCTGATATCATCCCATCCCTGATAACATCCCATCCCTAATAACATCCCATCCCTGATATCATCCCGGCCCTGATATCATCCCATCCCTGATATCATCCCATCCCTGATATCATCCCGGCCCTGATATCATCCCATCCCTGATATCATCCTATCCCTGATAACATCCCATCCCTGATATCATCCCATCCTGATATCATCCCATCCCTGATAACATCTCATCCCTGATAACATCCCGTCCCTGATATCATCCCATCCCTGATAACATCTCATCCCTGATAACATCCCATCCCTGATAACATCCCATCCCTGATATTATCCCATCCTGATACCATCCCATCCCTGATATCATCCGATCCCTGATATCATCCCATCCCCGATAACATCCCATCCCTGATAACATCCCATCCCTGATAACATCCCATCCCTGATAACATCCCGACCCTGATATCATCCCATCCCTGATAACATCCCATCCCTGATAACATCCCGGCCCTGATATCATCCCATCCCTGATATCATCCCATCCCTGATATCATCCCATCCCTGATAACATCCCATCCCTGACAGCATCCCATCCCTGATAACATCCCATCCCTGATAACATCGCATCCCTGATAACATCCCATCCCTGATATCATCCCATCCCTGATATCATCCCATCCCTGATAACATCCCATCCCTGACAGCATCCCATCCCTGATAACATCCCATCCCTGACAGCATCCTATCCCTGATAACATCCCATCCCTGATAACATCGCATCCCTGATAACATCCCATCCCTGATATCATCCCATCCCTGACATCATCCCATCCCTGATAACATCCCATCCCTGACAGCATCCCATCCCTGATAACATCCCATCCCTGATAACATCGCATCCCTGATAACATCCCATCCCTGATAACATCCCATCCCTGATAACATCCCATCCCTGATAACATCCCATCCCTGATATCATCCCATCCCTGATAACATCCCATCCCTGATAACATCCCATCCCTGATAACATCACATCCCTGATAACATCCCATCCCTGATATCATCCCATCCCTGATATCATCCCATCCCTGATAACATCCCATCCCTGATATCATCCCATCCCTGATAACATCCCATCCCTGATATCATCCCATCCCTGATAACATCCCATCCCTGATATCATCCCATCCCTGATATCATCCCATCCCTGATAACATCCCGACCCTGATATCATCCCATCCCTGATATCATCCCATCCCTGATATCATCACATCCCTGATAACATCACATCCCTGATAACATCCCATCCCTGATATCATCCCATCCCTGATAACATCACATCCCTGATAACATCCCATCCCTGATATCATCCCATCCCTGATATCATCCCATCCCTGATAACATCCCATCCCTGATATCATCCCATCCCTGATAACATCCCATCCCTGATATCATCCCATCCCTGATAACATCCCATCCCTGATAACATCCCATCCCTGATATCATCCCATCTCTGATATCATCCCATCCCTGATAACATCCCATCCCTGATATCATCCCATCCCTGATAACATCCCATCCCTGATATCATCCCATCCCTGATAACATCCCATCCCTGATAACATCACATCCCTGATATCTTCCCAATTCTGATAACATCCCATCCCTGATATCATCCCATCCCTGATAACATCCCATCCCTGATAACATCCCGACCCTGATAACATCCCATCCCTGATACCATCCCATCCCTGATAACAGCGTTGGCTCATCTTCCAGCTTCATCCCCCATCGATCCTGACAATTCATATAACAAAACCCACATCTCAGTAGGATCTTATGGACACAGAAATATGGAGCTGTCACCCTATTGATTTTCCTCTATTGATATCCTTATGGACTATTATTATTTTACATACAATATGAAGCAATAATGTTATTTACTTTGCATGATGTAGCTCAGAACTGACACTGAGATGGTTCATGGCTCAGTTACATAATCCAGTGTCCATTCAGTTTAAAGGAATAGTGACCCTTTGTTTTGACCTTACTTGTTCCGCAAGAACATAACATTCACAGGCAGATTGTGTACACTTTTTTCCACCTATTTTTTACACTTTTATGTTCTGACTAGAAAGTTTTCTGGTTGATACATCATTAAAGCAGGACAGTTATACAATGTGTTCTGTGTAATGTAATATAATGTGACAATGTATCTACTGCACCGAATCTTCTATATGATGTAATACAATGTAACACTATGTCTACTGCACTGAATGCTCTGTGTGATGTAATACTAATTGAGACTATACATACAGCACTGCACATTCTGTGTGATATAATAAAATGTGACAATGATAACTACTGCACTGCATGTTCTGTCTGATGTAATACAATGTGAAACTATATCTACTGCACTGCATGTTCTGTCTGATGTAATACAATGTGAAACTATATCTACTGCACTGCATGTTCTGTCTGATGTAATACAATGTGAAACTATATCTACTGCACTCTATGCTCTATGTGATGTAATAGAATGTGATCTACTGAACTGAATGTTCTGTGTGATGTATTATTAATTGACACTATATCTACTGCACCTAATATTTTATGTGATGCAATACAATGTGACACTATATCTACTGCACTTAATCTTATAGGTGATGTAATACATTGTAACACTGTATCTACTACACTGCATGTTCTGCTTGATATAATACAATGTGACATTATATCTACCGCACTGAATGTTCTGTGTGATGTAATGCAATGTGACTATATCTTCTGAACTGAATGTTCTGTGTGATGTAATATTAATTGACAATATATCTACTGCACCGAATGTTCTATGTGATGTAATACAATGTGACACTATGTCTACTACACTGAATCATCTATGAGATGTAATACAATGTAAGACTATATCTACTGCACTGCATGTTCTGTTTGATGTAATACAACGTGACAATAGTAACTATTGCACTGAATGCTATCTGTGATGTAATACAATGTGACATTATATTTACTACACTGAATGTTCTGTGTGATGTAATACAATGCAACACTATATCTACAGTCCTGAATGTTCTATGTGTTGTAATACAATGTGACAGTAAATCTCCTCCACTGAATGTTCTGTGTGATGTAATACAATATGACACTATATCTACTGTACTGGATGTTTTGAGTGATGTAATACAAGTTGTCACTATATCTACTGCTATGAATGCTCTGTATGATGTAATACAATTAGACACCATATCTACTGCACCTAATGTTCTGTGTGATGTAATACAATGTAACACTATATCTACTGCACTGCATGTTCTGTGTGATGTAATACAACGTGACAATAATAACTACTGCACTGAATGCTATCTGTGATGGAATACAATTTGACATTATATCTACTGTGCGGAATGTTCTGTGTGATGTAATATCATGTGACTATATCTAATGCACTGAATGTACTGTGTGATGTAATACAATTTGACACTATATCTACTGCACCAAATGTTCTATGTGATGTAATACAATTTGAAAATAATAACTAATGCATTGGATGTTCTGTGTGATGTAATATAATGTGATACTATATCTACTGCACTGAATGTTCTCTGAGATATAACATAATGTAACATTATATCTACTGCACCGAATGTTCTATGTAATATAATACAATATGGCACTATATCTACTGTACTGAATATTCTGTGTGATGTAATACAAGTTGACATTATATCTACTGTGCGGAATGTTCTGTGTGATGTAATATCATGTGACTATATCTAATGCACTGAATGTACTGTGTGATGTAATACAATTTGACACTATATCTACTGCACCAAATGTTCTATGTGATGTAATACAATTTGAAAATAATAACTAATGCATTGGATGTTCTGTGTGATGTAATATAATGTGATACTATATCTACTGCACTGAATGTTCTCTGAGATATAACATAATGTAACATTATATCTACTGCACCGAATGTTCTATGTAATATAATACAATATGGCACTATATCTACTGTACTGAATATTATGTGTGATGTAATACAAGTTGACATTATATCTACTGTGCGGAATGTTCTGTGTGATGTAATATCATGTGACTATATCTAATGCACTGAATGTACTGTGTGGTGTAATACAATTTGACACTATATCTACTGCACCAAATGTTCTATGTGATGTAATACAATTTGAAAATAATAACTAATGCATTGGATGTTCTGTGTGATGTAATATAATGTGATACTATATCTACTGCACTGAATGTTCTCTGAGATATAGCACAATGTAACATTATATCTACTGCACCGAATGTTCTATGTAATATAATACAATGAGGCACTATATCTACTGTACTGAATAGTCTGTGTGATGTAATACAAGTTGACATTAAATCTACTGCAATGAATGTTCTGTGTGATGTAATACAATTTGACACTAAATCTACTGCACTGAGTGTTTTATGTGATGTAAAACAATGTAACACTATATCTACTGCCCTGCAAGTTGTGTGTGATGTAATACAATGTGATACAATATATAATGCACTGAATGCTCTATGTGATGTAATATAATGTGACACTATACCCACTGCACTACATGTTCTGTGTGATTAATACAATGTGACAATAATAACTACTGCACTGAATGCTATCTGTGATGTAATACAATTTGACATTATTTTTACTGTACGGAATGTTCTTTGTGATGTGATACAATGTGGCACTATATCTACTGCACTAAATGTACTGTCTAGCCTTGGGTTTTGCTTATACCACCTGCGTGTATGCCAGTTTTTGTTACCCATATATTTTACCATATATCCTTCTCTACTGCCAAATTATACCCCTGACTGGTTCAGACAGTGACTGTCTGGACTTGACCTGCAATGAGAGGCAGGATCCGGCCCAGATCCCTAGTAGGTCCATTCCTGACCAGAACCTGGGGGATTCTAGCACTCTGGCCCCTAATCCTTTTCTCCAAGCTGGCTCTGATCAGTTCCAAAGATGTATGGAGTTCTCTATGCATTATGCTATGCAGAAATTATCCTTATCTCTAGCTGAGTCTTTTGCTCTTGCCCTGCAATGCCAGTACCCCTCTGGGGCTGGGTCTCTGGTACCACCTCCCTTACCTCTGATCCCTGGTATGGGGACTAACACCATTACACCTGGTTGTCTCCGGGGAAGGCACCCTCTCATAAAGGTGGCAAATGCCGTACTAAACGTAGGCACTTTACTAATCATGATCCTAAGGGATGCACTAGTGAGGTTTCTTCACCTGAGAACCTGCTCCTTGATAGCAGCAATGAACTGTGTGGCTCTGGCCCACAAATCAGATCTTCCCCTCAAGAGGACACCAATTTGAGGAGTAAGAACCTGATGACGTCAAAACATAACTCTTATTGTTCCTGGATTAGCGAGGAATCTTCCAATAAGGACTGGGCCCCGCCTTCTTCTGATGATGAGGACTCTGAGGTGTCTCCACCAAAAAAGAGCAAATCTCAACCTTCTGACCCTTTGGCTACCGCTAGTATTTTGGATGCCAGGGGTGAGTCACTATTTGATCCTAAGGGCATCAAGCATCCCCGCTCCTCTGAGTGATCTCCTAGGCCTCACATCGCCCAATATTTGGAGACCTGGGTGCATAAGCCTATTAGCATGACTAAATTGCAGGCTGAGTGTCCATGTCCCATCATTGCGAATAAGGTGTGTGAAAAACCGGAACTGGACATCAAAATGGTGCGATTTATCTCTAAATCGGGCAAGAATCCTAGGAAAGGGATGGACAAAGCTTTAAAATCTTGTCAGGATAAACTCCTGGAGTCTTTGGGCCCTCTCACCAAAATATTTGAGTTATCCGAAGATGCCTTATTAACTGATACCCCTTTTGAGGTCCACGTGCTCCATGGATGGGTTCAGCGGGCCATCTGTCTGGCAACTCCAACTCAGCTTTGGCCTCGGAACGTCGTAGGACATTCCTTCTGAAGATTGACACCAAACTGCCCGACTTGGCTACATCTGAACCTGGCCCCTTTGCCAGGGGGCAGCTGTTTGACGACTCCTTCATCAAGGAGCTGGGGAAATTTGTTTAGTCTTTTACGGCCCTTGATAAGGCTTAGGCCTCCCTGAGGAAAGTTTTCCACCTCAAGATTTTTGCCAGGGCCGTGAGAAGTAGGAGTCACTCCCCCGACCGTAATTGTGCAGCCCAGCAGCAGTTTCAGGGCACCACCTATCCCTCCTATCCATCCTTTTGAGGTCAACCCCCACAGGACTCCAGAAGCCATGGTCCTTTCTTTCCTACATGAGGAATGGCCTAGAGAGTGCTGTCTGGCAGGGGGCAATTTGTTCCCGATCATATACTGGTAAGTTTAACACCACTGACCCTTTCTTCCCTAGAACAGGTGGGGGGACGACTCGCCCATTTTTTCCCTCAGTGGTGCGGGCTGACCTCAGACCAATGGATGATGCAGACTGTTCGGGGCTATCATATAGAATTCTATACTCCCCAGATTCAGAGAGCCAGGCCTCCTCTTTTTCTTTTCTTGGCAGTCAACGACACATTGGTGGATGCCAAAATCTGTGAATTTTTAGGCACAGGTGCTGTTAGAAGCTCTCCCGGCTCCGCTGCATGGTTTGTCAGCAATATCTTTTTGGTTACAAAAAAAGGACTCGGGCTTTCGCCCGGTCATCAATTTGCATGCCCTGAACGAGTGTGTTCTTTATAGGCACTTCAGGATGGAGGGCATCCATCTTCTCCGGGACTTACTTCTGCCATTGAATTGGATGGTCAAGATCTATCTCAAGGATGCGTATCTGACTGTCCCCATGGCACCTTCTTCCCAGGTGTACCTTCAGTTCCTTTGGAGAGGCCGGACTTGGCAATTCACTTGCCTTCCTTTTGGTTTGTCCTCTGCGCCTTGGTGCTTCATGAAGCTCCTAAAGCCTGTGGTCGCTTATTTGCAGAGTTACGGTATTCACCTCATCATTTACCTCAGCGACATGCTAATCATATTACAGGATCAGTGCTTTCTTCTCACCCATGCCAGTTGGACCATCCGGCTACTTACGGACTTGAGATTCTTGATCAATTGGAAGAAATCCCAGCTGATTACCAGCACATGGAATTTCTGGGTTTCATGGTGGACTCCCTCTCGGCCTCCCTGAGGGTCAGTGTGATCCGCAAGGAGATTAGTTACATCCTCTGGAAGGATCTAATTTCGCGTCTGACGCTAGCTTGAGTAGTGGGCCGCCTGTTGGCCTCTATCCAGTCTATCTTTCCGGGGCCCCTCTATTATCAGGCTCTGCAGCGATTGAAAGCACTTCATCTCTGCAGGGGTCTTGGGTATGCTGATCTTATCACTCTCTCTCTCAACGCCAGGGAGGAGCTTGTGTGGTGTCTCAAACATCTCAACGCATGGAATGAAAAGGCCATTTTTGGCAGGTCCCAGATCTCGTTATTGAATCCAACACCAGCCCCTTGGGTTGGAGTGCTCAGCTAGGCGATCATTCTACCAGCATCAAGTGGTCTCCTCAGGAGGCGTCCCTTCATATCAATTGCCTGGAGCTCCTGGCAGAGTCATTTGCTCTGCAGAGACTGACGACATTGTTGCGTCTTGTTGAAGATGGACAATGTGTCGGCAGTGCAGTACATCAACCGTCTTGGCGGCACGAGGTCCAAACTGTTGGCGGACTTGGCCAAGGAGTTTTGGCATTTTTGGATAGATTGCAATGTTCTGGTTCTGGCAGAACACCTGGGCTTTCCAGCGCTGTGGCAGATTGGAATTCTAAGTATCTCTATGATCACAGCAACTGGATGCTTCATTCAGAGGTGTTTGCTCAGCTTCACTGGCTGTGGGGGCTGTTTCAAATCTACCTGTTTGCTTCTCGGCTGAATCACAGGTTCCTTGGTTTTTCAGCTGGCGGCTGGATCCGGAGGCTCTCACTACCGACGCTTTCCTGCAGCCCTGGTTGCCGAGGACGAACTATGCGTTTGTCATGGTTTGTTTTGACTCTCAGACACAGATAAAAACACAACTTTATTAAAAGTTGAAAGAAAACCCTCACGGGTTTGACAATACACATATATTTCAACAAGTAATTAGTACAAGCAATGGTGAACAGTGGTATGGTGACTAATACTTGAGAGGCTCTACCGGCCTTCCCAATACCGGGTAAGGCAGCCTAGAATAGGCACAATGAGGAATTAGGCTCTACCCGCTTTACCAATATACCGGGCAAGGCAGCCAGGAGACTGGTACAACGAGACGGAAAGCTCTACTGGCCCTGCCAATATACCGGGCAAGGCAGCCAGGAAACTGGTACAACGAGACGGAAAGCTCTACTGGCCCTGCCAATATACCGGGCAAGGCAGCCAGGAAACTGGTACAACGAGAGAGAAGGCTCTACCGGCCCTGCCAATATACCGGGCAAGGCAGCCTTGGGCCCAGAGGTGACAAGTACTGGTGCAATAGCAGACTGGCCTCAGCAACTGAGAAAAGGTGGAGCAAACCAGTCGCACAACTGGAACACACAGTGGCCTACCGGTACGTATAGGTGTAGTGAGCAGCCGGTGAAGTAGGAGCGAACCAGTACCCGCGTACTGGACTACACAATGACACTATCGGTGCTGTATGGGAAGCAGCAAGCAACCGGTGATATATGGAGCAAACCAGTACCAGCGTACTGGAGTACACATTGACACTACTGGTGCTGTAGGAGGAGCAGCAAGCGACCGGTGATATATGGAGTGAACCAGTACCCGCGTACTGGCGTACATATTAACACTACCGGTGCTGTAGGAAAAGCAGCAAGCAACCGGTGATATATGAAGTGAACCAGTACCCACGTACTGGAGTACACAATGACATTACCGGTGCTGTATGGGAAGCAGCAAGCAACTGGTGATAGATGGAGCGAACCAGTACCCGCGTACTGGAGTACACAATAATACTCAGGTATGAAAATGTCGCCCAGGCGACATGAGGACGGAAAACGCTGCACACTATCCAGAAACAGGAACAAACAGCCAGGTCGGGACAGGAAGCTGGAACAGTAACGGCAGTCGACCGGATCAGCAACGGAAGCAGGAACGTCAGCCCAACCGGATCAGGAACGGAGGCAGGAACCACTTCAGCAGACGAGGCTGTCAGGCAGGTAAGCAGATGGAAGCTGGAAGGTGGTGTATGCAGCCAAGGCCCAGGAAACTCAGGAACAGGATGCAGGTGATGATAGACAGAGAGACACCACGAAAGGGCAACCAAAGGCTGTCAGGACCCAGTCTATATAGGCAATACTGGGCGGATACAAGACAGGCAGCCAATGGAGAGCCTTCACAGATAACTGACAGGAAAAGGCAGCAATCACGGGCACCGTGATAGCGTTTTCCCCATTCTCAAT
This sequence comes from Rhinophrynus dorsalis, assembly GCA_037306005.1. Lineage (NCBI taxonomy): Eukaryota > Metazoa > Chordata > Amphibia > Anura > Rhinophrynidae > Rhinophrynus > Rhinophrynus dorsalis. The sequence goes on along the minus strand of CM074722.1, from coordinate 505,168,161 downwards.
TATTCCTCAGACTCTGCTGGCAATTTGCCATCAGTAGGCGACGGTGGTAGTGGTGATGCCATTTTGGCTGATGCAACCATGGGTTCCTCCTCCCCGGAGTTGTCTGCCGACATCCCGCATCTCCTCCCTTCATTTCCCCTCCTTCTGTCTGACCCCTCCAGTGCTTTGCACAAACTATTGGTGTCAGACGACCTTCTCCTGCTGGCTTGATTTCTCTTGGGGGTCCCTCAGGTTGTGGCGGCCTTTCTGACAGAGTCATTGGCTCTGTGTACCCGGGCCATGTACAGATCTGCCAGGTCAGTGTGAAGTCGTTGATGCCTGGAACGGGATCCCGTTTCAGCCCCTCCAGTAATTATGGTCAATTTCCTGTCTCATTTGTTCAACACGTGTAAGGCTTATCATACTATCAACATCTATCATTCTGCCATTGCCGTGGGTCATTCCCCACTAGATGGGATTCCGATAGGCCTGTCAGTAGTAGTTTATGAGGGGGATTCATTTTTCTAGACCACTGCAGTCATGGTACCAGTCGTTATGGAATGTCAATGATGTTTTGCATCTGTTGGTACGTTAGCTCTCCAGTGCTCAGTTGTCTTTAAAACAGTTGTCCGTGAAATTGACCATGCTTCTTTGTTTGGTATCGCAAGCGTCTCGGATGCTAAGGCTTGAAATCTCCATTACATATTTTTTATGCCACAGGGCGTTCATTTTCGGATCTCTCAGCGTACCAAGATGGCTGCGCGAGTGGTCTCTTATCCTGCTTTTCCTCTCAACCCCAGTTGTATGTTGTTCAGTGTTTGCAGGAGAATGAGGTGCGGACTACTCCCTTTCACAATGCAGCTTGGTCACAACTGTTGATTTCCTTTCGTCCGCCGTTTTTGCAGGTCTCTGTGGCCACACTGGCCCGTTGGGTTCGGTGGTTGGCCGGCATTGATGTCTCTTTGTTTGGTGCAAACTTTTCTAGGAGTGCGATGGCCTCTATGGCTCTACAGGTTGGGGAGCGCTTGGAAGATGTCCTTCTGGCCGCTGATTGGTTTCCGGAAATCTACCTGTAGGGATTTCTATTGCAAGCCCATTGATAATGTCTTTTTGGGTTCTTTCATCTGTTAGCTTTAAACTTGCATAATATGAAGCCTCCGTGCTTGCCATAAAGTTTGTGAAGGAAAGTCAGAATTTTATTAAAGACACGGAGGCAAATATTATCCCTCCTGTTGTTCCCTCCCCTATCATTGTCTCTTTGTTCCTCCAGGTTGAGTTCCTGTGGTGTCCTGCTGTTTGCAAATCTTTCGCATGGGTTATGCATTGGCACGTTTGCCTGTTGGAAGGTTTAGCTGATATTCATTTGGCTGTCTTCTTTTAAGAAGTTCCTGTGTTATGGTTGATTCCAGTCCGGAGTGTATGTCAGTTCGCAAGAAAGAGGAGAAGTCTTTGGTTGCAGCCTAATTTATAACATGGGACTCTATGTCATTGGTGGATTGGTTGCTATGGTTACTGCACATTTTTTCTGTTTTTTTTGTACGTTCAATAAAGTTCTTTGCTGCTGAGGAAGCAGTGGAGAAAGTATAATGCATAATATTTGCCTCTGTGTCTTTAATATAATTCTGACTTTCCTTCACAATCTGTTAGGAAAATCCACAAATTACTGTAAAAGAAGCACTTAGCTAGGTAGGAGTCCATCATATAGGAGTCAGGTGTATCTATATAATTCGTAGATGTTCCTAACTTATGTGATGGAAAGTCAGACTTTTATTAAGACACAGAGGCGAATATTATGCTTAACACTTTCCCCATTGCCACCCTCAGCAGCAAAGGAAAAATTTATTTGCACCAAAATACAAAGACAAAACTGTATAGCAACAATAGCCCCTCCCCTCAACCAATCAACAGTCAGTATCCATAATAACTGGGCTGCAGCATTAGGAAACTCCCTCTTTCTTTCTGCAACCGAAGAAAACTGGAACCGCTACACATCGTTCACATCACCGGTCTGAAGAATAAACTTTCGAACAGTCCCGCACTGGAAACTCTTCACCGAACTGGAACTGCACAACTGAAGAATAGTATTGCGGCAACTTCCGTATTCCACCACACCAGTTCAACCTGAAGGAAAATAAAGAAATAGCAGGTAATAGGGGAGGGAAATACACGGAGGGATAATATTCACCTACGTGTCTTAATAAAATTCTGACTTTCCATCACATAAGTTAGGAAAGTACACAAATTTTATGTCATAACGGAGGCTTCATATTATGCAAGTTTAAAGCTAAACATTGTCAATAAATCATAAAAAATAAACTGCAAACTAAAGTTGATTAATCACTTGGGAAGCCACATGAGCAATGGGTTTGCAGTAAAAATCCCTAAAGGTAGTCTCCCGTGACCAATCTGCGTCCTGCAAAATGTCCTCCAATCGACCACCAAGATGCAAAGCCATGGAAGCCATGGCACCCCTGGAGGAATGTGCCCCAAACAAGGATACGTCAATGCCCGCCAGATGTAAAATCCAACGAACCCACCTGGCCAAAGTAGCCGCTGAAACCGGTAAATATGGGCTACGAAACGAAATCAAGAGTTGCGGGAAAGCCAAATTCCTCAATGGAGCCGTCCAATCCTCATACTCTTGCAAGCATTTCACAACACACAATTGCTGCTGGGATGAGAAAGCAGGGTAAAAAACTGTACGCACAAGAGTCTTAATTCGCCTGAAAATCCGAAATTGAACACCCGAAGGCGTGAAGGACCTGCAGCTAACATCCAACGCTCTCACATCAGAGACACGTTTAAACGAAGCAAGGCAAAGGAGCAAAGTCAACTTTGCCGACAATTGTTTCAAAGAAAGAGATGCATTTGAGGGCCAAGCCTCTAAAAAACGTAAAACATCATTCACATTCCAGAGTGATATATACCTTGGTTGAGGTGGCCTGGAAAAACGAATGCCCCTTAAGAGGCGACACACTAAGGTATGCTGACCTACGGGAGAACCATCAACATAGCCCGCTGAAATAGCAGAACGATACGTGTTAATCGTTCTGCAGGCCTTCCCCAGATCAAAAAGATGGGATAGAAAATTAACCACATCTACCGTAGGGGCTGAAATGGGATCCAAACCGTGTTCCAGGCACCGACTACTCCAGAATGACCATGCCAAGGAGTACATTGCTCTGGTACCCGGAGCCCATGATTCCGATAAGAGGAACTGAGCAGAGCTCAAAAACGCATCAGAACCTGCGGAACACCTGAAAGTAACCACGCCATAAGGCGAAGTTCCCCGGAAACCAGAAGGTTGTGCGGAGAGCCCAACGGATCTGTCAAGAGATAAGGGAAGGACGGACGTTCTCGAGGAATGTCCAGGGCCGGACTGGGAATAAAAATCAGCCCTGGAAAAAATTGCTGACCAGCCCCATAGCATTGCGTCATTATACCAGCCCCATAGCATAATGGCATTTTTTTTCTTGTTTATAAAAGGGGAAAACATGCATTTTAAAATACATCTGAACACCACTACCAGAACAATAGAGAGTTTTATATATATATATATATATATATATATATATATATATATATATACACACACACTCACACACCACCTCTTGACTCTCAATTCCCCTCTTTTGCCTCTTTCTCCCACTCTTCATTCCCACCTTTTCCTTCGTTATCCCCCTCTTGACTCTTGAGCCCCCTCCTTTTGCCTTCTCCTCTCCCTTTTGATCCCCTTTTCACCCTTTCCTTGACTCTTGATCCCACCTTTTGTCTCGCTTACCTTCTTGCCTCTTTCTCCCCCTCCTGATCCCCCCTTCTTTTGCCTCTTGGTCCCTCCCTCCTTTTGCCTCTTGATTGCCCCTCCTTTCGCCTCATGATCCCCCTCCATTTGCCTCTTTTTTCCCACTGTTGACCCCCCTCTGCCTCTTTCACCTGGTCTTGATTGCCCCTCTTGTCAAGTTGCCTCTCTTTACCCCTCTTGATTTTTCTTTCGCCACTCTCCTCCTCTTGATCCCCCTCTTTGCCTCTTTCCCCCTCTTGCCTTAATCCAGCCTTGACTCTTGTCTTCATCCCCCTTTTGCCTTTTTCTCTCTCTTTTGCCTCTCTCCCACTTTCCTGATTCCCCCTTTTGCCTCTTTCTCCCCCTCTTGACCCCCCTCCTTTTGCCTTTTTTTCTCCCTTTTGACCCCCTCTGCCTCTTTTACCTGCTATTGATCCCTCTTTTGCCTTTTTCCCCCTCTTACCTCTGTCTCCACAAACCACTAGTGTTTAAGGTAGGAGCTGCCAGCCTACCCGGTGTGCAGACGCAGTGCTTTCCGCGCTGCGTCTGACGTCACTGGGTCTAGGCCCGGCCTGCCTCCACTCAGTAGACGGGCCGTCGGTTGTTCACATCTCGCGGCCACCTGTTACCTTGCGGCTGTGGATGATTGGAAAGGATCAAACTTTTATTTAAGAAGCCCCAGCCGGCCCCTGGGAAGCCCAGTGCTGGCGGCCTACCAGGATTTTTCCCGGTATCCCGGTAGGCCAGTCCGGCCCTGGGAACGTCTGCCGACAACTCCAGAAGTGGAGGTAACCAAAGTTGTGTCGGCCAAAATGGGGTCACAAGAACCGCAGTCGCTTTTTGACGTCTGATCAACAAGATTGTGCGAGGGATCATGGAGAAAGGAGGGAAAGCATAATTTGTTCCCGGAATCCATTCCTGCAGGAAAGCATCCGTGGCTGCTGCCTCTGGGTTTGGCCTCCAGCTGAAATTTATGGGAAGCTGGCGATTCAGGCGAGATGCAAAAAAGGTCAACCCGAAAAGGACCCCAAAGACGGAGCACTTGAGAAAACACATCCTTGTGCAGCATCCAGTCGCTGCAGTCGGAGAGGTACCTGGATTTCCAGTCCGCTACCGTGTTGGAAAGGCCAGATAGGTACTCTGCCAGGACCATAACATTGCGATCCAAACAAAAATGCCAAAAGTCTTTGGCCAACTCGGTCAACATTTTGGATTTCGTGCCGCCAAGGAGGTTGATATACTGCACCGCTGAGACGTTGTCCATCTTCAGGAAAATGCAACACTGAACCCTGTCTTTCGCTAAGCTCTTGATAGCAAAGGATCCCGCCAGAAGTTCTAGGCATTTATGTGTAGGTCCGTTTCCTGCATCAACCATTTTCCGCCTGTAGAAACGTCACCGAGACGCGCGCCCCAACCTAGCCAACTTGCATCTGATTCTATCACCAAGTCTGGCACCATACCAAAAATGGCTGTCATTCCAGGCGTCTAAATGTTTTAATCACCATACAAGCTCTTCCCGTGCGTCGGGAGATAGGCTGATTAGGACGGAATATCCTAGACCTCTGCGTAGATGAATGGTTTTAAGGCGTTGCAGGGCCCTGTAATGCAGCGGGCCTGGAAAAATCGCCTGTATCGAGGCAGACAGCAGGCCCACTACACGTGCCAACATCCGTAGAGAAAACTGATCTTTCCGATGGATGGTGCGAATCTCCTTTAGAATAGTCCGAACCTTGTGGCCGGAAGACGAAGAGATGCCTGGACAGAGTCCACTACAAATCCGAGAAACTCCATCTGTCGTGATGGTATCAGATGAGACTTTTTCCAATTGATGAGGAAAACCAGTTCTGTCAACAGGCGCAGGGTACACTCGGCATGACTGTAAAGCCTTTGCCAATCTTGGGACATAATCAGGATGTCGTCCAGGTAAATAATCAGTCGCACCCCACGGCGCCTCAGAAATGCAAATGGCAGGCAAGTGAACTGCCAGATCTGATTCCGCCACAGGAAACGAAGAAAAACTCTGGAGGTCGGAGCCATAGGTACCGTCAGGTAAGCGTCTTTTAGGTTGATGGAAGGAGAAGATCCCTCAAAAGATGGATACCCTCCATCTTGAAATGTCAGTATAAAACAAAATGATTTAGATCGCGAAGATTGATAACCGGTCTGAGACTGAAATCTTTCTTTTTGACTAGAACTATGTTGCTTACGAAACCCGGTTCGTAATCTGTCGCCAATTGAATGGCACCATTTTTGAGTAACTTGCCGACTTTGTTGTCCACCAGTCTGAAATCATTTTCTGAGAATACCAGAGGAAAAGGTCTGCATCTTTGGACGGGAGGAGCGTAAAACTCTATTTGATAGCCCCGAACTGTCTGCAATACCCATGGACCGGATGTTATAGTGCACCATTGAGGGGTAAAATGGGAGAGTCTGACCCCCACTTTTCCCTGGAAAGAAAGGGCTGACCGAAACATACTCACCTGCGTAAGATCGAGATCGAAACTGCCCTCTGCCTGGTCTGGATCTCCATGACCTGCCCCTCTGGGGAAAAAATGGACCGTCTCTATGGTCTGTTTGCGGTTGACCCCTGAACGTGGCAACATTAGGGCCTTGGTATCTCTGTCGAGATGGACGAGGCTTTATCAAGAGCTGTAAATGAGGTAACAAATTGCCAAATCTCCTTAATGAAGGAGTATCCAAACAATTGCCCCTTCGCTGAAGGCCCTGGCTCAGTATTGGCCATATCTGTAAGTTTGGGGTCGATCTTTAATAATATTGCCATTAGCCGTTCCGCAGCAATGGCGGTATTGGCATTGCCGATAAGGCAAATTGTACGCTGTACCCAACCGCGAAGCTCTTGGGTATCAACTGGAGTTCCTGAACTCAGCGCTTCTTCCGTTAATTCAAAAATCTTTGTTATGAGGCCCAGAGTGTCAAGCAACTTGTCCTGACAAGACTTTAAAGAACGATCTATACCCTTTCAGGGGTCTTTACCAGCCTTGCTAATAAACTGTAGCATCTTGGTGTCCAGCTCTGGAGTTTCGCAAACTTTATTTGCAACAAATGGGTGTGGACATACATCCCGTAACTTATTCCTAGTTGCTTTATCCATAGGGTTTCTAACCCAGGCTTCAAGGTACTGGGCAACATGTGCCAGCTGTGACCACTCAGAAGAGCGGGGATGCCGAATACTGTCAGGATCAGAGTGGATCCCCACTCGCATCTAGAATAGTTTTAGAATTTTCCGCAGATTGATTAGAAGGGGTCTTAGACCGGCTTCCTTTGGGATCAATATCAATAGAAGAATCTTCCTCATCAGAGGGTCTCACCCAATCTTCATCAGAAGTGTCCTCACTGGCGGAGGACCGGTAAGAATTGGGAGTCAGCAGTTTAGAGCTTTTTGTCCTCATAGAATCTTCCTCGTGAGGTGAGGGTCTCTTTTGTGGGACAGAGCCACACAGGTCATAACTGGCAGTGGAAGTCAGAGTCAATAGAGACGTATCTCTGTCAATCACCTGGCAAAGGATTGGGCAAAAGAGTTGGAGAAAGATTGCATAGCAGATTGCATGGACAAAGCCATGAATTGTTGAAATTGTGCAGACTGAACAGAAGTAAAGGGGTTAAAAGCAACATTAGTAAAATTCTGAGGGTTCTGATCCCCAAAGGGAATAGGAGCCCCCTGATCTTGCAAAATCATCTCATCACCTGACATATCAGGGCATTCACTTGAATCATATTGGTGAGACATAATGCACTATGAAATTGATACAATACAGTATATTACAAAACCAAAGTAAAGGCTTACTACCTTACTACCAAACAGAAAAACAAGATTTCCCAACAACTTGGGACCCAAAAGCTACACCGCAAGGGACTATGATAAAAAGATGCCCACTAGAAAAGAGAAAATATTCGCTAAGGTACAGATAAAGGGAGAATAAACACTGCCAAATATAGTTTAAAAACAAATACCAGCCGTTTAGGAAGCAACCGCAACCAGCAACAGGAGAGCATAAAATGGTGCCTAGCCAACTCGAGGAAGAAAAAATTATGCACCGCGCATGTGCCTAGCAGTCCACCCAAAGGCAGAACACAGCGCCACAACTTATCAGAGTAAAAACAGAGAAAGCGGGAGCAGATCTGGTGGAACGTCGCCCAACAGAGCGCCGACCAGGTCAGACCACATGACGGGAAAAAATTACCACTGCGGCAGCGAAGACACAAAAAAGGGAACCTTAACAGAGAAAACCTCCAAGAACCAAAAGGGGAAAGATAAACCCCCAAAACGAAGGCAGACTTTGAGGAGCCAAGTCAAAGACACAGTGAATGAAAGACACCAAAGTATTGAATGGATATCAGTCACAATAACGAAGGATATGTCAGTCAAAATATACAGTAGGAGAAAAACCCAAGGAGAAAAATAAGAAGGAGAGAAATATAAGAGCAGATAGACAACATATAGGTGTTAAAACAGATATTGGTGTTAAACATATATACCCTTTAAAAGTATACTATAATACAACCTGTTAAAAACAGAATATTTAATTAAAAAAATGCAGAAGTTAAGATGGAGGATACTTATCTGAGGGCTAGCAGCAAAGAAAGAGGAAGTTTCCTAATGCTGCAGCCCAGTTATTGTGGATACAGACTGTTGATTGGTTGAGGGGAGGGGCTATTGTTGCTATACAGTTTTTTCTTTGTATTTTGGTGCAAATAAACTTTTCCTTTGCTGCTGAGGGTGGCAGTGGGGAAAGTGTTAAGCATAATATGAAGCCTCCGTTCTGACATAAAATTACTGTGTGTAACAGAAGGACTTACCTAGGTAGGAGTCCATCATACAGCAGTCAGGTGTATATATTTAATTACTGTGTGTAACAGATGGACTTACCTAGGTAGGGGTCCATCATACATCAGTCAGGTGTATCTATATAATTACTGTATGTAACAGAAGAACTTACCTAGGTAGGTGTCCATCATACAGCAGTCAGGTGTATCTGTATAATTACTATGTGTAACAGAAGCACTTACCTAGGTAGGAGTTCATCATACAGCAGTCAGGTGTATCTATATTATTACTGTGTGTAACAGAAGCACTTACCTAGCTAGGAGTCCATCATACAGCAGTCAGGTGTATCCGTATAATTACTGTGTGTAACAGAAACACTTACCTAGGTAGGAGGCCATCTTACAGCGGTCAGGCGTATCTGTCTAATTCCTGTGTGTAACAGAAGCACTTACCTAGGTAGGAGTCCATCACACAGCGGTCAGGCGTATCTGTCTAATTCCTGTGTGTAACAGAAGCACTTACCTAGGTAGGAGTCCATCACACAGCGGTCAGGCGTATCTATATAATTACTGAGTGTAACAGAAGCACTTACCTATGTAGGAGTCCATCACACAGCGGTCAGGCGTATGTATATAATTACTGTGTGTAACAGAAGCACTTACCTATGTAGGAGTCCATCACACAGCGGTCAGGCGTATGTATATAATTACTGTGTGTAACAGAAGCACTTACCTAGGTAGGAGTCCATCACACAGCGGTCAGGCGTATGTATATAATTACTGTGTGTAACAGAAGAACTTACCTAGGTAGGAGTCCATCACACAGCAGTCAGGTATAGCTATATAATTGCTGTGTAACAGAAGTACTTACCTTGGTAGTAGTCCATCCTACAGCAGTCACGTGTATCTATTTTATTACTGTGTGTAACAGAAGCACTTACCTAGGTAGGAGTCCATCATACAGCAGTCAGGTGTATCTATATAATTACTGTGTGTAACAGAAGCACTTACCTAGGTAGGAGTCCATCACACAGCAGTCAGGTGTATCTATATAATTTCTGTGTGTAACAGAAGTACTTACCTAGTTAGTAGTCCATCATACAGCAGTCACGTGTATCTATTTTATTACTGTGTGTAACAGAAGCACTTACCTAGGTAGGAGTGCATCACACAGCAGTCAGGTGTATCTATATAATTACTGTGTGTAACAGAAGCACTTACCTAGGTAGGAGTCCATCATACAGCAGTCAGGTGTATCTATATAATAATTACTGTGTGTAACAGAAGCACTTACCTAGGTAGGAGTCCATCATACAGCAGTCAGGTGTATCTATATAATTATTGTGTGTAACAGAAGCACTTACCTAGGTAGGAGTCCATCACACAGAGGTCAGGTGTATCTATATAATTATTGTGTGTAACAGAAGCACTTACCTAGGTAGGAGTCCATCACACAGCGGTCAGGTGTATCTATATAATTACTTTGTGTAACAGAAGCACTTACCTAGGTAGGAGTCCATCACACAGCGGTCAGGTGTATCCATAAAATTACTTTGTGTAACAGAAGCACTTACCTAGGTAGGAGTCCATCACACAGCGGTCAGGTGTATCTATATAATTACTGCGTGTAACAGAAGCACTTACCTAGGTAGGAGTCCATCACACAGCGGTCAGGCGTATCTATATAATTACTGCGTGTAACAGAAGCACTTACCTAGGTAGGAGTCCATCACACAGCGGTCAGGCGTATCTATATAATTACTGCGTGTAACAGAAGCACTTACCTAGGTAGGAGTCCATCACACAGCGGTCAGGCGTATCTATATAATTACTGCGTGTAACAGAAGGACTTACCTAAGTAGGAGTCCATCACACAGCAGTCAGGCGTATCTATATAATTACTGTGTGTAACAGAAGAACTTACCTAGGTAGGAGTCCATCACACAGCAGTCAGGTATAGCTATATAATTGCTGTGTAACAGAAGTACTTACCTTGGTAGTAGTCCATCATACAGCAGTCACGTGTATCTATTTTATTACTGTGTGTAACAGAAGCACTTACCTAGGTAGGAGTCCATCATACAGCAGTCAGGTGTATCTATATAATTACTGTGTGTAACAGAAGCACTTACCTAGGTAGGAGTCCATCATACATCATCAGGTGCATCTATATAATTACTGTGTGTAACAGAAGCACTTACCTAGGTAGGAGTCCATCACACAGCAGTCAGGTGCATCTATATAATTACTGTGTGTAACAGAAGCACTTACCTAGGTAGGAGTCCATCACACAGCAGTCAGGTGCATCTATATAATTACTGTGTGTAACAGAAGCACTTACCTAGGTAGGAGTCCATCACACAGCAGTCAGGTGTATCTATATACTTACTGTGTGTAACAGAAGCACTTACCTAGGTAGGAGTCCATCACACAGCGGTCAGGTGTATCTATATAATTACTGCGTGTAACAGAAGCACTTACCTAGGTAGGAGTCCATCACACAGCGGCCAGGTGTATCTATATAATTACTGCGTGTAACAGAAGCACTTACCTAGGTAGGAGTCCATCACACAGCGGTCAGGCGTATCTATATAATTACTGCGTGTAACAGAAGCACTTACCTAGGTAGGAGTCCATCACACAGCGGTCAGGCGTATCTATATAATTACTGCGTGTAACAGAAGGACTTACCTAAGTAGGAGTCCATCACACAGCAGTCAGGCGTATCTATATAATTACTGTGTGTAACAGAAGAACTTACCTAGGTAGGAGTCCATCACACAGCAGTCAGGTATAGCTATATAATTGCTGTGTAACAGAAGTACTTACCTTGGTAGTAGTCCATCATACAGCAGTCACGTGTATCTATTTTATTACTGTGTGTAACAGAAGCACTTACCTAGGTAGGAGTCCATCATACAGCAGTCAGGTGTATCTATATAATTACTGTGTGTAACAGAAGCACTTACCTAGGTAGGAGTCCATCACACAGCAGTCAGGCGTATCTATATAATTACTGTGTGTAACAGAAGCACTTACCTAGGTAGGAGTCCATCATACAGCAGTCAGGTGTATCTATATAATTACTGTGTGTAACAGAAGCACTTACCTAGGTAGGAGTCCATCATTCAGCAGTCAGGTGTATCTATATAATAATTACTGTGTGTAACAGAAGCACTTACCTAGGTAGAAGTCCATCATACAGCAGTCAGGTGTATCTATATAATTACTGTGTGTAACAGAAGCACTTACCTAGGTAGGAGTCCATCACACAGCAGTCAGGTGTATCTATATAATTACTTTGTGTAACAGAAGCACTTACCTAGGTAGGAGTCCATCACACAGCAGTCAGGTGTATCCATAAAATTACTGCGTGTAACAGAAGCACTTACCTAGGTAGGAGTCCATCGTACAGCAGTCAGGTGTATATATATAATTACTGTGTGTAATAGAAGCACTTACCTAGGTAGAAGTCCATCATACAGCAGTCAGGTGTATCTGTATACTTACTGTGTGTAACAGAAGTACTTACCTAGGTAGGAGTCCATCACACAGCAGTCAGGTGTATCTATATAATTACTGTATGTGACAGAAGCACTTACCTAGGTAGGAGTCCATCACACAGCAGTCAGGTGTATCTATATAATTACTGTGTGTGACAGAAGCACTTTCCTAGGTAGGAGTCCATCATACAGCAGTCAGGTGTATCTATATAATTACTGTGTGTGACAGAAGTACTTACCTAGGTAGGAGTCCATCACACAGCAGTCAGGTGTATCTATATAATTACTGTGTGTGACAGAAGCACTTACCTAGGTAGGAGTCCATCACACACCAGTCAGGTGTATCTATATAATTACTGTGTGTGAGAGAAGCACTTACCTAGGTAGGAATCCATCATACAGCAGTCAGGTGTATCTGTATAATTACTGTGTGTAACAGAAGTACTTACCTAGGTAGGAGTCCATCACACAGCAGTCAGGTGTATCTATATAATAATAACTGTGTTTAATACTTGTTTAACCTTTTGAGTATTAGGTAACGGTGTATATAAGCTTGCACAGCTCTTTGGTAATAGTGTGCGATAAACAGGTGATAAAGTGGAGATCAGTTCTCCAGTGATCTAAGTTCTACGAGTACAATATGACTCTATGGATCCTATACACTAAGAACCCTCCAGTTAGCAATATCTCAGTGCATTGGCTCCATAGAATAACATAGGACTTGGAGAGTTTAGGACACTGGAGATCATCTCCTCTTTATCACACATCTTTAGTATCTGTAGCAATGAAGGCAGTTATCTCCTGTGCTAAACAGCACAATGGTATCTCCCTTGCTCACATATAAAGAGGTTTTTAGTTTTTTATACATTTTTAAAGTGGAAATATCACCCCCAAATAAAGTCCCCCACACACACAATAATTAGTTATATAGCGATAAGCTTACAAATAGTCCTATTATCCAGCATAAGTACAGAGTTATTAAAAAAATCCTACTTTATCTGAGATTGACACCCAGACTTCTTGTTTTAGTGACATTTGTGCGCCACCCCAGTCAGTCCCTTCCTGTCACCTTAAGGTACAATGCAGCGCCTCTTAGAGGAGACCGGGAAGGAGACGTCTCTAAGCCATGATGTCTGTGCTGAAGCCTGCCCGTCAGTCACAGAAGAATTAGGATTTGTGAATAACGCGGTACTTAATCCGGACAATAGTATTATTTGTAAGCTTATCGCTATTAGACTAATTATTGGGGGGGCTTCATTTGGGGTGACAGTTCTGCTTTAAGAATGTCAGAAACAGAGACTACAGAAGGGCATATTGTATCCACTAAAGCAGCTGGCCTGTATACAGACAATCGTGTAGTATTACTGTGTACATGGAACAAGAAATACAGGCTTCTTTCCTTTGTCCTTGCATTATTTTAACCCTTTCAGTTTCAGAGGGATACGCAATGCATTACAAAGCAATCCATTGTGTACCCCTCTGGCCTTGAAATTGTTAAATCTAGAGCAAACTTAGTAGATAACTAACTGTATGGGGAAACATAAGAAATAACGGTAAGTGGTATCGGACAAGTCAGGAGGAAGAGTGAACGATGGAGGCTGGAAAGTAAAAGGTTTGTTTGGGTCCCAGTAATAAGCTGTCTCTGTATATTCAGATGAATTCGCATAAATATCTGAACACTGCCAGTATTTCTTAACTATGTATGAATTTTTACAGGTGTATAGGAAGATGTGTGATTTTTTTGCCAGATGTTTTAACCATTTGAGTACCAGAGAGGTATCAAACACATTGCAACACAATGAGATGGATATCTATATTGTGCTCACAAGGTTAAAAATGCCTGAGTTGCTTTAATGTGACTGTTTCACATCTATACATTCCCACAAGGTTTCAAACGTGTACTGAGGGGCCATCTAGTGGTGGGTAGAAAAAACAGCAATTGTATTATTTTTCAAAGGGTAAACTTTTATTCAGTGTTAAGCCTTTGAACCCTTCTTGCAAATGGTTAAAGGGGTACTAATTCTAAATATTGAAATTATTTATATCTATCTATCTATCTATCTATCTATCTTTATCAATCTATTTATAAATATATATATGATTCAGCTCATAAGACAAAGCACATTAAGGTTAGGTACTTGCCAAAATGAGGTACCTTGGCGTTGGTGGCAAGCTTAGCATTCTGTGGCCATATGATGTGACCAAATCCTCATCTTTAATATATTAGTGATATGCAGGCACTATGATGCAGAGTAAAGGGTTAATGGTGATGAAAATTTGGATGTGCACCAATACTTTGTGTATTTGCTTTTAGCTATTTTGGTCAAAATTGGTTGCACACCAGCAATTTTAAATGTGTTTTTGTCTTTGGGTGTGTTTACCAAAACCTGGACTGGAATTATATATATATATATATATATATATATATATATATATATATATATAGATATATATATATACCAGCAGTATGGGACGGCATTGTCCGTGTGTTTTTGTTTATGAATGTTCTGTAAAATGCATATGATTATATATATATATATATATATATATATATATATATATATATATATATATATATATATTTATATATGTGTGTGTGTATAATTTCATGCTGGGTTTATCCTGCTAAGTAAAACTTGGTACTCGAAGGGTTAAAGTGACCAGATACACCACTTATATAAAAAGCACACTGCAGGATTGTACTGATTTCTTTCCAGTCCTGCAGAGGGGCATTTTCATAAGTGCCCTTTATTTAAAGAGATATACAGGCACCTTAATGTTACTTACTAGGGATAGTTATGCTTAACATTGAAACAACATGTATTGCAGAGCTTATTCTTCTGTGAGAAACAAGAGAACTCCCACTGTTGAGAGATGTTTTATCGAAATTATTGCAGCTCAAACTTACATGTTTTGGGTGCAGTACACCTCCATGGAATGAAATGTTACAGTGGCGCTGTCATCCTGTTGAGGTTTATGGTCAACTTGACCACGGCTGTGCATAGACCGATGTAGCAATAGCTCCACCATAAAATTTCAGGTCATAGAGATAATGCACATTTGGGCTGCAATAACTTTGAATAAACTATATCTAGCTGTAGAAGTGCTGTTGTTTTCTCACCAGGATAAAGAGTACAACATATATTTTATTTTTTTTATTTTATTTTACAGTATTAACTTTATCTATACGTAGTAATTAACACTGAGGCAAACAGATGTCCCATTTAAAGGGATAGTAATACTTCGTTTTAACTTTATTTTATTTTGTAGGCATTAAAAAAACATGAAGAATGATATAAGTCTTATCTCTCAAACCTTTATGGTTTATGAGATATTCACAAGCAAAGTTCCCCTCCCCGCCCCTTTTACCTAGTGTAAGCCATCTCTTCTCAGATGTGAGTCTGGTTGTATGACAGTACAGATAACAGAAGGGGACAATTTTCTTTGTATGAAAACAATGAAAGCCCTTCCCCCCTTGACAAGTTTTTCAGTTTTTTCCATTATCTTAATTGAAGATTGTCCCTCTCTGCAGTCTACCTGGGCACCTCCCTTCTGATCTGGTTGAACAGGTGGGGATACTTTGTTTGTGAATATCTCTTAAACCATAAAGGTTTCAGAGATAAGACTTATATCATTCTTCATGTTTTTTTAATGCCTACAAAATAAAATAAAGTTAAAATTAAGTATTACTATCCCTTTAATGCAGGAGACTTATGAAAATGTCCTTCTGAGGACTGGAAAGGAATCACTACAGCCCTGCAGTGTGAATTCACCATAAGTAGTGTATCTGGTCACATTAAACATGGGTGGACTGACAGCATCCAGGGCCCCCGGGGAAATAGGGGTCTGTAATGTGCCACCCATTATCCACACCCACAGTAACACCTCCTAAAACAAAGGTGTCCCCGTTGGCCATTTGAAAGGCTGATCTCTAATGCACTGAATGGTCTTCTACATGTGCTTGGTTTGTGATTGGTTTGTGATTGGTTTGCAGTGTGATTGGTTTGCAAGCACATGTAGAAGACCGTTTCAGTGAAATAATTCTTTGTCACTAACGGGATCTCGGCTCTGCTGCAGAGCCGCCTTATGAAAGTCAGACCAGATATCCCTGCAGTCAGCACAACGCTGACTTCAGAGAAGGGGGAGGGAGGGGGAACTTTGCCTTCAGTTATCTCTCAAACCATAAAGGTCTGAGAGATGAACCTGGGGGCTATTACATTATTTTACAAATATCTACAACATGGGGGATAGTAATAATAAAGTATGCCTTTCAAGTAAAATGTATATTGTATATATCTATTATACGAGCGGGGCTTTGATTCTGCTTTATTCAGTGAGAGTAATGGAAGCACAACATTCTGTCTCATCGTTCCGCTCACCCGTCGCTCGCTCCTGGAGCTCTGTTCTACCTCTCAGCTTCGCTCCATTCTTGGAGCTTTCTGAAACTTCCGTGTTCGTTCTGATAGCATGTCACATGCACCAGGACATCATCCGGCTGTGTCTATATCATGTCGTCATTTTTACCAGGGCGACATAGTTAAAGGGATAGTAATGTTTCATAATAAAAGCAGCTCTAATTAATCATCATAGTATTTGGGCCATGGCGAGTGTTATTTTAATACTGTCAGAGTTGTAGTACAAGAGTAACTGAATGATAAAGTATCCCCCTCCTGCCCCTTTTACTGATGTAACACTGCTCACCTCAGAGCAGCAAGACTGTCTGGATGGATCCAGAGAGGGACAATCTTCAATTAAGATAAGGGAAAAAGCTGTAAAAAACTGTCAAGGGAGTAGGGTTTTCATTGTTCTCACAGTAAGAAGATTGACCCTTGCTGTGATCTGTCTGGTCTATGGACTCCACATCTGAGGGGAGGGGCTTACACTAGGTAAAAGGGGCTGGAGAGGGATAATTTATCATTCAATTACTCTTGTACTACAACTCTGACAGAATTGATATAACACTCTCCAAAGTCCAAATACTATGAAGATTAATTGAAGCTGCTTTTATTGTGAAACATTACTATCCGCTCTTTTGCATGCAACCTTTTAAAAGTGAACTTGTGGTGGGCTGGCTCTCACTTACGCACTGTCTGCCATTACCCTTCACTTTAACTAACATCTCTTGTGTCCTCCCTATTCATCGCACACTACACTCTCACCACCACCATGTGTCAATGCTTTGGAGATCTCTCTAGCATTCAAGAATATTTTTGACACATTTAACATATTTTTTTATATATACATTGATACACGTCCACTTCTACTCCACTTTTCCAAAAAGTCAACTGACTACTCAGTGAAAATGTTGCTAAAAGTTTATGTATATCATGATATACTGTATATAAACCTCCACTTCATTGCCAGCAACTCACTTACTGTTCCATGCTATCTGAGCCATGTGATCACTACAGCTTTAGTTACAGACTACAGGGGGAGATGTACTAAGGTGTGATAAAGAGGAGATAACTTCTCCAGTGAGATAAACTCTCCAGTTCCTATGTTATTCTATGGGAGAGATTTAGTTATAGACTACAGGGGAGATGTACTAAGGTGTGATAAAGAGGAGATAACTTCTCCAGTGAGATAAACTCCCCAGTTCCTATGTTATTCTATGGGAGAGATTTAGTTATAGACTACAGGGGGAGATGTACTAAGGTGTGATAAAGAGGAGATAACTTCTCCAGTGAGATAAACTCTCCAGTTCCTATGTTATTCTATGGGAGAGATTTAGTTATAGACGACAGGGGAGATGTACTAAGGTGTGATAAAGAGGAGATAACTTCTCCAGTGAGATAAACTCTCCAGTTCCTATGTTATTCCATGGTAGATCTTTAGTTATAGACTACAGGGGAGATGTACTAAGGTGTGATAAAGAGGAGATAACTTCTCCAGTGTGATAAACTCTCCAGTTCCTATGTTATTCTATGGGAGATATTTAGTTATAGACTACAGGGGAGATGTACTAAGGTATGATAAAGAGGAGATAACTTCTCCAGTGAGATAAACTCTCCAGTTCCTATGTTATTCTATGGGAGAGATTTAGTTATAAACTACAGGAGGAGATGTACTAAGGTGTGATAAAGAGGAGATAACTTCTCCAGTGTGATAAACTCTCCAGTTCCTATGTTATTCTATGGGAGAGATTTAGTTATAGACTACAGGGGAGATGTACTAAGGTGTGATAAAGAGGAGATCACTTCTCCAGTGAGATACATTCTCCAATTCCTATGTTATTCTATGGGAGATCTTTAGTTATAGACTACAGGGGAGATGTAACAAGGTGTGATAAAGAGGAGATCTCTTCTCCAGTGAGATAAATTCTCCAATTCCTGTGTTGTTCTATGGAAGAGATTTAGTTATAGACTACAGGGGAGATGTACTAAGGAGTGATAAAGAGGAGACAACTTCTCCATTGAGATAAACTCACAGTTCCTATGGGGGTTTGTACAATACACACATGAGCTGTGGGTGAAGGGGTATACAACACTATGGGATCCCTGGAGATACTGTAAACACAGAGACAAAAGGGACAGTAGACCTGGAGAGCCTTTAGCTAATTTAATATTGCTTCTCCAATTCCTAGCCAATAGGAAGAGGAGCGACAAGATGCAATACAGCCTCAGCAACCAATCATACCTCTTCCAATCTTCCCAACCAATGGGAGCCGGAGGCACGTATTGCAAGGCGACCAGTCCCAGGGCTGCCTACATTTCCCATGGAAAGTCTATGGCAGCCCTTTAAACTGGTCACATGGGCGATAGCAGCCAATCTGTGAGCTGCCTACTTTTCCAAGGTAACGAGCCAGAGAGGCTAACCGGGTCCGTGATTTCCAGTCTCTTTTGAGGGCTAGTGTATGGCTCCTAAAGAGCCCCCTAGTAACGGCCTATGGTCCGTTACATTCTCCCCTTTCGAGTCCCAAGCCAGCGGCAACCCTGGTGAATGGTGGCTTGGCAGTATGGGAAGTTTATTGTCAGCTGGGCCCTGAGTCTGTGGGGGTGTGGGCAATCCGTTATGGCATGGACATGCAGGGATCTGTGGCTTGGTGCCACCTATGGGATTGGTCTGGCATTCCCCTCCCAGGCAAGTAGTTGTTTGTGGGACTCAGGGGTCCAGCTAGCCATGCGCAATCTGTGTTCATCCCCACCGGATCTGGGATCAGGGGTTCTGGATCCAAGGCACGTCTGTGGGGCAAAATCCTGTGAGTCAGAGGGACTCCAGAATTTCTGGTAGCACTGGAGGGATGCTGTCTTTGGGGCCCCCTCTCTCACTGCCAAGGATCTGGGTCAGGGCCAACAAGCAGGCTGGCGAGGGCCTCAATCCCCTTCCCCAGGTCAGGGACAAACCGAGCCCCTGGAGAGTACGGCAGTTCCACTCTCTGGGAGAGGGACAACAGAGCCACTGGAGAGGATCTTTGTTCCGCTCCCCAGAGCAGGAGCAATAGAGGGGCTGGTGAGGATCTTGGTCCCACTCACCATGCATGGGGTATGAAAGCCACAGGGAAGGATCTCGGTTCCACTCCACAAAGCAGGGTTATCACAGGGACTGGTGAGGACCTCAGTCTTGCTCATCAGGCCAGGGGCAATGGAGCTGCTGACGAGGAAGGTGGTCCCACTCTCCAGGGACGGGGCAACAGAGCTGCTAGAGAGGACGGTGGCCCCACTCTCTAGGGCAGGGGCAACACAGGGACCAGTGAGGACCTCAGTCTCACTCCCCAGATCAGGGAAAATGGAGCTGTTGGAGAGGTCCCACTCTCCAGGGCCAAAACAAGGCAACTGCTGGAGAGGACAGGGGTCCCACTCTCTAGGGCTAGGGTAATGGAGCTGCTAGAGAGGACTGTGGTCCCACTTTCTAGGGCTGGGGCATTAGAGGCCCTGGAGAGGACAGCACTCCCCAGGGCAGGGTCAAAGGAGCCACTGGAGAGGACAATATTCCTAATCTCAAGGGCAGGAGCATGAGAGCCCCTGGGGACGGGGTCCCACTCCCCAGGGCAAGGGTATCACTTGAGCTGGTGAGGAGCGCATTCCCACTCACTAGTCCAGGGACATCAGAGCCACTGGGGAGGATGGCGGTCACACTCCCCAGGGCAAGGGTATCACTTGAGTTGGTAAGGAGCGCATTCCCACTCACTAGTCCAGGGACATCAGAGCCACCGTGGAGGACTTCAGTCCCACTCACCAGGACAGGGACTAGAGTATGGGTGTCCTTGAGTATGCATCTGTAATGCCGCAACACTGCCTCCATAAGTTGGCACACCACCTTATCTGACAGATTGGGACCCAGGAGGGGCAGTAGTCTCCACATTCTCTTGCCACCGGGTCATGCAATACCTCTAAGGGGGACTTGGCTTCAGGGTCAGAGCCTCCATCCGTTCCCAGGAGCGTCCATTGTAGTTCCCTATCATTTTCCAGTTGGGTACAACATTACCCAAGGGTTTCAAACCTGTCATATTTCTCAGTTGGGTTCCAGGTGGTGGTTTGGATCCCTTAGGTGAGATAATCCCACCGCTGCCACCAGTAGTAATTAGGGTTGCCACCCAGCCGGTATTTTACCGGCAGCCCGGTAAAAAAGTGGCTTCCTTCCAATGTTAAGTCTATGGAGGGAATGCCTTGGCCGGTATTTTTTTTAAGAAAAGGTGGCAACCCTAGTAGTAATGCCTCAATAAAGTTTAGCTTCAAGTATTATTTACATTTTTTTTTTTCACATTTTTTTTATATATAGTTACTTACGGATTTGTAATTCAAACATTATTCAAGACTAAATGTTCCCCCTCCTGCCTCTTTCCTCTGTGTCATTCATACCTCTCACTCGGGTCTGGATGGAAAGCGGTGAGGGACAATCTTCAGAAAGCAAAAGGAAAATCCTGTTCTCCTTTGTCAAGGGGGGTCAGGGAGGGTTTTCCTTATACTTACTGAGTGAAGAGTGTCCCTCGCTGCATCCCTCCGGTCCCACGACCCGATTCCAGATCTAATGGGAGGCGGCTAGAAGGGGCGGGAGGGGGATCTTTTCCTCATAACGTTGCAAACCAAGCACACTTTGTAGACTGTTCCAGTGAAGGATTTCTTTCCTCCATAACACAATCTCGGCTCTGCTGAAGAGCCTCCACTCGTCCTGGGACCGGATTCCCCTGCAGTCAGCTAGAGCGCTGACATCAGGGAAAGTGGAGGGGGGGAACTTTCGGTATGATTATCTCTCAGACCATAAAGGTTTGAGAGTTGGGACTGGGGGCATTTAGTTTAACTTTTTAATAACTACAAAATAAAAATGTATAAAAATAATCCATTACTGTCCCTTTCACTTACACTGGTATGGACTTTGAGTTTTTCCCCTTTCCCTTTGTTAACCCTTTCAATGTCACAGGGGTATGCAACACATAGCTTCTCTATATGCTTTGAATTTTCCATTTTCCCTTTAAAGGAGCAGTACACTTTTTTCATGAAAACTTAATTGATATAGGACTTTTCCTGCTGAGTAAAACAAAGTCACCCCCTGCAGTCAGCTGTTTTATTCAAAATGTATAACAGTTCAAATAACCAGGAAGTGACTTTACTGTGTTTACTTCCTGATGGTTCTAACTGACAGGAAGTGAATTTACTGTGATTACTTCCTGATGGTTCTAACTGACAGGAAGTGAATTTACTGTGTTTACTTCCTGATGGTTCTAACTGACAGGAAGTGAATTTACTGTGATTACTTCCTGATAGGTCTAACTGACAGGAAGTGAATTTACTGTGATTACTTCCTGATAGTTCTAACTGACAGGAAGTGACAGGCAGTTTCTATCACATTCTATGGAGAACTGTATATCACTGACTTTCCTCTCCATTAGAATATAACAGAAAAAAATAATTAGAATTTGACCACTAGAGGGCACTGGTAATGTAAAAAAACACAGGTTTAAAAGTAATAACTCTGAAATATGCATCTCTCAGCAATCTGAGTGTAGACTGTAGATATTAATCCGTTTTAGCCTTCCTCTTCACCAAGTGAGTTCCTGTTTCAAAATACACCTCCTCCACCGTGGAATCACCTCTTCTTTAGAACAGAGGCAAGCCAGCCTCTTGGCGTCATCGCTTCACTGGTCAACCCCCAATACGGGTATCACCTCCTCCCGTCTATAGTCTCCACTCCTTTGGAATCCCTCTTTCCTCTGCAGAGTTTGAATTCAGATCTCTCTGTCCTCTATCTAGGACTCTCTTCACTATATGACCAGGATGAATAGAGACACAACCCTATCTGGAGTTCAAGCTATATAAGACGCTAGGCTAGGTATGGCTCTACGGTATATAAATTTATTTAAAAAAATATATTTATATATATGTTAAAATACTTTTGCACAAATATGAACATATAAAAATAAACAATTAAAAAAATATAACTCTTACAATACACTATTGTGGAATCACCCAACACATTTCTCAGCCTATGCCGCTTTGTCAGGGGTCTTGTATATCCACATGAAACGCCCTACAATATATATATTTTCATAAAAAAAGTTTACTGCTCCCCTGTAATATTGTCACTCAGGCCTGATGTCAGGTCCGTGGGAAAGCGACATGACGTTTGCTGACAGTTTTTCCAGACTGTAGTAGTTAGTGTGCTTGCGCATATGTAACTCTTTGTGTGCCAGGGGGTGATAATGTATTACAATGCATTGCATACCCCTCTGGCAGTCAAATGGTTAAGTACGAAAGGAGTGCGCAATCCAAGCTGAAACAATTTTGAGTGCCAGGGGTGATAATGTATTACAATGTGTTCCGTACCCCTCTGGCATGCAAAAGTTTAAAGGGTTAAGATTGCCATGTGCAGTGAGCAGTTTTGAGCTCCCGCGGTCCTGTTAGCTACCATCATGTCGGCCTCCGTGGACCTGATATCCAAATCTGATTGAACATGTTATTCTTGAGCAAAGGCACAAGTACAAAATTCACAGGGGCCATTGGTATTTTCTGGTTATAGTACAGTAATTGGGGAGTCATTATTGAGATGGGTTAGTTCTCCTTTAAAGGGATAGTAATACTTAATATGTACAAAATAATATGTTGTGGGGTTTATCCCCCAGAGTAAAACAAGGGTACTGTCACTGCTGAAAGGTTTTATATTCAAAAGTTATAACAGCTCAAACTTGAAATTTTTAGGCGCAGTATCACAGTGGCCTGAAATTATACAGTGGCGCTGACACCATCCTATGGAGATTTATGGTCAACTGACCAGAGGTTTCCATAGGACTGCGTAGCAACAGCGCCACTGTAACATTTCAGGCCACTGTGATATTGCACCTAAAAATGTCAGGTTGGAGCTGTAATAACTTTTGAATAAAACACCTTTCAGCAGTGGGAATTCCCTTGTTTTACTCAGTGGAATAAACACTACAATATATATATATATATATATATATATATATATATATATATGTATATATATATATATATATATATATATATAATATATATATATATTAAGTATCACAGTCCTTTTAATGACAGGCAGGAGAGTCAGATGGCAATATAATTCCAGGTCTCAGTGTCACTGTTTCTGTTCAGCTGCCTCAGTGAAGAGGGGACCAGATGCCCAATGACAAGGTCTTGTGAAATGGCCAATGACATACTCTACTAAGCAGCCAATAGGAATCCAGGTTAGATCTTCATCTCTGAGCACTGGTCCTCTGTAACATTGTATCAGCAGCTGCCATTGGTCCTTGTCTGATTCAGCTGCTTATTGATGTCTGGATTCCTGTGGCTGTTACATTGTTTCCATTTCATCTCCAAAGAGAAATGGCTTTATCCACTATTCACAAGGTGATCCTGATCTCCTGCCTCGTCCTGTGTGTGTCACTGCTATTGCCCAAGGCGTTCTTATCCAGAGGGAAGCAAGCTGGGCCCCCAGACGGTAATGTATAGTGTGTGTTCACCCTGCTTGTTTGTGATGAGCTGTGTCCTCATTTAGGGATGGGAGGGGGGGAATGTAGGCGTATTCTGGAGCAAACCAACTGCTGCATAGGGGACAACTAAACAGACCTAGAATTCCCATTGATTTTAACCTTTTCATGCCACAAACGCCTCCAATGCCTCTCTATCATTCTAGGAGTTGAAAGATCTATAATAATTTAATGTGAATTTTTATTCGCTCCCTATGGTACAACTGGTTTGCTCCAGAATTGCTCCACTTTTTACTTTGTGTCGCATTTACTTTGTGCTGCATTCGTTACTACTCTGAGTGCTCTTATTTAAACAGGAACAGTAAAATAAATATATATATATTGATAAACACAAACCTTTTATTGTTATTTTTATTTTTTACTGTTTTACTATTTTTAAGTAGGGTAATGTATTTTTACATCAGTGAAATAAATGTTATTACTCTGCATCCAACACCAAAACGTGATCTTATTTAATATTTGCACCCAGTGGCTATTGCTAGGACCTATTTTAGGAGGTGACATCCCCAGATATCATGTTTAACCCTTTGAGTGCCAGAGGGGTATGCAACGCATTGCTTTGCAATGCGTTGCATACCCCTCTGTCACTCAAATGGTTAAAGCCCTGGGTCTTGTTGGTAGCTTAATCCTGACATGGTGCGATCTCCCCAATAGTAATGGTGCCATTGGATTGTGCCGTGCGCTGCTAACAGTTTAGATGGTCCAGGCTTCAGGTATTGTAGGGAAGACCCTATCTGATGCATGCAACAATGCACCAAAAATCTTAGATCAATGTGGGAGAGGGGACACCGAAATTTTATAGTGCAGGATAACACCAGAGGTGCCAGGTACCAAGCTGTGAAAAAGAGTAGATGAACTCTCCATTTCCTATGTTATTCTATGGGAGAACTTTAGTTATAGACTACAGGGGAGATGTACTAAGTTGTGATAAAGAGGAGATAACGTCACCAGTGAGATAAACTCTCCAGTTCCTATGTTATTCTATGGAGAGATTAGTTATAGACTACAGGGGAGATGTACTAAGGTGTGATAAAGAGGAGATAACTTCTCCAGTGAGATAAACTCTCCAGTTCCTATGTTATTCTATGGTAGATCTTTAGTTATAGACTAAAGGGGAGATGTACTAAGGTGTGATAAAGAGGAGATAACTTCTCCAGTGAGATAAACTCTCAAGTTCCTATGTTATTCTATGAGAGATATTTAGTTATAGACTACAGGGGGAGATGTACTAAGGTGTGATAAAGAGGAGATAACTTCTCCAGTGTGATAAACTCTCCAGTTCCTATGTTATTCTATGGGAGAGATTTAGTTATAGACGGCAGGGGAGATGTACTAAGGTGTGATAAAAAGGAGATAACTTCTCCAGTGAGATAAACTCTCAAGTTCCTATGTTATTCTATGGGGAGAGATTTAGTTATAGACTACAGGGGGAGATGTACTAAGGCGTGATAAAGAGGAGATAACTTCTCCAGTGAGATAAACTCTCCAGTTCCTATGTTATTCTATGGGAGAGATTTAGTTATAGATTACAGGGGAGATGTACTAAGGTGTGATAAAGAGGAGATAACTTCTCCAGTGAGATAAACTCTCCAGTTCCTATGTTATTCTATGGGAGAGATTTAGTTATAGACTACAGTGGAGATGTACTAAGGTGTGATAAAGAGGAGATAACTTCTCCAGTGAGATAAACTCTCCAGTTCCTATGTTATTCTATGGGAGAGATTTAGTTATTGACTACAGGGGGAGATGTACTAAGGTGTGATAAAGAGGAGATCACTTCTCCAGTGAGATAAACTCTCCAGTTCCTATGTTATTCTATGGGAGAGATTTAGTTATAGACTACAGGGGAGATGTACTAAGGTGTGATAAAGAGGAGATAACTTCTCCAGTGAGATAAACTCTCCAGTTCCTATGTTATTCTATGGGAGAGATTTAGTTATAGACTACAGAGGAGATGTACTAAGGTGTGATAAAGAGGAGATCACTTCTCCAGTGAGATAAACTCTCCAGTTCCTATGTTATTCTATGGGAGAGATTTAGTTATAGACTACAGGGGAGATGTACTAACGTGATAAAGAGGAGATAACTTCTCCAGTGAGATAAACTCTCCAGTTCCTATGTTATTCTATGGGAGAGATTTAGTTATAGACTACAGAGGAGATGTACTAAGGTGTGATAAAGAGGAGATCACTTCTCCAGTGAGATAAACTCTCCAGTTCCTATGTTATTCTATGGGAGAGATTTAGTTATAGACTACAGGGAGATGTACTAACGTGTGATAAAGAGGAGATAACTTCTCCAGTGAGATAAACTCTCCAGTTCCTATGTTATTCTATGGGAGATCTTAGTTATAGACTACAGGGGGAGATGTACTAAGGTGTGATAAAGAGGAGATAACTTCTCCAGTGAGATAAACTCTCCAGTTCCTATGTTATTCTATGGGAGATCTTTAGTTATAGACTACAGGGGGAGATGTACTAAGGTGTGATAAAGAGGAGATAACTTCTCCAGTGAGATAAACTCTCCAGTTCCTATGTTATTCTATGGGAGAGATTTAGTTATAGACTACAGGGGAGATGTACTAAGGTGTGATAAAGAGGAGATAACTTCTCCAGTGAGATAAACTCTCCAGTTCCTATGTTATTCTATGGGAGATCTTTAGTTATAGACTACAGGGGGAGATGTACTAAGGTGTGATAAAGAGGAGATAACTTCTCCAGTGAGATAAACTCTCCAGTTCCTATGTTATTCTATGGAGAGATTTAGTTATAGACTACAGGGGAGATGTACTAACGTGTGATAAAGAGGAGATAACTTCTCCAGTGAGATAAGCTCTCCAGTTCCTATGTTATTCTATGGGAGAGATTTAGTTATAGACTACAGAGGAGATGTACTAAGGTGTGATAAAGAGGAGATCACTCTCCAGTGAGATAAACTCTCCAGTTCCTATGTTATTCTATGGAGAGATTTAGTTATAGACTACAGGGAGATATACTAACGTGTGATAAAGAGGAGATAACTTCTCCAGTGTGATAAACTCTCCAGTTCCTGTGCTATTCTATGGGAGAGATTTAGTTATAGACTACAGGGGAGATGTACTAAGGTGTGATAAAGAGGAGATAACTTCTCCAGTGTGATAAACTCTCCAGTTCCTATATTATTCTATGGAGAGATTTAATTATAGACTACAGGGGGAAATGTACTAAGGTGTGATAAAGAGGAGGTAACTTCTCCAGTGAGATAAACTCTCCAGTTCCTATGTTATTCTATGGGAGATCTTTAGTTATAGACTACAGGGGAGATGTACTAAGGTGTGATAAAGAGGAGATAACTTCTCCAGTGTGATAAACTCTCCAGTTCCTATGTTATTCTATGGGAGAGATTTAGTTATAGACTACAGGGGAGATGTACTAAGGTGTGATAAAGAGGAGATAACTTCTCCAGTGAGATAAACTCTCCAGTTCCTATATTATTCTTTGGAGAGATTTAATTATAGACTACAGGGGGAGATGTACTAAGGTGTGATAAAGAGGAGATAACTTCTCCAGTGAGATAAACTCTCCAGTTCCTGTGTTATTCTATGGGAGAGACTTAGTTATAGACTACAGGGGAGATGTACTAAGGTGTGATAAAGAGGAGGTAACTTCTCCAGTGAGATAAACTCTCCAGTTCCTATGTTATTCTATGGGAGAGATTTAGTTATAGGCTACAGGGAGATGTACTAAGGTGTGATAAAGAGGAGGTAACTTCTCCAGTGAGATAAACTCTCCAGTTCCTATGTTATTCTATGGGAGAGATTTAGTTATAGACTACAGGGGAGATGTACTAAGGTGTGATAAAGAGGAGGTAACTTCTCCAGTGAGATAAACTCTCCAGTTCCTATGTTATTCTATGGGAGAGATTTAGTTATAGACTACAGGGAGATGTACTAAGGTGAGATAAAGAGGAGATAACTTCTCCAGTGAGATAAACTCTCCAGTTCCTGTGTTATTCTATGGGAGAGATTTAGTTATAGACTACAGGGAGAGATGTACTAAGGTGTGATAAAGAGGAGATAACTTCTCCAGTGAGATAAACTCTCCAGTTCCTATGTTATTATATGGGAGAGATTTAGTTATAGACTACAGGGGAGATGTACTAAGGTGTGATAAAGAGGAGATAACTTCTCCAGTGTGATAAACTCTCCAGTTCCTATGTTATTCTATGGAAGAGATTTAGTTATAGACTACAGGGGAGATGTACTAAGGTGTGCTAAAGAGGAGATAACTTCTCCAGTGAGATAAACTCTCCAGTTCCTATGTTATTCTATGGGAGATCTTTAATTATAGACTACAGGGGGAGATGTACTAAGGCGTGATAAAGAGGAGATAACTTCTCCAGTGAGATAAACACTCCAGTTCCTATGTTATTCTATGGGAGAGATTTAGTTATAGACTACAGGGGAGATGTACTAAGGAGTGATAAAGAGGAGATAACATTTCCAGTGAGATAAACTCTCCAGTCCCTATGTTATT
>CM074722.1:504948780-505139467 GCA_037306005.1 Rhinophrynus dorsalis | reverse complement strand
TCCCAAGTGTCCCTCTTTAGGAGATATTAGGGGTCCGTACCTCCCAAGTGCCCATCTTTAGGAGATATTAGGGGTCTGTACCCCCCAAGTGTCCCTCTTTAGGAGATATTAGGGGCCTGTACCTCCCAAGTGTCCCTCTTTAGGAGATATTAGGGTCCATACCTCCCAAGTGTCCCTCTTTAGGAGATATTAGAGGTCTGTACCTCCCAAGTGTCCCCCTTTAAGCGATATTAGGGGTCCATACCTCCAAGTTTACCTCTATAGGAGATATTACGGGTACATAACTTCCAAGTGTTCCTCTTTAGGAGATATTAGGGGTCCATACCTCCCAAGTGTCCCTATTTAGGAGATATTAGGTGTACATACCTCCCAAGTGTCCCTCTTTAGGAGATATTAGCGGTAAATACCTCCCAAGTGTCCCTCTTTAGGAGATATTAGGGGTCCATACCTCCCAAGTGTCCCTCTTTAGGATATATTAGGGGTCCATACCTCCCAAGTGTCCCTCTTTAGGAGATATTAGGGTCCATACCTCCCAAGTGTCCCTCTTTAGGAGATATTAGAGGTCTGTACCTCCCAAGTGTCCCTCTTTAAGCGATATTAGGGGTCCATACCTCCCAAGTTTACCTCTATAGAAAATATTACGGGTAAATATCTCCCAAGTGTCCCTCTTTAGGAGATATTAGAGGTACATACCTCCCAAGTGTCCCTCTTTAGGAGATATTAGCGGTACATACCTCCCAAGTGTCCCTCTTTAAGAGATATTAGGGGTCCATACCTCCCAAGTGTACCTCTATAGCAGATATTACAGGTACATACCTCCCAAGTGTCTCTCTTTAGGAGATATTAGGGGTCTATACCTCCCAAGTGTCCCTTTTTAGTCAGGACAGTCCCTCTGTGAGACCTCAATCCCTCTGTCCCACTTTTCCACCCTGGTGTGCCTGTGTTTAGGAGATTGGACTGTGTGGTGTGTATATGAGTGTATCATCCTGGTGTCCCTGTGTTTAGGAGATTGGACTGTGTGGTGTGTATATGAGTGTATCATCCTGGTGTCCCTGTGTTTAGGAGATCAGACTGTGCGTTGTGTATATACGTGTATCACCCTGGTATCCCTGTGTTTAGGAGATCAGACTGTGTGGTGTGTATATAAGTGTATCACCCTGGTGTCCCTGTGTTTAGAAGATCGGACTGTCTGGTGTGTATATAAGTGTATCACCCTGGTGTCCCTGTGTTTAGGAGATCGGACTGTGTGGTGTGCATATAAGTGTATCACCCTGGTGTCGCTGTGTTTAGGAGATCGGACTGTGTGGTGTGTATATAAGTGTATCACCCTGGTGTCGCTGTGTTTAGGAGATCGGACTGTGTGGTGTGTATATAAGTGTATCACCCTGGTGTCGCTGTGTTTATGAGATCGGACTGTGTGGTGTGTATATAAGTGTATCACCCTGGTGTCCCTGTGTTTAGGAGATCAGACTGTGTGGTGTGTATATAAGTGTATCACCCTGATGTCCTTGTGTTTAGGAGATAAGACTGTGTGATGTGTATATAACTGTATCACCCTGGTGTCCCTGTGTTTAGAAGATCAGACTGTGCGGTGTGTATATAAGTGTATCACCCTGGTGTCCTTGTGTTTAGGATATCAGACTGTGCGGTGTGTATATAAGTGTATCACCCTGGTGTCCCTGTGTTTAGGAGATCAGACTGTGTGGTGTGTATAAAAGTGTATCACTCTGGTGTCCCTGTGTGTAGGAGATCAGAGTGTGTGGTGTGTATAGAAGTGTATCACCCTGATGTCCTTGTGTTTAGGAGATAAGACTGTGTGGTGTGTATATAACTGTATCACCCTGGTGTCCCTGTGTTTAGGAGATCAGACTGTGCGGTGTGTATATAAGTGTATCACCCTGGTGTCCTTGTGTTTAGGATATCAGACTGTGCGGTGTTTATATAAGTGTATCACCCTGGTGTCCCTGTGTTTAGGAGATCAGACTGTGCGGTGTGTATATAAGTGTATCACCCTGGTGTCCTTGTGTTTAGGATATCAGACTGTGCGGTGTGTATAGAAGTGTATCACCCTGGTGTCCCTGTGTTTAGGAGATCAGACTGTGTGGTGTGTATAGAAGTGTATCACCCTGGTGTTCCTGTGTTTAGGAGATCAGACTGTGTGGTGTGTATATAAGTGTATCACCCTGGTGTCCCTGTGTTTAGGAGATCAGACTGTGTGGTGTGTATATAAGTGTATCACCCTGGTGTCCCTGTGTTTAGGAGATCAGACTGAGTGGTGTGTATATAAGTGTATCACCCTGGTGTTCCTGTGTTTAGGAGATCAGACTGTGTGGTGTGTATATAAGTGTATCACCCTGGTGTCCCTGTGTTTAGGAGATCAGACTGTGTGGTGTGTGTAGAAGTGTATCACCCTGGTGTCCCTGTGTTTAGGAGATCAGACTGTGTAGTGTGTATAGAAGTGTATCACCCTGGTGTCCCTGTGTTTAGGAGATCAGACTGTGAGGTGTGTATATAAGTGTATCACCCTGGTGTCCCTGTGTTTAGGAGATCAGACTGTGTGGTGTGTATAGAAGTGTATCACCCTGGTGTCCCTGTGTTTAGGAGATCAGACTGTGTGGTGTGTATATAAATGTATCACCCTGGTCTCCCTGTGTTTAGGAGATCAGACTGTGTGGTGTGTATAGAAGTGTATCACATTGCTCCACAACAATAAAACTCACATTAATGTCTGTTAAAGCTTATATATGTTTGTAGATTACTGATGTATGTGTAAATAAAACACTTTGGTCTGGCTCTAAATCATTTATTAAGTTACATAAAAATAGGACCTAAAATAACCTTGAAGTGTTCACTAATGCTCTGCCCACCAGTTATCAGCCTGGAACAAAAATATCCCAGAGATATTAAACAGTACAAATGGACCAATGAAAACAAAACCATCTGGGTGCCCCCTGCTGGTGAGAGCTTACAGTCTAGAGGATACACCAATGCAATGTATTGCTCACGCCACTGACAAAGGGTTAACCATTTGAGAGCCAGGGGGTATGCAACACATTGTTATGCAATGCGTTGCGTACCCCCTGGCACTCTAAGGGTTAACAGCACTCCCTTGCACAATACTAATGCCAGATACACAAAGCTTGGACTCCTCAGCCCAGGATATCATATCAGTGATTTGGTTCTTGTACTGGAAGTGACCAGGGGCTGTCACTGATATTGCCCTGGGTATGAATTGACATTTAATTAAAGATTGCAGTACCTACTCATGCGTTCTCCTGAATCCCATTCCCTTCCCGTATCACCGTGCAATCCATCATGGCTGACGTGTCTGTGACAGTTTGGCCTTTTGTCAACCTCAATTACAATGCAATCTGAGAAGGTTGGTTAAACGAGCAGCAACGCGGTGAAAAGTAATAGAATATGTCTCTATTGGTCTCATAAACATGTATGTGGATACAGTGGATATGTTTTAGCTCCGGCCATTTCACATGGGTCCTTTTACACACGTTAGTGATGTTACTACTTTGAATGCTTCATAAATTGTAACTCGTCAAAACAACATAATATTTGTATAAAAGGAGAGTAGAGCAGTTCTGGGACAGATTAATGGCACTATTCACAACTAATAAAAAGGTCCTTTTCATTGAATTGATGCTTTTAATCCCTTGAAGTCTCCAACTCTTTGCTTTGCTAAGTGTGGTAGATGTATCTGTTGTTCAATGAGTTAACCCTTTGCATGCCAGAGAGGTATCAAACACATGAAGAAAAAGCATTGGAAACCCCTCTGGCACTTAAAGGGTCAAAGGCCCCATTTTAAACCAAGGGAATGATCACCTCCACCCCACATATAATGTTGTTGGATTGCAGAGAATTGCTCCACTCTGCCTTTATACACACAGCCCTAATCTACTTTCTGTTAATCAGCTGATCCTATGACATCTTGGTAGGACACGTTTGGGGTTCTGGAGTCTGTCAACAATAAATCATTTTTGTCTCAATGGGTACAGTATCCAGTGCTAATTAAATGTTAATTTTGGGGAAGCAGTAAACAGAGAATTTATTAATAGTGACCATTAAGAGTTTGTCCCCAGAATGAGGCATGTGGTGCTATTAGTAAGAGGTGTTAGTGTACCTTTAACATTTTCTATTACACAAGCCTCTACTGTTTTCTAGAACAGTGGTTCTCAGTCAGCGGTCCATGGCACTTAGGGCACCACACGTTTTCTAAGGAAACATTGAAATAAATGCAATTCCAGAGTGGAAGCGCAGTTCGGGTGGAGGGGACCTGACCAAGCTCGGCCAGGAGCTGTACATAAGGTGGTGTGCAGGATTGTGGTATTGCAGCCATTTTGTGAAGCACAGCGGCATGGTGAGGAGTTTACCCACCACGAAAAAGATTTTGCGGCTCCGTATAGATGTACGATGGATATCAGGGCTAGATCTCTTCACACACATGCATAAATAGTCGGAGATCATAAAACAAACTATCCCAGCGTGCAAATATAAAGACTTCCTTCTGTCTCATAACACAATAACTCGTTCCACAAAAAAATGCACATCTGCATAGTGTTTAACGGGTAAAGCAGGTCATGCCACAACGTATCTTCTTAAAATCAATCATCTTTATTGAAGGTAAATAAAAAGATCATACCTGCTTCCCTGATGTCTCCAAAAACAGATAAAGCTTACTTACAGAGTGGATATAACAAGTATTTGATTGAAGTATCAATCAACGCGTTTCGCGCTTATACAGCGCTTATTCATGATCACCATGAATAAGAGCTGTATAATCGTGAAACGCGTTGATTGATACTTCAATCAAATACTTGTTATGTCCACTCTGTAAGTAAGCTTTATCTGTTTTTGGAGACATCAGGGAAGCAGGTATGATCTTTTTATTTACCTTCAATAAAGATGATTGATTTTAAGAAGATACGTTGTGGCATGACCTGATTTACCCGTTAAACACTATGCAGTAGTGCATTTTTTTGTGGAACGAGTTTACCCACCAGCCTGCCTAGATATGGGATCAAGTCTCACCTTGGTGTGAGTTCTGGAGGGCACTGGGTGGGTAAGGGGTGGTGATGTGGGTGTGGACTTTTTGGTTGTCCTGTTCGGGTGAAGGATGGACTTTGCAGTTTGATTCAAGTTTATAATTCTTAGACAAGGGCCTAAGGGGCAGGGAGTACAGCTGTTGGGCTGCAACGTGTCAAATTCGAATAGGTAGGTGTTGGAAGGTGGCATGTCCCTTAGTCAAGTAGTGTTAACAACAGTTATTAAGTACTTGGCAGCCGGGCCGGTGCAAGGATTTTTGTATACACAGTCGAAAGTGCATTTTGATGCCCCCCCCGACCCGGACACAATCCCCTGCCCCCCCGACCTTGCCACAATGCCCTGCCCCCGCCCATATATTCACCTCCACACTCTTCCCACCTCCACATTGCCCCTTCCACAATGCCCCCTTCATCTCCACAATGCTCCCTCCACAATGCCCCCTTCATCTCCACAATGCCCCTTCCACAATGCCCCCTTCATCTCCACAATGCCCCCCTTCATCTCCACATTGCCCCTTCCACAATGCTCCCTTCATCTCCACAATGCCCCCTTCATCTCCACAATGCTCCCTTCATCTCCACAATGCCCCTTCATCTACACAATGCTCCCTTCATCTCCACATTGCCCCTTCCACAATCCTCCCTTCATCTCCACATTGCCCCTTCCACAATGCCCCTTCATCTCCACATTGCCCCTTCATCTCCACAATGCTCACTTCATCTCCACAATGCCCCTTCCACAATGCCCCTTCATCTCCACATTGCCCCTTCATCTCCACAATGCTCACTTCATCTCCACAATGCCCCTTCCATAATGCCCTTTCATCTCCACAATGCTCCCTTCATCTCCACATTGCCCCTTCCATAATGCCCCTTCATCTCCACATTGCCCCTTCCATAATGCCCCTTCATCTCCACATTGCCCCTTGATCCCCTACCTTGAGTCCCTGGCAGTGTAGCGGCATGCCATAAGGGAGTTCTGTGCCTCCTTAGGCACAGAGCTAAAGTTCCCGCTCGCTGTTCTCAGTAATGCAGAGCGCTGGGAGATGATGTCATCTCCCAGCGCTCTGTATTACTACAGAGCCTGGGTTGCTCTGCGTTGTCAGTGTCACATAGACGCAGTGAGGGAGCTCTTGGTAATGTAAATCAGCACTACCTCGCGGCAGATATATATATATTTAAAAAAAAAAAGTACAAATTCCCAGCCTCCCCCTTTTCGGCGTCCCTCCGTTGCGGCACCCTAAGGCATCTGCCTGTCCTGCCTTAATGGTAGCGCCGGCCCTGCTGGGCAGTGCCAGTCAGACAATGTTGGCGTACTAGCAAGCGCTAGGATGTTATTTATTTGAATCTGTAAATGTTAATAAACTAAAAGTGTTAATCTTTTATTATAACAAAGAAATGGGGGCAGTTTAAATCCTCCATCTACATTTGTTCGTTTTTAAAGGTAGTTTATTCTGTGAGTAGTTTAGTGAATATGGGGAAGTCCATGTTTTTTACACGTAGCGCCCCTCTGTGTTTTGAATGCTTTGTTATGTTTGAATGAATGCTGTGGCCTTTTCAGCCCATTCGGGGCGCCCTTTTTACCATTTTTGGAAGGGAGTTGGTATAGTCGGGGGAGCTCGGGTGAAGCAACGCTCGTGTCACGGGAATGTTGAGTTTCAAGTGTATATTTATTGACATTTTTATGCATAATATAATTCATTTTTTAACCTGATTGAGAGACCTAAAATAACTACTGATGTATTTGTATCCTTCATTATGTCACTGATAAATTACCTGTAAAATGATAGAGATTCCATGAAATCAAGATCATGCACTTTGAGCATAAGAAGACTGAAGTGGAGATGTACTAAGAGGTGATAAAGAGGTGATAAAGTGGAGATGATTTCTCCAGTGATATCACTTCTCCAATTCCTATGTTATTCTATAGAGCCAATTCAATAAGTTGTCTTCAGCTTTGGAGATCTTAGTGAATGGAGAAGTGATATCACTGGAGAAGTCATCACCTCTTTATCACATCTTTATCACCTCTTTATCACTGCTTAGTGAATCTCCCCCTGAGAGTCCTTGTTCCACACGCAGTAAATAAATGTTTTGGGTTTGCTTTGCAGGAAATCCTGGGCACTTCCACTCAGCAATGCCCCAGGCAAAGCCCACAGATGGCAGACCAGGCGGTGCCCACTTCCCCAGATCCCACTTAGCTGAAGCAATGTCCAAAGCAAAGGGTGGCAGCGGAGGTACAGGGGGTAACAGGCCAAGCCTGGTCGGACAAATCATACCAATTTATGGATTTGGAATTCTCTTGTATATTCTTTATATCCTCTTTAAGGTAAGAATGGCAGTGCCAATCGCAGCTTTCCCAACAACTGGAGAGCCACAGGTTGTCTAACCCTAACCTAGAACACCAAGCACTGAAGGTCATCTCAGCTGTGCTGGCCATGCCAACATTCCGAGTGGTGTCATTGTCCTGGCTGCAACCACCAACCACCTGCTACTGGTCTAGGCCTCTGGTTTATTTACCAGCTTGTATATCTCATGTACCCGCCACTGTTTAAAGGGATAGTAATGTCTGATTTTAAATGTGTTTAATATCGAACGGTCTACAAAGCGTGCTTGCAGGCATACTTTGTAGACCGATCCAGTGAAGTACTTATCTCTAGATAGCGCTATTCCAGCTCTGCTGAAGAGCCGCCGGCTGGTCAAATGAGAAGAATGTCCTGCTGTCAGCTAGAGCGCTGACTTCTGTCACATTCACACATACACAGACATTTACACTGAAACACACACTCACACTGACACACCACACCCACACACACACCACATACACACACACACACCACACACACACACCACACACACACACAGACACACACCACATACACACACACACACACACCACATACATACCTCATACACACACACACACACCACATACACACACACAGACACACACCACATACACACACACACACCACAGACACACATCACATACACACACACACCACAGACACACATCACATATACACACACACCACAGACACACATCACATATACACACACACCACAGACACACATCACATACACACAGACACAGCACATACACACACACACTCACACCCACACACACCACATACACACACATACACACCACATACATACACACTCAAACACACACAGACACACACCACATACACACACACACACACAAACACACACCACATACAGACGCATACACACCACAGACACGCACACAACACATACACACACACACCACAGACACACACACCACATACACACACATACATACCACATACACACACACACTCACACACACATACACATATATACACCAAACACACACACACACACACTACATGCACACACACGCGCGCACACACACACACCACATACACACTCACACACATACACACACACACACTCACACGCACACTGACACACACACACTACATACACACACACAGACACGCACCACATACACACACATACACACCACATACACCCACACACGCACTCACACACACACACACACACACCACATAAACACACAGACACACACCACATACACACACATACACACCACACACACACACACACCACATACACACACACACACCACACACACACACCACACACACACACAGACACACACACACACTCACACACATACACACACATACACACACACACTCACACACATTCACACACATACACCACACACACACACTACATACAAACACACACACCACATACATACCCCTTCTGTCTGGTCTAGGGCCTGGATTCCACATCTGAGAAGAGGTGGCTTACACTAGGTAAAAGGGGTGGGAGGGGAAACTTTGCTTGTGAATATCTCTTAAATCATAAAGGTTTGAGAGATAAGACTTATATCATTCCTCATGTTTTTTTAATGCCTACAACATAAAATAAAGATAAAACGAAGTATTACTATCCCTTTAACGGACAATACTGCACTGTAAGATCTGAGACACCTAACAAGCTACACACATATACAAATTAGGGTCTTGGGGCGCTGTGCAAACCATGAATAGATACTTACATGGGATTTCAGGCTTTAGGTATCAAATCAAGAATATTTACAGATGATAGCTTAACCCCTCTGGTCCTCATGGAGGATAAGGTACAGGGTATTTAACCCTTTGATTGCTGAGGTCACTCCCACAATTGTCAGTTGCTTTATTCAAATGTTATAACAGGTCATATTGTCAGTAGGTGTATTCCAGCATGATTACTTCCTGAAAGTTCTGACAGCATGACTGAGCAGTTTCTATCACATTCTATAGAGAATTGTTCTCACTCACATCTCCTAGAGAATGGAAACCAATATCTAATTGGAATCTGAGCACCTGATGGAGCTGTTGATGTAATAAAAGAAGAGTTTAAACTGTTATAATTATGAAAATATGTATCTCTCCACAGTGGGCATACCCTTAGTTTACTCAACAGTAAAAACCCTAAAATATATTTTTTTTTCTTAAAATGTATACTTCTCCTTTAAAGGAGCAGTAAACTTTTTAAATGAAAACCTAAATGTTATAGAGCTTTTCCAGCTTTTTACAGTTTGATTACTTCCTGATAGTTCTAACTGACAGGAAGTTAATTTACTGTGATTACTTCCTGATAGTTCTACCTGACAGGAAGTGACTCAGCAGTTTCTATCACATTCTGTGGAGAACTGTCTGTCAGTAACTTTCCTCTCGAATAGAATGAAACAAAATAACTAATTAGACCCTAACCACTAGAGGGCACTGCTAATGTAAAACAGCAAGAGTTTAAACTGTAATAACTCTGAAAAACGGGAATCTATCTTCCTTGTTTTACTCAAGAGGAAAAGCCCTACGTTATAGATTTTTTCATAACAAAATTTACTTCTCCTTTAGGTGTATTTAATCCCGATTTATTTTTAAGTTTTAGTGTTCCTTTAAAGTCTGCATTGGAGATGTTTTTAGTATCCGAGGGGTTATGTAATTGCTGATCATTTATTCATTTAAGAACAACTTGAAGGCAGGAATTTTTTTCCACAGGTTTTTTAACTTTTTTGTTTCTTCACAATTTTTAGCTTTCATCCAGAGGAAAAAACACTAAAATTGAGCCGAAGAGTCAGCCTATCAGGAACGGAAACCTAAAGAGGAAGATCAGTGAGTATTGTCTGTAATTATTACAATTGATGAGGTATTTTTCTCCATAGAATTCAATGGGAATCTGTTACATAAAACAGCTGATAACACTGATCAGTTGCAGTGTATCTCAGCTACATTCCATTTGAAATCTATGGAGACATTTGGACATAATATCCTTGAAAAACCTGTGAACTCCAATGGAATCCAGGTCTCTGTTACATAAAACCAGTGTCTGGGACATTCCTGCATTTTAAATGTGCATCCCGCGTCTCAGGCAGACAATGAAATGAAGACTTCACAGCACAAAGTAGAGAAGATGTTGCCAACCCTCTCCTCAGGGACTCCTAACAGGTTATGTCAGCATCCCTCCTAATATCTCCTACAGACGGACACTTGGGAGGTATGGAGCCCTAATATCGCCTAAGGATGGACACTTGGGAGGTACAGACCCCTGATATCTCCTAAAGAGAGACACCTGGGAGGTATGGACACTAATATCTCCTAAAGTGGGACACTTGGGAGGTACAGACCCCTAATATCTCCTAAAGAGGGACACTTGGGATGTACAGATCCCTAATATCTCATAAAGAGGGACACTTGGGAGGTACTGCCCCCTAATATCTCCTAAAGAGGGACACTTGGGAGGTATTGACCCCTAATATCTCCTAAAGAGGGACACTTGGGAGGTACAGACCCCTAATATCTCCTAAAGAGGGACACTTGGGAGGTATTGACCCCTAATATCTCCTAAAGAGGGACACTTGGGAGGTATTGACCCCTAATATCTCCTGAAGAGGGGAACTTGTGAGGTACAGACCCCTAATATCTCCTAAAGAGAGACACCTGGGAGGTATGGACACTAATATCTCCTGAAGAGGGACACTTGGGAGGTACATACCCCTAATATCTCCTAAAGAGGGGAACTTGTGAGGTACTGCCCCCTAATATCTCCTAAAGAGGGACACTTGGGAGGTATTGACCCCTAATATCTCCTGAAGAGGGACACTTGGGAGGTATGGACCCCTAATATCTCCTAAAGAGGGACACTTGGGAGGTACAGACCTCTAATATCTCCTGAAGAGGGACACTTGGGAGGTACAGATCCCTAATATCTCCTAAAGAGGGACACCTGGGAGGTATGGACACTAATATCTCCTGAAGAGGGACACTTGGGAGGTACAGACTCCTAATATCTCCTAAAGAGGGACACTTGGGAGGTACTGACCCCTAATATCTCCTAAAGAGGGACACTTGGGAGGTACGGACCCCTAATATCTCCTAAAGAGGACACTTGGGAAGGTACGGACCCCTAATATCTCCTGAAGAGGGACACTTGGGAGGTACGGACCCCTAATATCTCCTGAAGAGGGACACTTGGGAGGTATGGAGGCCTAATATATCATAAAGAGAGACACTTGGGAGGTACACTTGGGAGGTACAGACCCTTAATATGTCCTAAAGATTGTCACTTGAGAGGTACAGAACCGTAATATCTCCTAAAGAGGGACACTTGTGAGGTATGGACTAGTGTTGAGCGAGCATGCTCGGCCGATGCTCGGATCGGCTCGAGCATCGCTCTGCTCGGCACATGGCGGTACTCGTACGAGTACCGCATGTGCTCGCCCGCCATGTTCGGGTCTCCTCCCCGCACGTTTTGCGGCTGCTGCGCAGCCAATAAACGTGCAGGGAGGCTCTGACATCGGTGTAATGCCAGCAGCCATGTTGGCTGCTGGCATTACACTGATTGGCTGGCCAGAACCCGTGGTCAGGTGCTGTATAGCACCTGACCAGCGAGTTCGGCTCAGTCTGAGCCAGGGAGAGCTGAGGATAGGAAGGGAAAGGCAGTGTAGGGAGGAAAAAAACAAAAATTGTGAAAAAAAAAGAACCAAAAGTCCTTTTTAGGACTACTGTGTGTGGGGGCAGCAGGTTATTTGGTGTGGGGGGAAAAAAACAAAAAAAAAAAAAAAAAAATATATATATTCTGTTTAGTGTGCAAAGTTGCAGATTAGAGCACATTCTGTTTAGTGTGCACAGTTGCAGATTAGAGCACATTCTGTTTAGTGTGCAAAGTTGCAGATTAGAGCACATTCTGTTTAGTGTGCAAAGTTGCAGATTAGAGCACATTCTGTTTAGTGTGCAAAGTTGCAGATTAGAGCACATTCTGTTAAGTCTTCAAACTAAAATATCAAAGTCACGTATTCCATTCAGTGTGCGTCGCCGCAGTTTAGCAGCACATTCTGAGTACTGTGCAGAGTTGCAGAATAGGAAGAAATACTGTTAAGTCTTCAAACTAAAATATCAAAGTCACATATTCCATTCAGTGTGCTTCGCCGCAGTTTAGCAGCACATTCTGTGTACTGTGCAGAGTTGCAGAATAGGAAGAAATACTGTTAAGTCTTCAAACTCAAATATCAAAGTCACATATTCCATTCAGTGTGCTTCGCCGCAGTTTAGCAGCACATTCTGTGTACTGTGCAGAGTTGCAGAATAGGAAGAAATACTGTTAAGTCTTCAAACTAAAATATCAAAGTCACATATTCCATTCAGTGTGCTTCGCCGCAGTGTAGCAGCACATTCTGTGTACTGTGCAGAGTTGCAGAATAGGAAGAAATACTGTTAAGTCTTCAAACTCAAATATCAAAGTCACATATTCCATTCAGTGTGCTTCGCCGCAGTTTAGCAGCACATTCTGTGTACTGTGCAGAGTTGCAGAATAGGAAGAAATACTGTTAAGTCTTCAAACTAAAATATCAAAGTCACATATTCCATTCAGTGTGCTTCGCCGCAGTTTAGCAGCACATTCTGTGTACTGTGCAGAGTTGCAGAATAGGAAGAAATACTGTTAAGTCTTCAAACTCAAATATCAAAGTCACATATTCCATTCAGTGTGCTTCGCCGCAGTTTAGCAGCACATTCTGTGTACTGTGCAGAGTTGCAGAATAGGAAGAAATACTGTTAAGTCTTCAAACTAAAATATCAAAGTCACATATTCCATTCAGTGTGCTTCGCCGCAGTGTAGCAGCACATTCTGTGTACTGTGCAGAGTTGCAGAATAGGAAGAAATACTGTTAAGTCTTCAAACTCAAATATCAAAGTCACATATTCCATTCAGTGTGCTTCGCCGCAGTTTAGCAGCACATTCTGTGTACTGTGCAGAGTTGCAGAATAGGAAGAAATACTGTTAAGTCTTCAAACTAAAATATCAAAGTCACATATTCCATTCAGTGTGCTTCGCCGCAGTGTAGCACCACATTCTGTGTACTGTGCAGAGTTGCAGAATAGGAAGAAATACTGTTAAGTCTTCAAACTAAAATATCAAAGTCACATATTCCATTCAGTGTGCTTCGCCGCAGTGTAGCAGCACATTCTGTGTACTGTGCAGAGTTGCAGAATAGGAAGAAATACTGTTAAGTCTTCAAACTAAAATATCAAAGTCACATATTCCATTCAGTGTCTTTCACCGCCGTTTAACAGCCTATTCTGTGTACTCTGCAGAGTTGCAGAATTATAAGAAATACTGTTAAGTTTTCAAACTCAAATATTAAAGTCACATATTCCATTCAGTGTCTTTCACCGCCGTTTAACAGCCTATTCTGTGTACTCTGTACAGTTGCAGAATTATAAGAAATACTGTTAAGTTTTCAAACTCAAATATTAAAGTCACATATTCCATTCAGTGTCTTTCACCGCCGTTTAACAGCCTATTCTGTGTACTCTGTACAGTTCCAGAATTATAAGAAATACTGTTAAGTTTTCAAACTCAAATATTAAAGTCACATATTCCATTCAGTGTCTTTCACCGCCGTTTAACAGCCTATTCTGTGTACTCTGTACAGTTGCAGAATTATAAGAAATACTGTTAAGTTTTCAAACTCAAATATTAAAGTCACATATTCCATTCAGTGTCTTTCACCGCCGTTTAACAGCCTATTCTGTGTACTCTGTACAGTTCCAGAATTATAAGAAATACTGTTAAGTTTTCAAACTCAAATATTAAAGTCACATATTCCATTCAGTGTCTTTCACCGCCGTTTAACAGCCTATTCTGTGTACTCTGTACAGTTGCAGAATTATAAGAAATACTGTTAAGTTTTCAAACTCAAATATTAAAGTCACATATTCCATTCAGTGTCTTTCACCGCCGTTTAACAGCCTATTCTGTGTACTCTGTACAGTTCCAGAATTATAAGAAATACTGTTAAGTTTTCAAACTCAAATATTAAAGTCACATATTCCATTCAGTGTCTTTCACCGCCGTTTAACAGCCTATTCTGTGTACTCTGTACAGTTCCAGAATTATAAGAAATACTGTTAAGTTTTCAAACTCAAATATTAAAGTCACATATTCCATTCAGTGTGTTTCAACGCCGTTTAACAGCCTATTCTGTGTACTCTGCAGAGTTGCAGAATAGTAAGAAATACTGTTAATTTTTCAAACTCAAATATCAAAGTCACATATTCCATTCAGTGTCTTTCACCGCCGTTTAACAGCCTATTCTGTGTACTCTGTACAGTTGCAGAATTATAAGAAATACTGTTAAGTTTTCAAACTCAAATATTAAAGTCACATATTCCATTCAGTGTGTTTCAACGCCGTTTAACAGCCTATTCTGTGTACTCTGCAGAGTTGCAGAATAGTAAGAAATACTGTTAATTTTTCAAACTCAAATATTAAAGTCACTTATTCCATTCAGTGTGTGTCACCGCAGTTTAGCAGCCTATTCTGTGTACTCTGCAGAGTTGCAGAATAGTAAGAAATACTGTTAATTTTTCAAACTCA
Source organism: Rhinophrynus dorsalis (assembly GCA_037306005.1). Lineage (NCBI taxonomy): Eukaryota > Metazoa > Chordata > Amphibia > Anura > Rhinophrynidae > Rhinophrynus > Rhinophrynus dorsalis. Next base: position 505,124,474 of record CM074722.1, on the reverse strand, counting down.
AATATTAAAGTCACTTATTCCATTCAGTGTGTGTCACCGCAGTTTAGCAGCCTATTCTGTGTACTCTGCAGAGTTGCAGAATAGTAAGAAATACTGTTAATTTTTCAAACTCAAATATTAAAGTCACTTATTCCACTCAGTGTGTGTCACCGCAGTTTAGCAGCCTATTCTGTGTACTCTGCAGAGTTGCAGAATAGTAAGAAATACTGTTAATTTTTCAAACTCAAATATTAAAGTCACTTATTCCATTCAGTGTGTGTCACCGCAGTTTAGCAGCCTATTCTGTGTACTCTGCAGAGTTGCAGAATAGTAAGAAATACTGTTAATTTTTCAAACTCAAATATTAAAGTCACTTATTCCATTCAGTGTGTGTCACCGCAGTTTAGCAGCCTATTCTGTGTACTCTGCAGAGTTGCAGAATAGTAAGAAATACTGTTAAGTTTTCAAACTCATATATATTAAAGTCATATATATCGTGTAAGATGAAGAAGGCGGGTAAAAAGGGACGGGGAAGTGGACGTGATCCTGAAAGTTCAGGGCGCGGGTCAGGACGCGGAGAAACTGTGCCTGGTGCCAGAGCACAAGAAAGAAAGACATCCACCATACCTAGCTTCATGTCTGATTTCACAGGGCGTCGCAGGACATCACTCTCGAGGTCCGACCAGTGCGAACAGGTGGTCGGTTGGATGACAGCTGATACTGCTTCCAGTCGGTTAAGCACCACCCTGTCTTCCACCAAGTCCACTCTCAGTAGCCAAGAGTCTGGTCAACATAATCCTCACTCTGATCATCCTTCCTCCCACCATACACGGTCTGGTCAAAGAAGTGATCCCACACTGGGATATAGTGATGAGCTCGTCTCATCACCAATCCTTCATTTGACCCTCTCTCCAAGCACGCTTGCAGAGGAACATGACATCTTGTGCCCTGATTCACAACCTCTAGAGGCTACCCAATCACAAGAAGATGACAGATGTGAACGGCATTTAAGGTCAAAGGAAGTAGTGGATGATGATGATGATGATGAGACACAGTTGCCATTAAATCAACCACTATTTCCTTCTCAAGACCTTGTTGAGGAGAATGTTATACAGTTGTCAATGACTGAGTATGTGGTGGGATCAAGACATGAGGAGGATGATCAGAGTGAGGAAGTGGAGGAGGACTTGGTGGACGATGAGGTGACTGACCCCACCTGGGAAGGTGTAGAGCCGAGCGATGACAGCAGTCCTGAGGGTGAGCCATCTGCAGCACCGCAACAGGCTGGAAGAGGCAGTGGTGTGGCTACAGAAAGAAGGCGGACCGCACCAAACCGGCCCGCAAATGTTCCACGGAGCACCCCCTTGCGTAAATCTACCTTGCCAAGGGGTAGGTGTTCCGCGGTATGGCGTTTTTTTAAGGAAAGTGCGGACGACAAAAGATTTGTAGTTTGCAACCTGTGCCACACCATAATGAGCCGAGGCATGAACACTAGAAACCTCACCACCACCAGCATGATCCGACACATGGCATCCAAGCACCGTAGTAAGTGGGAGGAACGCCTGGATCGCCCATCTGTGTCTGCAGGCCACACCACTGCCTCCTCTTCCCCTGTTTTCGGTGCCGGCCAATCGCCTGTCGAAGGCGCAGGCCCGCATACCTCCCGCCCTGCACCTGTAGCATCTGAAGCACCATCAGCGACCACATCCACTTCCCTGTCCCAGCACAGCGTCCAAATGTCGTTACCCCAGGCATTTGAGCGCAAGAGAAAATACCCAGCCACCCACCCACAGGCCATAGCACTAACCTCACACCTTTCCAAATTACTGGCCATCGAAATGCTGCCATTTAGGCTTGTGGACACTGAGTCCTTCCGCAGCCTGATGGCAGCAGCTGTCCCTCGGTACGCGGTCCCCAGCCGCCACTACTTTTCCCGGTGTGCCATCCCCGCATTACACCACCATGTGTCCCGTAACATCACCCGTGCCCTGACCAACGCAGTTACTGGGAAGGTCCACTTAACGACTGACACATGGACAAGTGCTTGTGGCCAGGGACGCTACATTTCCCTGACGGCACACTGGGTGAATGTCGTGGAGGCTGGGAGCGACTCGGACCCTGGGATGGCACGGGTGCTACCCACGCCGAGGATTGCGGGCCCTACCTCCATCAGGGTTTCCACCAGCACCTACGTTATTGGCTCCTCCTCCTCCGTTTCCACCTCCGAATTCTCTACACACACCGCCACTCCCCCATCAGCCAGTAGCTGGAAGCAGTGTAGCACTGCAGTGGGGAAGCGTCAACAGGCCGTGCTGAAGCTGATCTGCCTTGGGGACAAACAGCACACGGCCTCAGAGCTGTTGCAGGGGATTAGTCACCAGACCGAGCAGTGGCTCTCGCCACTCAACCTGCAAGCAGGCATGGTTGTGTGTGATAATGGGCGTAACTTGGTGGCGGCTTTGGAGCTCGGCAAGCTCACACACGTACCATGCCTAGCGCATGTATTTAATTTAGTGGTGCAGCGATTTCTAAAAACCTACCCCAATGTGCATGATCTCTTGACCAAGGTGCGCCGCGTGTGTGCACATTTCCGTAAGTCATCTACAGCTTCGGCCGGCCTGTTGAAGCTGCAGCAGCGCTTACAATTGCCAGCTCACCGGCTGCTGTGTGACGTGAGCACGCGCTGGAACTCCACCTTCCACATGTTGGCCCGGCTTTGTGAGCAGCAGAGGGCAGTAGTGGAGTACCAGCTGTTACACGGTCGTCGCCTCTCCGTTCAACTTCCTGTAATCAGAAGTGAGGAGTGGGAATGGATGTCAGACCTCTGCGAGGTTTTACGCAATTTTGAGGAATCGACACAGATGGTGAGCGGCGATAACGCTATTATCAGTGTAACCATCCCACTTCTGTGTCTACTGAAACGCTCGCTGCTCACAATTAAAACCGACGCTTTGCATGTGGAAGAGGTGGAAATGGGGGAGGAAGAGCTTACACAAGGTGATAGCCAGAGCACCCTCACTTCGTCTTCTCAGCGACAATTGGAGGAGGCGGAGGAGGAGGAGGAGGAGGAGGAGGAGGAGGAAGACACGGTTGCCTCCGCTACAGAGGGTAGCCATGGAACTTTAGTTCCATCTCTTCAGCGTGGGTGGGCAGAAGAGGAGGAAGAGGATGAGGATATTGAGAGTCAGCCTCCTGGTGAGGACAGCGAAATCTTGACTGTTGGTACTCTGGCACACATGGCTGACTTTATGTTAGGCTGCCTTTCCCGTGACCCACGCGTTGTACGCATTTTAGACAACACGGATTACTGGGTGTTCACCCTTCTGGACCCCCGCTACAAAGAGAATTTCTCATCTCTCATTCCTCCGGTGGAGAGGACAAGCAAAATGGTGCAATACCAGAAGGTTCTTGTTGAAAAATTGCTCCAAAATTTTCCATCTGACAACGCTGGCGGCAGAGTACGTGCTACCTTGGCCAACCGAGAAGGGGAGAAAAGGGGAGCACACAGCAGTTCCGAGAAAGGCAGGGCAACACTCTCCAAGGCGTGGGACACCTTCATGACACCCCGCCAGCACCCTCACCCTGATGCGCAGCCTAGTGTCACAAGGAGGGAAAAGTTTTGGAAGATGGTGAAGGAGTACGTAGCAGACCGTGTCAGCGTCCTCAATGATCCCTCTGTGCCTTACAACTACTGGGTGTCCAAGCTGGACACGTGGTATGAACTGGCACTCTACGCCTTGGAGGTGCTGGCCTGCCCTGCCGCCAGCGTTCTGTCTGAGCGGGTATTTAGTGCTGCTGGTGGCATCATAACAGATAAGCGTATCCGCCTTTCCACCGACAATGCTGATAGGTTGACACTTATAAAAATGAACAAGGCCTGGATTTCCCCTGACTTCTCCACTCCACTGGAGGAAAGCCCCGGGGGAACATAAACTCACTTTATATATGTTATTTACAATGATGGGAATACTCTGTATTCCCATTCACCCCTTCCACCCCAAAAACGGGTATATGGTTGACTCTTAATGTTCTCATCCTCCTCCTCCTCTTCCATATGCCCTGGGATATAATTTTTATATAGGGCCAGCTCACCAGCGTGCCCTGGGATATAATTTTTATATAGGGCCAGCTCACCAGCGGGCCCTGTGATATAATTTTTATATAGGGCCAGCTCACCAGCGGGCCCTGTTTGCCAATTTTTATATAGGTCAGCTCACCAGCGGGCCTTCTCATATAATGTTTTATTGGGTCAGCTCTCTAGCGGGCCCTCTCATATAATGTTTTATAGCGTCAGCTCACTAGCGGGCCTTCGCATATAATGTTTAGGATGGTCAGCTCTGCAGCAGACCCTCACCCATAATGTTTTAGATGGTCAGCTCAGCGCACGTTTCCCTCTTAATCATGGCCTCAGTTCTGAAAATCAAGGAAATTTTTGGGAGAATTTGCCTCTGCGCACGTTTCCCTCTTAATCATGGCCTCAGTTCTGAAAATCAAGGAAATGTTTGGGATAATTTGCCTCTGCGCACGTTTCCCTCTTAATCATGGCCTCACTTCAGAAAATCGATGAAATTTTTGGGAGAATTTGCAGATGATATACAAGTAAATATACAGCAAATACTGTTTGGTAACAATTTTTCGCCTAAAGTCGTTTTTATTTTCCTTTTTGTGTGTTTTACGGTCAGTCTGTAAAAATGGCGTACTACGGGCGAAAGATCGTTCCCAGCAGCGATGTTGGAGTCCAAGGTGCATCCAGACATCCTCCCTATGCTGTCCCTGAACCATTTCTGTAGTGTTTCCATCTTTTTCTGCCCTTTTCCTATGGACCAGGCACCCTCCCCTCATCAGAGCAGGGGGTGCCTGGTGTAATGCTCGAGTCCTCCCATTGACTTCAATGGGGCTCGGGTGCTCGGCCGAGCACTCGAGCCTCAGGGGGTGCTCGGTCAGAGCACCCGAACATCCGAGCATTGGGGTGCTCGCTCATCACTAGTATGGACCCCTAATATCTCCTAAGGACTGACACTTGGGACGTTTGTGTCTGCAAGGAAATCCTAATGAAACTGCCTTTTAGATGTCCCTGAGGATAGGTTGGGAACCACTGTACTAGTGGGAGACCTGCCCACTAATTGCTGTGTATGAACATAACAACCTATGTTGGCCTCCAAGAAAATGGCCTTTGCACAGGGTTCTAAACATCGGAGGGAGAACTGAGCTCTATTTCCTGACACCAAAAAATAGAGCTGCTCCCACTTTCCCACCGATGAATTTTAATTTCAAATAAAGCTTCATCTTTTATAGATACTGTTTGGGGTGAACGAGTGGAGATTTTTTGATTCTGCTATAACAAGAAAAAGCCAAAAAAAAAAAAAAAAGGCTTAACCCCTTGGTTGCTAGAGAGATAAATAATGTGAGTTGCATCAAAAAAGGGGCGGTACTTAATCATGAGGTGGGGCGGGGCTTCTTAAATATGCAAGAAAATGGACAAATAGGCTGGAGAAATAGGAGGGGAGTGGGAGGAACAGACGGGGAAGGAGCAAAAATGGGCAGAGTTTCATTAGAAATTCCCCATATCCGGAGAATCAGTCTCTGCCCCGAAGACCCAGTAATTAGAAGCCAAAACTGGAGTCTCTGGGGCAAATCAGGAGAGTTCCCAGCTATGCCCCTTAAAGGAGCAGTAAACTTTTTTTTACGAAAAAAAATATATTGTAGGGCTTTTCCTGTTGATTAAAATAAGGGTACTCCCACTGCTGAGAGATGCACATTTCCAGTGCTATTACGGTTTAAACCTGTGTTTTCTTACATTAGCAGTGCCCTCTAGTGGTCAAATTCCAATTGGTTATTATGTTACATTCTAATGGAGAGGAAAGTCAGTGACATACAATTCTCCATAGAATGTGATATAAACTGCTGAGTCACTTCCTGTCAGTTAGAACTATCAGGAAGTAAACACAGTAAATTCACTTCCTGTCAGTTAGAACAATCAGGAAGTAAACACAGTAAATTCACTTCCTGTCAGTTAGAACTATCAGGAAGTAATCACAGTAAATTCACTTCCTGTCAGTTAGAACTATCAGGAAGTAATCACAGTAAATTCACTTCCTGTCAGTTAGAACTATCAGGAAGTTATCACAGTAAATTCACTTCCTGGTTATTTGAACTCTTATAAAGTTTGAATAAAACAACTGACAGCGGTGGGTATGACCTTATTTTACTCAGCAGGAAAGGCGATATAACATATAGGTTTTCATAAAAAAAAGTTTACTGCTCCTTTAAGGACCGGCCGCGCAGCCAACAGTTAAGGACCATGAGGGTTTTTTGGGGGTTTTTTTGCCCAATGGATTCAGGGGTCCCTGAATGGCATGCAACTGCACGGGGATCCCTGCCAGGACATCATTGGTCCTTAAGGGAAGTTTTTCTGTAACAGTCCTGGCACGTCATAGGTTAAGGTGTGTATCTCATTATCCTTTGGACACCATGCTGAGAAGCGTACCTGCACGACAGGGTGAGTGAAGCGTCCAGCTTTTGATACATGAATTGCTGTGATGTTCTCCGAGAGATTAGCTGTGTATTATTGGTGTAATCCCCTGAGTGCTAGATCACTTTGTTTGCTTGTTATAGGCCAAGGGTATATTTCAGTTCCAGGAAACAGCTGATGGGTCTGGGGGTGGGGCCATATGAGGAACAGGGGTGGGGTCATAGGCGGAGCTAAGGACACCTAGAATGCCTTGCCCAGGGCATCTGGGATGTAAAGCCGTCCCCGTGAATTCCTAAGGTAAAGTCAAGAAAATATGTCACCTGCAATAGCAACAAGAACCTAATAGATATATTCCTCATGTCAAAGAGGTGCATTTCTGAGGCAAACCAACTGCATGATAGGGTAGATATACAATTCCCCAAATTTACTTTGAATTAAACGGTTCTTTTAACTCCTTGAATGCTAGAGAGCTCTCCAACGCATTGCTTTGCAATGCACTTGGGACCGTTCTAGCACTGAAGGATGAAAAGCCCCATGTAAACTAGAACTGTCACTTTGTAACAAATAAATGATTTTGAAAGAACTCAGTTCTGCAGTTTTTATTTCAAACTATAGTTTATGAGATATTTAGATTTATGTATTTTCTGTTGATGCAACTGAGATACTACTTCCTGGCAGAAGTGGCAGTTGGTAATACAGAGAAGTGTGGAATGTTATTATCCGGCTGGCAGAAAGTGGCAGTTGGTAATGTAGAGCAGCGTGGAATGTTAGTGTCTGTCTGGCAGGAGTGGGAGATGATAATGTAGAGTGTGTTTGGAATCTAATATCTGTCTGGCAGGAAGTGGCAGTTGGTAATATAGAGCAGTATAGAATGTTAGTATCTGTCTGATAGGAAGTGGCAGTTGGTAATGTAGAGCAACATGAAATCTTAGCATCTAGCCAGTAGGAAGTTAACAATGTCAGTTAGCAATGTAGAGCAGTATGCAACGTTAGTATATGACTATCAGGAAGCAGTGGTTCTTATCTGTCATCAAATTCTATGTGTCTTTGTTTCAGTTGACAATACAGAGCAGTGTACAATGTTAGTATCTGACTGGTAGGAAGTAGCAGTTGGCAATAGAGAACAATGTGAAATGTAGTATCTGAATACCTGAGAATTCTCAGGGTTTTCACCCAAATCTCAAGGTTTCAGGGTGAAGGGCCAAATTCTGAGGTGAGAGAGTCCAGTGCTACCTATTATATATTATTCTCCTGTTAATTGCTTCTTTAGTTTTTAATATGGTGTCACTTGTACCAGGACGGCAGAGGGAGAATTCCTGCTTGTCTTGTTTGTGATCATACAGACTGTATCACAGTGATATCTTCAAGATGTTGTATATTAATGGCTCCTTGATGACTGTTTAGGGCATGAGTACAGTGATCAGGGACATATCACAGATAATCTATATTATTGTCACTGTTACTCAGAGCACTCAAGAGTCAGAACGTATATAATCAAACAACCTTTATTCAAGGCACAGAACAAGGTATAAACAACGGACAATAGGAACAGGCAGTAGGTCAGCTAGCACTACTATCAGGAATAGTAGGCCTCCTAGGATAGACCTTACTGCTGAGAATAGGCCGAAGCCACTGGTAGTCTCTGATGGAACTTGGGCTGGAACGGGAACAGGATCAGCCACAGATAGTCTTCTGCAGGAACTCGAACAGGTACTGGAGCCAATGAACTCTGACCAGGAGCAACGAAAAGATACCAGACTCACGCCTGCAGTCGGTATAGATGGTAGTCTAGATACCGGACTCACACCTACAGTCGGTATAGATAGTAGTCTAGATACTAGACTCACTCCTGCATTTGGTATAGATGGTAGTCTAGATACCGGACTCACACCTACAGTCGGTATAGATGGTAGTCTAGATACCGGACTCACTCCTGCAGTCGGTATAGATGGTAGTCTAGATACCGGACTCACACCTACAGTCGGTATAGATGGTAGTCTAGATACCGGACTCACTCCTGCAGTCGGTATAGATGGTAGTCTAGATACCGGACTCACTCCTGCAGTCGGTATAGATGGTAGTCTAGATACCGGACTCACTCCTGCAGTCGGTATAGATGGTAGTCTAGATACTGGACTCACTCCTGCAGTCAGTATAGATACTAGTGGAGATACCGGACTCACGTCTGCAGTCGGTATAGATTATAGTCTACCAGAGCCCCAGTCTGCACCAGATGGATGTCCGGGGAAGAGAGGCAACACAGGAGGCAAGCCAGACAGAGCAACAGGACAGCACCAGATAGGATAGTCAGACAAGCCAGGTCATACACGGAGAGGTTGGTCAGCCAGAGCCGCAGGTCTGCACCAGGATGGTTGTTGGACAAGCCAAGGATCATACACGAAGCGGATAGTCAGACAGAGCCACAGGTCAGCACCAGATCGGTTAGTCAGACAAACCAGGTAATACACAGAGCTAAACAACACAACTGCACTGGAACACCACGAAAGGGCAACTGAAGTGGTGTCCAGGCAGTTTAAATACTGATTGCTCCACCTCTGAAAGGTGGAGCAATAATGATACTGTGCCTTTAAAAACAAAGCCAGGTTGTGACGTCACAAGGGAATCCCTGTGACACGCGCACGACTCTCAGATGCGGCAGGAGCTGCCAGGGGGAGCAGCAAGGAGACCGGTCGCCCAAACAAGTACCAGGGCGCACCGGTTCTCCTGGGAAGGCAGAACACAGCAATCTCTCAAGGCAGCCACAAGAGACCGGCTGCCCACCAGGTATCTGGCGGCTGTCTCTTGTACAGGTAAGCGGAACGCTTACAGTTATGGAAAATGTAACAGTTAATGTTTACGAGATCTCAGGTTCGGCTCATTTTGAAAGTTCCCAGATATGAGTATCTGGCTGGCAGGAAGTGACAGTTATTAATGTAGAGCTGTATAGAATGTTAGTATCTGGGTGACAAGAAGTGACAGTTGAAAATGCAGCGTGAACTGTTATTATCTGAATGGCAGTAAGTGGCAATTGGTAATGTAGAGCAGTGTGGAATGTTACTATCTGGCAATCAGGAAGCGGCAGTTGGTAATGTAGAGAAGTGTGGAATGTTGGTATCTGTCTTATAAGAAGTGACAGTTGGAATGGGGAGCAGTGAGGAATGTTAGGATCTCTCTGGAAGTATGTGGTTGTTGAGATGGGGAGCAGTGTGGAAAGTTAGTAACTGTCCAGTAGGAAATGACAGCTGGTAATGTAGAGCAGTATTGAATGGTAGCATCTGTCCAGCAGGAAGTGTCAAATTGTATGCATGCTATGTAGGGTTGCACCGATACCGATACTGGTATCGGTGCCAATACCAGCATTTGCACGAGTACTTGTACTCGCGCAAATGCGGCCGATGTCAGCACCGATACCCTGTGTCAGGGTCGGTGCTGCAGAGAGGGAGCCCGGGGAGCTGCTCACAATGCTCCCAGTCACCTCTCTTTCTCCTGCAGCGTTGAAGCGTTGCCGCGGGTTACCATGGCAACGCTCCGACGCTGACCTCTGCCAGGGCTCGCGAGAGAACAGCAAGCACCCGGCAGAGGAGGGTAAGGGAGGCAAGATGGGGCAGCGGGTGGTGAAAGAGATAGAGAGTGGGGGCAAAGGGAGGAAGGATCAGGAGACAAAAGGAGGGGGGCCAAGAAGAGGCAAAAGGAGAGGGGGGATCAGGAGAGAGAGAGGCAAAAGAGTGGGATCAAGAGTCAAGGAGAAGGAGGGGGAGAAAGGGGGATCAAAAGGGAGAGAAAAAGCCAAGGCAAAAGAAGGGGGCTCAAGAGGGGGAGAATGAAGCAAAAGGTGGAAATCAAGAGGGGGAGAAAGAGTCAAAAGGGGAGAATCAAGAGTCAAGAGGTGGTGTGTGTGTATGTATGTATGTATGTATGTATGTGTGTGTGTGTGTGTGTGTGTGTGTGTGTGTGTGTGTGCATATTTCAAGTACTCACCGATACCAATTACCGATACTTTTTTTGCGGTCATTTGCCAGTTTTCCAAGTACCTAAAGCACATAGGTACTTAGGAAAACTGACAAATGACCGCAAAAAAAGTATCGGTAATTGGTATCGGTGAGTACTTGAAAAAAGTATCGGTACTCGTACTCGGTCTTACAAAAGCGGTATCGGTGCATCTCTAATGCTATGAGCAGGGATAAGGGGCTTTCTGGAATTAAAGTCTTAACAATGGAGGAGTTTTGCCCCGGTATGTATAGTACAGAGATCATAAGCTGTAATTTGTACCCTAAAGTGTAGTCTCTGGTTTAAGAGGCTGCCGCCACTGGAGATGCACTGGAGGATTCGTACATTCAGACCATGTGTTTCACGCTCTTTGGCTTGCATAGGAATAAAGCCCACCCCATAATGCTAATCTTAAACTCCTTTGGATGCTAATGACGTCTCCAACACACTGAGAAGCATGCGAATGTCTTTAGCATCCAAGGAGATTTTTATTTCAAAGATACAGAATGGGTTATGACTGCAGAAAAAACACAGTTGTTTTATAATTGGATCATATTAATTTTTCTTCTATGAAATATGAATATCTCTGCAAGCTGAATATGGAGGCCCGCCAAGAAAGGATAATGAGAACGTTATTATTATTAATAATGAAAAACTGGGGAATCGGAGCAAAACTAAAAAACTGATTTATCAAAGAAAATGAATCCTAATTGAAATCTCTAGACAATTTACCATTGATGAATTTGCCACAGGTTTTACACGCCAGACTGGGAGACATTGATAAATAGACCATTATATTTTATCACAGATTATCCAGTAACTATCGCCGCTCCTCTCTTTCTTTAGCCGACTATGAACTCAGCCAACTGCAAGATAAACTGAAAGAAACTGAGGAAGCCATGGAAAAAATTATCTCCCGTCTGGGACCCAACTGTGAGAGGTACAGTTTAATTTAATGAAAGCCATAAATCACCATCTTTGGGGTATTGGAAGAAAATAAATACTATATTTTATTCTGATTTCATGCTTACTGGAACTGCGAGTCTTTCTTTTGCAATGCAATTTTAATGGGCTGAATTATTAAAAAAAAATAATGCAGTGTCTGCTTCCATGTTTGTTAACTCTTTAAGAGCCGGAAGAGTATCACCTTGCATCGCAGTGCTCATTGCACCCCACAGGCACTGATGTATGTACAGCTGGAACTTACGTTGTGTAAACCATGGCCGAGATTCCACTGTAGTCAAATGGCTCATCGCCTGCCAAAATAACCACAAAAATAGCTATATTGAAAGTTATTTTCAAGAGAAGACATTCAGCTCGATATATTACACAGTAAATTAGGATGAAAAAAGACACAAGTCCATCAAGTTTAGACCTTCTCTCCGCTATACAAAATGTGTACCATGTGTTGGGCATGTATAATACCACTGGAACTACCACCGCTAAGCAACTTTGTTTCTAATAATTCCCTATCTGGCGACTAGCTGCTTAGTAGCGCTAGTCGCCAGAATTATTACCTGGTTATGGAGAAATATGCATTTGTCCTCGGCTGATAGGCAGGACGGAGCGCGGACATCTTGCCCTAGTGACGTCCGTGCGTCTGCGCTGTCAGTCCCAGCCGGGTCGAGGAGGCGTGGTTAGGAGCCATTTGGCTCCGGAAGGGACATTTCTCCATAACCAGGTAATAATTCTGGCGACTAGCGCTACTAAGCAGCTAGTCTCCAGATAGGGAATTATTACAGACAACGTTGCTTCGCAGTGGTAGTTCCGCTTTAATAAAGATGAGGATTTTGTTCCATAATCTGGGCAAACAATGGATAAACTTGCAATCTTATACATTGACCAAATTATGGAACAAAATCCCCATATTTATTAACACAGTGGTATTATACATGCCCAACACATGGCGCACATTTTGTACAGAGGAGCGTAGGTCAGTTTTTTGTCTTGTGTTTGCACTTTTGTTTTTTGGCCTAATACTTGGGGGATTGGAGAAACCTCTCATTCCTTGGCGCTATCTATACTTTAGTCACTTTACCATATTCTAACTTTATTCATTATATGTATACTAGTTGAAAAGCCCGTTTACATGGGCCACAGTGCCACCTCTGCAAACATGCGCAGTACAGACTGCCCGTGCCCCTGCTGATACGGAGTGAGGTGCTCCGAATTCAGACCGGAGTCCTCTCTGTGTAACTTCCAACGACCGCTTAGTCCCAGGAAGGTGCGCAGAAATGACTCCAGTCTGAATTCAGAACAGCCCGCTCCAAATCAGCCGCGGCACGGGCAGTCTCTACTACGCATGTTTGCAGCGCGAGCAGCTGTCTCTACTGTGCATGACGGCTTCTGACAAACATCCTTAGTGTATTATTATATAGGATATTATGGTGAGATAGCACTATGAACTATTTCTTTTCCTTGTTCTTAAAGGAGCAGTAAACTTTTTTTATGAAAACACATATTTTACAGAGCATTTCCTGCTGAATAAAACAAGGTCACTCCCATCACTGTCAGATGTTTTATTCAAAAATTATAGCAGTTTAAATAATCAGGAAGTGAATTTACTGTGTTTACTTCCTGATAGTTCTATCTGACAGGAAGTGAATTTACTGTGTTTACTTCCTGATAGTTCTAACTGACAGGAAGTGAATTTACTGTGTTTATTTCCTGATAGTTCTAACTGACAGCAAGTGAATTTACTGTGTTTATTTCCTGATAGTTCTAACTGACAGCAAGTGAATTTACTGTGTTTATTTCCTGATAGTTCTAACTGACAGCAAGTGAATTTACTGTGTTTATTTCCTGATAGTTCTAACTGACAGGAAGTGACTTTACTGTGTTTACTTCCTGATAGTTCTAACTGACAGGAAGTGAATTTACTGTGTTTACTTCCTGATAGTTCTAACTGACAGGAAGTGAATTTACTGTGATTACTTCCTGATAGTTCTAACTGACAGGATGTGACTTTACTGTGTTTACTTCCTGATAGTTCTAACTGACAGGAAGTGACTCAGCAGTTTCTATCACATTCTATGGAGAACTGTATGTCTCTGACTTTCCTCTCCATTAGAATCTAACAGGAAATCTAATTAGGATTTGACCACTAGAGGGCACTGCTAATGTAAAAAACAAAACAAAACATGGGTTTAAACTGTAATAACTCTGGAAATATAAATCTTTAGGCAGTGGGAGTACCCTTATTTTACTCAATAGGAAAATCCCTACAATATATATTTTTCATAAAAAAAGTTTACTGTTCCTTTAAACCCCTACATTGCCAGAATGAACTAATTGGAATCAAAGCATTAAAGCTCCACCAGCAACAGGGTGTTTAAATATAAATCTTCTCTTTTTATGCCAACATGACCCGAAACTGTGAGAGGATAACATTACCCCACCACCACCATCTCTGTGGGAGAGTAGAGTGTAAAATGAAATGTATTGATAAACCCCCGTACTATTTTATCTTTTTGTCCTGGGGATGGAAAGTTTATTCTCTCCAAGAACAAATTATATAAAAGAAATGGAGTCGATTCACACTGTATATTATTTCAGATTTTTGGAAAAACAAAATCTATTAACATAGAGTAAAGTTACCTCATATTACTTTACCACCCCAAATAAACAAAATACAGTATTGAACAGATATTAATTTATTTTTCAGGCCAGAAGAGTAATAAAATATTAATGTGTTGTCCATAACGCCCCCCCCCATATTAATAATTAAAGTGCTGCTGGGGAAGGAATCCGAGGCCTCTTCCTCTACTCTCACAGAGAGACAAATTAAGTATAATAATTAATCTGGGCTACTGGAGCCCCCATGGTGATTGTAAATGTAATGTGTCCAGGGGAGGAGGCCAAGGTCTCTTATCTCACCCACTGGGAGAGGAAATGTATATAGTAAGTAATACAGAGTAAGGAACCTCCAAAATAATTTAAAGGTACAGATCAACTTTATATATTTTGTAATTGCAGAATATGTCAAGTCAAATTGGCTGTATTTTTAGTTTTAATCTCGACGTGGTTTTTTTTGTTTTTTTTTTACATTTCTATTTCCATGATAAGGAGATGCATAAATGTGAAGGTAAAAATTTCATTGAAACAATGTACGAAAGTCTTACTCATCAGCATTTTTACCTAGTACAGGGGAATTTTGCCCTAAGAATAAGTGGCTCTTTATTTATTTTAACAGAACAACTTACCTTGGTAGGAGTCCATCACACAGCAGTCAGGTGTATCTATATAATTACTGTGTGTGACAGAAGCACTTACCTAGGTAGGAGTCCATCATAGAGCAATCAGGTGTATCTATATGATTACTGTGTGTAACAGAAGCACTTACCTAGGTAGGAGTCCATCACACAGCAGTCAGGTGTATCTATATAATTACTGTGTGTAACAGAAAGACTTACCTAGGTAGCAGTCCATCACACAGCAGTCAGGTGTATCAATATAATTACTGTGTGTAACAGAAGTACTTACCTAGGTAGGAGTCCATCACACAGCAGTCAGGTGTATCAATATAATTACTGTGTGTAACAGAAGCACTTACCTAGGTAGGAGTCCATCATACAGCAGTCAGGTGTATCAATATAATTACTGTGTGTAACAGAAAGACTTACCTAGGTAGGAGTCCATCACACAGCAGTCAGGTGTATCTATATAATTACTGTGTGTAACAGAAGCACTTACCTAGGTAGGAGTCCATCATACAGCAGTCAGGTGTATCAATATAATTACTGTGTGTAACAGAAGCACTTACCTAGGTAGGAGTCCATCATACAGCAGTCAGGTGTATCAATATAATTACTGTGTGTAACAAAGACTTACCTAGGTAGGAGTCCATCACACAGCAGTCAGGTGTATCTATATAATTACTGTGTGTAACAGAAAGACTTACCTAGGTAGCAGTCCATCACACAGCAGTCAGGTGTATCAATATAATTACTGTGTGTAACAGAAGTACTTACCTAGGTAGGAGTCCATCACATAGCAGTCAGGTGTATCAATATAATTACTGTGTGTAACAGAAGCACTTACCTAGGTAGGAGTCCATCATACAGCAGTCAGGTGTATCAATATAATTACTGTGTGTAACAGAAGCACTTACCTAGGTAGGAGTCCATCATACAGCAGTCAGGTGTATCAATATAATTACTGTGTGTAACAAAGACTTACCTAGGTAGGAGTCCATCACACAGCAGTCAGGTGTATCTATATAATTACTGTGTGTAACAGAAAGACTTACCTAGGTAGGAGTCCATCACACAGCAGTCAGGTGTATCTATATAATTACTGTGTGTAACAGAAGCACTTACCTAGGTAGGAGTCCATCATACAGCAGTCAGGTGTATCAATATAATTACTGTGTGTAACAGAAGCACTTACCTAGGTAGGAGTCCATCATACAGCAGTCAGGTGTATCAATATAATTACTGTGTGTAACAAAGACTTACCTAGGTAGGAGTCCATCACACAGCAGTCAGGTGTATCTATATAATTACTGTGTGTAACAGAAGCACTTACCTAGGTAGGAGTCCATCATACAGCAGTCAGGTGTATATCTATATAATTACTGTGTGTAACAGAAGTACTTACCTAGGTAGGAGTCCATCATACAGCAGTCAGGTGTATCAATATAATTACTGTGTGTAACAAAGACTTACCTAGGTAGGAGTCCATCACACAGCAGTCAGGTGTATCTATATAATTACTGTGTGTAACAGAAGCACTTACCTAGGTAGGAGTCCATCATACAGCAGTCAGGTGTATATCTATATAATTACTGTGTGTAACAGAAGTACTTACCTAGGTAGGAGTCCATCATACAGCAGTCAGGTGTATCTATATAATTACTGTGTGTAACAGAAGCACTTACGTAGGTAGGAGTCCATCGTACAGCAGTTAGATATATCAGGTTGATCTCCTTTTTCAAACAGCTTCTACAGGTGTACTCAGCTACTCTGCCTAGATGGGTGAGATAGATTATGCGGCTGGCTGGGATTGATGTATTATGCTTAAAACTTCTCCAATACAACCCTCAGCAACAAAGAAAACTTTATTTGAACAGTACAAATAAGCAAGAAAACTTGATAGTTCCCATATCCCCAATTCCACCAATCAGTTAACATCTAGTCCATCAAACTGAGGTGCAGTCAGTGTCTCTTCCTCTTTCTTAAACTGCGACTGGAAATCCACACAATGGCTATAGATAATCCACAAACAGGAACATAGTGTTGAAACTCCACCATAACCGAAACCATATCAGCCTGGAATCAACCTGCAATAAATTAGAAACATGTAACAAGGTGGGTTACATGGGAGGGATAATACTCTCCTCTGTGTTTTTAATAAAATTCTGACTTTCCATCACAATAGTTAGGAAAATCCACATATTTTATATCAAGACCGGAGGCTTTGTATTATGCTAGTTTAAAGCTGATTAACAAAATACAATGAGACATGAACAACAGTCTCTAAAAGTGGATTCCCAAGACCAATCTGCTGCTCTCAAAATATCTTCCAACCTACCATCTGCCTTCAGGACGCTGGATGCCATAGCACCTCTAGACGAGTGTGCTCCAAACAGACTAACATCAACACCAGCTAGCTGCATAATCCATCTAACCCGTCTAGACAAAGTCACTGCAGATACAGGGAGATGAGGTTTACAAAAAGAAATCAACAATTGATTTTATCCCAATTTTCTCAAAGAAGACATTCTGGCTTCGTAGACCTGCAAAGAAGACACCACACAGAGCTATGGTCTATCATGGAAAGCCGTATACACCATTGTCCATACTAACGTTTTGGTTCTCTTATGAATCGTAAACTGAACACCCAACTGCGTAAAAGAGCAGATAGTTAAATCTAATGCTCTGATATCTGACACACGTGTGAAAGAAACCAAACATAACAACATCATTAACTTAGCTGATAACTGCTTCAGAGACAGTTGGTCATTGCAAGGCCAGTTCTCCAAAACATGTAAAACCTTGTTCATGTTCCAAAGAGAAGAATACCGTGAACTAGGAGGTCTAGAAAATCTAATACCCTGTAAGAGCCTACATACAAGGTATGTTGACCCACCAGTTGACCAGCCACATAAACATGTCCTGCTGAAATGTCTGATCAATACATATGAATGGTCCTGTAAGCTTTACTTAGATCAAACAGATGTGAAAGAAAATTCACAACCATCACCGGTTCAGCCGATATGGGATCCACACTCCGTTCCAAGCACCAATTATTCCACAATGGCCATACAGATTTATACATGGCTCTGGTGCCTGATGCCCATGATTCTTCCAAAAGGATCTGAGCTGACTCTGAAATTGAAGGGAATGTTGTAACACTCCTGAAACAAGCCAAGCCACTAACTGAAGGTTTCCTTCCACTATCAAGTGATGCGGACTGCCGGATGGATCTGTCAGCAGAAGAGAAAAATTCTGAATTACTCGCGAGTAATCCACTGATAACTCCAGAAGTACAGGGAACTAAGGTTGACTCAGCCAAAGCAGAGTGACCAAGACCACTGTCGCCAGATGTCTCCTGATGTTGTGGGAATCAGCATGAAAGGAGGGAAAGCATAATTATTTCCTTTTTTTGCCAAGACTGGAGAAAAGCATCCATCGCCAGAGCTTCCGGGGTCCAGTCTCCAACTGTAAAACCGAACTGATTATTCAGTCTCAACACGACTAAATCAACCTCCAACGGACCCCAAATGTCCAGAAAA
The DNA here is from genome assembly GCA_037306005.1 of Rhinophrynus dorsalis. NCBI lineage: Eukaryota > Metazoa > Chordata > Amphibia > Anura > Rhinophrynidae > Rhinophrynus > Rhinophrynus dorsalis. Next base: position 505,106,301 of record CM074722.1, on the reverse strand, counting down.
CGAGAAAAAATGTCCCAGTGCAACATCCAATCTTTGCGGTCTGACAAGAATCTGGAATTCCAATCTGCCATTGCGTTGGACAAACCCGGATATTCCGCTTGAAGGGTGATATTCCTTTCTAGACAGAAATGCCAAAAGTTCTTCGCCAAATCCACCAACTGTTTGGACTGTTTTCTTCCCAGACGATTGCTATCTCGCACTGCTGACACATTGTCCATCTTTTGGAGGATACAACAGTTTACCTTGTCTTTTGCCAGACTTTTCAAAGTGAATGAGCCTGCCAAAAAGTTCCAGACAGTTTATATGAAGATCTAACTCCCTCTCTTGTGCCCATCCTAGACAACTGGTGTCTGACTCTATAACAATATCTGGGCCCGTACCGAAAATGGCTTTGCCATTCCAGGCGTCTTGGTGCTTTAACCACCAAATGAGTTATTCTTTGGTGTCCAACGAGAATAGCACCAGATCTGTGTACATCAGTCCCTTGCACAGATGTAATGCCTTTAGTCGCTGCAAAACCCTGTAATGCAGAGGGGCCAAAAAAATCACTTGAATGGAAGCCGATAGCAACCCCACTATGCGAACCAGCATCCCCACTATGCAACCCACTATGCGAACCAGCATCAAAGTGCTCCTTTCCTTTTGAATGACTGATTGGATCTCCTTGCAAATTAATTTTACCTTGGTATTCGGTCTTATGAGAGCGTTTGCCTCCTATTTTCCCTGGAGACCTCCCTGGCCAACTGAGAATCCTCATGAGACCAAAAGAGATCCCCTTGGCCTGAAAGTTCATTAGATTCAACAGTTCTCCTGACAGGGGTCTTAGGCACTGTATTATTCCCCATACCAGGGGTCTTATTTGCATAGAATGCAAATTACTCCATAAAGGACTCTGACAATTTTTTAATGGTGGAAGTCATGGTGTTAGATACAGAGGCCTCCATAAGCTTAGACAATTGCAATGCTTGGGCATTGATGGGGATATCCCAGACACAATCACCACCAACTCTGCGGCCTTGACATGTTAGGGCTGTCACTTTCCTCCCCTGACATAGACAATGCGATACTAGTAACTTGACTGACCCCAAGTAAACAATAATAGGGGGATTATAATATGTAATAGTTCAAATATATAACTGATATTGGGATTACTATAATAACTATTCCAAGGCAGAGTATGAAAAATTCAGGCACAATTAAACAAGATAGACAAAAAAACTAAATGTAACAGCTTAATAGGACAGACAAATACAACTGTAACAGGCTGTGCCAGGTGAATGAGGGAGATAAATATAATTGTAACAGACTGTCCCAGATAAATAGAGCATATAAAACAGTATACTGTCTCGGACAGACTGCCGAGAAAAACGAACTGCTCACGTATAAAAGAACAAGCCACGCATGCGCTGTGAGCTGCTTCGATCCACCAGTGGAAGGCAAGCGGGTACCATGCATGCTTCACCTACGTAGATAGAGAAAAAAGCTCCAAAGACCAAAGCGCTCAAACTGCGCATGAGCGGAGGTGCAAACACAAACCCACAACTAGCAGGCACCGGCAACAACACTATAAGCGGCCACAGAGTTAGAAATGGAGGCTTATACCACGGAAAACCTGACACAGGGCAAAAACTAACGGCCAAAATATCTAACCAATACACACATCAAAGAGGATATCAGCAGGCATAAAGACAAAAATATATAAAGAAAAGACATACTAATAAAGCATGACAAATTAAAATAGGAATAACACATATAATAAGACACAGGAAATGGACATAGGAGTTAACAGCCCCACACAAACACACTCTTTCAGTGAACTCTTAAAATAAACCCAATGGGACAATCATAAGGAAAGCAAAATATATCAGTAATCAAACACAATGCACACCAACAAAAAACACTGGACTTAGCTGAGGGAGCAGCAAAGAAAGAGACACTGGCTGCACCTCAGTTTGATGGACTAGATGTTACTTGATTGGTAGAATAGAAGACATGGGAACTAGCAAGTTTTCTTGCTTATTTGTATTGTTCAAATAAAGTTTTCTTTGCTGCTGAGGGTTGCAGCAGAGAAGGTTTAAGCATAATATGAAGCCTCCGGTCTTTACATAAAATTACTGTGTGTAACATAAGGACTTTCCAGGGCTGTTTTAATGTATGGGTGTACCTGCATATGCTGGGGCCTCAGGCTCAGGGGTGGCCTCGCAGGCCTAGAACTTAATTTGGCTGCCCCTCCTGCCAGAGGGCAGCCCAATTCTAACATTTTTTTCTGCATGCAGTGGTGGAGAGCAGTGCTTCTGTGCTTCCCTCCATTTCAAACAGCATAGTGGATCTTTTCCTCCATGTGCTACTTCTTACCTTGTATTTCTGAGTTGCAATCTAGAAATACCTTGTAAGGAATGTGGGCAATCTGTGGCAACCAGTAGGCAGGGGAAACAAGGCTCGTGGGGTCCCACATTGTATATAATGAATCAGTCTGTGGCTACCAGTGGGCAGGAGAACAAGGTTGGAGGGTAGTCATACAGTGTATTTTTGTATGTGTGGTTACCAGTGGGCAGGGAATTTGGGGGGGTCAACCAGTGTATTCAGGGAATCTGTTGATACCTGTTGGAAAGGGAACAAGGTGGGGTGGGGGCAGACAGTGTATCTGGGGAATCTGTGACTTCCAGTGGTAAGAGATGCAATAACCACACAGGGCGCTCACCCACCAGACACAGACCAGTCTCTTCCTGGTGTCTTTCAGAGCTGAGAATATGCAAGAGGACGAGGAGCAGCAGTTACTGGAACGGCTGAAGGAGATCACACGAGTCATGAAGGAGGGGAAAGTGCTGGACGGGGTGACCCCTGAGCAGGCGGCAGAGGAGGCTCCATATAATGAGGACTGGGAAGGTAGAATAGAAAAAAATATCACATTCTGCTTATCAGGGATGAACCAAATTCATTCTATGGATAGATAGATAGATAGATAGATAGATAGATAGATAGATAGATAGATAGATAGAGATAGATACATACATAGATACATAGATAGATACATAGATAGGTATGAGATAGATAGATAGATAGATAGATAGATAGATAGATAGATAGATAGATATTAGATAGATATGGATAGATAGATAGATAGATAGATAGATAGATAGATAGATAGATAGATAGATAGATAGAGATAGATACATACATAGATACATAGATAGATACATAGATACATAGATAGATATGAAATAGATAGATAGATAGATAGATAGATAGATAGATATTAGATAGATATGGATAGATAGATAGATAGATAGATAGATAGATAGATAGATAGATAGATATGAGATAGATAGATAGATAGATAGATAGATAGATAGATAGATAGATATGAGATCTATAGATAGATAGATAGATAGATATGAGAAAGATAGATGGATATGAGATAGATACTCTATAAAATAAGAAGATCCTAATGAGCATTATGAATGAAATCTTTGTGGATTGATTCTCTCAAATAAATCTTTAATGTGCACAGGGTGTTATATGTGTGTGAGCAGACAACGTTCTGTGCTGCAGGACTCCATGAGGGTTTTATAATAAAGTAAAATAAATGTGAGAGAAACTCTACAGTGAGGGAAACTCTCCCGCTCGTCTCTTATTCTATTGGTATCTCTTTTCTAAATTATTCTAACTGTACAGCCAAATTGCAGTAACATAAGATTGCTATTCACAATGCATATAGCTGTAAATGACACTTGTTAAAAAAAAAACAATGAACACAATGAGATTTTTTTGTAATTAGTTACACATGAAATTTGCCACAACCAAGTCGCACACGTGAACTAGGATTTACCCTTTGAGTACTAACAAGTTAAATATGTTTTTATGGAATTTCTGTTGTTTTTGTTTTCTTTTTGTTAAAGGGATAGTAATACTTCAATATTACTATGCCTTATATTGAAGCCCTTGAAAATCTGAATTAAATGCCACCAGCGGTATCTCTCAGACCTTTATGGTTAGTGAGATAGCCGCTTTTAAACTTCTCTCTCCCCTGCCTCTCCCCTGACGTCAGCGTTCTTGCTGCAGCAGGGAAATCCGGACCCGGGTACGGCGGAGACTCTTCAGCAGAGCCGAGATCTCGTTATGGAAGACAAGATCCTTCACTAAAACGGTCTTCTACGTAAGCTTGGTAACCAAGCACATGTTGACCGTGTTAGTGATGGATCGTTTCTTCTATAATGAGATCTAGCTCTGCTGAAGAGAATCCGCTTGATTCAATGAACGGATTCCCTGCTGCAGCAAGAACGCTGACGTCAGCGGAGAGGCAGGGGAGAGAGAAGTTTAAAAGCGGCTATCTCGCAAACCATAAAGGTCTGAGAGATGCCGCTGGTGGCATTTAATTCAGTTTTTCAAGGGCTTCAATATAAGGGATAGTAATTTTGAAGTATTACTATCCAATTAATGGGATAGTAATACTTCCTTTTATCTTTATTTTATTTTGTAGGCATTAAAAAATCATGGTTTGAGAGATATTCACAAGCAAAGTTTCCCCTCCCGCCCCTTTTACCTAGTGTAAGCCATCTCTTCTCAGATGTGGAATCCAGTCCATAGACCAGACAGATAACAGCAGGGGACAATCTTCTTCCTATGAGAACAATGAAAGCCCTGCCCCCCTTTTACCTAGTGTAAGCCATCTCTTCTCAGATGTGGAATCCAGTCCATAGACCAGACAGATAACAGCAGGGGACAATCTTCTTCCTATGAGAACAATGAAAGCCCTGCCCCCCTTTTACCTAGTGTAAGCCATCTCTTCTCAGATGTGGAATCCAGTCCATAGACCAGACAGATAACAGCAGGGGACAATCTTCTTCCTATGAGAACAATGAAAGCCCTGCCCCCCCTTGACAAGTTTTTCCAGGTTTTTCCCTTATCTTAATTGAAGATTGTCCCTCTCTGCAGTCTACCTGGGCACCTCCCTTCTGATCTGGCTGAGCAGTGTTACATCAGTAAAAGGGGCGGGAGGGGGATACTTTATCATTGAATTACTCTTGTACTACAACTCTGACAGAATTGATATAACACTCTCCAAAGTCCAAATACTATGAAGATTAAATTAGAGCTGCTTTTATTATGCAACATTACTACCCCTTTAAATGTCTTTTATAATAATATTGCATCACAGGTTACCCAGAAGAGACCTACCCTATTTATGACCCTTCTGACTGCAAGCGCACCCACAATACTATTTTGGTCGACTGCTCTGTGCTCAGCCAGCCGTCTGCGGAAGAGATTGCTGAACAGGTGGAATTTGGTGAAGAGGATAATCAGCTCTATACAGAGACCTTAGAGGTGGAAGAGAATGTTTACTTCAACAAGGAGCCTAACTCTTCACCACGTGTCACTTTTGTGGCCCAAGAGGACGATCTCTACAGCAGTGAAAAAGCCATGAACTACAGCACCTGGGAGGATGAGGAAGAGGATCCCGCCATCATAGCGGAAAATGCTGGGTTCACGTCAGATGGCGTCAGCGAGGAGGAAGACTCCTGTTCTGATGAATTGTACATGGACTCGGGCGATGAAAGAGAGTCAATGGGAGTGACCATCAGCTCGAATGGTGACAAAAAAGGCAGTTTAAGGAAAAGGTATTTAAAGGGGTCTGAATTCTAAACATTCCTAAACTGCTAATCATAAACACTGTTGCTGCTACAAGGGTTCTGGGAGGATGCATCGTCCTCGCCCCCTCTGACAGCAGAAGCGGTAAATGAAGAAACGAACCAATTGTCCCTCTTGGGTTTAACCTGTTTTCCCAGACCACCTGACTGCAATATAGCAATGGGGGACACAGAGAAAAAGATGTCTACAGCCAAAAGTAGCTGATATGGGACTTGAAATTCACGTTTTCAGGACACTCTGAGACTGATGTACTAAGAAACTGGAGCAATTCTGGGGCAAACCAACTGCATTATAGGCATACATTGTAAATCTCCCATCCACCACAGAGACACTGGTTTTTAGAGTTAATTACTGGGTCTGATTCTCCGGTGGTGGTGAGTTTACTATGAAACTCTACTCACTTCTCCTACCCTTCTCCTCATTCCTCCGTGTACTTCCCACTTCTCACCCATGTCTCCTCCTTCCCACCCTGTTCCACCCACTTCCCACCCACTTCTCCTCCTTCCTCCCTGTACTTCCCACTTCCCTCCTACTTCTCCTCCTTCCCACCCTGTTCCTCCCACTTCCCACCCACTTCTCCTCCTTCCCACCCTGTTCCTCCCACTTTCCACACTGTTCCTCCCACTTCTCCTCCTTCCCACCCTGTTCATCCCAATTCCAGCCCACCTCTCCTCCTTCCCACCCTGTTCCACCCACTTCCCACCCACTTCTCCTCCTTCCTCCCTGTACTTCCCACTTCCCTCCTACTTCTCCTCCTTCCGATCCTGTTCCTCCCACTTCCCTCCCAGTTCTCCTCCTTCTCACCCTGTTCTTCCCATCCTGATCCTCCCACTTCCTGCCCACTTCTTCTCCTTCCCACCCTGTTCCTCTCACTTCTCCTCCTACCCACCCGGTTCTTCCCACTTCTCCTCCTTCCCACCCCCTTTCTCCCACTTCCCACCCACGTCTCCTTCTTCCCACCCTCTTTCTCCCACTTCCCACCCACATCTCCTCCTTTCCCTGTTCCTCCCACCTCCCTCCAGCTTTATGAGACAAGCACAGTAAGCCTTGCCCTCTTTATGACACAGATCGTGTCATTTACATCCCCCGTTCGCAGCACATGAGCCCCCTCTGGGGACTGAAGGGGAGGAAGTTCACAGGTATGTTTATAGGTGACAAGGAAACATCCCTGTTTATTTATTAATTTATTTTTAATTGTGCTTTTAACCCCCTGGATGCTAGAGACCTCTCTAACATTCAAGGGGTTAAAACACACTTTTAAATCAACAAGACTTTAGAAATGTACATTTGTCCTTATGGGGCAATTCTTGGTTTGTCCAGAATTTCTCACTGCATTGGAGCATGATCCTCTCCTGTTTTGTGTGTGGAGGCATTGATTACAATTACACAGTGTTAATCTTTTTACTGTCAGCGTTTTCATGTATTTTAACCATTTGAGTGTCAAAAAGATGCGCAGCGCATTGCTGCAGAATGCGTCACTTCTCTGGCACTCAGAAGGTTACGTCTTTATTCATTCAGGACAAAACTCTTTTTATTCCAGTAATCCTACCATAGATAGTTATTTACTAAAAGGGTGATTTTTGTAATAATTCATTAATTAACAAATACATGTAGAATTGAAAAAAAATTATATTTATTAATGATGATGTTGTTTTTACAAAGAAATGTAATTTTAATGACAAATAAAAGTTAAGTGAAATATATGCTAGTTGAAGAGCCCGTGTACACGGACCACAGTGCCACCCAGACATGCACTGCCCACACCGCGGCTGATACGGAGCGGGAAGCATCGAGTTCAGACCGTAGTCCTCTCTGCGCACGTCTGAATTCTGAGCCGTGCTTCACTATCAGCCACGGCATTGGCAGTCTGTACTGTGCATGACTGCAGCAAGCGTAACCGTCTCTACTGTGCATGACAGATTTTGACAAACACACACTTAGCGGGTTATTATATAGGATAGGGCTCAAACCCAACATAAATCCATTTCAGAATCATTATAAAAATATTAGTCCCAAGCATTCCATCCAATGTCTCTGTAGTAATAAACACCAGTTCACCAATGCTCTGTCCTGTAGACAAGCTGTGCCTCTTGTGTGTAGTGTAAAAATCTACAAACAAATAAAAGAAAACATGGGAGAAAAAACAGGACCTGATCTAAGTGCAGCGACAACATTAACTGGAATAAAATTATGAAATCAAACAATCCCATTCAGGGTGTCTACTCACATGGACTATGGGGGAGATTTATAAAAGTGGAGTTAACCCAAAAGAAGCATTAAAACGGCTGTAAGATTTCCACCGGTCGTTATAAAATTATTAACAACAGTTTAGAAGGACATAGTAGTGAGTCTGTAAAAAGTGGTGCAGCAAATTTATAACTTATTTATAATTGTCACTATTTGCAACAATTTAGGGAATTACCGTAAAATCTCGGGTATAATAGGCACAATTTTTCCCCACTTCACCTTATGTGAAGTGGGGGGTGCATATTATATACGAGAGTTTCTACAATGAAAAAAATATAGTGTTAGCAGACCTCTTCCCTCCCGCCCCCGGCGCTCCGCTTTGAAGATAAACCTTACTTTTGTGCAAGTGAACTGCCGAAGAGAAGGCAAAACTTCTTGCACTTGCCGCCCTGCCGCCCGCTTCCTTCAGTTGGGCTGTAGTAAGGGAGAAAACAAGGGTGCGTATTATACATAGGTGCTCTTGTTTTCCCCTAAAATCTTAAACATAATATACACCTGCGTATTATACACAGGTGTGTATTATACCTGAGATTTTACAGTAATTTTCTCCAAATATTTAAGGCCATAAATGGCCTGTTTATAGAAACATTCTTTAGAAATTGGGAATGCTAATAGCCATATATATATATACTGTTGTAAGTAGAATCCTGATCACAGGTCCGGAGCCCCAGCAAAGGGCTCCAACAGACAGGATGACACTGGAGGGGTGTACGTCCACAGACCCTCCCATCATCAAACAGCCATTAAGGATTCAGTATGCATCGGTGAAAAAACACTCTTTATTATAGAAAAGTTAAAATTATAAGACCAAGTCTTATCAAATTGGCAGACTATACAAGACAGCAATAGAATCATGCATGCGCATAATTTTATTGCTGTCTTGTATAGTCTGATGATTTGATATGATTTCATCGCTGTCTTGTATAGTCTGATGATTTGATATGATTTCATCGCTGTCTTGTATAGTCTGATGATTTGATATGATTTCATTCCTGTCTTGTATAGTCTGATGATTTGATGTGATTTCATTGCTGTCTTGTATAGTCTGATGATTTGATGTGATTTCATTGCTGTCTTGTATAGTCTGACGATTTTATATGATTTCATTCCTGTCTTGTATAGTCTGACGATTTTATATGATTTCATTCCTGTCTTGTATAGTCTGCCGATTTGATAAGATTTCATTACTGTCTTGTATAGTCTGATGATTTGATAAGATTTCATTGCTGTCTTGTATAGTCTGCCGATTTGATATGATTTTATTGCTGTCTTGTATAGTCTGATGATTTGATAATATGATTTAATTGCTGTCTTGTATAGTCTGATGATTTGATATGATTTCATCGCTGTCTTGTATAGTCTGATGATTTGATATGATTTCATTGCTGTCTTGTATAGTCTGATGATTTGATATGATTTTATTGCTGTCTTGTATAGTCTGATGATTTGATATGATTTTATTGCTGTCTTGTATAGTCTGATGATTTGATATGATTTCATTGCTGTCTTGTATAGTCTGATGATTTGATGTGATTTCATTGCTGTCTTGTATAGTCTGATGATTTGATATGATTTCATTCCTGTCTTGTATAGTCTGACGATTTGATATTATTTAATTGCTGTCTTGTATAGTCTGCCGATTTGATATTATTTAATTGCTGTCTTGTATAGTCTGCCGATTTGATATGATTTCATTGCTGTCTTGTATAGTCTGACGATTTGATATTATTTAATTGCTGTCTTGTATAGTCTGCCGATTTGAGTGATTTCATTGCTGTCTTGTATAGTCTGACGATTTGATGTGATTTAATTGCTGTCTTGTATAGTCTGCCGATTTGATATGATTTCATTGCTGTCTTGTATAGTCTGATGATTTGATATGATTTCATTCCTGTCTTGTATAGTCTGCCGATTTGATATGATTTCATTGCTGTCTTGTATAGTCTGCCGATTTGATATGATTTCATTGCTGTCTTGTATAGTCTGCCGATTTGATATGATTTCATTCCTGTCTTGTATAGTCTGATAATTTGATATGATTTCATTGCTGTCTTGTATAGTCTGATGATTTGATATGATTTCATTGCTGTCTTGTATAGTCTGCCGATTTGATATTATTTAATTGCTGTCTTGTATAGTCGGCCGATTTGATAAGACCTGATCTTATGCTTTTAACTTTTGTATAATAAAGAGTGTTTTTTTCCCCGTTGTACACTGAATCCTTAATGGCTGTTTGATGACGGACGGGTCTGTGGACGCACTCCCCTTCACCGTCGTCATGTCTTACCTGTTCTTATTTTTGAAGACTCCACATTTATACATGTAACTAGAATACTTTATAAATACCAACACTCATAATGGATAAGAACATTTCAAGCCCATAAGGACCCTCAGCATGGGTAGCAGTTAAGGACCACAAAGCTTTTTTTTTTTCCCCAGGAATGGATTCAGGGCTCTCCGAACAGCATTTCAGCCTCGTTATGGTGCCATTAGCCAGTTACTCCCACACTGACATCAAGAGAAAATGGGTAAAACCAACGAAAAGTACTTAGAGGAAGGACACTGTAACTGTTTGCCTATGTCATTGTGGGATGGGAGAACGGCTGTTTGTTTTCCGTTTTTTACACAAATTAAAGTTAGCCATTCTCAAATGAGCAAATAGCGACATATTTATCAATAGGGAAATAAATTAAAGCAAAATGATGGCTGAACTGAGCATGAACATTAACATCCACAAAAGCAGATTATGTTTTATGATTATCAACTATTTATTATCTGTTCACGGCATTTATAAATATTAATCATTTGTTTTTTTAATATTTATGCTTCAATATTTTTATTAAATATTGATAAATATGTCCCAACGTCTTTTGCGTGTTAGCTCTCTGGGGATAAAGGGAATTTTAGTGTTAGACAGCTGGAGGGCCTCATGTTCCTCAACACTCTTCTACAGCAAACCAACCATGCGATTGGAGGCAAATAAAATTACCAATATTACCATTGATTTTGAAATGCCAACAGGGGGAGAAGTTCATGAAACTTCTCATTTTGCAAATGTAGGGGACCATACGAGCTCTTGTAGACCAGTTGCACATCAGTCATTACCTTGTCCTCTATCTCTACTGTTGTCCAAGGCGTGGGGCTCACCAGACAGGCTAATCCACACTGGGGAAAGTTGAAGTCTGAACGCCAGAGGATTTCATGCAGCTACAAACAAACTTCAATGATAACAGTAACTGGTGAAGTAATTACAGTTCTAGGTGGAAGGTTATCAGGTCATAAAGTTAGTTAGGTTGGTTTTAGTTAGGTTAGGCCAGGTTCCTTTCTGAATCTCTGTCCCAAAGAAGAGTGTGCTCAGCTTAGTTTTGCCACTTACCATTCTTCTCAATGTCTGTAAGTCCTCTCCACTATCCAGAAAGCTAACTGGGCCTTTCAGTTGGTCCTCTCTGGCCCCTTGTGCAGACTAAGATGACCACATATCCCTCTATTTAAACACATAGAGCAGCTCTTACTTCTAAATTGTATTGGGACAGTCCATAAACATCTCAAGATAATGTGGTTTAGACAATGTAATAACGTTCTGAAGTCATCAAGCATATGAAAATTCTGTCACATTAATATGCAATTTCTGGATAGGCAAGAGTATCACAATAGCTAGTATTGCACTAAAAGAGCTTCTCTGTGATCTAAGATCAGAAGTAAGCGTGTCTATCGTGAAACGCGTTGATCTATAGGATGCTGGTTAACAACATCTACTGGTTTCAATTTACAGCATTGTAAGTCTCTTCGCTCACAAGACTTCGAGACCAGAAAATTGCGTGAGGTACATCTATTTTAATACTATGTTTCAATAAAGTTCTTGATGATTTTATTCATGGGTCCAGTATTGAATATAGAAGTGTGTGTTCTTCCTGTTGTGTGACTTAACATATCCCTCTGTCCCCTTGATGACCAGAGGATCCCTCTGGTCATCACCGGGTTAAATCAGGGTTGTTTATTGACCACAAACACTGCAAGATTCCTGCGATTCAGTGCAGTCCTGAAGAATGTCATTTTCATGTGTCCCTGATCTAGCCCATTGCTTCACAATGCCTTGCACACTCATGTGACACTCAAAGAGTTAAAGGGATTTGTGGCCACCTAAGTGCATACCTACACTATCCACCTCGCATGCTCAAAGTCTGATATCCTGAATGCCATTCGCTCAGGGAGCCTCCTTCACCAAGCATGTGTGTCTGACCCTGTGTGACTCGCTTCTTACTTCCTCCTTCTTAAAGGGAACTCTCACCTGTAATAATGTTGCTTTCATTTGAATGCTTCTGTGGACTGAATCTATAATATATATATATATATATTTTTTAAATATAATTCTATATTCTTTGAGATATTGGCTTTTTAAAGTTAATCTGGTGATATCACTTCAGGACAGCAGCCTGTCAATCTTTGTCTTTCCCCCTCCCCAAGTAGCACCATTTTCCAACCTCCTCCAACCTCCTCCAATGAGACCGCTTCAGCTTACATGGAGGAAGCCTCAGTCTGAGTAGGTGGTGAGGACGAGGCGCTACTTGGGGAGGGGAAGAGGCGAAGATTGACAGGCCAGGGTACAGCGTTGTACGCAGCCTGTACAGAACTGACATCACCGGATTGACTTTAAAGCGAATAGTTCGAAGAATACAGAATTATAAAAAAAGAATTAAAAAAAAATTACAGATTCGTAGATTTTCCTAACTTTGTGAAGGAAAGTCAGGATTTTATTAAAGACATTATCACATTGTACAAGTATATGAGAGGTCAATACAAGGATCTCTGCGGTGAGCTATTTATTCCAAGGCCTGCTCAGGTGACCAGGTGACACCCCTTGAGATTAGAGGAAAGGAGGTTTAGACTTCAGCAGAGGAAGGGGTTTTTTACAGTGAGGTCTGTTAAATTGTGGAATTCTTTGCCCAAGGAGGTGGTTATGGCAGATACAATGGATACATTCAAGAGAAGATTAGATACATTTCTTTCCAAAGGGAAAATACAGAGTTATACTGTGTATCAGTAGGCAGATCAGGAAGGTATTTAAGAGAGAAGTTTTCATATTTATCTGTATAACATGCCTGAGGAAAAGACCTAAGAAGTCTTGAAAGCTTGCATCTTAAATCTGTTTAATTAGCCAATAAAGGTAGCAACTTTACAAAAATTTTGCATCCTGTATTTCTACGGCTAACACGGTACCAACTCTCATCTGTTATTAACTTCTCCAGTGATATCACTTCTCCAGTTCCTATTTAATACAATGCAGGTACCTTTTCTGTGTCCCTTTGTGCAATGAGAATAAGGTGAAAGGGGGACCACATTTCCATGTTGTAATTCAGGGGCACTATGGAGACAAGTGTATTAGGGTACTTATACTGGGTTGTAGTGCAGCCGTGCGGGAGGGGTCACTGGATGTGCACTGCACACTTCTAAACACTAGGCGGACAACTGCCCTTTGACTGATGTGACAGAAAGTGATGTCTGTGATGAACTACAAGACAATGTACACAGGGCCAGATTTTCCGTAAGGCAGAGTAGGCATCTGCCTACAGGTACACCCCACAGAGTCATTGTAATAAAAAAAAAAAAAAAAAATATATATATATATATATATATATATATATTTTTGTTCACAGCATAAGGTCCATGCCTTCTTCGGCTCAGACAGAAGGCACAGACCTGTAGCTGCTGTTGCTCCCTCATCAGCTCTAATGCAGAGCGCTGGGAGATGACATCATCTCCCAGCGCTCTGCATTCCTAAAGAGACGCGCTGGAGCAACAGAAGCTACAGAAGGAGGCACAGACATCTGCTGCTGGACCACGAGGGAGGTAGGAAACATATGCGGGAGGCAAAGTGGGGGCAATGTGAAGATGATGTGGGCAATGTGGAGGCAAGTTGGAGCTGATATAGTAGCAAGCTGGAGCTGATGGGGCAATGTGGAGATGATGGGGGAAATGTGAGGGCAAGCTGGAGCTGATGGGGCAATGTGGATATGATGGGGGCAAGTTGGAGGTGATGGGGGCAAGTTGGAGCTGATGGAGGCAATATGAGGGCAATATGGAGCTGATGGGGGATAAGTTGGAGCTGATGACAATATGGAGCTGATGGGGGGGCAATGTGAGGGCTATATGGATATGGGGGGCAATGTGGAGATTAGGAGCATTGTGGAGGTGTCCAGTGGAGATGCAAATGGGGGGGGGGCGCTTCAGATTTCTATGCCCACAGGCTCCTGAGATGTAAATCCGGCCCTGAATGTACATCTTATCGAAAGCCTTAGACTTGGATAATACTATAACAATACTGCACTGCATCTTCTGTTTGATGCCAGGATCAAGGGTCAGTTATCTCTCTAGTGTTTAGAGATCTGTCTGGAAGCCATTTTCTTGTAGCCCAACAGAGGCATCACTTCCTGTCACAGTAGACAATGGGCAATTCTCTCTCTAGTGTTTAGAGCTCTGTATGGAAGCCATTTTGTTATAGCCCAACATCATAGTAGGCAATGGGCATTTCTCTTTCTATTGGTTATAGCTCTGTCTGGAAGCCATTTTGTTGTAGCCCAGCAAAGGCATCACTTCCTGTCACAGTAGACAATGGACTTTCCTTATAGTGTTTAGAACTCTGTGTCCTGGAGTCTTAATCCCAGGACTTTGCATTGTCCTAAAAGGGGGCTGCTCAGGACAAGACACACACATTTACTATCCGGGATTGTCCTGGCCGATCCAGGACATATGGTCACCCTATAAGATGGCCTCCTACTTTCTTTTTTAGAAAATCATCCTGGGGGTATCCTTGTTGTATTTATCATGGAGAGACCCGTATCATAGTTTGCAGTAATAAAAAAGTTTACTGCTTGTTTAATTAACTTCCAAGTCCTAGGAAAACCTTAACCCCTTGAGTTCCAGAGGAGTAGCACTTTGCAAATCATTGGCTACCCCTCTAGCACTCAAAGGGTTAAAGCAGATGTAGCCATCATTGGTCCTTAAGGGCTAACAACAATTCATGTTTACTGGATATAATGAGCACAGGTGGACCAATTAAAGTAATTAATCTACTAACTCTTCACTTGTGTTCCTGCTGGGAGATCCTGTTATCATGCAGTGGTGGTAGATCATGAGGACCAGGTCAGCAAACTCTGCTTTAAAGGAAAGCTAACACATAAAAATGGGCTGGTTATATAGACTTCATTACTTAATGCAACATCTGTAAAGATTTGTTTTCTGAGGCCTAATATCCATTCTTACATATGCACTGAGTGAGCGTTCATTCCTGCCCCAAGTACCACAGCAATCTGGATGTGATAGTCCAGGATTGTCAATAAATGTGCCGAAATAAGATAATAGCCCTTCTGAACAGAAGAGCAGTGGGCACTAATCATGATAAGTTAGCACTTGTCTCTCAACACACAGAAAATTAACTAAATGTTCTATGAAGAGGACAATTTACTCATAAATGAACAAGCACTTTTAGGATTTTAGGGCTTTTCCTTGTGAATAAAACAAAGGTACTCCCACTGCCGAGAGAGGTATATTTTATTACAGTTGTTACAGTTTAAACTCTTGTTTTTTTAGATTAAATGTGTACTCTACTGGTCATATTGCAATTAGTTATTCTGTGGGAGAGTTGAGTCACTGACAGTTCTCCACAGAAGGTGATATAAATTGCTGAGTCACTTCCTGTCAGTTGGAACTTTAACCCCTTAAGAATCGGGAAATCTGAGGTCATTTTCACTAATGGACCGGAGCAATTCTGACCTTTTTGACTATGTCTTTGTTCAGCAGTGTTTCCCTCTAAGTCTTTTATTCCACCCCGATAAATTATATACTGTTTTTTTACGCACAAATAGGGCTTTCCTTTGATACCCCACTTATATGGATAACCCACCATTTACTTTATTAAAATTTTAAAAAATGGTGAAAAAAATGTAAAAAAAACCCCCACCATTTTTGCTTTTTCTCTTTGGGATCAATTGGGCGCAAAGGGTTACATTTTTATGGAGACTGCATGAAAGGTATGACCAGTCAGTCATACCTACAAAATGTGCAGTTTAAAGTGGCCACTGTCCCCCTGGGTGAAAATCTCCATGTCCCTTTTTCCCACCCTATTTTCCCACTTTTTTATCTATGACATTTGGCGGTGTGTATAAGTGTATTACATGGCTCCACAACAATCACACTCCCAGTTTTGTTTATTGAGATTTTTTTTAAAAAAAAAAACATTTTTTTGGCAAAAAAAAAAAAAAGTGTATCATTGCAGGTCAGAAATTGACCTGCATTTATCCAGCCTCCAGCACCAGCAGTGAAGGGGTTAATACCCCCAGCTGCTGTATTTTCTTTTTCCACTAGGTGTCTCCTCTCTGCTTCACTCTCCCTTACTTTGATAGTAAAGGAAACAGAGGCAGAGAGGAGACTGCCGCTATCACTCAGAATGCCGGTACATGTGATCGCTGCTACGGCGATCACATGACCTGGCACAAGCAAGAAGGGCTGAAACTGAACGCCCCGGTCTCGGAGCGCTCAGTCTCAGCCCGGAATTAACGATAGCAGAGTGCACGGAGGCACGCTGCTATCATTTTAGCCATGACGGTCCTTAACTGAATTCCACCCAGGCGGTCCTGGACAGTCATGGGTCATTAAGGGGTTAAGGAAGTAATCACACTGTAATTCACTTCCTGATAATTTGAACTGTTATAACTTTTGACTAAAATAACTGGCAGAGATGGGAGTGCCCTTGTTTTACTCAGCAGAAAAAGCCATATAACTGACATATTTTCCTAAAAAAAGTATTGCTCCTTTAAAGAGCCAGAGTACAATTTAACCCTTTGAATGCCAGAAAGGTTAAAACACATTGCTTTGCAATGAGATGCATACCCTTCTGGCACTCAAAGGGTTAATACCCAGAAAAGCACTACTCTGCTACAATTCAGGTGGTGCTTTTAACACCTTCAATGCTAGAAAGGTGTCCAAAAACTTTGGAAGCAATGCATTGAATCCCTATCTATCAGTGAAAGGGTTAAAATCCCCATTTAAATCATTGGGAATTTGGAGAAATTGTTTTTGTCCTTTACAATGCCGTTGTTTAGCCCAGAATGAATCCAGGAAAATGGCCGTGGAGAGTCCTTATATTTACTATGTGCCTTAAGTTAAAAAGAAAATGGGGGTCATTCTGGGGTAAACCAGTTGCAACATGAGGTGGTGAATGGGGCGCTTAACCCCTATAACTCTAGATTGGTCTCCTACTCATTGTTCTACTCAGCAGGCAAAGCCCAATAACAAAGATGTTTCATAAAATGAATTCATGTAATTGGGGCCCCCATGTATGGTTTCTCCTCTGAAGTCCTTAAAATAACTCTGGGACCCAGCGCTATCAGATTCACTGTATTGATTGACATATACATGTTCTCGTTCATTGATAAAGAACTGTAAATATGCCAGAAAAACTGTATTTCGACGTTTGCTGTTTTTCCTTTAGTAAATGGATCGCATAATACACAATTATTTTATCCAGATTTGCTCGTTTGATTGTATACAGAGGCGACATCTGGCACCCAGGAGAGATTGGGTTTCCCTTCTGAATACAACAAAACAGATGGCATTCTGAATTTTTTACTAATCAGGTCACTTTATAAAAATCTGAATTGTTGTTTGTTTTGTTGTATCAGTTTATGTGGGGAGGTTTACTCCTAGACTCAGCCTACAATGGGAAAGCTTCTAGACAAATGCTCTCCAGATACCAGGTGGCGCTGTTTAAGAAAAACAAGTCTGAGGTTAATAATGTTTGATTGAAGCATCTCCCACTTGTTTGGAAACCCTTGGGAAGCTGTATATTATATATATTTTCTTTATCCTTTTAAAGGGTCCTTGATCTGTCCTCATCTTGTCTTGACAATGATTTATTTTGGCAATGTTAGAAATAGGCCCGGACTGGGACCAGAAATATGTCCGGGCATTTAAGGCTGAGCAGCCCATTTTTATTTTCTCTGAGCAGCCCAAGGGTTGGTCTGTCGGCCGACGGTGATCGTGGGCGGAGCTTATAATCACAGCTGCACTTTGATTGCCCGCCCAGCAGGAAACTTGTAACTAGGTGGCCGTCTTTCAGAAAGTGAAAGACGGCCCAAACTCGTTTAATGATTAATTTTTTTTAACCACCCGGACCAGCCCACTGGGCAAATGCCCGGTATGCCCGATGGCCAGTCAAACTTATCAGGTTGCCCTGACTTTACAGCTGTAGAGTATTATACTGCACCTGACTTTGTTCTGAATTGTATGGAAATATGTTCACAATCATGTATTTTTTGAACACATTACCTCCCTGTCTCTGTCTGCTGTATCTGGTATTTACACAGATGTATCACAACACTGTCCCCACTTGTTTTTTGACAGACTGAAAATGAACATAGGATAGTAAGTCCCTGGTGAGGTGCTGCTGCTTGATCACGTGTTGCTCTCTTGTGCCGTTACACAGGAGAATTTCCCTAGATTCCAGAAATAATTTACAGGCATATGAACTTAACCCTGTGAGTGCCAGAGGGGTACTCAACGCATTGCAAAGCACCCAAAGGATTACTTTTCAAAACTCAGTCATCATTTATTGTAGAGAATGGTTATCCCATCCCTTACATTAAAGGAGACATATCACCCCAGTATAAATGTGTATTAGACGTTAGATTACCTAGCGATTAGGTGGAATTCATGAATATATATTTTTTTAATCCTATGTTGGCAAAAAGTAACATTTATAGACTGCACTTCCGTATAGACTGCGGGTAAAGCTCTATACCCGTGGTCTGTAACTCTGCCTCCGCTGCCAACCTCCATCGATGACGGAGGCGTCTGTCTGTAAGCTGGAGCGATCTCATTGGTTAGATATCGATCTCTGTCAAAGAGACTGCTCCAGCCCACAGACAGCAGCCTCCGTCATCGGAGGAGGCTGGATAGAGGGAGGGGAGCGGAGGTAGGGTTACAGACTATGGGTATAGTGGTGTACCCACAGTCTATCCAGAAGTGCAGTCTATAAACATTAATTTTCACCAACATAGGATTTAAAAAAAAATTAAATTCCTAAATTCCACCTAATCGCTAGGTAATCTAACGTTTAACACACATTTGTACTGGGGTGATAGATCCCCCTTTAAATATGTGCACTAGAGTGACCACATGTCCCAGATTGCCCAGGACAGTCCCTGGTTTTAAATATGTGTCCCAAGTCCTGAGAAGCCTCTTTCAGGGACAATACAATGTCCCTGAATGAAGACTCCAGAGCACAGAGGTCTAAACACTAGAATGAAAACTGCGCATTGCCTCCTGTGACAGGAAATGATGCCTCTGCTGGACTACAACAAAATGGCTTCCACACAGAGATCTAAACACTAGAGAGAGAACCAAGCCTGGATTCTGACATCAAACAAGAGCGACAAAGCACTTTTATTGTAGTGTAATATTAGTCTGTGGCTTTGGGTATGATGTACACTTGTGGCCCACCACAGGCATCACTTTCTGTCACAGCAGTCAATAAGCAGTTCTCCCTCTAGTGGTCAGAACTCTGTGGTGCACTGGTCTCTGCAGTGTCCCTGAATGGCAGAATTGAAATGTGGTCACATTAATGTGCACTGAGCTTTAAAATGAATGTTTTTGTGCCTGTGAACTATTCAGTTCAGTGGTGGTCGAACCGCTGGTGAGTAGAGTAGAACATCCAGCATAATCCTGTAAGAGGGAAGAGTTGTAACGTCCAAGGCCATGTTTGTTTGTACAAGAAATGTTCCTATCCATATCGGTCTTTTGCCCACCGACATTCCTGTACCAAAAAGTCAAGTAAATCTCCCCCTGCACAAGAAGAACATTAAAACCCAAACATTACATTTTAGGCCTAGTATGGGCCCTGGTGTCAGTGAGGTGCAGATGATATATTCTAAGCACGTAGAGAGTAGGCTGTCCATATCTTGATTACGCTTCCAATTGGGAAGACATTTTAAAACTAGACTGCCCTTTTGCGCAGGATTTGTGTGATAGGAACATGGGGATTTCTCCTTGTTAACGGCACTAGAAAGGGAAAATGTAAATCTGCTGACTGATGACTAACTGAAGGAGAAATATGTGTATGGGGAATATTTCATATGTTTGGCTTGAATTTGAAAACCTTAAAGGGATAGTAGTACTTAGTTTTATTTTGTAGGTATTAAAAAAACATGAAGAACGATATAAGTCTTATCTCTCAAACCTTTATGGTTTGAGAGATATTCACAAGCAAAGTTTCCCCTCCCGCCCCTTTTACCTAGTGTAAGCCATCTCTTCTCAGATGTGGAATCCAGTCCATAGACCAGACAGATAACAGAAGGGGATAATCTTCTTCCTATGAGAACAATGAAAGCCTGCCCCCCTTGACAAGCTTTTCAGGTTTTCCCTTATCTTAATTGATGATTGTCCCTCTCTGCAGTCTACCTGGGCACCTCCCTTCTGATCTGGCTGAGCAGTGTTACATCAGTAAAAGGGGCGGGAGGAGGACACTTTATCATTGAATTACTCTTGTACTACAACTCTGACAGAATTGAAATAACACTCTCCAAAGTCCAAATACTATGATGATTAATTAGAGCTGCTTTTATTATGAAACATTACTATCCCTTTAAGGATATCTACCTGAGGGCAGAGGGTAATCCAAATGTGGACCAATTACTCTCAGTGTCTGATAAACCAGCTGCACCTCACTGACAAGACCCCAATAAGGCCAAAATGTATGTCTGGGGTGATCTGATGTTCCCATGCAGACAGACTTGCCTAGTATTTTGGAACTGAGCTGCCCCTCTGGGTGCAGTTTATTTGATATTCACATGGAAATTTCTCCTCTGTAATGGCTGTGGGTGGAGACTAGAATGACACTGTGAATGTAAACTAGAAAATTAAAGGGGCGCCATAAACCAGGAGCAGCTGACTAGTTCCGAAGCACTGGAATTATTCTGACCACACCCACAACTTAGATCAGTGGGAGGAGTCAGCATAGCAATGTGGTCATTATCTGTGAGTACCATGGAGAGAAGGAGGGCACTGGAGCTATAGTCGTAATTTAAAAAGTTTCAACACATACTCTAGTTCTGTACAACTGGGTGGTAATCATTATCAACAAATGATACACAAAAACAGATTGATACAAAACTTGTTTCTGGTCCTCTTCTTAGGAGCTTCCAACAAGCAACGAGAAGGTCCACTTACCAAAATGATAAACACAAACACACATCTATGAACATTCATATTTCCCTTTGTGTTTCCATTTCTTTATCAATAATATGTTGGTATGAGCTCATTAATCAACAGATGAGAGTTGGTACCGTGGTTGACTTGGAAATACAGGAGGTAGTTAAAGTCAAGTTGATACTATTATTGGATAACTAAGCAGATTTAGGATGCAAGCTTTCAAGACCTCTTAGATCTCTTCCTTGGGCATGTTGCATCCCACTTCTGCTTAGTTAACCAATAAAGGTATCAACTTGACTATAATTGTCTCATTACTTACTAAACAGACACAAATATATGTCAATAGCCATACCTGGTAGGAACTCTCCGGTTTTGCCCTGGAGACTCCGGATTTCAAAGTGAATTACCGGGTCTCTGGGGCAATGTGTGAATCACCGGGTGGGCAGAGTTTAAATAGAAATTCTGCCCACTTTTTTTGTCCCGCCCCCCGTGACTAAGCCACGCCCCTTTTATGAAGCGAATCATGTCATTTTCCTCCCCGGTCGTCACTGACAGGGTTACCCTCCAGGTAGCCCTGCTTCAAAAGTTCCCAGGTATGTCAATAGCACATGAATATATTCCAAGTGCCAGATGACATATCCCAATGAGTGCACATAGGGAAGTAGAGTAGAACCTATGAGTTGGATTGGACACAAATTCCATAAGTTCATATCTCTCATCTAATGTAATTCTTTTGTTTGTTTCCATTGTAAGTGTTTGCATACATAGGATTGTTTAGTCAGTGTCGCGTTTCCCATTAGGTAGAGTATGCAACTGCCTAGAATGATTTTGAGAAGCACCCCAGTTGCCCCAGTACACCAGTTTTATACACCTTTACAATGCGTTGGAGATAGCAACCAAGCGGTTCAAGCTTTTTTTGTCCATGTTTTTTAGAAGCCAACAGTGTTTTCTGCTCCAGGAAATAGTGGGTGGGCTGGGGTCATGTGATGACTGGAGGTGTGTCCATGGGTGGAGCTAAGGACCCCTACCATGGTTTGCCTAGGGGCTCTGGAATGTAAATCACACCCAATGTTTACTAAAATTAAACTACTTGACCCATTGGATGTTAGACAATTCTCCATTGTATTGCAAAACAGTGTTTAGCATCCATGGGGTCCATAGCAGTTTGGCACTGTAATGACAGTCTCTTAATCTAAATAAATAAAACAAAGACAATCAAGGCCAGACGAATTTAATATACATTACAGTTTCAAAATATTAATCAGCCTCTTTTTACTCATGTAAAAGAGTTTCCATCTTAAAAAGGCCTCAATGTTCAACAAGATCTCCCCATCACTGAAGGGTCAACGAGGTGGTAAATCAACATCTAAAAGATTAGGATACAGTACTTTAACCACAATATCTGCAATGACTTAGCTGGTTAATAACGATAAGAACACATATAAAAAAGAAGAGGGTCTGTGAGTCTGCATGAAATTAAAACGTGGGGCCAATTATAGGTTCTACCTTCTGAATGTCAAGGTGAGATGTCTGGATTGAGCCCTGTAGAAGACAACACAAATACTCTAGAAAATATTGTGCCTTGTGCTTTCTTTTAACATTGTGAATAAAGTTTAGTTTATACGGACCCTCTGCACAGAGAGCATTACACTTCTGTTATCATTAAAATACTATTTCTCTATGTACATCTTACAGTCAGGAATTGAACCATTTCATGTTAGCTTACTAAGGTGAGAAGGCAAAAGTATCATATCATGCATTTAGATACAAAATTACCAAACAGTACTAAGTTTTAGTCTAATAAGGATTAATCCCCTGGAAACTAAGTTTTCCCAAAGCCTTTGCTGCAAAGTGTTTTCGATATCTCTGGTTCCCAGGTATCCTTTTAAGATGTCTCAAACAAAATAGCTTCTGACCTAAAGGCACATTAACCATATAGCCATGATGATAATGACAACATGAGAATCTCGTCGTGCATGAAAAGAGTGAGATTCTCATTTCGCCGGCTAAAATGTCGGTGTATACATCTGCTGCTTATTTAGATACTTGTGCCTTCAAATACACAGATTGTGGATTACTGAAGATGTGGTGGCCACAATATACCTTAGGAAGAGCTCTGATCTGTGATCTGGCATTTAGTATGTTCCTCAGGTGCTGGGGTTCTGTTTACATTTGCATTTAGATTTGTCATTTAGAGTCACAAGACAAATAAGGAACTCCATAACCTGAGTAACATACTAAATGCTGGCAGAGGCGTAACTAGAAGCCACGGGGCCCTGGTGCAAGAATTGCCATGGGCCCCCTGACCACATTGCCCCCCACATTCATACTGCCCCCCATCTCTACAATGCCCCTCAATCTCCACATTGCCCCTTCCACAATACCCCCATCTCCACATTGCCCCTTCCACAATGCCCCTCAATCGCCACATTGCCCCTTCCACAGTGCCCCTCAATCTCCAAACTGCCCCTTCCACAATGCCCCCATCTCCACATTGCCCCTTTCACATTGCCCTCATCTCTACATTGCCCCTTCTACAATGCCCCCATCTCCACATTGTCCCTTCCACATTGCCCCTTCCACAATACCCCCATCTCCACAATGCCCCCCAATCTCCACATTGCCCCTTCCACAATGCCCCTCAATCTCCACAATGCCCCTTCCACATTGCCCCTAAATCTCCTACCTCCCTGGTGGTCCAGTGGCAGAGGACAGGTCTGTGCCTCTTTCTGCACAGACCGCTTCTCCCGCGCGGTCCTCTTCAGTAATGTAGTAATGAGATGATATCATCTCCTGGTTCTCTGCATTACGAGAGTGCCAGTCTGCCGGAAGGAATACAGATCTCCCTCTGGCAGACAGGCACTCTCGTAATGCAGAGCCCCAGCGCTCTGCATTAATTAATTGCGGGTGTCAGTTGAGGGGGTTGCAGTGGGTGGCCGGGCCCCTGGAGTGACGAGCCCGGTCGCAGGTGCGACCCCTATAGTTATGCCACTGAATGCTGGATCCAGAGCATTGGAGGACAGATGCAAAATCTTCCTAAGGTATCTTGCCACCACTACATCTTCAGTAATCCAAAATCTATGTATTTGAAGGCACAAATAATCTAAACAAGCAGCAGATGTATACAGTGACGTTTTAGCAGGTGACATGAGAATCTCGCCCTCTTCATACAGGGTGAGATTCTCATGTCGCTTTTGTCATCATGGCGATATGGTTAATGCGCCTTTTGGTTGCACGCTATTTTGTCTGCAATTTTAAAAGTGAACCTGGTTCCCATGCTCTTAAGGTGCACCAAAGCTTAGCACTGGTTAGTAAGTCTGGGTCAACGTCTGTTAAGTAATTTTAGTTCTATGGTGGGCAGCTGTAGTTTTCCAGCAGTTGTTGAATTACAACTTCCATCATCCTCACCCGACCAGCTGGAAAGCCGCTGTTGTTGCCCACTCCTGATTTAGTTAAAGTAAATGGATACATCTCACCTCAACCCCTTTTTTCACCCCCCATAAAAACAAATACAAAAATAAAATTACAATTTCCACAATTGTAGAAATAGGTGGAATCACCTATTGTAACATTTTATTACAACACATTTTTTTTTCCTTCTGTGAGCGATCAAACTTCTTATTACAAAAAAAAACTCACATCTTTTTCTGAAAAATAAAAAATATAAGCTGTGTGTAAACACTCATATCTCTTTCCCTTCTCCACCATGGCAATCAAACAAGAAACTATGGGATGTATTCAGGGAGTTAAAGTGGAGTCATTATACAGCGAATCAACAAAAATTACAAAGGGTTAACTGCCTGAATTTTAGAGAATCCTTCAATGCGTTGCAAAACATTGTTAAGCTCTCTACTGTCAAGACATTAAAAGTCTCGTTGGAATCAAACGGAATTTAGAGAATGTTTAGTTGTCTCCTGTGGGGTAGTTGATTTGCTCCAAAATGACTCCTCTTCAGCTTTTGAATACAGATCATAATTTGAGTAAGGTTTGTCCAGACTGGTATACAGCTAGCGTAAGACATGGGTATGTGGCCGGTGCCACAAGCTGTCCTTGTTGTGTAGATTTCATTCTTGGTAGGACTGCCTCTTTTTACTCGCAGGCCAATTTACTATCAAAGCTGGAGAGGGCAATAGCGAAGGCCTGCAATGCGCACATGGGGTAGTTATAGTCCATTGTAAACACATCCTCTGCCACACGGCCAAATTGCATCACAATGTAATCCGCTGCAAGAGAAAACATCAAGATTTAATGACTCAGACTTTACATATCTCTATGGATCAGTGGCGTAACAATAAGGGGTCGTATGGGGTCGCACCTGAAACCGGGCCCGTCACTCCAGGGGTCCAGCTGCCCCCTGCGACCCCTCCAACCAGTGCCTGCAACAAACTCAGGTCTGTGCTTTCTTCGGCACAGACCTCTAGCAGCTGAGCTCCCTCTTCGGCACTCTAGTAATGCAGAACGCTGGGAGATGACATCATGTCACAGGGCTCTGCATTACTGAAGAGAGGACCACAAGGGAGCTCAAACAGTATAAAGGTCTGTGCAGAAGGAGGCACAGACCTCTACTGACATGACACTGGACCACCAGGGAGGTAGCAGATGGACACTGGGGGGTCAGTAGGGGAAAATGTGGAGTTGGAGATTGTGAGCAATGTGTAAGCAATGGAGGGGCAATGTGAAGATTGGGGGCAATAAGGGGACAATGTGGAGATTGGGGGTAATGGGGAGGGCAATGTGGTCATGGGGGGGCCCCATGGCAATTTTTGCACCAGGGCCCCATGGCTTCTAGTTACACCTCTGCTATGGATCCTAATGAGCCATATTTATATAGTCCAAATTAGGTAGCATTCTATATAGTGTCTACAAAAACTGGACCAATAATGTTAACTTCTTATTGATTTTTTTATCTATTCTAGAGGAATTTGTTCATTTTCTTGACTTTATAAGTCGAGTCATTCCATAATGGACATTTGGTAATTGTCACAAAAAATATTTATTTTCTATATAAATTTTCACAAATTTGTACCCATGTATTATTTAGTCCCTACATTTTGTAAATACGGCAAATTTGTTAATATGTTTTCTTACTCCTTTCTTCATTTAGCAATTAACATTAGTGAAAAATTGA
This sequence comes from Rhinophrynus dorsalis, assembly GCA_037306005.1. Taxonomy (NCBI): domain Eukaryota; kingdom Metazoa; phylum Chordata; class Amphibia; order Anura; family Rhinophrynidae; genus Rhinophrynus; species Rhinophrynus dorsalis. Next base: position 505,080,074 of record CM074722.1, on the reverse strand, counting down.
TACTCGGGCCTCTATATCATTAAAGAATGTATTAAAGTGTTAGTAATGTCTAAAAAAAAACTTTTTTGCATTTAGAAGAGCTTAAAAAGCTGATCTAAATGCAAAAAAACGTATCTCTCAAACCGCTATGGTTTAAGAGATACGGGCGTTTAAAGTTTGATTTCTCCTACTGACAGCTGTCGGTCAACATGGAGGCACTTGAGCAGAGCCGAGATCTCGTTACTTACACGGAATCCCTTCATTGGAATGGTCTAAAACGTGTGTCTGAACACCAGGCACACGTTTTAGACCATTCCAATGAAGGGATTCCATGTAAGTAACGAGATCGCGGCACTTCTCAAGCGCCACAGTGTCGACTTACTCGGGTCATTTCAGCCTAGTGGGAGCGGGTGCATGTGAAGCACCTGATATATATAAACCTCCGGTCTGTTTCCACTAGGCTGAAATGACGTGACCGCGCTTGATGCCAGGAGTGCGGAAGGTCACGTGGTACTGAGGACAATGATGTATGAGTGATGGGCAAGATGGAGGGAGGTACAGTGGAGCTGAATGGCTCCATAGCGGTCATGCGCAGAACGGATTCAAGGGGCAAGACGTCATCAGGAAGAGATTTAGTATAAAGATTGGGCTCTTACAATGTTTTTTTGGAGAAAACTAACTATGGATTGCTAATATCGCTAGGAAGACAAAGACTTAGAGAGTACATTGTGTTGGGGTGGTAGTTCCCCTTTAATATAAGGCATTACTAACCCTTTAACAGCATGCATAAAGAGACATTCATAAAACTGTCATTTAGTTTTTAAATACTTACGATCGTTGTCATGTATAATTTGGAAATTTTTCACAGAAGCCTGTGTAACTCGACCATGGAAATTTAAAACATATGACTGGGTATCATCATTCCAGACTGGTGTTTTGTTGTGCAACTCGATGACGCTTTCCGTGTTTTTGTTCTGCCACCGAGAGAGGAGAGTTTCATGTTCCTGTAAGGGAAAAAACTTACGTTTACAAACTGTCAGTGTCAAGAGAGACACCAAGGAGATTATGAAAGTACTTTTCTGCCAAGTGCGTGTTTACAAAGAATAACTCCCACCATAATCCACAGCAATTTTTGCTCTGTGCTGCTAAGACACGTTTAGATATTTACGGCTTATGCTGTGAAACACTGAAGTAAACAGCAGACTTCATTTAACAATTGCTATATTTAGTACGAATCACAAAATATGGTAAGTCTGTTGCACTTTACTGAAAATGTTCCAGATCAGTAAATGTAAAAAATCAGGGAAAATTGCCTAGGCTGTGATTGAAAACATATTTGGTATTGTAGGAGCGCCATTACCTTTACAAACAATTTTTGATCTCCACTATAAGAGAGATTTTACAGCACTTAATACAAATTGTGGCCTAGATTCCATTCAGATCGAACCTGAGTCCATATTACAACATGATTTCACTGAAGTTGAAAGATGGATAAGAACAAACTGCTCTTAAAGGGATAGTAATACTTCATTTTATCTTGTATGCATTAAAAAAACATGAAGAACAAGATCTCTCAAACCTTTATGGTTTGAGAAATATTCACAAGCAAAGTTTTCCCTCCCGCCCCTTTTACCTAGTGTAAGCCATCTCTTCTCAGATGTGGAATCCAGTCCATAGACCAGACAGATAACAGTAGGGGACAATCTTCTTCCTATGAGAACAATGAAAGCCCTTCCCCCCCTTGACAAGCTTTTCAGGTTTTTCCCTTATCTTAATTGAAGATTGTCCCTCTCTGTAGCCTACCTGGGCACCTCCCTTCTGATCTGGCTGAACAGTGTTACATCAGTAAAAGGGGCAGGAGGGGGATACTTTGTCATTGAATTACTCTTTTTTTTTTTAAAAAAGTAGATTTACTGGTAAAAAGTATGTATGAGACGTGCTTACGTTCCGTGGCCTGATTGAAACTCTCTCATGATCCATATTCATTCCTGGAATAATTACGCTCATTTTCCGCGGTCCTTTAAAACCCAAGACATTAGTTTCCTAAAACATTAATAATAAGAAAACAGTGATGAGAGTCAGAGAGGAGATTATAACAATGTCACACACCGGATGATGGATAATGAACATTTTTATGAGTGAGACTTGAGTATTTAACCCGTTCAGGACCAGAGGTGTGTGTTACATATTTCATTAAGGGATTAATGGAATACTGATACTTAAAAATGACCTGAAAGGGACAGTAATACTTAAAATGTAAAAAAAAAATATGTTGTAGGGTTTATCCCTCTGAGTAAAACAAGGGTACCCCCACTGCTGAAAGATACTTTATTAAAAAATTATAACATCTCAAACTTGAATTTTTTAGGTGCAATATTACAGTGGCCTGGAAATTTACAGTGGCGCTGTTGCTACACCATCCTATGAAGTTTTATGATCTACAGACCACAGCAGTCCATAGGATGGTGTAGCAACAGTGCCACTGTACATTTTCAGGCCACTGTGATATTGCACCTAACAAATTCAAGTTTGAGCTGTTATAATTTTTTAATAAAATATCTCTCAGTAGTGGAAATACCCTTGTTTTACTCAGGGGGATAAACTCTACAACATATGTTTTTATACATTTTAAAGGGATAGTAATACTTCATTTTATCTTTATTTTATTTTGTAGGCATTAAAAAAACATGAAGAACGATATAAGTCTTATCTCTCAGACCTTTATGGTTTAAGAGATATTCACAAGCAAAGTGTCCCCCTCCCGCCCCTTTTACTGATGTAACACTGTTCAGCCAGATCAGAAGGGAGGTGCCCAGGTAGACTGCAGAGAGGGACAATCTTCAATTAAGATAAGGGAAAAACCTGAAAAACTTGTCAAGGGGGGCAGGGCTTTCATTGTTCTCATAGGAAGAAGATTGTCCCCTGCTGTTATCTGTCTGGTCTATGGACTGGATTCCACATCTGAGAAGAAATGGCTTACACTAGGTAAAAGGGGCGGGAGAGAAACTTTGCTTGTGAATATCTCTCAAACTATAAAGGTTTGAGAGATAAGACTTATATCATTCTTCATGTTTTTTTTAATGCCTACAAAATAAAATAAAGTTAAAACGAAATATTACTATCCCTTTAAGTATTACTGTCCCTTTAAATCCCCATCAGTCCATGCTACCATCTGCCATTGCAACACCCCCTGATTCCCATTAGCACAGCAATATTGATACGTGTCTCAAAAGAAATAGTGCTGTAATGTTTGCTGGACTGAAATAAGGTAACAGCTTTTCCAATCACATGAGCGGGGGGTACGATCTCAGTAATGTAATTACATAAAGTCTTGTCTCTCATTATTCAAACAAAATAAGCCATGTTGTCTATATCCCTTTGTGTGCCAGAGGGGTGCTGCTTTGCAATGCGTTGTGTGTCCGTCTGGCATTGAAAGGGATATAGGACAGACTACAAATGCACTAAGAGAAATGTAAAAAATTAGTGTAGGAAATACATGTTAGGAATCTAATCTAAAAGAAATATTTTTTGTAGAGATACCAGCTGGAAGTATGTGACAGATTTAAAGTTATAACTACCATTTCCACCTTTATATGACTATTCATATCTTTGGTTCTATTATAGAATTTTGAAATAGAAACTTTAAACTGCAGATATTAGCATTACACGGTGAGCATAAATATCCATCATACAGAAAAAGGCAGCTTTATGATCAATCATGAATGTAGCAATGTGAAGAGGTTTTAAAACACTTGAGCTGTCAAACACTTCTTTCTTAAACCACTAGATGTCACCCTGGATTAACTACATTTACTGACCTGTTCTCACATTGGTCCCATAACAAAGTCATTTAACCATTTACATACATGTGATATGCCGAATGCATTGTTTCAGAGATTCAAAATTAGGCAGAAAAGGTGCCCATACACTGTGATATTCCATCTGCTGATTTTTTCCAATCAGGTTGAAATAAACCAAATTGGTTGGTTATTGCACTGTGTAAGTGCTACATGAATGCCGTCAAATTCTATGGGGGAGACGCACTAAGGTATGATAAAGAGGTGATAAAGAGGTGATAAAGAGGTTATAAAGTGGTGATAACTTCTCCAGTGATATCACTTCTCCAGTTTCTATATTATTCTATGGAGACAATGCACTAAGATTTCTTCAGCTTTGGAGATTTTAGTGCATAGCATCTATAGAATAACATAGGAACTGGAGAAGTGATATCACTGGAGAAGTCATCTCCACTTTATCACCTCTTTATCACTGCTTAGTGCATCTTCCCCTGTATGTCAAACACCATGAAAGATCACTGTTGTTTGATCTGTTGAGGACACACACACAGAGATCTGATCGCCAGGTGATCGAAATTTTCGACCAATTAGGCGATGGGTGGTTAGTCGATTGGCCTGACTTGAAAATTTCGATCACCTGGCGATCAGATCTCTGTGTGTGTGTCCTCAACAGATCAAACAACAGTGATCTTTCATGGTGTTTGACATACAGGGGAAGATGCACTAAGCAGTGATAAAAAGGTGATAAAGTGGAGATGACTTCTCCAGTGATATCACTTCTCCAGTTCCTATGTTATTCTATAGATGCTATGCACTAAAATCTCCAAAGCTGAAGAAATCTTAGTGCATTGTCTCCATAGAATAATATAGAAACTGGAGAAGTGATATCACTGGAGAAGTTATCACCACTTTATAACCTCTTTATCATATGCCCTGATTCAATTTCTACTCGCCAAATGCGAGGAGGCGAGTGGAAATTTTGAGCCCTGCTCTAGAGTATCTATATCCTTCTGGAGGTGGGGTATCCGGTACTGTACACAATACTCTATAGTATCTCTATCCTTCTGGAGATGGGGTCTCCAGTGCTGTACACAACACTCTAGAGTATCTATATCCTTCTGGAGATGGGGTCTCCGGTACCGTACACAATACTCTAGAGTATCTATATCCTTCTGGAGATGGGGTCTCCAGTACTGTACACAACACTCTAGAGTATCTATATCCTTCTGGAGATGGGGTTTCCGGTACTGTACACAATACTCTATAGTATCTATATCCTTCTGGAGATGGGGTCTCCAGTACTGTGCACAATACTCTATAGTATATATATCCTTCTGGAGATGGGGTCTCCAGTACTGCGCACAATACTCTATAGTATATATGTCCTTCTGGAGATGGGGTCTCCTGTACTGTGCACAATACTCTATAGTATATATATCCTTCTGGAGATGGGGTCTCCAGTACTGCGCACAATACTCTATAGTATATATGTCCTTCTGGAGATGGGGTCTCCTGTACTGTGCACAATACTCTATAGTATATATATCCTTCTGGAGATGGGGTCTCCAGTACTGTGCACAATACTCTATAGTATATATATCCTTCTGGAGATGGGGTCTCCAGTACTGCGCACAATACTCTATAGTATATATGTCCTTCTGGAGATGGGGTCTCCTGTACTGTGCACAATACTCTAGAGTATCTATGTCCTTCTGGAGATGGGGTCTCCTGTACTGTACACAATACTGTAGAGTATCTATATCCTTCTGGAGATGGGGTCTCCGGTACTGTACACAATACTCTAGAGTATCTATATCCTTCTGGAGATGGGGTCTCCGGTACTGTACACAATACTCTAGAGTATCTATATCCTTCTGGAGATGGGGTCTCCGGTACTGTACACAATACTCTAGAGCAGGGCTCAAAATTTCCACTTGCCACTAGCCAATAGCGAGTAAAAAGTCAGCCCTGGTGGGTATGTTATGGCTTGCAGTGGCGAGTAACTTTTCAGGTCTGGCTAGTAGCAAAGGACTTCAAATTATAAGCCCTGCTCTAGAGTATCTATATCCTTCTGGAGATGGGGTCTCCAGTACTGTACACAACACTCTAGAGTATCTATATCCTTCTGGAGATGGTGTTTCCGGTACTGTACACAATACTCTAGAGTATCTATATCCTCCTGGAGATGGGGTCTCCTGTACTGTACACAACACTTTAGTGTATCTATATCCTTCTGGAGATGTGGTCTCCGGTACTGTACACAATACTCTAGAGTATCTATATCTTTCTGGAGATGGGGTCTCCTGTACTGTACACAATACTCTAGGTGAGGTCTAACTAGAGATCTGTAGAGAGGCATGACCACTTCAGTTTTTATGCCACTAATGCCCCTAGATATACAACCCAGCACCCTGCTTGCTTTCCCCTCCTCTTTGTTATGAGGCACCACTAGATGTTTGATGCAAGTCACTCTCTAGCTGGAAAAACACTCTTTTATCAGATTTGTCATTTACTCAGAAAAGTCCTCCCTGCCTCTTACCATTGTCTTCTGTTGATCTCTTATGGATTATACTTCAACCAACACTAACACAAAAAACTGAAACAGACCGATATAACTTTAACCCTTTGAGTGCCAGAGGGGTACGCATACATTGCATAGCAATGTGTTGCGTAGCTCTCTGGCACTCAAAGGGTTAAATATCACGTACTTACAGCTTTATAAGTGAAAATACGACTCATTTTAATGTTGTGCCTGCTTATGTAAGCATTTATTTAGGTTGTACACCAACTTTTTAGCATCTTGTGAACTATTTAATTAAACACATTTTTATGTTAATATCACACTGTCTTTTATGTCTGGTTACTGTTTTTTTTATTATTACATTTTTATTAAGTGGAGTGTCAAATAGAAGATAGGTACCATATCAAATGGCAACACCTGCCTCCCAACATTTCAGATGAGCTATCTACATGCCTCCCAACAGTTCACATTAGCTATCTACATGCCTCCCAACATTTCATACAAGCTATATATGTCTCCCAACATTCCACATGAGCTATCTACATGCCTCCCAACATTTCACATGAGCTATCTACATGCCTCCCAACATTTCACACAAGCTATTTATATGTCTCCAAACATTTAACATGAGCTATCTACATGCCTCCCAACATTTCACATGAGCTATTTATATGTCTCCAAACATTTAACATGAGCTATCTACATGCCTCCCAACATTTCACATGCACTATCTACATGCCTCCCAACATTTCACATGATCTATCTACATGCCTCCCAACATTTCATGCAAGCTATCTACATGCCTCACAACATTTCACATGCACTATCTACATGCCTTCCAACATTTCACATGAGCTATCTACATGCGTCCCAACATTTCACACAAGCTATTTATATGTCTCCAAACATTCAACATGAGCTATCTACATGCCTCCCAACATTTCACATGAGCTATTTATATGTCTCCAAACATTTAACATGAGCTATCTACATGCCTCCCAACATTTCACATGCACTATCTACATGCCTCCCAACATTTCACATGATCTATCTACATGCCTCCCAACATTTCATGCAAGCTATCTACATGCCTCCCAACATTTGACATGAGCTATCTACATGCCTCCCAACATTTCACACAAGCTATTTATATGTCTCCAAACATTTAACATGAGCTATCTACATGCCTCCCAACATTTCACATGAGCTATTTATATGTCTCCAAACATTTAACATGAGCTATCTACATGCCTCCCAGCATTTCACATGCACTATCTACATGCCTCCCAACATTTCACATGAGCTATCTACATGCCTTCTGACATTTCACATGAGCTATCTACATGCCTCCCAACATTTTGCTTGAGCTATCTACATGCCTCCCAACATTTCACATGTCCAAAGCAACGCAGAGGAACAATTCTGTGGCAGACTAAAGTTACCATAGGGCGCAAATAAACCTCCCTATTGATTAATATGGGCTATTAATAAGTGCCAATAGCACAAAACATGTTAGGCGACTAACACGCACTAGTCTGCTGCTGCCTTGTGTAGTTTGTTAACTTTTTAAGACTTAGTCATTTGTTTTTAAGTTTTGTATAAATAAAGAACATTTTTTCACTGATACAAGCTGAATTCTTAATGGCTTTTTGTTGATTGGCGGGTCCGTGGAAGCGATCCCCTCCTATGTTGTCTCATTCTGAGTATGTACCAAGATACGAAGAATGCACTTTACCAGTAAAACGATCCCTAATAAACAGAGACTGCTGGTCACAGATGTATTTTTATGCCTTACTCACATAGCAAATGGCTGCAAGTTCCTGGCGCAGGTTACTGGCCTCTAAACTGGAAGAGGTTTTCCCCGGATTAACTCCATTGTCATAAACAGTGAACTTAGTGCCCATTAGATTTGATCTGCAGAGAATGGCAGTAAAGAAGCTTGTGAGTTAAGAAAGTAGAATTGATGAGTAAACTATGACAATAACAGTCCTGTATGTAAAATTTACTGCTGATTCACAGAATCTTCACTATGTCAACTGATATCTATTTCAAATGTCACCCACTAAATAGCACATTAAGCATGTTGCCTCTATGAAAAGGGTAACATGAGAATCGTGCCTGCACCAAAAGGGTGAGATTCTCATGTTGTGGGCTTAAGAGTCTCTCATTTGAGCACCTGCATCAGCAGGAAGATATTCTCATAAACATACATCACAGTGGGTGAAAACAGTCAGCTGTCCGAGGATATTACTCCAACTCTCCTTTCCCTCAGTGTCCACAGCGCATAATAATAATAAAAAACAAAACATTGTGGTGTTGAACATGTGCGCCTTGGTGATATGTTTAACGCCACAATTATTTTTTTTATTATTATGACTGAGCCGCAGACACTGAGGGGAAGGAGAACAGGAATAATATCCCAGGACAGCTGTCTGTGTTCATCCACTGTGATGGTATGTTTATGAGAATCTCGTCCCTCAAATGAGGGTGCTTAAAAGAGCGATGCTTAAACCTGTGACATGAGAATCTCACCCTTTTGATGCAGGTAAGATCCTCATGTTTCCGGGGACATGTTTAATGCACCATTTAATCTGTTGCCCAATACTGGCTGACATTTTGACAATGAACAATGCTAAATGGACTGTTCACCTAACAAAATCTTTCAGTGCCACAAGGGGGCCCAGTGCTTTGATTCAGAAGACAGAGGACACCCTTTTGTAACTCAAAAGACTGTGGGTCAAATTTAAGAAACAAAAGAAATGCAAGTGAGCAGCGAACCAACTGAACATAGCAAAAAAATTCTCATTTATTCAACCCTTTAAGGGCCCTTGACTTGCCAGGACCGTCACGCCTGGTCCGGCACTTAAGGACTGGTGACGGTCCTGGCATGTCATGGAATTCCGGAGTCTCCGCTCGGCCATACACCGCTTGGCGGTCCCGGAATCAGTTGCAAAAAAAAAAATACCCAGTGGACATTAGCAGCTGGCCACGCGTCACGTTGCGGTTAATTGGGGCATTACTTGCAATGCACTGGAGACCAACCTAGCAATCAAGGATCTAAAAACCTAACTTAAATCAGTCAGAATTGGGAGAATATTGTCCCATATGGTGTAGCTGGTTTGCTTCAGTGCAAGTCTTTAGTTTATTGAATACAGCCTCATATTTGGGTGTAATTCAGCTGTGTAAAAGTTAAAAAAAAGACAGGAAAGGGTCAGGGTAATGGGCAGGTACCTGACAGCTATGGGAATTGAGTTTCCATACCGTAACCATTTTAGTACCAGAGGGGTTTAGATCCACAGTTAGGTTACAGGAGATACATACACTTTCCTTATGTATTAAACCCACAGTTAGGTTACAGGAGATACATACATCTCCTTTGTGTATGAGACCCACAGTTAGGTTACAGGATATACACAATTTCCTTTATGTATCAGACCTACAGTTAGGTAACAGGAGATATATACATCTCCTTTATGTATTAGACCCACATAGTCAGGCGACAGGAGATATATGTATCGCATTGGTATTCTTGAAGGCTTTCATCATCCAACCTCTCATATTTTCTGACATTAAATACAGTGAGGGAAAAAAATTATTTAATCCCCTGCTGATTTTGTACATTTGCCCACTGACAAAGAAATGATCAGTCTATAATTTTACTGGTAAGTTTATTTGAACAGTGAGAGACAGAATAACAACAAAAAAATCCTGAAAAACGCATTTCATAAAAGTTATAAATTGATACTGCATTTTACTGAGTGAAATAAGTATTTGACCCCCTATCAATTGGCAAGATTTCTGGCTCCCAGGTGTCTTTTATACAGGTAACAAGCTGAGATTAGGATCATTGTCTTAAAGGGAGTGCTTCTAATCTCAGCTTGTTACCTGTATAAAAGACATCTGTCCACAGGGACAATCAATCAATCAGATTCCAAACTCTCCACCATGGCCAAAACCAAAGAGTTGTCCAAGGATGTCAGGGACAAGACTATAGACCTACACAAGGCTGGAATGGGCTACAAGACCATCGCCAAGCAGCTTGGTGAGAAGGTGACAACAGTTGGTGCGATTATTCGCAAATGGAAGAAACACTAAATAACTGTCATTCTCCCTCAGTCTGGGGCTCAATGCAAGTTCTCACCTCGTGGAGTTTCAATGATCATGAGAACGGTGAGGAATCAGCCCAGAACTACACAGGAGGATCTTGTCAATGATCTCAAGGCAGCTGGGACTATAGTCACCAAGAAAACAATTGGTAACACACTACGCTGTGAAGGACTGAAATCCTACAGCACCCGCTAGATCCCCCTGCTCAAGAAAGCACATGTACAGGCCCATCTGAAGTTTGCCAATGAATATCTGAATGATTCAGAGGAGAACTGGGTGAAAGTGTTGTGGTCAGATAACACCAAAATGGAGCTTTTTGGCATCAACACAACTCACCGTATTTGGAGGAGGAGGAATGCTGCCTATGACCCCAAGAACACCATCCCCACCGTCAAACATGGAGGTGGAAACATTATGCTTTGGGGGTGTTTTTCTGCTAAGGGGACAAGACAACTTCACTGCATCAAAGGGACGATGGACAGGGCCATGTACCATCAAATCTTGGGTGAGAACCTCCTTCCCTCAGCCAGGGCACTGAAAATGGGTCGTGGATGGGTATTCCAGCATGACAATGACCCAAAACACACAGCTAAGGCAACAAAGGAGTGGCTCACGAAGAAGCACATTAAGGTCCTGGAGTGGCCTAGCCAGCCTCCAGACCTTAATCCCATAGAAAATCTGTGGAGGGAGCTGAAGATTCGAGCTGTCAAACATCAACCTCGAAACCTTAATGACTTGGAGATGATCTGCAGAGAGAAGTGGGACAAAATCCCTCCTGAGATGTGTGCAAACCTTGTGGCCAACTACAAGAAACGTCTGACCTCTGTGATTGCCAACAAGGGTTTTGCCACCAACTACTAAGTCATGTTTTGCAAAAGAAATCTTTTATACATATGGCAGTTGCTACAAATAATTCCCAAATATTAAAGGGATCATGCCCTATTTCTTCATCCTTAAAAATCTTATTCAAGATTATAACTCACTTAGAACTCACCCTTAACAGTGTGTTTGGTGGAACCGGAGCACCCTCCACAATCTCAGCAAGATTTCCACAAACGAGAGGACACAGGAAGAGGAGCTCAACGGTATCCACTCGGAGCATCAGACCACAGTAAACATTATGTTTAAAATCTCCAATTTATTGAAAATATCTTAAAAGAATTTTGTGTACAAAAATGGACTCAACTGATCCATTGTAAACATGACTAAACGCCTAACGCGTTTTGTAAACATACAGTCTACTTAATCATAGGCTATGTTTTGCAAAAGGGTCAAATACTTATTTCACTCAGTAAAATGCAAATCGATTTATAACTTTTTGAAATGCGTTTCTCAGGATTTTTTTGTTGTTATTCTGTCTCTCACTGTTCAAATAAACCTACTAGCAAAATTATGGACTGATTATTTCTTTGTCAGTGGGCAAAAGTACAAAATCAGCAGGAGATCAAATAATTTTTTCCCTCATTGTAGTTCATAAAAATCTCCTCTAGTTCCGAGAGTTAACATCCAAGCAATGGCCCCATTAGATGACATTCTTACTTATTTACGGGGTCTATTAATTTTTCATGGGTAGATTCTCAGTGTCTCTGCGGATTCAGTCACTAACAGACCTGTTCCACGTCAGCGATTCACAGGCATGGAAAGAACTCAGCTGCTGTACGTGACCTGATGGTTCACTATACACAGCAGGGCTTGTCAACTATTATTATCCCTGCAGCTGCTGGGAGCCAGAAATCCCTTCATCCCCAACCAGCCGCCAAGAGTTCTACACCCCAAATAGTTGACTACCCCTACTCTAAAGTAACAATCTCCCCAAACCCAAAAACCAAAGGTTTGTATAGGCAGTTAACCCTTTGAGTGCCAGAGGGGTACGTAACATATTGCTTTGCAATGCGTTGATAACCCATTTGGCACCCAAAGGGTTAAAATGAGAACCACACTTAAAGGGATAGTAATACTTCATTTTAACTTTATTTTATTTTGTAGGCATTAAAAAAACATGAAGAATGATATAAGACTTATCTCTCAAACCTTTATGGTTTGAGAGATATTCACAAGCAAAGTTTCCCCTCCCACCCCTTTTACCTAGTGTAATCCATCTCTTCTCAGATGTGGAATCCAGTCCATAGACCAGACAGATAACAGCAGGGGACAATCTTCTTCCTATGAGAACAATGAAAGCCCTGCCCCCCTTGACAAGTTTTTCAGCTTTTTCCCTTATCTTAATTGAAGATTGTCCCTCTCTGCAGTCTACCTGGCACCTCCCTTCTGATCTGGCTGAACAGTGTTACATCAGTAAAAGGGGTGGGAGGGAGATACTTTATCATTCAATTACTCTTGAACTACAACTCTGACAGAATTGAAATAACACTCTCCATGACCCAAATACTATGATGATTAATTAGATCTGCTTTTATTATGAAACATTACTATCCCTTTAAGTGCTTGACACAGAATCTGTATCAAAGATATTAGAATGCTATTTGATATTAATATCAATAATAAGTCATTTGGTAATTGTATGGGATATTATTTTCATATGTTAAAGGGGGTAAATGTTTATTATGACACTTTGAAATATTAAAATCATCCGCACGTCTGATAGAAGTCACGGAGCCAATAGAGGTCACTGCAGCCTAGTTCCACGTCATCATTAATAATGTTTATTCTGGGGATCCCATGTAATACGTCAGGGTTCCCCTAGATTGTGTAGAACACTGTCTGAGAACCAATGTCCTATTTTATTCATAACTAGCAGTTTGGGACGGCGTTGCCCGTCATGTTATGCAGGAAATGTTTCTTTTTTTTAAATAAATGTTATGATAGTGAATTATAGCGTAGGGTGTACGTGTCAGAAAGGTACACACAGTGATAGACAGAGACACATGCAACACACACATATACACACACATGCACTGACAACACAAACAGTGACACACAGCTGCAAATCAGAACATAAATACATACAGTGTGAGCAGTGTAAGTAACATACCTCCCAACATTTCATATGGCCAAAGAGGGACACTTGTGTTTTCGGTGGTGTTACTGGGGGCGTGGCTGGTGGTGTATTTTAGAGAATTTTTAACCCTTTGAGTGCCAGGGGGTAAGCAATGCATTGCATCCCCTCTGGCATTGAAATGGTTAAGTTACTCTTTCTGTAAGTGAATGATTTAGAAGAAGATGAAAGTATTTTTTTTACACAGACTAATTTAACAGATATATACAGAAGTTTATACCCACATTACTGTGGGTTTTATTGATGTGGAGCAATCTGATACACTGGTATATACACCACACAATGTGATCTCCTAAATAGAGGAGCAGAGGGATTTGGGTGTCAGACAGGGACTGTCCCTCCTATACTGTATAGTGCCAGTCCTTATACACAGACACATGCAGACTGTATACTATACAGCAGAGGTTCTCAGCCCATGCCCTCAGTGGCCACTAACAGGCCAGGACTTAGGAATTTCACTGCTAGAACACAAGTGTGTTGATCAGAGGCTCAGTCATATTGATTAACTCACCTGTGCTCTTAAAAGGAAATTCTAAAATCCTGGCCTGTTAATAGCCACTGAGGGCACAGATTGAGAACCACTGCTATACAGTGCCAGACCATTGTAGAGAATTTTTAACCCTTTGCGTGCCAGGGGGTAAGCAATGCATTGCATCTCCTCTGGCACTGAAATGGTTAAGTTACTCTTTCTGTAAGTGAATGATTTAGAAGAAGATGAAAGTATTTTTTTACACAGACTAATTTAACAGATATATACAGAAGTTTATACCCACATTACCGTGGGTTTTACTGATGTGGAGCAATCTGATACACTTGTACATTAGGCTGACCAGACCTCACCTTTAACCAGTGACACATATGAAAAATGCATACTGCAGGGCTGCTTTGATTTTGGTGCACTCCTGAAATATGCTTATTTCCTATGTGTCCCCGGTTAAAGGTGAGGTCTGGTCAGCCTACTGTATATACACCACACCGTGTGATCTCCTAAATAGAGGAGCAGAGGGATTTGGGTGTCAAACAGGGACTGTCCCTCCTATACTGTATAGTGCCAGTCCTTATACACAGACTGTATATACTATACAATGCCAGACCATATATAAATAGTTTGTCATACATGCTATACAGTGAGCTATGTACAGCATGGAGATGATTGCAGGAACTGGCACCTCTACTTACAGACAGACTGACAAACAACCTGCTCTCTTTCTCTCTCTTTGTGCAATATATAAATACAGTCACATCCATGTCTCTGCCATTTACCAGCTCAGCTGAAGCCTTGCTCTGCACTGCCTGATCACCTCTCTGCCGTTGTTTCCACTTTCTCAGCAAGCCAGTATCCTCCTGCTGATTGTTTAGAAATCAGCTCATTTGTAGTAATTAGCAGAGCTGTGTAGGCTCAAAGACAGGGAATGAAGAAGCTGCATAATACAGATTGGACCATGGCCTTCCAGCTGTAGCTTGAACATTGTTCCCATCATCCTCAGCGTGCGTGTGTGTATATGTGTGTATGTGTCTGCTAGTGTGTGTGTGGGAGGGCATGTGCATGTGTCTGTGGTGTAGGAGTGTGTGGCAGCCATTTTTTTTTTCAGCCTTAGATAGTGGTGGGCGGGCTGGATAGTGGGGGCAGGCCAAAAATCACACTCCCACAGAATCACCCAATGGCAGCAGTAATCCTTTTTACTGCCGCCCCTGGGTGTGTTTTGCCAGGCACAAAGTCTTCTTTTATATATATAGATTAGAATTTGTAATTCCAGTCCATTTTGAAGAAATATTGATTTTTGAACATTAAACACAACTACGTGGAGTACTTTTTTTTACTGGATGAGATGAATGTCGATGTCCTTTATCTGCCTGGTTCGGCGCAGTCATTAAGATCATATTTACCGCAGTTTGCCAATGAAGCTTTCACCCCCGCGAGAAAGGTCTGTCGGGTCTATGGAAATTAGGTAATTAGAGGTTTTGCTTTTCTTACGTTTCCTGCCAGCCAGTAAAAATACCTGAAAATATAAAATATTACATATATTAGGTCTCTCTTCTCAAAAATTATCTTTCATTTAACCCTTTGAGTGCTGAGGGGTATGCAACCCATTGAAAACCCCACCGGCACTCAAAGGGTTAATTGCACCAATACTCAGCATATAAAGGCTCTGACGAGATGTAGGCCCTCAGTGCCTCTGGTTTGGTTTTAAATTAACCCTCTGAGTCAAAGAGGAATGCGCGGTGCATGACTCTGCTATGTGTTGCATACCCCTGTGGTACAAAAATTTAAAGGGATAGTAATACTTGGAAATCATTTTATTTTATATTGTAGCCCTTTAAAAAATATGAAAAATGATGTAAGTCTTATCTCCCAAACATTTATGGTTTGGGAGATATTAGCAAGTAAAATTTCCCGTGGAGTGACGTCACTGCTCAAGCCTTCAGATTTGGTATCCGGTCCCGGGACCGGCCACGGCTCTTCAGCAGTGCCGAGATCAAGATCTTTAAAAATAATTTCTTCATTGGAATGGTCTACAAAATGTGCTTGCAAGCCAGGCACACTTTGTACACAGTTCCAATGAAGTAGTTCTTTTTAAAGATCGTGATCTTGGCACTGCTAAAGAGCTGCCGGCTGATCTGTGGACCGGATTCCAAATCTGTCCACTAGATGGCAGACTTTGCTGAAACAGCCAGGAAAAGGGAACTTTGCTTTACTTGCTAATATCTCCCAAACCATAAAGAATTGGGAGATAAGACATATCATTTTTAATGTTTTTTTTAAGGACTATGATATAAAATAAAATTATTACTATCCCTTTAAAGGAACACTGGTATGAATAAATCCACCAACACAGTTCCACTGGTGATCATATCCAACGTCAGCAGCTGCACTTCAGGGTTTACACTACAGCAAGTCTGGCCAACAAGAGGCTCTCCAGCTGTTTCTAGACTACAGTTGCTGTTGGTTGCCAGAGGATGATGGGAGTTGAACTTCAGCAATAGCTTGAGGGCCTAACCCCTGCTCTAGAACATATGATTGTTTTAGGACATACCATCTCTGCAATGCATTGCGTACCCCTCTGGTACTCAAAGGGTGATACAATCGATAAGGGCAATGTACTGTAAGGCAGGATTTACAAATATCTAAGTGATAGGAGTGAACTGAACCGGTTCTTATCTCAAATCAGTTATCTTCATTTATGGGTTTCATCAAACAACAAGCCTGGTTAGAAAAAAAACATTTTATTAAGTCTTTGATTTTGTCTTTGAAACAAAAATAACAAAAATTTTCAAAGAAACAAAGACTTTTTTTTGTTTTTAAAATGACAAATTTTCAAAGCCTTTTTTTACCAGTTAACTCTATAGAGCTGCTGTTTAATTTGCCCAAGTTTAGTCCGTTTTTATTTTGTCGGGGGAAAATGACATTAATCAGACAAGAAAGTGATGGTGAAAGGATTTAATTTTTTCTGAAAATACTTTAAAATATGACGGTAGATTAAAATGGCTTTTTCCCTTTGACTGAGATGATGGAATTTGATGCAAAAAATGATGGAAACATATCTGAGAATTGACGGGCCATGGCGTAAGAACTTTATTATTCTGATTATGGACAATTTCAGTTACCCCTGAACTTAAAGGGATAGTGATACTTTATTATTACTATCCTCCATATTGTACATATTTGCAAAATAATTTAATAGCCCCCAGGTTCATATCTCAAACCTTTATGGTTTGGGAGATAACCGAAGGCAAAGTTCCCCCTCCCTCCCCCTTCCCTGAAGTCAGTGTTGTGCTGACTGCAGGGATATCCGGTCTGACTTTCATCATGCGGCTCTACAGCAGAGCCGCGATCGCATTAGTGACAAATAATTATTTCACTGAAATGGTCTTCTACGTGTCCTTGCAAACCAATCACACTGCAGAACAAACACATGTTTAAGTGAAATAATTATTTTTCACTAACGGGATCTCAGCTCAGCTGCAGAGCCGCCTGACTGTCGTATGACGGTCTTCCCCTGCAGTCAGCACAACGCTGACTTCAGGGAAGTGGGAGGGAGGGGGGAACTTTGCCTTCGGTTATCTCTCATACCATAAAGGTTTGAGAGGTGAATCTGGGGGCTATTAACTTATTTTACAAATATCTACAATATGAGGGATAGTAATAAGAAAGTATTACTATCCCTTTAAAGAACATCTCGCCCTAATAGAAGCAGCTATTTTACTGTACACACCTGCAAGGTTATCTGCACTAAGGGCGAGATCTTCAGAAAGTGGTGATTACTGAAATAGTCTGCAATCAGAATAAAAATGTTCTCACGTCATGGAATGTCAATTCTCAGACATGTTTCCGTCATTTTTTGTATCCAATTCCACCATCTCCGTCAAAAGGGAAAAAGCCTCCTTAAAAGTGGATGTGGTTTAATCAACTGTCATATTGTAAGGTATTTTCAGAATAAAATATTCCTTTCAATGTCACTTTTTTGTCTGATTAACATCATTTTTTCCTGGAAAAATAAAAATGGTCTCAATTTGGAGAAGACAAGTTAAAGTCCTGTTACATGGAGTGAGAAGAAATTTGTTGTTTCAAAGACAAAATCAAGGACATTTTTAATATCAGAGTTTTTAAAGTCAATGTTCTTCAAGATCTTGTTACCGCCATTTTTAATTCTTTAGACACATTTTCAAACATGACGGATTTATTCTGAAAATATTGTTCTTCTTTTACCTCCAACTCACAATCTGACAATTTTTTCATTATGACTACATTTTTAACATCTCGCCCTAACACTTCATTGTTTAAAGGGATAGTAATGTTTCACAAAAACAGCAGCTCCAATTCATCTTTATATTATTTGGAGAGTGTTATTTCATTACTGTCAGAGTTGTAAATCAAGAGTAATTGAATGATAAAGTATCCCCCTCCCGCCCCTTTTACCTAGTGTAAGCCACCTCCCCTCAGATGTTGAATCTGGTCACTTGACCGGACAGATCACAGCAAGGGACAATCTTCTTACTGTGATCATAAGGAAAACCCCGCCCCCCTTGACAGAATTTTTAGGTTTTTCCTTATGATCACTGAAGATTGTCCCTCTCTGTGGTGAGCAGTGTTACATCAGTAAAAGGGGTGGGAGGGGGATACTTTATCATTCAATTACTCTTGTACTACAACTCTGACAGTATTGAAATGGCACTCTCCAAAGTCCAAATACTATGAAGATTAATTGGAGCTGCTTTTATTGTGAAGCATTACTATCCCTTTAAATATGAAATGCAATGGTTATTGATTCCTGGTTGCTAGAATATGGGATTGAAGTGTATTTTGACCTTTTTACCGTCGTCCCTCTCTAGATGGAGGTAATATGTTGGGTACATTCCTCGGTCCATCCCCTTCTTGTCTCTTGTGATTCTGCATTTGATGGTCACCCCCTGAGGAGCTGGTCGTGTTGAAAACTCCTCTAAATCTTCCACATCGATGGAGGGTTCGTTTGAGGGGGGACTGGGAGCAGAGGCTGTCTCCTAAACGATAAGAAATTGAGAGATCTTAAGCTAAAGTGGAACTAACAAACAGCTTCTAATAAATTGTACTCAAATAATAGTTTATGATATTTTTTGAGATATTGAGCTTTATTGGTTTATCAGTTTATGTAAATTAAATTTTACTGACCCACCGGCCTTATATTGTAATATTCCACATTGATTTCCCTCCCAACTGCCTCTCCTACCAACCAGCCAGATACTAACATTCCACACTGATCTCCCTCCCAACTGCCTCTCCTATCAACCAACCAGATACTAACATTCAACACTGATCTCCCTCCCAACTGCCTCTCATACCAACTGGCCAGATACTAACATTCCACACTGATCTCCTTCCCAACTGTCTCTTCTATCAACCAACCAGATACTAACATTCCACACTGATCTCCCTCCCTTATACCTCTCCTATCAACCAACCAGATACTAACATTCCACACTGATCTCCCTCCGTTATACCTCTCCTATCAACCAACCAGATACTAACATTCCACACTGATCTCCCTCCCAACTGCCTCTCCTATCAACCAACCAGATACTAACATTCCACACTGATCTCCCTCCCAACTGTATCTCCTATCAACCAACCAGATACTAACATTCCACAATGATCTCACTCCCAACTGCCTCTCCTATCAACCAACCAGATACTAACATTCCACACTGATCTCCCTCCCAACTGTATCTCCTATCAACCAACCAGATACTAACATTCCACAATGATCTCACTCCCAACTGCCTCTCATACCAACTGGCCAGATACTAACATCCCACACTGATCTCCCTCTCAACTGCCTCTCCTATTAACCAACCAGATACTAGCATTCCATACTGATCTCCCTCCCTTATACCTCTCCTACCAACCAGCCAAATACTAAAATTCCACTCTGATCTCCCTCCCTTATGCCTCTCCTACCAACTGGACAAACACTAACATTCCACTCTGATCTCCCTCCCTTATGCCTCTCCTACCAACAGGACAAATACTAACATTCCACTCTGATCTCCCTCCCTTATGCCTCTCCTACCAACTGGACAAACACTAACATTCCACTCTGATCTCCCTCTCTTATTCCTCTCCCACCATCCGGCCAAATACTAACATTCCATTTTGATTTCCCTCCCAACTGCCTCCCCCCAGCAGCCAGATACTGCCACTCCACACTTCTCCCTATCCCAACTGCCACTCCTTACCAAGCAGTTACTAGCATTTCTCAAGGAGTCATCTCAGTAACAATATTCTCCTTGTGTCACTGACAGTCACATCAGAATCACTCTGCCCTTCCCTTACTGAATCCTTGTACTTGCACTACTCTCCTACTGTCGTCATATGTTATCATGATTACTAACTAGATTGGAAGCTCCTTTGGGCAGGGTCCCTTTTCCAATGTATGTTTCGCTTTGCTGCACCTTTCACAACACTAATAATGCATTGATCACATTTTAACCTGCTGCTCTTAACCCAGTTCTGTATTTTGCATTGTATTGTTACAATTTCTGTAAAGCGCTGTGTACATGTATGGTCAGTGGGTAACTACTACGGTTGCAGGGCTCACCACTGTGACCAGGCCTGTCACTCCAGGGGGCCGGCCAACCCCTGCTGACTCCATGGTATGCATCCTTCCACCCCTCTGCCTCTGCCGCGCATGCTTAGCATGGGAACTCAGTGATGTGAGTACTTGACTGCGCATGCGCAGGACATAGGAACCTGAAGAAGATCATGTCAGTAGTGCATCACTGCTCTGTCAGCCCGGGGCCCAAATGAATAGACTTGGACATTAATGGAGGTACAATAGAGGCCATGTGGAAGTGGACAGTGGGGGCAATACAGAAACGGACAATGGGAGCATTGTGGAAATGGACAGTAGGGGCAATGTGGAAATGGACAGTAGGGGCAATGTGGAAATGGACAGTGGGGGCAGTATGGACAGTGGGGGCCATGTGGAAATGGACAGTGGGGGCAGTGTGGACAGTGGGGGCAGTGTGGAAGTGGACAGTGGGGGCAATACAGAAACGGACAATGGGAGCATTGTGGAAATGGACAGTAGGGGCAATGTGGAAGTGGACAGTGGGGGCCATGTGGAAATGGACAGTGGGGGCAGTGTGGACAGTGGGGGCCATGTGGAAATGGACAGTGGGGGCAGTGTGGACAGTGGGGGCAGTGTGGAAATGGACAGTGGGGGCAGTGTGGACAGTGGGGGCAGTGTGGAAGTGGATAGTGGGGGCAGTGTGGAAATGGACAGTAGGGGCAATGTGGAAATGGACAGTGGGGGCAGTGTGGAAATGGACAGTGGGGGCAGTGTGGACATTAGGGACAATGTGGAAGAGGACAGTGGGGGTAATTTTAAATGGACAATGGGGGCATTGTGGAGGTGGACAATGGGGGGGCTGGGAGCAATGTGGAAGTGGACAGTGGGGGCAATGTGGAAGTGGACAGTGGGGGCAATGTGGACAGTGGGGGCAATGTGGAAGTGGACAGTGGGGGCAGTGTGGAAGTGGACAGTGGGGGCAGTGTGGACAGTGGGGGCAATGTGGAAGAGGACAGTGGGGGCAGTGTGGACAGTGGGGGCAATGTGGAAGAGGACAGTGGGGGCAGTGTGGACAGTGGGGGCAGTGTGGAAGTGGACAGTGGGGGCAGTGTGGACAGTGGGGGCAGTGTGGACAGTGGGGGCAGTGTGGAAGTGGACAGTGGGGGCAGTGTGGACAGTGGGGGCAGTGTGGAAGAGGACAGTGGGGGCAGTGTGGACAGTGGGGGCAATGTGGAAGTGGACAGTGGGGGCAGTGTGGACAGTGGGGGCAATGTGGAAGAGGACAGTGGGGGCAGTGTGGACAGTGGGGGCAGTGTGGAAGAGGACAGTGGGGGCAGTGTGGACAGTGGGGGCAATGTGGAAGTGGACAGTGGGGGCAGTGTGGACAGTGGGGGCAGTGTGGACAGTGGGGGCAGTGTGGAAGTGGACAGTGGGGGCAGTGTGGACAGTGGGGGCAGTGTGGAAGTGGACAGTGGGGGCAGTGTGGACAGTGGGGGCAGTGTGGAAGTGGACAGTGGGGGCAGTGTGGACAGTGGGGGCAATGTGGAACAGGACAGTGGGGGCAGTGTGGACAGTGGGGGCAGTGTGGAAGTGGACAGTGGGGGCAGTGTGGAAGAGGACAGTGGGGGCAGTGTGGACAGTGGGGGCAGTGTGGACAGTGGGGGCAGTGTGGAAGTGGACAGTGGGGGCAGTGTGGAAGAGGACAGTGGGAGCAGTGTGGAAGAGGACAGTGGGGGCAGTATGGACAGTGGGGGCAGTGTGGAAGAGGACAGTGGGGGCATTGTGGAAGAGGACAGTGGGGGCAGTGTGGAAGAGGACAGTGGGGGCATTGTGGAAGAGGACAGTGGGGGCAGTGTGGAAGAGGACAGTGGGGGCATTGTGGAAGAGGACAGTGGGGGCAGTGTGGAAGAGGACAGTGGGGGCAGTGTGGAAGAGGACAGTGGGGGCAGTGTGGAAGAGGACAGTGGGGGCATTGTGGAAGAGGGGCATAGAGGAGATGAAGGGGGACATTGTGGAAGAGGGGCATAGAGTCTATGCCCCTCTTCCACAATGTCCCCCTTCATCTCCGCAATGCCCCCGTACCTCCAGTCCCTGGTGGTCCAGCGGAGCGTCTTCAGATCTGTGCCTCTTCCGGCACAGATCCCCGCCACCCGAACATGGCGGGCGAGCACATGGCGGTACTCGACGAGTACCGCCATGTGCCGAGCAGAGCGATGCTCGAGCCGATCCGAGCATCGGCCGAGCACGCTCGCTCAACACTAATATTGACACATTGTTTCCTTTCATTGCGCTTCTATTCAGCAGTGTGGATTTCCTATAACTCATCTATATCAGCATTATCTACCGATAGCAATCCATAGCCCTAGGCCTGTTTCCTCTAATTCATGAATTGGTCAATAGACTTTGAAGACCTCAAACCTTGTTAGACTTTTTGCTGGTGGCTGAGCCGGGGCGAGTGTTGCTATTCAGCTGAGATGAACTTGAACTATCTTCGTCCTCCTCATCTTCCTCCTCATCAAAATTCATACTGCTCGATATCCCTGCGAGAGGCGACAACAGAGAACTTAATGGATCAGAATGAACCAACCCCATTGATTTTCCTCCCCAGAGCTGGCGCACTTCACTCGGATACAATACCGAGCGAGGCAGAGATATAAATATGTCATCTGCACAATTCATTTGCTAAATTACATCACCAATTTAAAAACTGAGCACTAGGTGGTGCTGTTTCGTCAGTCCCTGTGAAGGATTTTATTCAATCATAGAAACACAGAATTTGATGGCAGATAAGAACCAATTATCCCATCCAGTCTGCTTCATTCCCTATCTATTCAGCTCAGACACATTTTTTTTCTTAAACTAGTCATACATCCATTCCAAAAGTTCTTACCTTCAGTTACTTTTTTAGCCTCAACCACTTCTGGAAGCTTCTCCATGTATCTACTGCCACCCTTTCCATGGTGTAGTCAGTCAGTTGACCATAAACTTCTATAGACTGATGAAGTAACAGCACCACTATAACATTTCAGGCCATGTAAGTACTGCACACCAAAACGTCTGAGCTGCGATAACCATTGACTAAAACATTTCTCTGCAGTGGTAGTTCCCTCATTTTTATCAGCAGATTAAACCCAGATGTATATATGTTCAGTATTAAAAGTTACTATCACTTTAACCCCTTGGGTGCTATAGACATCTCCAGAGCATCGCAAAGCAATGAAATGGACAGATCACTCGTATCCAAAACATTAGGATAAGGGGACAGAGGGAAGAGTATATGATTCTACTATACATTATCTCCAACTCCAGTGCCTATGAGTCAGGGTATGCACTAGAGCGTATTAAAGCAGTAGTACATACCCGCACACACATCCTCATCATAAGGACTTTAACAAGAGAAATTGCCATTTACCTGACCCATAGAATTTGCAAGAAAATGGCACAACATTTTACCATTTCCTATACATTATTTTACATGGCCATACCTGGGAACTCTCCAGATTTGCCCAGGAGAATCTGTTTTTTCACAGTTAATTACCGGGTCTCTTGGGGACAGAGGCTAATTCTCCTGTGGTGGTGAGTTTCCTGTGAAATCCCGCCACTTTTTCCCCTTCCCACCCAGTTCTGCCCACTTCTCCTCCTTCCCACCCTGTCCTGCCCAATTACTGCCCACTTCTCCTCCTTCCCACCCTGTCCTGCCCAATTCCCTCCACTTCTCCTCCTTCCCTCCCTGTCCTGCCCAATTCCCTCCCGCTTCTCCTCCTTCCCACCCTGTCCTGCCCAATTCCCTCCTACTTCTCCTCCTTCCCTCCCTGTCCTGCCCAATTCCCGCCCACTTCTCCTCCTTCCCACCCTGTCCTGCCCAATTCCCACCCACTTCTCCTCCTTCCCACCCTGTCCTGCCCAATTCCCTCCCACTTCTCACCCTGGTCTGTCCATTTCTCCTCTTTCCCATCCTGTCCTGTCCAATTCCCACCCACTTCTCCTCCTTCTCACCCTGTCCTGCCCAATTCCCACCCACTTCTCCTCCTTCCCACCCTGTTCTGCTCACTTCTCCTCCTTCTCACCCTGTCCTGCCCAATTCCCTCCCACTTCTCCTCCTTCCCACCCTGTTCTGCCCACTTCTCCTCCTTCCCACCCTGTCCTGCCCACTTCTCCTCCTTCCCACCCTGTCCTGCCCACTTCTCCTCCTTCTCACCCTGTCCTGCCCAATTCCCTCCCACTTCTCCTCCTTCCGACCCTGTTCTGCCCACTTCTCCTCCTTCCGACCCTGTTCTGCCCACTTCTCCTCCTTCCCACCCTGTCCTGCCCAATTCCCGCCCACTTCTCCTCCTTCCGACCCTGTTCTGCCCACTTCTCTTCCTTCCCACCCTGTCTTACCCAATTCCCTCCCACTTCTCACCCTGGTCTGTCCACTTCTCCTCCTTCCCACCCTGTCCTGCCCAATTCCCGCCCACTTCTGCTCCTTCCGACCCTGTTCTGCCCACTTCTCCTCCTTCCCTCCCTGTCCTGCCCAATTCCCGCCCACTTCTCCTCCTTCCCACCCTGTCCTGCCCAATTCCCTCCCACTTCTCCTCCTTCCCACCCTGTCCTTCCCAATTCCCACCCACTTCTCCTCCTTCCCACCCTGTCCTGCCCAATTCCCTCCCACTTCTCACCCTGGTCTGTCCATTTCTCCTCTTTCCCATCCTGTCCTGTCCAATTCCCGCCCACTTCTCCTCCTTCTCACCTGTCCTGCCCAATTCCCACCCACTTCTCCTCCTTCCCACCCTGTTCTGCTCACTTCTCCTCCTTCTCACCCTGTCCTGCCCAATTCCCTCCCACTTCTCCTCCTTCCCACCCTGTTCTGCCCACTTCTCCTCCTTCCCACCCTGTCCTGCCCACTTCTCCTCCTTCCCACCCTGTCCTGCCCACTTCTCCTCCTTCTCACCCTGTCCTGCCCAATTCCCTCCCACTTCTCCTCCTTCCGACCCTGTTCTGCCCACTTCTCCTCCTTCCGACC
Source organism: Rhinophrynus dorsalis (assembly GCA_037306005.1). Lineage (NCBI taxonomy): Eukaryota > Metazoa > Chordata > Amphibia > Anura > Rhinophrynidae > Rhinophrynus > Rhinophrynus dorsalis. Next base: position 505,054,606 of record CM074722.1, on the reverse strand, counting down.
CTGTTCTGCCCACTTCTCCTCCTTCCCACCCTGTCCTGCCCAATTCCCGCCCACTTCTCCTCCTTCCGACCCTGTTCTGCCCACTTCTCTTCCTTCCCACCCTGTCTTACCCAATTCCCTCCCACTTCTCACCCTGGTCTGTCCACTTCTCCTCCTTCCCACCCTGTCCTGCCCAATTCCCGCCCACTTCTGCTCCTTCCGACCCTGTTCTGCCCACTTCTCCTCCTTTCCACCCTGTCCTACCCAAATCCCTCCCACTTCTCACCCTGGTCTGTCAATTTCTCCTCCTTCCCATCCTGTCCTGCCCAATTCCCACCCACTTATCCCCCTTCCCACACTGTTCTGCCCACTTCTCCCCCTTCCCACCTGTTCTGCCCAATTCCTGCCCACTTCTTCCCCTTCCCACCTGTTCTGCCCAATTCCCACCCACTTCTCCCCCTTTCAACCGTGTTCCTCCTACTTCTCCCCCTTCCCACCCTGTTTCTCCCACTTCTCCTCTTTCCCACCCTCTTCCACCCACTACCTTCCCACGTATCCTCCTTCCCACCCTGTTCCAATCACTTCCCGTCCACTTCTCTTCCTTCCCATCCTGTTCTTCCCACTTCCCATCCACTTTTCCTGATTCCCACTCTGTTCCTCCCACTTTCCACCCATTCCTCCTCCTTCCTACCTTGTTCCTCCCACGTTTCCTCCTTCCCACGCTGTTCTTCCCACTTCCCTCCCACTTCTCTTCCTTCCCATCCTGTTTCTCCCAATTCCCGCCCACTTCTCCTCCTTCCCACCCTGTTCTGCCCACTTCTCCTCCTTCCCACCCTGTCGTACCCAATTCCCTCCCACTTCTCACCCTGGTCTGTCCATTTCTCCTCCTTCCCATCCTGTCCTGCCCAATTCCCGCCCACTTCTCCCCCTTCCAACCCTGTTCCTCCCCCTTCTCCCCATTCCAACTCTGTTCTACCCAATTCCCGCCCACTTTTCCCCCTTCCCACCCTGTTTCTCTCACTTCTCCTCTTTCCCACCCTGTTCCACCCACTGCCTTCCCACGTATCCTCCTTCCCACCCTGTTCCAACCACTTCCAGTCCACTTCTCTTCCTTCCCACCCTGTTCCTCCCACTTCCCACCCACTTCTCCTGATTCCCACTCTGTTCCTCCCACTTCCCACCCACTTCTCCTGATTCCCACTCTGTTCCTCCCACTTCCCACCCACTTCTCCTGATTCCCACTCTGTTCCTCCCACTTCCCACCCACTTCTCCTCCTTCCTACCTTGTTCTTCCCACTTCCCACCCACTTCTCCTCCTTCCCACCTTGTTCCTCCCACTTTTCCTCCATCCTACCTTGTTATTCCCACTTCCCACCCACTTCTCCTCCTTTCCACCTTGTTCCTCCCACTTCTCCTCCTTCCTACCTTGTTCTTCCCACTTCTCTTCCTTCCCATCCTTTCTCCCACATCCCACCTACTTATCCTCCTTCCTACCCTGTTCCTCCCACATCCCACCTACTTATCCTCCTTCCTACCCTGTTCCTCCCACTTCCCCCCCACTCCTCCTCCTTCCTACCTTGTTCCTTCCACTTCTCCTCCTTCCCACCCTGTTCCTCCCACTTCCTGCCCACTTCTCCTCCTTCCCAACCTGTTCCTCCCACTTCCTGCCCACTTCTCCTCCTTCCCACCCTGTTCCTCCCACTTCCTGACCACTTCTCCTCCTTCCCAACCTGTTCCTCCCACTTCCTGCCCACTTCTCCTCCTTCCCACCCTGTTCCTCCCACTTCCTGCCCACTTCTCCTCATTCCCACCCTATTACTCTCACTTCCCATCCACGTCTCCTCCTTCCCTCCCTGTTCAACCCACTTCTCCTGGGTCCAAATGAATCTATTTACATCACAATGTGGGTGAGGTTTAATTGGGGTGACAGAGCTGGAGTTTTGAGAGGCGTGGTTTACATTTAAATGGACATGGGAGTGGGAGGAACAGGATAGGAAAGGGCGGAACCGGTAAGAACGCATGCGGAATGTGTGGGAAAGTGGCGTGGTTACACAGAACTCCCAAAGCCAAATTATCAGCATCTGTCCACTGAGACCCCGTAAGTTATTCTGAAAACTGGAGTCTCTGGGACAGATAAATAGTTCCCTTATATGTATAATGAATATATAGAATGGGGTCTGAAAATCAGATTCTGGACACACTAAATTAACCCCTTGATTGCTAGATTGGAGACCTCTCTAACATTCAGTGCGTTAAAGAGAGTAATGTCCCACTATAATTAAAAATTCATTTATTCCTTATACTTTTTATTAATTCTCCATACTTTTGGCAATGTTCATATCAGTGTAGTTTTTTTAATTATATTTTAAAGTTCCACCTCCTCCGGCCCCTTTTTCTGACATCTCTTTTCTTTCCTCAGATCTGAAGTATGGTTGGTCGACCTGACAGATCGCTATGTGGGACAATCCTATCTGTGTCTATAGAAGGAAAATCCTGTCCCACTTGATGAAAGACACCAGGGCTTTCTTTACGCTCACACACAATAATCTCCCTCATTGAAATCTGTCCAAACCAAGTTTCTGAAGTAATATGAGTGAACAGTGTCAAAGGTACTGAGCAGTATTAAAAACAGTGGCGTACCAATAGGGATCGCTGGGGTTGCAACTGCGACCAGGCCTGTCACTCCAGGCGCCTGGTCACCCCCTGCTAGCCCTCTGTCTGCTCACAAAAAGCCTTTACCGGTGGGAAGATCAGACTGATCTTCTCACCAGCAAGCTACTGAAGTCTGTGCCTTCTTCGGCATAGACCTCTATTAGCAGCTTCTCTCTGTCCTGGCCCTCTAGTAATTCAGAGCACTGGAATATGACATCATCTAGTAATTCAGAGCACTGGAATATGACATCATCAATAATGCAGAGCACTGGAATATGACATCATCTCCCAGCACTCTGGAGAGAGGACCACGTTGGAGCTGCTGTTAGAGGTCTGTGCAAGTCATATGCTGCTAGACCACCAGGTAGGAGGTGGAATGGGGTCCAATGTGGAGGTGGTGTCACTAGGGCCAATGTGGAGGAGGTGTCACTAGGGGCAATGTGGAGGTAGTCACTGGGGGCAATGTGGAGGTGGTCACTGGGGGCAATGTGGAGGTAGTCACTGGGGGCAATGTGGAGGTGGTCACTGGGGCATTATGTGGAGTGGTCACAGGGGTATTGTGGAGGTGGTCACTGGGGGCATTCTGGACGTCGACAATGGGGACATTGTGGAGGAGGGCTATGGTGGAAATATGGTCAGGGGGACCCCATGGCAATTTTTGCACCAGGACCCGGTGGTTTCTAGTTATGCCTCTGATTAAAAAGTATAAGGAATCATTGGATATTCATTTCTAGCGTGACATTTCTATCTCTTTAAGCGATTCGTCTCCAACAAAACCTGAACTAGTCATAATTACATTTCTTTTCTCTTTTCCCATACAATTTCCATGAGTTGGCACCTGATGTTTTCAGACATAAACATAGAATGTCAGACTGAATGTTGAGAAGCAATTAGACTTCTGCTTTCTTTTGCAGCTGAAATGAAAAATAAACCACTGTCTGCTGCACAGCCATTTTCAGGTCAATTATAAGCCTATACTTTTCTATGAAACAAATGCGAGATGTCAGGTCACCTTAACACAAACGAAAATTCAGAGAAAGACCAGAATCACACAGTCTGGCCTGCCACCCTGGCATCTATGAACAAGCAATGATAATGGAAGTAAATTGGTACTTCAGTGTCACACATGAGAACAAAACACGTTGCCTGCACAAAACTCAGTACTTGTCTACTTCTAACAGGGGATAGTGCTCTGTCTGCAGACATGTTCCCTTGGGCAAAGATCTACTGATGAAGATGAGGTTGCATTGTAAATCTTAACAGACCAATGGAGAAGCAGTACAGGTATCCGAAAAGATACTCCCCAGTGAACCCCAGTAAGTCCTGCTAGGAGACTGAACTGTCTCCATACACCCTCTGTGTGTGCCTCCAGATCACAGCAGGACAACAAAGATCCTGTATAAGGTGGTGTTTACATTTTGTTTTGTGAATCAACATATGCGCTGTTTGTTTACTCCTCCTTATTTGTGTTTTATCTACAGTCTGGCACATTATGCTAATTATCTGTACAGTATGCTAATTAGTTATGTTCCAGACCAAACTTACCCTTCACTGTGCTATTAGTCATACCTCCAGTGTGTGGACTCTGCCTAGATTCATTCATATCACAGTGTGTGGACTAGATCCATTCATATCACAGTGTGTGGACTAGATCCATTCATATCACAGTGTGTGGACTCTGCCTAGATTCATTCATATCACAGTGTGTGGACTCTGCCTAGATCCATTCATATCACAGTGTGTGGACTGTGCCTAGATCCATTCATATCACAGTGCATGGACTCTACCTAGATCCATTCATATCACAGTGCATGGACACTACCTAGATCCATTTATATCACAGTATGCAGACATTGCCTAGATTCATTCATATCACAGTGTGTGGACTCTGCCTAGATCCATTCATATCACAGTGTGTGGACTAGATCCATTCATATCACAGTGTATGGACTCTGGATCCATTCATATCACAGCATGTGGACTCTGTCTAGATCCATTCATATCACAGTGTGTGGCCTAGATCCATTCATATCATAGTGTGTGGACTCTGCCTAGATCCATTCATATCACAGTTTGTGGACTAGATCCATTCATATCATAGTGTGTGGACTCTGCCTAGATCCATTCATATCACAGTGTGTGGACTCTGCCTAAATCCATTCATATCACAGTGTGTGGACTCTGCCTAGATCCATTCATATCACAGTGTGTGGACTAGATCCATTCATATCACAGTGTGTTTACTAGATCCATTCTTATCACAGTGTGTGGACTAGATCCATTCATATCACAGTGTGTGGACTCTGCCTAAATCAATTCATATCACAGTGTGTGGCCTAGATCCATTCATATCACAGTGTGTGGACTCTGCCTAGATCCATTCATATCACAGTGTGTGGACTAGATCCATTCATATCACAGTGTATGGACTCTGGATCCATTCATATCACAGCATGTGGACTCTGTCTAGATCCATTCATATCACAGTGTGTGGCCTAGATCCATTCATATCATAGTGTGTGGACTCTGCCTAGATCCATTCATATCACAGTTTGTGGACTAGATCCATTCATATCATAGTGTGTGGACTCTGCCTAGATCCATTCATATCACAGTGTGTGGACTCTGCCTAAATCCATTCATATCACAGTGTGTGGACTCTGCCTAGATCCATTCATATCACAGTGTGTGGACTAGATCCATTCATATCACAGTGTGTTTACTAGATCCATTCTTATCACAGTGTGTGGACTCTGCCTAAATCAATTCATATCACAGTGTGTGGACTAGATACATTCATATCACAGTGTGTGGACTAGATCCATTCGTATCACAGTGTGTGGACTCTGCCTAAATCAATTCATATCACAGTGTGTGGACTAGATACATTCATATCACAGTGTGTGGACTAGATCCATTCATATCACAGCGTGTGGACTCTGCCTAGATCCATTCATATCACAGTTTGTGGACTAGATCCATTCATATCATAGTGTGTGGACTCTGCCTAGATCCATTCATATCACAGTGTGTGGACTCTGCCTAAATCCATTCATATCACAGTGTGTGGACTCTGCCTAGATCCATTCATATCACAGTGTGTGGACTAGATCCATTCTTATCACAGTGTGTGGACTAGATCCATTCATATCACAGTGTGTGGACTCTGCCTAGATCCATTCATATCACAGCGTGTGGACTAGATCCATTCATATCACAGCGTGTGGACTCTGCCTATATCCATTCATATCACAGTGTGTGGACTAGATCCATTCATATCACAGTGTGGACTAGATCCATTCATATCACAGTGTGTGGACTAGATCCATTCATATCACAGTGTGTGGACTAGATCCATTCATATCACAGTGTGTGGACTAGATTCATTCATATCACAGTGTGTGGACTCTGCCTATATCCATTCATATCACAGTGTGTGGACTAGATCCATTCATATCACAGTGTGTGGACTAGATCCATTCATATCACAGTGTGGACTAGATCCATTCATATCATAGTGTGTGGACTAGATCCATTCATATCACAGTGTGTGGACTCTGCCTAGATCCATTCATATCACAGTGTGTGGAAAATAAAAAACACACAGGGGGGCGCCAATAGTGCCTCATCACTGAGAATATTAACAAATAATATATAAAAAGATTGCACTCACATTTATCATATGCTGTGTCATAAGCGTATGTTACACACAGCTAAGAGCATGCAGAGATAATATTACCATCTCTGCTCAGCAATCTATAATGTCTCTCCTCGTTCTCCACTCCAGACGTTAAAGACAAAACAATCCAACTGTAGGCAAGCTAAATCCTAAATGTATCAATGTGACTAACAAAGAGTTAAATTTAATATGGAATCCATTCCCTCAAGGAGTTGAGTGACATGGATCCGAGTCACCAATCAGGGTTAATATGGAAGTGTTAAATTTGGTGTAGGCAAGCATTTTCCATTTTTTGTTATTCATATTGTTACCCAGTGCCGGATTTGTAATTAGGCAGAGTAGGCATCTGCCTACAGGGTCACCCCACAGAGGGGCACCTGTCATTCGGATCCTCCACTTGGCGCCCACGGCCCACAAAAACATGGTGAGGTCTCAGTCTGTGCCTACTTTGGCACAGACTTGTAGCTGGTGTGAGCTCCCTCGTCGACTCTTTAGTAATGCAGAGTGATGACATCATCTCCCAGCGCTCTGTATTACTGAAGAGAAGACTGCGCTGGAGCTCCAGCAGTTGCAGTTCTGTGTAGAAGGAAGAGGCACAGACAGACTTCTCCTCTCCAGGGTAAGAAACGGACATGGGGGGCAATATGGAGATGATGGGGGTACAGTGAGGGGCAATATGGAGATGATCATGGGGGCACTGTTAGGGGCAATGTGGAGATTATCATGGGGGCACTGTGAGGGGCAATATGGAGATTATCATGGGCGCAATGTGAGGGGCAATATGGAAATGATCATGGGGGCAATGTGAGGGGATTTGGAGATGATGGGGGCACTGTGAAGGGCAATATGGAGATGATCATGGGGGCAATATGGAAATGATCATGGGGGCACTGTGAGGGGCAAAATGGAGATGATCATGTGGGCACTGTGAGGGACAATATGGAGATGATCATGGGGCACTGTGAGGGGCAATATGGAGATGATCATGGGGGCATTATGGAGATGATCATGGGGGCAATTTGGAGATGATGTGGGCAATGTGGAGATGATGGGGGCAATGTGAGGATGATATGGAGCTGATGGGGGCAATGTGGAGATGATGGGGGCAATGTAAGGATGATATGGAGCTGATGGGGGCAATGTGGAGATGATGGAGGCAATGTGAGGGAGATATGGAGCTGATGGGGGCAATGTGCAGATTAGGAGCACTGTGGAGATGGCAAATGGGGGGGTGCTTCAGATTTCTGTGCCTACAGGCTCCTGAGATGTAAATCCAGCCCTGTTGTTACCACTTTCTTTTAAAAAGCAGCGTTGTTGCTGAGAAACGCGTAGGGGCTGGACTGCATTGCTGATAATAAATGTTAACATCCATTTTATCAAACATTTTCCTACTGAAGTCTATGGGGAAACCAGGAGGTAAAAGCAGTGATAAAATTAGCACCTGTAAAATAATCCAGCCCTAAGAGAATTACGTAGTGGTTTTCAAAGTTTTTAATAAAGATATTAGAGGATTTAGCTTGCTGACAGTTGGATTGTTTTGTCTTTAACGTCTGGAGTGGAAAACGAGGAAAGAGACTGTAGAGTGCTGAGCAGAGACAGTAATATTATCTCTGCATGCTCTTAGCTGTGTGTAACATACGCTTGTGACGCAGTGTATGATAAATGTGAGTGCAATCTTTTTATATATTATTTGGTAATATTCTCAGTGATCAGGCACTATTGGCGCCCACCCTGTGTTTTTTATTTTCTATGTAAATCCATTCACACCCAGTCCTGGAATCACATTCCAAGACTGGGTGATCAGGAGTAATCATCTCGTACTAACGAGTATCTCACAAATGGTGACTGATTAGCCACACATCGTTAGTTTAATGAGTCATCCATTCCACAATGTAGATAAACAGAGGGGTGAGTCGCTAGTTAAACTGATTTACTAAGAGGAACTGAAGTCTTTCTGGAGCAAACCGACTGCGACCATTCACACAAATAAACATTCCCATTAACGGAAATGTGGATTTTAACTCCTTGAATTCTAGAGAGGTTTCCATTGCATTGCAAAGCAATGCATCAGATACCCCTGTCATTCAAGGGCATAAAACCCCCATTTAAATCAGTGGAGCTTTGGGATTTCTGTTTATTTGTCCCATAAGTTGATCCAGAATTACTCCATTTAGTCTTCATATATCAGCCTGTCTGTCTACTATACAATCCCATCCCACAGTCCCACCCCACACATCCCGCAGTTCCATCCCACAAATCCTGCAGTCCCATCCCGCAGTCCCATTCCACACATCCCGCAGTCCCATCCCGCAGTCCCATCCAGCAGTCCCATCCCGCAGTCCCATCCCGTAGTCCCATCCCGCAGTCCCATCCCGCAGTCCCATCCCGCAGTCCCATCCCGCAGTCCCATCCCGCAGTCCCATTCCGCACATCCCGCAGTCCCATTCTGCAGTCCCATTCTGCAGTCCCATCCCACAGTCCCATCCCGCAGTCCCATCCCGCAGTCCCATTCCGCACATTCTGCAGTCCCATCCCGCAGTCCCATCCCACAGTCCCATTCTGCAGTCCCATCCCACAGTCCCATCCCGCAGTCCCATCCCGCAGTCCCATCCCGCAGTCCCATCCCGCAGTCCCATCCCGCAGTCCCATCTCACACATCCCGCAGTCCCATCCCACAGTCCCACCCCACACATCCCGCAGTTCCATCCCACAAATCCTGCAGTCCCATCCCGCAGTCCCATTCCACACATCCCGCAGTCCCATCCCGCAGTCCCATCCCGCAGTCCCATCCCGCAGTCCCATCCCGCAGTCCCATCCCGCACATCCCGCAGTCCCATCCCACAGTCCCATCCCACAGTCCCATCCCACAGTCCCATCCCACAGTCCCATCCCGCAGTCCCATTCCGCACATTCTGCAGTCCCATCCCGCAGTCCCATCCCACAGTCCCATTCTGCAGTCCCATCCCACAGTCCCATCCCGCAGTCCCATCCCGCAGTCCCATCTCACACATCCCGCAGTCCCATCCCGCAGTCCCATCCCACAGTCCCACCCCACACATCCCGCAGTCCCATCCCACAAATCCTGCAGTCCCATCCCGCAGTCCCATTCCACACATCCCGCAGTCCCATCCCGCAGTCCCATCCAGCAGTCCCATCCAGCAGTCCCATCCCGCAGTCCCATCCCGCAGTCCCATCCCGCAGTCCCATTCCGCAGTCCCATCCCGCAGTCCCATCCCGCAGTCCCATCCCGCAGTCCCATTCCGCAGTCCCATTCCGCAGTCCCATCCCGCAGTCCCATCCCGCAGTCCCATTCCGCACATCCCGCAGTCCCATTCTGCAGTCCCATCCCACAGTCCCATCCCACAGTCCCATCCCGCAGTCCCATCCCGCAGTCCCATCCCGCAGTCCCATCCCGCAGTCCCATTCCGCACATTCTGCAGTCCCATCCCGCAGTCCCATCCCACAGTCCCATCCCGCAGTCCCATCTCACAGTCCCATCCCGCAGTCCCATCCAGCAGTCCCATCTCACAGTCCCATCCCGCAGTCCCATCTCACAGTCCCATCTCACAGTCCCATCTCGCAGTCCCATCCCGCAGTCCTATCCCGCAGTCCCATCCAGCAGTCCCATCCCGCAGTCCCATCTCGCAGTCCCATCTCGCAGTCCCATCTCGCAGTCCCATCCCGCAGTCCCATCCCGCAGTCCCATCCCGCAGTCCCATCCAGCAGTCCCATCCCGCAGTCCCATCCCGCAGTCCCATCCCGCAGTCCCATCCCGCAGTCCCATCCCGCACATTCCGCAGTCCCATACCACACATCCTGCAGTCCCATCCCGCAGTCCCATCCCACAGTCCCATCCCGCAGTCCCATCCCACATATCCTGTAGTCCCATTCTGCAGTCCCATCCCACAGTCCCATCCCGCAGTCCCATTCCACACATCCCGCAGTCCCATCCCGCAGTCCCATTCCACAGTCCCATCCCTCAGCCCCATCCCTCAGTCCCATCCCACAGTCCCATCCCACAGTCCCATCCCACAGTCCCATCCCTCAGTCCCATCCCGCACATCCCGCAGTCACATCCCGCACTCCCATCCCGTAGTCCCATTCCGCAGTCCCATCCCGCAGTCCCATCCCGCACATCCCGCAGTCACATCCCGCAGTCCCATCCCGTAGTCCCATTCTGCAGTCCCATCCCGCAGTCCCATCCCGCAGTCCCATCCTGCAGTCCCATCCAGCAGTCCCATCCAGCAGTCCCATCCTGCAGTCCCATTCTGCAGTCCCATCCCGCAGTCCCATCTCACACATCCCGCAGTCCCATCCCGCAGTCCCATCCCACAGTCCCATCCAGCAGTCTCATCCTGCAGTCCCATCCAGGACCGTCACTGGTCCTTAAGTGCTGGACCAGCGTGACGGTCCGGGTACGTCACAGGACGCAAAGGGGTTAACCTTGTTTTGAGTAACAGAGGAGTGTCCTGTGCAAAGCAGAGCAATGTGTGGCTTAATGTTCCTTACATGTAAGAGAAGTCTAGCATTGTATCCATGTGAGGGTTATCTTATATAATAATTCGCTAGGATGTTTGTCAGAAGCCGCCATGCGCAGTAGAGACTGCCCGAACGCTCAGAATGCTGGGAGTTCATGCTGGGAGCATTCTGTGTGGAATGCTGGGAGTTCTGTGCTGTGATCATTCTGTGCGGAATGCTGGGAGAGTGGAATGCTGGGAGTTCTGTGCTGGGAGCATTCTGTGCGGAATGCTAGGAGTTCTGTGCTGGGAGCATTCTGTGCGGAATGCTGGGAGTTCTGTGCTGGGAGCATTCTGTGTGGAATGCTGGGAGTTCTGTGCTGGGAGCAGTCTGTGCGGAATGCTGGGAGTTCTGTGCTGGGAGCATTCTGTGCGGAATGCTGGGAGTTCTGTGCTGGGAGCATTCTGTGCGGAATGCTGGGAGTTCTGTGCTGGGGACATTCTGTGCGGAATGCTGGGAGTTCTGTGCCGGGAGCATTCTGTGTGGAATGCTGGGAGTTCTGTGCTGGGAGCATTCTGTGCGGAATGCTGGGAGTTCTGTGCTAGGAGCATTCTGTGCGGAATGCTGGGAGTTCTGTGCTGGGAGCATTCTGTGCGGAATGCTGGGATATCTGTGCTAGGAGCATTCTGTGTGGAATGCTGGGAGTTCTGTGCTGGGAGCATTCTGTACGGAATTCTGGGAGTTCTGTGCTAGGAGCATTCTGTGTGGAATGCTGGGAGTTCTGTGCTAGGAGCATTCTGTGTGGAATGCTGGGAGTTCTGTGCTAGGAGCATTCTGTGTGGAATGCTGGGAGTTCTGTGCTAGGAGCATTCTGTGTGGAATGCTGGGAGTTCCGTGCTGGGACCATTCTGTGCGGAATGCTGGGAGTTCTGTGCTGGGAGCATTCTGTGCATTCGGGCAGTCTCCACTCCGCATGATCGCATCTTGTAAGTGAGGCGACGCAAGACTGCATCTCGTGGAGCAGTGAGGTAGCGGCCATTTAAAGGGATAGTAATACTTTGTTTTATCTTTATTTTATTTTGTAGGCATTAACCCTTTGAGTGCCAGAGGGATATGGAATGCATTGCTCTGCAATGCATTCTGTACCCCTCTGGTACTCAAAGGGTTAAACAAACATGAAGAACAATATAAGTCTTATCTCTCAAACCTTTATGGTTTGAGAGATATTCACAAGCAAAGTTTCCCCTCCCGCCCCTTTTACCTAGTGTAAGACATCTCTTCTCAGATGTGGAATGCAGTCCATAGACCAGACAGATAACAGCAGGGAACAATCTTCTTCCTATGAGAACAATGAAAGCCCTGCCCCCCTTGACAAGTTTTTCAGGTTTTTCCCTTATCTTAATTGAAGATTGTCCCTCTCTGCAGTCTACCTGGGCACCTCCCTTCTGATCTGGCTGAGCAGTGTTACATCAGTAAAAGGGGCGGGAGGGGGATACTTTTACTCTTGTACTACAACTCTGACAGAACTGAAATAACACTCTCCAAAGTCCAGATACTATGATGATTAATTAGAGCTGCTTTTATTATGAAACATTACTATCCCTTTAACCCTCTGAGTGCCAGAGGGGTATGCAACGCATTGCAAAGCAATGTGTTGCGTACCCCTCTGGCACTCAAAGGGTTAACATTACCCGGACCTTGGCCCCTATACACAGGCTTTTCCACTAGTAGGATGATGAAGAAATAACATTTACCTTTCTTTTGCATGGTCACCCTCAGGTCTTGCTTGCTTTGTTGCTGCCCGCTGGCCACTGACTCCCCATCATCCTCTTCGTGACTGGACTGTCCGACCGTAAGAATCTGGATCTGACTCCCTGTATCTGGGGCTTCATCTTGGAATGCGGCAGGACCGTCAATGCCTATAATGGCAGATACTCGGTCAGTTGGCATAAGACGTGATGTTACAGTGGTAATAGAACACAGAAGATTTCAAGACGAGACATAACACATTTGTTCCTGTCCATAAAAAACTCACAATTTGCTTTGAAGTTTGGAGCCTGAGACTTGCCTTATTGTGCAACATGTTTTACCATCTCAGAAATAAAAAGCATTAGTTCTCCCCCAAGCAAGGGTTCTTTCAGATGGAGATAGAACTTTTGCAGCCCCCCCCAAGTAGTTCACTCACCTCTATCCTGCATGCCACCGCCAATCCAGAATGCAGGAGAGGCGGGTCTTCCAGGCAGCCCATGTGAATGCCAGTCAATATTACTGTCTGCTGCCCACATGGGTCACCCATTCATTGGCGGTAATGATGAACATCTCAACCTCCAATGCTTCTCACGTGAAAGGTCTAATGGTGGCCCCATAGGCCACACAACAGACTATGCTTCACATTGGGGGATGTGAAGAAACAGGAGGTTAAACTTTCATGTCCCTGTGATATATGAGGACTGTGGGATTACATGGACATTACAGCAATACATCTGCTATGGACTTTTCCTATCTCAAGTCCTTTGAATTCAACCTGCCATCTATTGGATGAACCTTGCATTGCAGCATTGTGCTATGCACCGCCATCTATTGGCTGGTGTCAAGCATAGCAGCATTGTTTGCTGCACTGCCATCTATTGGTTGGTGACATACACTGCAGCATTGCTGTGTGCCATGTGAGTATGCAAATATGTCACTGTTGCATTCTGGTACCTTCAGTTTCTTCTCAATGTTTTAATTATACCCCCCATCCTACACCCCAAAATTGTGATACTCTGTTATGTTTGTTGTATGTTTTGTCATCTGTGTATTGTGATATTTTGTTATATTCATGTCGCCCCAAGTTAAATGTGAAAGACCTGGTATTCAATTTTTATAAACTGAGATGCATGCGTGTTTCTAGCTCTGAAGCAGATAAGCTGCAAACCATTTTTGGAGGATCATAGAATGGAGAAATTATTTTTAGACAGGCACTATTTTATGGAAAACAGACAGTAATGCTTTGTTTTTGGGATGTGTATGTTTTGTTTTTGTAAATAAAGATTTTTATGAAAAAAAAATATATATTGGGGGTAGGGATTGAGGACACCAGGCACATGTAGCTAAAAGTGTCTTGTTGAAGGTGGTGTTGTTTTACCAGGGCAGAGGGGCTAGTTCCTGTCTGGAGGAGGAGGCGGTGGAGGTGCTGCTGCAGAGGGGACAGAACCTGTTCCCCAGAACAAGTCAGAGGGTTAGTGTCTGCCCAGCAGAGACTTAGCAGCAGAGGGAACGATACCTGCTCTGCAGTGACCTGTTCCATTGGGTAGAAGTGCGAGTCCCTACCCAGGTCACTGCTCTCCATTGGTCTTCAAATCTGGTTGACCGCTACTTCTCTGGGTGGTGCAGCTAGATCCAGTGGCAAATGGCCCAGGTCTGTCCAGTGGTCTTCTGAGGCCAGTCCGGTGTAAATGACCTGGTAGGTACCCCCCTAACGCTACAGGGGCGGGTGCCTGCTGCGGGGTCCATCACAGGGGACTCTTTTGCATAATGTTGAAAGTTGCCACTGAAAATCATTGTAGCTGTAAAAATCTCCCATGTGGAACACCCCACAGAAAACAATGGTATCTTTTCTGTGAAACAAGTCGTTGCAGAAACGTTGCTTCAACAAAGTCACCATTGTGATCTAGGAGTAAAGGAATATGATAATACTGCCGGCAGCTGGACTTTCTCATGATATCATGAGGTGATAGTGACCGGTATCAAGGGGACCATATTCCAGCATGTTACATTTCACCATGAGCGATAGAGCAAACGTAGGATTGCCACATTGGTGTCAGATATGTAAAAAGGGACCAAAGTAATGAGATCTGGAGAGGAGGCCGAGAATATGCAAACACTTTCCACTCAACCTTTGGCTGGTACGTAGTTCATAAAATTATATGTACCTGCAAAAAACAGAAATCAAACAACTGGAAAATTATTTGTACAATAGCCTTATGTGCTGTAAAAGTCAACAACTGAAAATGGGCAGACTAGATGGGCCGAATGGTTCTATCTGCCATCAAATTCTATGATCTGACAATTTGTTAGGGATGTTTTTTTAATAAATCGTCAGATCAATTGCTGTGTTATATAATCATACCAGGGAACTCTTCTGATCTGCCCTGGACGCTCCGGTTTTCAGACTTAATCACACGGACTCCTGGGACAAAGGATGATTCACTGGGTAACAGAGATCTGTGGTAACGCCCACCTTCGTTCTCACTCATTCTACCCGCTCCCTACATCATTCTGCCCCTTTTCCGGACAAACCCCCAACTTCCTTGATCCCAATCCCACCCACGTCTATGCAGCTCCACCCACATTGTCACACAAATCACCACTCCAAGGGCTGCTGCCTGCAAAGTTCCCAGGTATATATATATACACGGGCCACAGTGCCACTGTCAGCCGGTCGCGGGGCAGTCAGGCGCAGTGGAGACTGCCCGCGCCACGGCTGATACAGAGCTGGACACTCCTTCGGAGCGCCCAGCTCTGTATCAGCCGTGGTGCGGGCAGTCTCTACTGCGCATGACTGCAGCACGCGCAGCAGTGTCTACTGCGCATGTCGTGCGTTACACGCGAATTAGCAAATTATTATATAGGATATATATATATAACACTAATGATTGTTGAGTAATTTCATTTCCAATTACATTTCTGTTTTCTGGTGTTACATATATTTCTATGAATTATGTTTTATCACCTTAATTATCTGACCTGCCTCAATTTGTTAAAGTAAAAATGTGGATACTAAGGGACCTATGTTCAAAAAACAGTTATTTAAAAAGTCTGAGCTAAATTTGCAGTTAGATGGAGAGTCACTTTCCTTGACCAAAAAACCAAAATGTCAGTTGGAAATTTGACTATATTAGCGCAGTTGTCAGGGCTGGATTTCCCAATTGGCTGAGAAGGCAGCTGCTAAAGCTCTACAATTTGTGGGGAGGAGCCTCATATATGTTGGCTACACCCACATACTGAATTGTGGGTGTGGCCAGAACAATCTTAGGATATAAATAAAAAATCTAAGTGGTTTCTAGTTCACTGTCCACCCCACTGCAATGGCGGTATGGTGGAGATCGGCTGCGTGCATCAAATCAGGGGGTGGTGATTTTCACAGGATTGTTCCCCCCAATATACATAAATAGGCTACATACAGAACTGATTATCAACTCCAATTAGAAAATAATAATAAACATAGAACATAGTACCAGAGCAACATAGTTGACGAGACTGAAAAAAAGACGTGTTCATCAAATTCAGCCTATGCTATATCATCCCTGTTGAGCTAGAGGAAGGGGGAAAAACAAACTTTAACTCCTTAACGACCAGCCGATCAGCGCGGCGCGGTCAGTTAAGGACCACGGAGCATTTTTTTTTCCGGTTCCGGACTCCACCAAACGGCGTGCAGCCGCGGGGGGAGCCTGGAATTCCATGACGGTCATAGTAAGTCATGGGTTGTTAACTCAGATCGACCCATGATGTACTATGACCATCAAGAGTCGTTAAGGGGTTAAAGCCATTCCCAGTGAAGTCTACAAAAAAATTCCTTCTCAAATTCAAAATGGCAGTTGAATATTTTCCCGTGGATCAACATCCTATTTGCTTTGAAACCGACTGTCATCTTAATTCTTGCTACAAAGAAATCAGTTACTTTTTTATTACAACTACAATAACTGTAAACACATACATAGACAATAATTCCTCAATTCATTGTAAATAAGTATGTTAAACCATAACACAAAGAAGAAAAGAGAAAAAAAAAACATAAAAAAGGAAAATAAAAATAAAATGGGGGACTCCTGTTATTCAATATAACCACAGTTACATAAAGTCCATACAAATCCTATATAATAATTCGCTAAAACATGTGTAACAACGCAGTCATGCGCAGTAGAGTCGGCCTAGAATGAAGCTATCCTGCATATCTGCTGTAACCATCTCACATGCAGGGGGACTACTTCTAGGAGCTGCACGTTGTTACTGTGTGTCAGTTACCAACCCATACTGTGGAAACAATGCCCATACAGATGTGCTGGCACCACCACCAGAAATATTAGATTGCTGCCCCGAGGTATATAAAAATAGTATTTTAGTCTTACCTGTTAAATCCTTTTCTCTTAGTCCATACAGGTTACTGGTCTCCCACCCTGTCAAGGGACCATGCTTGGCTCTCCTGCGACAGAACGTGGGGGACCACTTTTGGGTTCATGCTCACAGGAGTCTTCTGTTTTCTTGCAGATTACTTGTTGTAGTTTGTTCCAAAACTTACTGAAGCTAACAGGAAGCTGCAGCTAAGGTTAGAGGGTAGGCTCCAATCCCTGCAATCACTTCTCAGAATTGTTCCTGCCTACTTAAAGGGGTGGAGCCCCTACCCAAAGTTACCAGTAACCTGTATGGACTAAGAGAAAAGGATTTAACAGGTAAGGCTAAAATCCTATTTCTCTGTCGTCCAATACAGGTTACTGGTAACTTTGGGTAGGGGCTCCACCCCTTTAAGTAGGCAGGAACAATTCTGAGAAGTGACTGCTGGGTGGAGCCTACCTCCTCTCCTTAGCCTGCAGCTAGCCAGTCCCCAACCAGTAAGATTTGCAGACTAACTATTGACTAGATAGTAAGAAGGTAAAGGAAGATTCCTGTGAGCATGAACCCAAAAGGACCCCCACATTCTGCCACAGGAGAGCCAAGCATGGTCCCTAGACAGGGTGGGAGACCAGTAACCTGTATGGACTAAGAGACAAGGATTTAACAGGTAAGACTAAGATCCTATTTTCTCTGTCGTCCAATACAGGTTACTGGTAACTTTGGGATGTCCAACCATTAAGTTCCCCAGGGCGGGAAGAAAGGCAAGGACCAGGCGCAGGCCCCCAAAGTCACCAGAGCACCAATGAACCTACAGATCATAAATAGCTCAACACTAACAGCAAAGTGTCAATGGACACTGAACAGGTGTAAAACAAACCCCATAAACTGTTACACAGCACACAGAACTAGAGCCAACTGGGCTCAAAAGTGAAAGAGTACTGAGAGACTAAGGAGATCCTAGACAGGCAAGGCTGCCTCCAGGATCTTCCTCCCACAACTGGCATCAGCCAATGCCAGCACATCCACACGATAGTGTTTAGAAAAGGTGTGCACAGATGACCAAGTGGTCGCCTTGCACATCTGATCAGCTGAGGCCTGGTTCTTTTAGGCCCAAGAAGCCCCAATAGACCTCACAGAATGAGCCTTACACATTGTGCACATGATCCAAGAAGCGATGGTAATCTTGGAAGCAGGCTTCCCTGCCCTAGGACCCTCAAGAATGACAAAAAAAGTGTC
Organism: Rhinophrynus dorsalis; assembly: GCA_037306005.1. NCBI lineage: Eukaryota > Metazoa > Chordata > Amphibia > Anura > Rhinophrynidae > Rhinophrynus > Rhinophrynus dorsalis. Next base: position 505,036,509 of record CM074722.1, on the reverse strand, counting down.
AGACTGCCTCAAGGACTCAGTGCGATGCACCCAGAACTTGAGACAACACACAGCATCCAACAGATGAAGATCCCTCTCTTTGTCAGAAGTAGGGTTAGGACAGAAGGAAGGGACCACAATCTCCTGATTGATGTGGAACTCAGATACCACCTTCTGGAGAAACTCTTGTGAGGTGCGAAGCACCACCCTGTCCTTGAGAAAGGGTGGTCTACAAGACAGGGCTTGCAACTCCGCGACTCAGCAAACAGAAACAATCACCAGGTTAAAGCCCATCTTCCATGTCAGCATACACAGAGGAATGGTAGCCAAAGACTCGAAAGGAGGATGCTGAAGTACTCCCAAGACCAGGTAAAGATCCCACTGAGGAGCAGGGGACTTAAACACCAGACGGGTATGAGCAACCCCCTGGAAGAAAACCTTGACATCATGAATGATAGCAAGACACCTCTGAAACAAGACAGAGAGCGCAGAAGTCCGAACCTTAAGAGAACTCAGACTGAGAACCTTATCCACACCATCCTGGAAGAAGGAAAAAACTGTAGGAAGCTCAAAATCCTGAGACAGGTCTTTGTCAGCGCATCAAGACAGAAAAGTAGACCAAACTCGATGGTAGGCTTTAGAGGAAACAGGCTTATGGGCACTAAGCATAGTAGCCACCACGCCAGAAGAAAATACTTTCTTCTTCAAAATTGAGGATTCAGTCTCCATGCCGTCAAAGCCAGACGATGAACGTCTTCCTTCCAGAGGTAACCCTGTAGAAGAAGGTCCGGATGGGGGGGAAGTCGAAGAGGTTCTGCCACTGAAAGGTCCAGAAGTTCCGGAAACCAAGCCTGTCAGGGCCATTACGGAGCAATCAGAAAGACTGAGCAGCGCTCCAGTTTCATCTTCCAAAGTACCCCGTGCAACAGGGGAATAGGAGGAAAGATGTATGCCAGAGGAAATTTCACGGGATTGCCAAGGCATCCACTGCCAGAGCCAGGGGACCCACCCAGCGAGAGCAGAACATTGAAACCTTCCTGTTGTGCCTGTTTGCCATCAGGTCGATGCAAGGAAGACCCCACTGCTGGTCTGGAAATTTCCACTCCTCTGACACCAACCGGTCAAGGGTGGGATTAGGTGGAAAGCAGGGATGGGGCCTAACAGGCTCCTGAAAAACATCAGAGGGGTCAGAAGATGCCTTCTGCACCAAGGGAGTGTTCAGGGTGGACAACACAGCCCTGATCAGGCCCTCAGCCAAGGGGATGGGGTCCGCCTCAAAGGGGTCCTCAAAAAACTGAGATGAAGGAACAGCTGAACAGTCATCATCATCACAGTCCACCAACTCCTCCGAGGAGTCAGACACATCAGGTACACCCGGCGGTTTAGGCAGGGAAGATCTGATAGGGGCGGGGGTCTGCCACGAGCGGAAGACCCCCTGTAAAGTGGATGGAAGGAGTTGTAAGGTGGACCGGAGGTCCCTGGTAGTAGCCTTAAACTCTTGTATCCACTGGCATGCAAGTGGTTAATAACTGATACTATATTGCATACAGTATTTATTGCTGAGCAATGCACTGTGTACCCACGCCCCCACCCTGGCACTCAAATACCAGCTAGTGGGACAGTTAAAAAAAAATCCCCCGGGCAGGTATTGTACCACAGTCCGCCCCTCCTACCATCGCCACCAAGAGCACAGATCCGCTGCCTGTGCCTGCTGCTAGTGGTGCCAGTCTGCCTTCTTCAAGTCACCAAGAAAAGGCAAGCTTGACATTATGGGACCCTCTGTCACGTTTCTCATCACCTCCTCCAACCAGTGAGATGTCTGTAATAGGTACAAAGGATTAAGCTCTGAATTGTTTGCATCGACCCGAAGCTCAATCAACAAAAAGAAAAGAAAATCCCCCAGTCGGTTGCTGTCTTTACACCTCTGTAATGATCGTTTGGAAAGCGCTAGCTCGCTGACGTCAATCCCCATCCGCAGGTTCCATTAACTCTGCTAATTTACAATAAAACAACTCAAGAGCGATGTCATGAACTACATCCCCCTCAATGAATATTTATATCGTGCTGGTGAGTGAGACTAATTCTTCTGAACCTTTGCTCCGGGCCTGGTAAAATGCTGGCAGATGTTGCCTCAATGGGGAATGGAATTTCCTTTGCAGTGAGGATGATGCACAGAGTAAAATGGTGCAATTCTGGATCAAACCAGGAGCATCATACGAATTAACTGAACAGTCCAATATGTAATTTCACTTAAATGTGGTTTTTAACCCTTTGAATGCTTGAAAGGTCTTGTGTTGGACGCCTCCTCTTACAATCAAGGGTGCCCAAGTGGTTCCATATATGCTGATACTTGTCCGTCATCAAGACAGCAAAAAACTGACAAATAAGTATTAACTAGGAACAGCTTAAAGGGACTGTATTGCTTAATATGGGGAAAATATATACACACATATATAATAAGCATCATGTGACTTAATGTTGTCTCCATGAGAACAAACACACCCAGGGGCGGCAGTAAGGAGAAGTTATGTAAATCTCCTCTATTCTGCCTGTCCTATTGGTGTAATCATGGGGGCGTGATTTTCACAGGAGGGGCCTGACACTCTTGTCAAAATCTCTGCAAGGAGAAGCAAGGGCTACAATGAACACACACACAACAGCACTCCATACACACACACAAACACACACATACATACACACACACACACACAATACACACACAATACTCGCACACAGAATACACAAATAAAAAGACACATTACACAATATACACACTTCTGTCCTTTAAATCCACTCATTCCCCCTCATAATTCCTAGATAAGTGCAGTATTGTTCTCTATCACATTTACTGGGATCCTTACACAATACGCCACAGAGACCTAGTCACACACACCTTGAAGACTACCTCCTCTACACTCACACATACACAACACACACACAATACACCCAATACAACAAAACACACACACACACACAACACACACACACAATACACCCAACACAACAAAACACACACACAATACACACACAACAAACACACACAATACACATATACAGACAATACGCACAACACTATATGCACAATGCATAACCCTATACAGTATACACAAATCGCTATACACAATACGCCAAAAGCAAAACAGTATACGCAAAACGATATGCGTCAAACACTATACAGCAAATGCAATGCACTATATGCCAAACGCAATAAGCAAACAATACACAAATGTCATACGCAGCAGGCAAAATGCTATACGCTATAACCTATGCACCAAATGCTATAATCCAAACACAATATGACAAACGCTATACACAAAATGTTATACACAATACACAGAAAGCTAAAAGTCATTCTCCAAACACAAAACTGTATATACTGAACGCAAAACTATAGACTGTAATAAGCAAAATGCCAAACGTTATACTCCAAACCTAAAACACACGACTCCATACACACAATGCATTACACTAAACGCTATACGGTAAGTTCCAAGCACCACACACAAACGCCAAACACCATACGTCAAAAACTGAACTCTCAACACTAAACGCAATACTCCAAACGTTATACACAAACGTCAAATACTATACACCAACCACAAAACAGAATATGCAAAAAATTCTGTATGCCAAATACCATATACACAACACCATACATATTCCATATGCGGTGCCATGCGCAAAACTCCATAAAATGTCATACGCAAAACAATGTAAGCAAAACACTATATGCAAAACGTCAAAAGTTGTATGCCAAACGCAATATGCATGACGCAATTCGCCAAACGTTATATATACTCCAGACACTATATGTGCCAATCACTGTATGCAATATGCCAAACACAATATGCCGTCCGCACAATGCAGTACTCCATCTGCACAACACCATATGAAATACGCCATCCTCACAATGCAGTACTCCATCTGCACAACACCATATGAAATACGCCATCCTCACAATGCAGTACTCCATCTGCACAACACCATATGAAATACGCCATCCTCACAATGCAGTACTCCATCTGCACAACACCATATGAAATACGCCATCCTCACAATGCAGTACTCCATCTGCACAACACCATATGAAATACGCCATCCTCACAATGCAGTACTCCATCTGCACAACACCATATGAAATACGCCATCCTCACAATGCAGTACTCCATCTGCACAACACCATATGAAATACGCCATCCTCACAATGCAGTACTCCATCTGCACAACACCATATGAAATACGCCATCCTCACAATGCAGCACTCCATCTGCACAACACCATATGAAATACGCCATCCTCACAATGCAGCACTCCATCTGCACAACACCATATGAAATACGCCATCCACACAATGCAGCACTCCATCTGCACAACACCATATGAAATACGCCATCCTCACAATGCAGTACTCCATCTGCACAACACCATATGAAATACGCCATCCTCACAATGCAGCACTCCATCTGCACAACACCATATGAAATACGCCATCCTCACAATGCAGCACTCCATCTGCACAACACCATATGAAATACGCCATCCTCACAATGCAGCACTCCATCTGCACAACACCATATGAAATACGCCATCCTCACAATGCAGCACTCCATCTGCACAACACCATATGAAATACGCCATCCTCACAATGCAGTACTCCATCTGCACAACACCATATGAAATACGCCATCCTCACAATGCAGTACTCCATCTGCACAACACCATATGAAATACGCCATCCACACAATGCTATAAGCCAAAAGCTATATGCCTAACGCAATATTCCAAATGGTGTACTCAAAACATTATACACAATGGACTATACGTCAAACACCATACACTAAATGCTATATGCAAAGCGCCGAAAGCTATACACCGGACACTATACTATATATAATTTACAGTGGCGCTGTTGCTACACCATCCTATGGACAGCTCTGGTCTGTAGACCATAAATGTTCAGGCCACTGTGATATTGCACCTAAAAAATTCTAGTTTGAGCTGTTCTAATTTTTAAATAAAATATCTCTCAGCAGTGGGAGTACCCTTGTTTAATTCGGGGACATAAACCCTACAACATATATTTTTTTTTACATCTTAAGTATTCCTATCCCTTTAAAGTGACACACCAGGGGAGACTGTATGTACTATAGCAATCGTATGCTCTAGAACATTCCATGGAATGCAGCAAGTAGCGTTGCCTCATTGTTAACCCTTTGAGTGCCACAGAGGTATTCAATGCATTGTAACACAATCAAATGGATTTAAACCTGTTCGATGCTAGTGACTTCTCCAACACAATCCAAACCAATGAACTGGAGATATCGCTACCATCCAACGGGTTAAAAAAATAAACTTTCCCAAGTGTGAACGAGGCCCTAGCAATGCAGTGAGACAGCTCTAGGATATGGTGATTTTCAAAGTAAACCCTCGTTTATCTTCTTATCCTAATTGCAGAGAGAAACATCACTTCAAAAGGAGAATTATCTTTCCAGATTATCCAGATCCAACCTTTATTTCTTGAGTAAAATGATAAAGATTAAGTGCACTTTTAATACAGAGTCTGTAAAAAAATCAGAATCTTAAACCTTCAAATAAAAATCTCCACTTTGCGATGTTCTGCTTAAAATGATCAATTAGGAATTACAAGATAAGGCAAATAAAAGAAGATTAATACTTCAATCGCAGCAGGAAAAGATATTTAAAACTTCCGGTTTTTTTTCTCTTATTTGATTTGAATCCAAACTAGAAATGCCACAATCTCAATAATCCAAGAACAAGTCGTTAGGAGCCAACATCACAGTTCATATCTGTGGTCACACTCACACTCTGATACACAGAGAACAGGTCACACTCACACTCTGATACATAGAGAACAGGTCACACTCACACTCTGACACATAGAGAACGGTTCATATTTGTGGTCACACTCACACTCCGTACCTCCCAAGTGTCCCTCTTTAGGAGATATTAGGGGTCCGTACCTCCCAAGTGTCCCTCTTTAGGAGATATTAGTGGTCTGTACCTCCCAAGTGTCCCTCTTTAGGAGATATTAGGGGTCTGTACCTCCCAAGTGTCCCTCTTTAGGAGATATTAGGGGTCCGTACCTCCCAAGTGTCCATCTTTAGGAGATATTAGGGGTCCGTACCTCCCAAGTGTCCATCTTTAGGAGATATTAGGGGTTCATACCTCACAAGTGTCCGTCTTTAGGAGATATTAGGTATCTGTACCTCCCAAGTGTCCCTCTTTAGGAGATATTAGGGGTCCGTACCTCCCAAGTGTCCATCTTTAGGAGATATTAGGGGTTCATACCTCACAAGTGTCCGTCTTTAGGAGATATTAGGGATCTGTACCTCCCAAGTGTCCCTCTTCATGAGATATTAGGTGTACATACCTCCCAAGTGTCCCTCTTTAGGAGATATTAGGGGTCTATACCTCCCAAGTGTCTCTCTTTAGGATATATTAGGGATCTATACCTCCCAAGTGTCCCTCTTCATGAGATATTAGGGGTCCGTACCTCCCAAGTGTCCTTCTTTAGGAGATATTAGGGATCCATACCTCCAAAGCGTCCATCTTTAGGAGATATTAGGGGTCCATAGCTCCCAAGTGTCCCTCTTTAGGAGATATTAGGGGTCCGTACCTCCCAAGTGTTCCTCTTTAGGAGATATTAGGGGTCCGTACCTCCCAAGTGTCCCTGTTCATGAGATATTAGGGGTCCGTACCTCCCAAGTGTCCTTCTTTAGGAGATATTAGGGGTCCATAGCTCCCAAGTGTCCCTCTTTAGGAGATATTAGGAGTCTGTACCTCCCAAGTGTCCCTCTTTAGGAGATACTAGCAGTTTGGGACGGCGTTGCCCGTCATGTTATGCAGGAAATGTTTCTTTTTTTTAAATAAATGTTATGATAGTGAATTATAGCGTAGGGTGTACGTGTCAGAAAGGTACACACAGTGATAGACAGAGACACATGCAACACACACATATACACACACATGCACTGACAACACAAACAGTGACACACAGCTGCAAATCAGAACATAAATACATACAGTGTGAGCAGTGTAAGTAACATACCTCCCAACATTTCATATGGCCAAAGAGGGACACTTGTGTTTTCGGTGGTGTTACTGGGGGCGTGGCTGGTGGTGTATTTTAGAGAATTTTTAACCCTTTGAGTGCCAGGGGGTAAGCAATGCATTGCATCCCCTCTGGCATTGAAATGGTTAAGTTACTCTTTCTGTAAGTGAATGATTTAGAAGAAGATGAAAGTATTTTTTTTACACAGACTAATTTAACAGATATATACAGAAGTTTATACCCACATTACTGTGGGTTTTATTGATGTGGAGCAATCTGATACACTGGTATATACACCACACAATGTGATCTCCTAAATAGAGGAGCAGAGGGATTTGGGTGTCAAACAGGGACTGTCCCTCCTATACTGTATAGTGCCAGTCCTTATACACAGACACATGCAGACTGTATACTATACAGCAGAGGTTCTCAGCCCATGCCCTCAGTGGCCACTAACAGGCCAGGACTTAGGAATTTCACTGCTAGAACACAAGTGTGTTGATCAGAGGCTCAGTCATATTGATTAACTCACCTGTGCTCTTAAAAGGAAATTCTAAAATCCTGGCCTGTTAATAGCCACTGAGGGCACAGATTGAGAACCACTGCTATACAGTGCCAGACCATTGTAGAGAATTTTTAACCCTTTGCGTGCCAGGGGGTAAGCAATGCATTGCATCTCCTCTGGCACTGAAATGGTTAAGTTACTCTTTCTGTAAGTGAATGATTTAGAAGAAGATGAAAGTATTTTTTTACACAGACTAATTTAACAGATATATACAGAAGTTTATACCCACATTACCGTGGGTTTTACTGATGTGGAGCAATCTGATACACTTGTACATTAGGCTGACCAGACCTCACCTTTAACCAGTGACACATATGAAAAATGCATACTGCAGGGCTGCTTTGATTTTGGTGCACTCCTGAAATATGCTTATTTCCTATGTGTCCCCGGTTAAAGGTGAGGTCTGGTCAGCCTACTGTATATACACCACACCGTGTGATCTCCTAAATAGAGGAGCAGAGGGATTTGGGTGTCAAACAGGGACTGTCCCTCCTATACTGTATAGTGCCAGTCCTTATACACAGACTGTATATACTATACAATGCCAGACCATATATAAATAGTTTGTCATACATGCTATACAGTGAGCTATGTACAGCATGGAGATGATTGCAGGAACTGGCACCTCTACTTACAGACAGACTGACAAACAACCTGCTCTCTTTCTCTCTCTTTGTGCAATATATAAATACAGTCACATCCATGTCTCTGCCATTTACCAGCTCAGCTGAAGCCTTGCTCTGCACTGCCTGATCACCTCTCTGCCGTTGTTTCCACTTTCTCAGCAAGCCAGTATCCTCCTGCTGATTGTTTAGAAATCAGCTCATTTGTAGTAATTAGCAGAGCTGTGTAGGCTCAAAGACAGGGAATGAAGAAGCTGCATAATACAGATTGGACCATGGCCTTCCAGCTGTAGCTTGAACATTGTTCCCATCATCCTCAGCGTGCGTGTGTGTATATGTGTGTATGTGTCTGCTAGTGTGTGTGTGGGAGGGCATGTGCATGTGTCTGTGGTGTAGGAGTGTGTGGCAGCCATTTTTTTTTTCAGCCTTAGATAGTGGTGGGCGGGCTGGATAGTGGGGGCAGGCCAAAAATCACACTCCCACAGAATCACCCAATGGCAGCAGTAATCCTTTTTACTGCCGCCCCTGGGTGTGTTTTGCCAGGCACAAAGTCTTCTTTTATATATATAGATAGATAGATTAGAGGTCCGTACCTCCCAAATGTCCCCTTTAGGAGATATTAGGGATCTATACCTCTCAAAGTGTCCCTCTTTAGGAGATATTAGGGGTCTGCACCCCCAAGTGTCCCTGTTCATGAGATATTAGGGGTCTGTACCTCCCAAGTGTCCCTCTTTAGGAGATATTAGGGGTCCGTACCTCCCAAATGTCCCCTTTAGGAGATATTAGGGATCTGTACCTCTCAAAGTGTCCCTCTTTAGGAAATATTAGGGGTCTGCACCACCAAGTCTCCCTGTTCATGAGATATTAGGGGTCTGTACCTCCCAAGTCTCCCTCTTTTGGAGATATTAGGGGTCCATACCTCCCAAGTGTACCTCTTTAGGAGATATTAGGGCTCTGTACCTCCCAAGTGTCCCTCTTTAGGATATATTAGGGCTCCTAACCCAAGTACCTCTGTGAGCCCCAAATCTCTCTGTCCCTCTTTCCTACCCTGATGTACCTGTGTTTAGGAGATCAGACTGTGTGGTGTGTATATTAGTGTATCACCCTGGTGTCCCTGTGTTTAGGACATCAGACTGAGTGGTGTGTATTGTATATAAGTGTATCACCCCGGTGTCCCTGTGTTTAGGAGATCAGACTGTGTGGTGTATAGATGTGTATCACCCTGGTGTCCCTGTGTTTAGGAGATCAGACTGTGTGGTGTGTGTATAAGTGTATCACCCCGGCGTCCCTGTGTTTAGGAGCTCAGACTGTGTGGTGTGTATAGAAGTGTATCACCCTGTTGTCCCTGTGTTTAGGAGCTCAGACTGTGTGGTGTGTATATAAGTGTATCACCCTGGTGTCCCTGTGTTTAGGAAATCAGACTGTGTGGTGTGTATATAAGTGTATCACCCTGGTGTCCCTGTGTTTAGGAGATCAGACTGTGTGATGTGTATATAAGTGTATCACCCTGGTGTCCCTGTGTTTAGGAGATCAGACTGTGTGGTGTGTATATAAGTGTATCACCCTGGTGTCCTGTGTTTAGGAGATCAGACTGTGTGGTGTCTATATAAGTGTATCAACCTGGTGTCCCTGTGTTTAGGAGATCAGACTGTGTGGTGTGTATATAAGTGTATCACCCTGGTGTCCATGTGTTTAGGAGATCAGACTGTGTGGTGTGTATATAAGTGTATCACCCTGGTGTCCCTGTGTTTAGGAGATCAGACTGTGTGGTGTGTATATAAGTGTATCACCCTGGTGTCCTGTGTTTAGGAGATCAGACTGTGTGGTGTGTATATAAGTGTATCACCCTGGTGTCCCTGTGTTTAGGAGATCAGACTGTGTGGTGTGTATATAAGAGTATCACCCTGGTGTCCCTGTGTTTAGGAGATCAGACTGTGTGGTGTGTATATAAGTGTATCACCCCGGTGTCACTGTGTTTAGGAGATCAGACTGTGTGGTGTGTATAGCAGTGTATCACCCTGGTGTCCCTGTGTGTAGGAGATCAGACTGTGTGGTGTGTATATAAGTGTATCACCCTGGTGTCCCTGTGTTTAGGAGATCGGACTGTGTGGTGTGTATAGAAGTGTATCACCCTGGTGTCCCTGTGTTTAGGAGATCAGACTGTGTGGTGTGTATAGCAGTGTATCACCCTGGTGTCCCTGTGTTTAGGAGATCGGACTGTGTGGTGTGTATATAAGAGTATCACCCTGGTGTCCCTGTGTTTAGGAGATCAGACTGTGTGGTGTGTATATAAGTGTATCACCCCGGTGTCACTGTGTTTAGGAGATCAGACTGTGTGGTGTGTATAGCAGTGTATCACCCTGGTGTCCCTGTGTGTAGGAGATCAGACTGTGTGGTGTGTATATAAGTGTATCACCCTGGTGTCCCTGTGTTTAGGAGATCGGACTGTGTGGTGTGTATAGAAGTGTATCACCCTGGTGTCCCTGTGTTTAGGAGATCAGACTGTGTGGTGTGTATAGCAGTGTATCACCCTGGTGTCCCTGTGTTTAGGAGATCGGACTGTGTGGTGTGTATAGCAGTGTATCACCCTGGTGTCCCTGTGTTTAGGAGATCAGACTGTGTGGTGTGTATATAAGTGTATCACCCTGGTGTCCCTGTGTTTAGGAGATCAGACTGTGTGGTGTGTATAGAAGTGTATCACCCTGGTGTCCCTGTGTTTAGGAGATCAGACTGTGTGGTGTGGTGTGTATATAAGTGTATCACCCTGGCGTCCCTGTGTTTAGGAGATCAGACTGTGTGGTGTGGTGTGTATATAAGTGTATCACCCTGGCGTCCCTGTGTTTAGAAGATCAGGCTGTGTGGTGTGTATATAAGTGTATCACCCTGGTGTCCCTGTGTTTAGGAGATCAGACTGTGTGGTGTGTATATAAGTGTATCACCCTGGTGTCCCTGTGTTTAGGAGATCAGACTGTGTGGTGTGTATATAAGTGTATCACCCTGGTGTCCCTGTGTTTAGGAGATCAGACTGTGTGGTGTGTATATAAGTGTATCACCCTGGTGTCCCTGTGTTTAGGAGATCAGACTGTGTGGTGTGTATATAAGTGTATCACCCTGGTGTCCCTGTGTTTAGGAGATCAGACTGTGTGATGTGTATATAAGTGTATCACCCTGGTGTCCCTGTGTTTAGGAGATCAGACTGTGTGGTGTGTATATAAGAGTATCACCCTGGTGTCCCTGTGTTTAGGAGATCAGACTGTGTGGTGTGTATAGATGTGTATCACCCTGGTGTCCCTGTGTTCAGGAGATCAGACTGTGTGGTGTGTATATAAGTGTATCACCCTGGTGTCCCTGTGTGTAGGAGATCAGACTGTGAGGTGTGTATAGAAGTGTATCACCCTGGTGTCCCTGTGTTTAGGAGATCAGACTGTGTGGTGTGTATATAAGTGTATCACCCTGGTGTCCCTGTGTTTAGGAGATCAGACTGTGTGGTGTGTATATATATAAGTGTTTCGCATTGCTCCAAAGCAATAAAACTCACATTAATGTTTGTGTAAACATCAGTATATATGTATATAAATTAGTCTGAGTAAATTAAATACTTTGTTCTGGTTCTAAATCATTTAGTTAGTTATAGAAAGAGGTGTCAGTAGGTTATGAAATAACCTAAACATTCTTGATAATGCCCCACCCATCACCCACACTCCCATCAATAGCACTTAAAACAAAAGTGTTCCTATTTGGCTATTTGAAATGCTGGGAAGCCTGTTGTTGCCCCAAAATAACTCCTCTTGAATGTTTGGTTTTGATTGCTCCTCCTCTTGTAGTGATGTCACTTCCCCTCTATGCCTGATACTGTATGCAAAGTAGCTTATTTACATATAGTGCCTGGTAGAAAGAGGAAGTGATATCATCACCAGGGAATAAGGTCAAAAGAATAAAACATTCAATAATATTTACCCTTTGTGTGCCAGAGAGTTATCCAACGCATAGCAATCGTAATAGCCACTATGATTAAATTCCATGCAGATTTCTTCTCCAAAATGAGAAGACTTTTAGGCCTTTTCCTTCTATGTAAAAGAAGGAAATTCCCTGAATGGAGATGAGATGCTTAATTCAAATGTGTTTATAGTACAAATTGTTTAAAGAAATACATTTGTGTGTCTGTCCAGGTAGTTTACTTCATCTTGTGAACATTGCATTCTATGGGAGAGTTGATTCGCTGGTTACAGGTCTTCATAGCATGTGACTTTAACAGCATCATCACTTTCTAACAGTTTGACCTGTAATGACTGTCTAATAAAGCAACTGCCAGCAGTGGGAATAAGCTTGTTGTTTGCATAGTACGACTTTACTGATCTTTCAGTTAGTACTGAATACCCTGTTAATGGAGGCAGATAGGATTTTCCTGTTGCAAGTCTTTAAGTGGACAAACTCCTCCCTCTGAAGCATTCAGTGGGAGGAGTTTGAGGTCCGGGTGTCCAGCCTCTGTGTGCTTTATATCAATAAATAATTGATTTGGGGGAAACTAGTCCACACAGATATGATTCAAAATGGTCATTAGGGTTTTCTGCCCAGAATAAGATAATTGAGGTGTTACATTTCCATTACCCCTTTGAGTGCCAGATGGGTACGCAACGTGTTGCTTGGGAATGCATTGCTTACCCCTCTGGCACTCAAAGGGTTAAATATTAGAGCTGACGATAGTTTTAGACATGTCATTTCATTCGGTACTAAGACATTGGTATAACTCCATTCGAAAAAATCAGCACTATTGGAAACAAATAATTTCACCAAATTCCCTTTCATTTAAATGGGGATTTTAACCCGTCAAATGCCAGAGTGGTCTCACCTCACTAGCATTCAGGGGTTTAAAAGCAAAACAAAAAACATTTCATTAAATGGTAATGTTTATTTGCTCCTTATAGTGATGTTGCCCCATTTTTTAGTAAATCAGGCCTCGCCGGCTGTTGTTCAAAAATGAAATCTTTAATTCAGGCCATAAATAAAACACAGAAACACAAAAATCCCAAAGCTTAAAGGGGTACTATCACCCCAACTAAAGTCTACCCCTCCTAATTAGGAATCAAACTGTTATGCATAATAAAGACCGCGTTAGTCAGAAATCCTTCTTTAGCCGACACTGACAGCCAAGCAACAGCGCTCTAGAGGCATCTGCACGCCTGCACCGTCAGTCCCTTCCGATACCTTAAGGTACCGTGCAACGCCTCCTATAAGAGATCGGGACTGACAGCGCAGGCGCGCGGACATCTCTAAGCAATGATGTCTGCACTGTTGTCTGGCTGTCAGTGTCGGCTGAGTTAGCATTTTTATTCTACATAACAGTTTGATCGTTAAGCTTATTGCTAGATACCTAATTAAGTGAGTGGACTTTAGATGGGGTGACAGTTCCCCTTTAAAGAGATAGTAATGTCTCATTATAAAGAAATATTCAATCATTCCTTATACTTTGTAATAACGCTCTCCACCACTGCCAGTGTTATAATCTGTGTCGTTTTTGTGTAATTATAATATAAAGTTCCCCTCCCGCACCTTTTACACATGTCACTATTCTTTATAACAGATAGCCGGTCCGGACGGACAGATCGCGATGAGGGACAATCTTTTGTCAGCATAAGGAAAACATGTCTTCCTTCATCAGGAGAGCAGGGTTTCCTTATACTGATGGACACAAGATTGTCCCTCGTTGTCATCTGTCCTGTGAAGCAACTGGATTTCAGATCTGAGCGAAGAAGATTGATGTATGTAAAAGGGGAGGGAGAGGGACACTTTCTAATAAAATTACACAAAAACTAGACCAGTTAGAACTTTTGGTAATGGTGCAGATCATTATTACAAAGTAAAAGGAATAATGAACCTTAATTTATAATAGAGCATTACTATCTCTTTAAGATGTCCTGTTGTGCAATAGAAATGGCTGTGACAAACTGTAAACTGATGTCTTTCTCCTCAAAGGGATTTCTTAAAAGAACAGTAATGTATATTGTAGGGTTTTATCCTGCCGAGCAAAACAAGAATACTTCCACTCTGGGAGATAATTAATTGAAAAGTTATTAAAGCTCAAACATGTTTGATTTATTGTTTTGTTTGCTTTTTTATTTTGTAACAATATTTTACCGGGGGGGGGGGGGTACGCTGAGATTGTTTCTCGTGTCCAGGACTCATTTTATCTACCTCAGAGGGTTAAAGGCTGCGTTGACCTTGTCAGGACTAGAACCCACAACCCCAAAGTTTGAACAGGTTCTACAGCTGGTGCCTTAAAGGGTTAGTAATGTCCGATTTGCATAACATGTAATATAGTAGATATTAAAAAAATAAATTAACTGGTGCAAGTTCCGCCTCTAAAATATGTATAGTTTGAGAGATATAAGATTTTAAAGTTCCCCACTCCCTCCCCTTTCACTGACGTCACCTTCTAGCTGACAGAAAGAGATCCTGGTCCCGGGACCAGCCGGCGGCTCTTCATCAGAGCCAAAATAGCGCTATTTAAAAATTAATACTTTATTGGAACGGTCTTCAAAGTGTGCTTCCACACCAGGAACACTTTGTAGACTGTTCCAGTTAAAGGGATAGTAATACTTAAATGTAAAAAAATATATGTTGTAGGGTTTATCCCCCCGAGTAAAACAAGGGTACTCCCACTGCTGAGAGATATTTTATTAAAAAATTATAACAGCTCAAAGTTGAATTTTTTTAGGTGCAATATCACAGTTGCCTGAAAATCTACAGTGGCGCTGTTGCTACACCATCCTATGGGGATTTATGGTCTACAGCAGCAGTTCTCAACCTGTGGGTTGCGACCCCGTCGGGGGTCGAGTGACGATTTGCCAGGGGTCGCCTTAAACCATCAGAAAATTTTATTTTTTTGTATTTTTTAATCTGTAAAACTTGTAATTGAACAAATTTTTTCCGTTATAAAGAAATCCTTACTTTTTCTAGACCGATGGCCAGGTTAGAGCAGTCTGCGCTCCTTTTCCGTCAGTCCCTTCCGGGAGACCGGGACGTTTTATAGTCCATGTTATTGAAGCGATGAAGGAGCAACGAAAATAATTTTACTGTTAGCGGTCGCCACAACTTGGGAAATTTTATAAAAGGGTTGTGGTACTAGAAAGGTTGAGAACCGCTGGTCTACAGACCAGAGAAGTCCATAGGATGGTGTAGCAACAGCGCCACTGTAAATTTCCAGGCCACTGTGATATTGCACCTAAAAAAATTCAACTTTGAGCTGTAATAACTTTTACATAAAACACCTTTCAGCTGTGGGAGTACCCTTGTTTTACTCGGGGGGATAAACCCTACAACATATATTTTTTTACATCTTAAGTATTACTATCCCTTTAAGTATTACTATCCCTTTAAGTATTTCTTTTTAGATAACGGTATTTCGGCTCTGCTGAAGAGCCGCCATGGGTCGCACGACTCAAATCTCCTTCTGTCAGCTGACGTCAGTGAAAGGGGAGGGAGGGGGAACTTTGAAACCTTATATCTCTCAAACTATAAATGTTTGAGAGGCGGTAAAATATGTACAATATTACTTGTTATTAATATCAGACATTACTAACCTTTTAACCAACTGAGCCGTCTCACCAGCGTTAATCAAAAAGATGCCTATAAAAAGTGGCCACTAGTCGGTGCTCTTTTATTAGTCCTTATGGATAATTTCTGCCATTAACATAAAGCTTTTCAAGCACATGAAAAGAAAGGCATTATCTTGAGACATAATAACTTTTAAATAGAGAATCTCTCAGCAGTGAGAGGACCCCTGATTTTCTTGGAAGGAAAAAAAACCCACAATATTTATTGATCATTTAACCCTTTAAGGATCAGATAGCAAAGTTTGACATGCTGGCCCATGTGACTGATCACGTGTACCGACACACTGAACGGGGGGCTGATAGTGATCACTCCGGTCTTGGATCGGTCAATTTCAGTCCCTGCTACTACTCACAGTGTTCCTGCAGGAGCTCGGTGAGTAAAAAAATACATGACATGCCAGGACCGTCACTGGACCTTAACGGAAAAATAGCAATGACTGTCCTGGCACATCACTGGACATTAACGGGTTAAAGGAGTAGTAAACTTTTTTTTTATGAAAACCTATATGTTATAGAGCTTTTCCTGCTGAGTAAAACAAAATTTACAACAGTTCAAATAATCAGGAAGTGAATTACAGTGTGTTTACTTCCTGATAGTTCTAACTGACAGGAAGTGAATTTACTGTGTTTACTTCCTGATAGTTCTAACTGACAGGAAGTGAATTTACTGTGTTTACTTCCTGATAGTTCTAACTGACAGAAAGTGAATTTACTGTGTTTACTTCCTGATAGTTCTAACTGACCTATCGCATTCTATGGAGAACTGTAAGTCACTGACTTTCCTCTCCATTAGACTATAACAGAATAACCAATTAGAATTTGACCACTAGGGGGCACTGTTAATGTAAAAAAACATGAGTTTAAATGTAATAACTCTGGAAATATGCATCTCTCAGCAGTGGGAGTACCCTTATTTTACTCAACAGGAGACGGCCTACAATATATATGTTTTCATAAAAAAAGTTTACTGCTTCTTTAAAGTTACTAATCCTTTTTAACCTTTGAGTGCCAGAGAGTTGGACAGTTCATGCAATCCACTCCAGAGCTCAAATGGTTACATTTTTATGTTTTTTTTTTTTTTTTTTTTTTTTTTTTAATATATATGAAATGATGTAGAAAAAGTGACTGATTTTCATGCCGCACTGATGGGAAATCTGGAGAAATGTATCCACAGGTAGTGATGCCTTTCCATGCAGGTCATGCCGAGAGCAGCATTGCATGTTTTCAGTGTAGTGTAATGTACTTCCAGTGTAATCTACTCTTTTCAAAGAAAATGTATCTTAACCCTTTGACCGTCACAGGCATGTGCAGCACATTGCTCTACAATGCATTGCCAACCCCCATGGCACTGAAACGGTTAAAGGGGGACTACAACCCAAATGAAGATTCGTCCCATCACTTTTAGGCTGGGATCATACGGGTGATTTGTTTTTTGTTGTAGTTGTTGATTTGAGTCATAATCACTGTGAACATTTTACACGATTACATGTTTTTACTACAACATAAAAAAAATCACACTTCTGTTTCAGTGCCAGGCCTGGATTCTGTTGCAGCTGATAACGTTATCAAGTGTTTTATCCACAAACTTCTACATCAAGTTCAATAGGAACTACTGAGAACCCTAATCAGCTGCAATCAGGGAAGGGTTGGCCTGGGGGGCAGGGGGGCAACTATCCCCCGGGCTGGTCATATGTCTGGGCTGGTAGTCCACTGCACCTCACTAAATCTCCCAATTGCTGCTGTAAATGGATCTAAACTAGTGATACCACAGAGCTTACAACTGAAATGGATCTACACTAGTGATACCACAGAGCTTACAACTGAAATGGATCTACACTAGTGATACCACAGAGCTTACAACTGAAATGGTTCTACACTAGTGATACCACAGAGCTTACAACTGAAATGGTTCTACACTATTGATACCACAGAGCTTACAACTGAAATGGATCTACACTAGTGATACCACAGAGCTTACAATTGAATTGGAGCTACACTAGTGATACCACAGAGCTTACAACTGAAATGGATCTACACTAGTGATACCACAGAGCTTACAACTGAAATGGAGCTACACTAGTGATACCACAGAGCTTACAACTGAAATGGATCTACACTAGTGATACCACAGAGCTTACAACTGAAATGGAGCTACACTAGTGATACCACTGAGCTTACAACTGAAATGGATCTACACTAGTGATACCACAGAGCTTACAACTGAAATGGATCTACAGTAGTGATACCACAGAGCTTATAACTGAAATGGATCTACACTAGTGATACCACAGAGCTTGCAACTGAAATGGATCTACACTAGTGATACCACAGAGCTTACAATTGAAATGGAGATACACTAGTGATACCACAGTGCTTACAACTGAAATGGTTCTACACTAGTGATACCACAGAGCGTACAACTGAAATGGAGCTACACTAGTGACACCACAGAGCTTACAACTGAAATGGGTCTACACTAGTGATACCACAGAGCTCACAACTGAAATGGATCTACACTAGTGATACCACAGAGCTTACAACTGAAATGGAGATACACTAGTGATACCACAGAGCTTACAACTGAAATGGTTCTACACTAGTGATACCACAGAGCTTACAACTGAAATGGATCTACACTAGTGATACCACAGAGCTTACAACTGAAATGGATCTACACTAGTGATACCACAGAGCTTACAACTGAAATGGATCTACACTAGTGATACCACAGAGCTTATAACTGAAATGGATCTACACTAGTGATACCACAGAGCTTAGAACTGAAATGGTTCTACACTAGTGATACCACAGAGCTTACAACTGAAATGGTTCTACACTAGTGATATCACAGAGCTTACAACTGAAATGGTTCTACACTAGTGATACCACAGAGCCTACAACTGAAATGGAGATACACTAGTGATACCACAGAGCTTAAAACTGAAATGGATCTACACTAGTGATACCACAGAGCTTACAACTGAAATGGAGCTACACTAGTGATACCACAGAGCTTACAACTGAAATGGATCTACACTGGTGATACCACAGAGCTTACAACTGAAATGGACCTACACTAGTGATACCACAGAGCTTACATCTGAAATGGAGCTACACTAGTGATACCACAGAGCTTACAACTGAAATGGTTCTACACTAGTGATACCACAGAGCTTACAACTGAAATGGATCTACACTAGTGATACAACAGAGCTTACAACTGAAATGGATCTACACTAGTGATACCACAGAGCTTACAACTGAAATGGATCTACACTAGTGATACCACAGAGCTTACAACTGAAATGGATCTACACTAGTGATACCACAGAGCTTACAACTGACATGGAGCTGCACTAGTGATACCACAGAGCTTACAACTGAAATGGTTCTACACTAGTGATACCACAGAGCTTACAACTGAAATGGATCTACACTAGTGATATCACAGAGCTTACAACTGAAATGGTTCTACACTAGTGATACCACAGAGCTTACAATTGAAATGGAGCTACACTAGTGATACCACAGAGCATACAACTGAAATGGTTCTACACTATTGATACCACAGAACTTACAACTGACATGGATCTACACTAGTGATACCACAGAGCTTACAACTGAAATGGTTCTACAGTAGTGATACCACAGAGCTTACAACTGAAATGGTTCTACACTAGTGATACCAGAGAGCTTACAACTGAAATGGATCTACACTAGTGATACCACAGAGCTTACAACTGAAATGGTTCTACACTAGTGATACCACAGAGCTTACAACTGAAATGATTCTACACTAGTGATACCAGAGAGATACAATCCAAATGGAACTACACTAGTAACATAAACCATTTCCCTTGTAAGCTCTATAATATCACTAGGTAAGCTTTACTTAAATTGTAAGCTTTGTAGTAGTGCACTAGTGTAGCCCCATTTCAACTGTAAGCGCTTTGGTATCACTTGACTTAAGTCACAACATTAATGCCTATTAAAATTAACAAAATGGGGTGGGCTGGGACAGTGGGCTCGAACGATAATAGAAATGGGCCACTTGAATGTATTTGCCCCATGGGCCACAAGTTGCCAGCTCTCCCCTGGCTGCAATGTAATTTAGGTCCAGGCTGCACTTAGATGAAGTGACAACATACAATGGCTACTATTTAACCCTTGGAGCTCCAGAGAAGTACCCAAGTGCAGATTTCATGCATTTCCATTGACTTCAATGCTCATTTATTTTATTGGTGCCGTAATACATTAACGCCCCGAAGTTACCATGAACTAAAAAAGACTCCTTTTCCCAAACACGTGTGATATATTTACTATGTAATGATGTGATATTGTTGTCTATGTGAACCCATCCTAAAGCAGGGTTAGGCAACCTTTGGCTCTCCAGCTGTTGAACACTACAAATCCTATCGTCCCCAACCAGCCAAATGCTGGCCGAGGAGGATGGGAGATGCAGTCTCTATCAAATTGAAAGCCAGTGGTTGCTTTTACCTGCTTTTAACCCTTTAAGTGCCAGGTGGCAGCCAACTACACAATGTGTGGGATAGCCCTCTGGCACACAAAGGATTATGGGACACTAATACGCACATCCTATATAATAATTCACTAAGGTATGTTTGTCGGAAGCTGTCATTCGAAATACAGATGTCTGCGCTCGCTGCAGTCATGCACAGTAGAGACTACCTGCACCGCGGCTGATAACGGAGCGGGGCACTCCGAATTCAGAGTGGACTACTGTGCGCAGAGAGGACTACTGTGTGAATTCAGAGCTCCTCGCTTCGTTATCAGCCACGGCGCAGGCAGTCTCTACTGTGCATGACTGCACTGCGGCCGTTGCTGTCTGGCACCGTGGCCCATGTACACGGGCTGTTTAACTAGTACATATATATATATATATATATATATATATATATATATATATACAGTACACTCTAATTATGAAAAAACAATTAGCAGTAGGTCTTTTCCTTCTGATTATAACAAGGGGATTCCCAGTACTTACAGATGTTTCTTTCAAAAGTTATTAAAAAGACTAGCAGTTGTGTCACTGCTTCACCCGGGTGGTCAAAACATGTTTTTTTGTTTTTTTTTGTTTTGTTTTTTTTAACCCCTTAAGGACCAGCGTCCCGGGGTGTGCGGTCCTTTAAGGACCAGATAGGAAACTTTGACGTGCCGTCCCATGTGACTGATCACGTGGGGCAGCATGCCAAATGGAGGGACTGAAAGAGATCGCTCCGGTCTTGGAGTGATCAACTTCAGTCCCCGGTATTAGTCGCCGTGCTTCTGGTCCTTAAGTGTCGGACCAGAGTGACGGTCCTGCCATGTCAATGGTCCGTAAGGGGTTAATTCTATTGTTAAAGTGTTATTAATGTCTATTTACAAGTAGTTTGCCGAGTCTTCTGTATATTAAAATTAACAGGTTGCGCCATCTGTAACAACTTACTTTTGCGTCATTCAAAAGATTTGAAGAGATAAAGATCCCTCGTCAGCCCCTTCTTGACACGTCATGCAAAGCTGCAGGCTGGTGAGGACAGGTGCAGCGAGGGACAAACTTCAGTAAGTAAAGGGAAATCCTCCTTTGTCAAGGGCGCCAGGATTTCCCTTATACTTACACACTGAAGTTTGTTCCGCGCTGCAGCCGTCGAGCTGCACAATGCTTCTGGCCATTCAGTGGGAGGCGGCCAGAAGGGGTGGGCGGGGAGATCTTTATCTCTTCATATCTTTTGAATGACACAAAAGTAAGGTGTTACAGATGGCGCAACCTGTTAATTTTAATATACAGAAGACTCGGTGAACTACTTGTAAATAGACATTAATAACCCTTTAAGGGCTGACCTCTTGGCGTGACATTAGGATCTCTCCTGTTGCCCTCCAGCTACTGATCTCCCAGCCAATTTGGTGAAAGGGTTTCCTGGTCCCACCCACTTCTACACGGTAGTTTGGGTAGGGTGGAAGCAAGGGAGCCCCCTTACTCCCCAGTGTCTCCTCCTTTTTTTTTGAAGGCTTGTGGGTTGGTTGGTTTGAAAGCAAAGTTGGTAGCGGTGCTTGGGTGAGGAGGCAGGGGGTGAAAGCAATTTGCCAGCGAGTCAGAAACACTTGGATTTTTATTTGTATATAGATAACAGCATTTTCCTGATAGTTGGAGTTTAACTTCTTAAGTACAAGAGATCCTAGGGGTGGATTGTGGGTAAGAACCGCATAGAGAATATTCAGAGCACTGGCACACGTGACTGATGACATGTACCAGCGTGCCAATGGGAGTCTGAGACAGACAGCTCCGGTCGTGGAGCAATCAATTTCAGACCCTGCTAGTGCTTACACTGCTCCCGGAGAAGCCATGAAAGCACAAAATCCATGAATTGCCAGGACCGGCACCAGTCCTTTAGACAAGGAAACCAGTGAAGGTCCTGACACACCACCAGTCCTTAAGGTGTTAGAATGTTTTGTAGCCAGATGGCGCTATTGTTATTACTGCCTGAAAAACTGAGTGCCGCAGACAGAAGTTTCTCATAGATGGAGGTAACAACAAAGCCTCCTGGCTTATAAACGTCTTTGAACTTAAAGGGTATGTATCAACTCAGAATTTTTTTTTTTACCATAGATTGTTTTAATAAAGTAGTATTAGGAAAGCTGGGTTTTTTTTCTAAATGTAAGTACTTTTAAAGATATTGTATCTTCTGTGCTGTGCACTTCTACATAATGCGGCACCCTGAATTTTCATCACAGCGCTTCTTCTCCTCCCTCCGAGATGCCCAGGGAGAGCGTTCACGCTTCCCTTCAGTGCTTCTATTGTTACATCAAGCTCTGGTTACCATTATAACCTCAGGTTGCAACCTCAGTATTATGATAACTGGAGCTTGATATAACGATAGAAGCGATTCACACCGCACCGAAGGAAAGCGTGAACACGCTCCCCGGGGCAGCTGGGAGGGAGGTGGGAGGAGAATTATGAAGTGAAGAAGAGCTTTGGTGGAGATTCAGCGTGCCACATTATGCTGACTGGAAAAGCTTGAAGATACAATATCTTTAAAAGTACTTACATTTAGAGAAAAAAAAAACAGCTTCCCTAATAATACTTTATTAACAAAACCCACCGGGAGCGCTGTAAGTAAAAATGGGGCCTAAAATTGACCGCTCCAAGACTGGAGCGATCTCTTTCAGGCTCCAAAGCGGCGTGCCGATACACGCAACAGGTCACGTGTACCGGCGCATCGGCAAGGATCAAAGCGGTCCTTATGGGACAGAAACGTCTCAGAACCGCTGGTCCTTAAGGGGTTAATCTATCAGAAAAAAAGCCAAGTTCTCTTTTTAATCACTTTTGAAAGACACAGCAGTGGGAGTCCACTTGTTTTACGCTAGTGGAAAATTATAACATAACTAGTTTTAAAGCCCGTGTACAACAATGGTGCCGCTGCAGCCATGCGCGGTACTGACTGCACGCCCTGCAGCTGATATGGAGCGGAGCACTCCGAATTCATACCGTAGTCCTCTCTGCGCACCTTCCTGGGACCAAGCGGTCCCAGGAAGGTGCGCAGAGAGGACTACGGTCTGAATTTGTAGCGCTCCGCACTGTATCAGCCGCAGAGCTTTCTGGCAGTCTGTACTGGGCATGACGGCTTCTGACAAACATCCTTAGCGAATGATAATATAGGATGTTTTCATAATTAGGCTAATCTGCCCCTTCACCTGTGTACTTCACACTCACCTCTGTATAAGGATGTATCTGATTCTAGGGGGGCATGTGTTTAACCCTTTAAGAATCAGAGTGTTATGCAACGCATTCTTCACAATGCATTATACACTGTCCTGGTCCTTCGACGGTTAACCCCTTGAATGCCAGAGGGGTACTCAACAAATTGTGAAGCAATGCGTTGAGTACATAGTAACATAGTAAATTAGGTTGAAAAAAGACACGTCCATCAAGTACCCCTCTGGCGCTCAAAGGGTTAAGAGTGGCGCAATCTGGGGAAAATCAAATACCTGAATCATGACTTAGAAATGAGCATGTCGTTATTCGTTAACTAAAATGGAGTGTTTTTTTGTGAGTAACTGAATGTGAGAAAACATGCAATGCTGCTTAAAAAGGTGTTTTCCGGAGCATGCGGCTAACCTTTCTGCTTCCCCTTTTTCTCCTTCCGGGCACTGCCAGTCGGGCAGCCCGCAGCTCCGGCAGACTTGGCCTTTTTAGTAGATTTGGGAGCCTGTGTCTCTGCTAGCGCCTGTGAATCGTCTTGCTCAGCCTCCTGAACTGCTCGGGGGGGTAGTCAGAGGAAGCAACAAGGGGAGAAAAGAGACACAGGACAGGTAGAAAGGACATCAGGTTATATATCGGGATATACATCGGGTTATACATCAGGTTATACATCAGGTTATATATCGGGATATAAATCAATTTATACATCAGGTTATACATCAGGTTATACATCAGGTTATACATCAGGTTATACAAGGCCGGAACAGGCTGGAAAGGACAGAGAGGAGTCACAAGTCACTTTTATATGATACGGTTATACATATCGCCATCAGAAACGTGATTTCAACCCCCTGGATGCGAGACACAAGTATTGTATCACAAAGTGATGATGCCTAGTATCTGAAGGGTTTATGTACTAACTAGTTGAACAGCCCGTTACACGGGCCACAGTGCCACTTCCACCAGGTCGCGTAGCAGTCATGCACAGTAGAGACTGCCCGCGCCACGGCTGATACAGAGCTGGACTCTGTATCATCCGCGGCGCTGGCAGTCTCTACTGCTCATTACTGCAGCACGCACAGTCATGAGTCTACTGCGCATGTCGCGGCGTTACACACAATTTAGCGAATTATTATATAGGATGTGACCTTTAACACACACACACAAACACACACACAGTTACACACACAGAAACACACGATAACACACAGCTTTCAGGATAAAGTAAATTAAGGTTAGTAAATGCCTAAACTAGGAGAGATTCAGCTCATAAAACAAAGCATATTAAGGTTAGGTACCTGTCAGAAATGAGGTACCTTGACGTTGGTGGCAACCTTACCATTCTATGGCCCATACGATATAACTAAATCCTCATCTTTAATATAGTAGTGATACACAGGCACAATGCCGCAGAGTAAAGGGTTAATGGAGACACAATGCCACAGAGTAAAGGGTTAATGGTGATGAAAATTTGGATGTGCACCAATATATTATGTATATTTGCTTTTAGCTATTTTGGTCAAAATCGGTTGCACTCCAGCAATTTTAAATGTGTTTTTTTTTCCTTTTTCCTTTGGGTGAGTTTACCAAAACCTGGACTGAAATATATATATATATACTAGCAGTATGGGACAGCATTGCCCGTCTGTTTTTGTTTATGAATGTTCTGTAAAATGCATGTGATCATATATATATAGATGTAAAATAACAAACAAAATAAGCATCTTGTATAAACTTTTTTACATCTGCATCACTGGACTAATACGGCTATATATATACATATTTATAAAAAGACACACATAGACACACATACACATACACACACACACACACATACATATATACACACAGGTACACACATATAAACACACACAGATACACACACACGCATGTACACGCACACATACAGATACACTAACACATATATATACACACACACAAAACACAAACACCCATACATACACCTATACACTCACACTTACATTTGGTTGCTGTCTAGTCCTATAGAATAGAAATTAAACACGCGTTCCACATGAAAATGGCAGCTGGTCACATTACTATGCAATATGTCACATTACAGAGATAGTAATTCTTGATTTTACCAATCTTTAATATTGTACAAAATAAAATATAAAGTCAATGATCAAAGTCACGTTTCTGTAACTTGTATAGTTTTATTGTAAAATCCTTCTAAAGTTCCCCCTCTCGCCCCTTTTACCCACGTCAGCGCTCTAGCTGACAGACTTAGATCCTGGTCCCGGGACCGGACGGCTCATCTGCAGAGCTGAAATAACATTGTATACAAATAAATTCTTCATGAAAATGGTCTAGAATGTGTGTCTGCCTCTAACCAGGCACATGTTGTACACTGTCCTCATGAAGAATTTATTTGTACTTCTCCCTCCTTCCCACCCTGTTCCTCCTACTTCCCACCCACTTCTCCTCCTTCCCACCATGTTCATCCCATTTCCCACCCACTTCTCCTCCTTCCCACCCTGTTCCTCTCACTTCTCTTCCTTCTCACCCTGTTCCTCCCACTTCTCCTCCTTCCCACCCTGTTCCTCCAACTTCCCATCCATTTCTCATCCTTCCCATCCACTTCTCCTTCTTTCCACCTACTTCTCCTCCTTCCCATCCACTTCTCCTTCTTCCCACCCACTTCTCCTCCTTCCCATGCTGTTCCTCCCTCTTCCCATCCACTTCTCATCCTCCCCACCCTGTTTCTCCCACTTCCCACCCACTTCTCCTCCTTCCCACCATGTTCATCCCATTTCCCACCCACTTCTCCTCCTTCCCATCCTGTTATACCCACTTCCCACTCACTTCTCCTCCTTCCCACCCTGTTCCTCTCACTTCTCTTCCTTCCCACCCTGTTCCTCCCACTTCTCCTCCTTCCCACCCTGTTCCTCCCACTTCTCCTCCTTCCCACCCTGTTCCTCCAACTTCCCATCCATTTCTCATCCTTCCCATCCACTTCTCCTTCTTCCCACCTACTTCTCCTCCTTCCCATCCACTTCTCCTTCTTCCCACCCACTTCTCCTCCTTCCCATGCTGTTCCTCCCTCTTCCCACCCACTTCTCCTTCTTCCCACCTGTTCCTCCCACTTCCCACCCCCTTCTTCTTCCCACCCTGTTCCTCCCAATTCCCACCCACTTCTCCTTTTTCCTCACCCTGATCCTCCCACTTCTCCTCAATCCCACCCTGTCCCACCCACTTCTTCTCCTTCCCACCCTGTTCTGCCCACTTTTCACCCACTTTATGACACAAGGACAAAGAGCCCCATCCACACAAATAAGCCCCACTCCTTTATGACACGAATCGTGCCATTTACATCCCCCTGGTCAGCAGCACATAAGCTCTCTCCAGGGGCTCAAGACGAGGTATTTGTATCACTGAAGCAGTGTGAGTGAGCACTGAGCAGTCCTCTCCATTTTATCTCAACTGCAGTGTCTGGGTCTGGATGTAAAATGAGTTGAGTGAATAAGGCAATGACTGAGTGGTAGTCAATGGAGAATTTTCAGAGGAAGGTTTTGTTATTAGTGGGGTACCTCAAGGATCTGTACTGGGGCCCATTCTTATTTTTATATAAATATTTTTATTAGTAATATTGCAAAATGTCTTAAAGGTAAGGCATGACTTTTTGCAGATGATACAAAGATCTGAAATAGGGTAGACATTCCAGGGGGAATACGCCAAATGACAAATGATTTAGGTAAATGAGAAGAATGGACAAGAGCGTGGCAGATGCAGTTTAATGTTGATAAATGTAAAATAATGCACTTGGGACATAAAAATCCAAAGGAAAAATATATCATTAAGGGTACTGTACTGTCAGAGACAAGAGTGGAAAGGGATTTGGGAGGATTTTTTTTCTGACTTAAATGTAGGCAGGCAATGTAAAAAAAGTGGTGGGAAATGCAAGCAGGGTGCTGGGTTGTATAGCTAGGGGCATTAGTAGCAGAAAGAGGGTAGTGGCTATGCCACTCTACAGATCTCTAGTTAGACCTCACCTAGAGTATTGTGTACAGTACTGGAGACCTACAGTATTGTGTACAGTACTGGAGACCCCATCTCCAGAAGGATATAGATACTCTAGAGTATTGTATACAGTATTGGAGACCCCATCTCCAGAAGGATATAGATACTCTAGAGAAAATTCAAAGAAGGGCTACTAAAATGGTGACTGGTTTACAGGAAAAGAAATATCAGGACAGACTAAAGGATCTGAACATGTATAGCTTGGAGGAGAGAAGAGAGAGAGTGCTTCTGTTACACACAGTAATTATATAAATACACCTGACTGCTGTGTGATGGACTCCTACCTAGGTAAGTGCTTCTGTTACACACAGTAATTATATAGATACACCTGACTGCTGTGTGATGGACTCCTACCTAGGTAAGTGCTTCTGTGACACACAGTAATTATATAAATACACCTGACTGCTGTGTGATGGACTCCTACCTAGGTAAGTGCTTCTGTTACACACAGTAATTATATAGATACACCTGACTGCTGTGTGATGGACTCCTACCTAGGTAAGTGCTTCTGTTACACACAGTAATTATACAGATACACCTGACTGCTGTGTGATGGACTCCTACCTAGGTAAGTGCTTCTGTTACACACAGTAATTATACAGATACACCTGACTGCTGTGTGATGGACTCCTACCTAGGTAAGTGCTTCTGTTACACACAGTAATTATATAGATACACCTGACTGCTGTGTGATGGACTCCTACCTAGGTAAGTGCTTCTGTTACACACAGTAATTATATAGATACACCTGACTGCTGTGTGATGGACTCCTACCTAGGTAAGTGCTTCTGTTACACACAGTAATTATATAGATACACCTGACTGCCGTGTGATGGACTCCTAACTAGGTAAGTGCTTCTGTTACACACAGTAATTATATAGATACGTCTGACTGCCGTGTGATGGACTCCTACCTAGGTAAGTGCTTCTGTTACACACAGTAATTATATAGATACACCTGACTGCTGTATGATGGACTCCTTCCTAGGTAAGTCCTTCTGTTACACACAGTAATTATATAGATACACCTGACTGCTGTGTGATGGACTCCTACCTAGGTAAGTACTTCTGTTACACACAGTAATTATATATATACACCTGACTGCTGTGTGATGGACTCCTACCTAGGTAAGTGCTTCTGTTACACACAGTAATCATATAGATACACCTGACTGCTGTGTGATGGACTCCTACCTAGGTAAGTGCTTCTGTTACACACAGTAATTATATAGATATAACTGACTGCTGTATGATGGACTCCTACCTAGGTAAGTGCTTCTGTTACACACAGTAATTATATAGATACGCCTGACTGCTGTGTGATGGACTCCTACCTAGGTAAGTGCTTCTGTTACACACAGTAATCATATAGATACGCCTGACTGCTGTGTGATGGACTCCTACCTAGGTAAGTTCTTCTGTTACACACAGTAATAATATAGATACACCTGACTGCTGTGTGATGGACTCCTACCTAGGTAAGTACTTCTGTTACACACAGTAATTATATAGATACACCTGACTGCTGTGTGATGGACTCCTACCTAGGTAAGTGCTTCTGTTACACACAGTAATTATATAGATACACCTGACTGCTGTATGATGGACTCCTACCTAGGTAAGTGCTTCTGTTACACACAGTAATTATATAGATATACCTGACTGCTGTGTGATGGACTCCTACCTAGGTAAGTGCTTCTGTTACACACAGTAATTATATAGATACACCTGACTGCTGTGTGATGGACTCCTACCTAGGTAAGTGCTTCTGTTACACACAGTAATTATATAGATACACCTGACTGCTGTGTGATGGACTCCTACCTAGGTAAGTGCTTCTGTTACACACAGTAATTATATAGATACACCTGACTGCTGTGTGATGGACTCCTACCTAGGTAAGTGCTTCTGTTACACACAGTAATTATATAGATACACCTGACTGCTGTGTGATGGACTCCTACCTAGGTAAGTGCTTCTGTTACACACAGTAATTATATAGATACACCTGACTGCTGTATGATGGACTCCTACCTAGGTAAGTGCTTCTGTTACACACAGTAATTATATAGATACACCTGACTGCTGTGTGATGGACTCCTACCTAGGTAAGTGCTTCTGTTACACACAGTAATTGTATAGATACGCCTGACTGCTGTATGATGGACTCCTACCTAGGTAAGTGCTTCTGTTACACACAGTAATTATATAGATACACCTGACTGCTGTATGATGGACTCCTACCTAGGTAAGTGCTTCTGTTACACACAGTAATTATATAGATACACCTGACTGCTGTGTGATGGACTCCTACCTAGGTAAGTGCTTCTGTTACACGCAGTAATTATATAGATACCCCTGACTGCTGTGTGATGGACTCCTACCTAGGTAAGTGCTTCTGTTACACACAGTAATTATATAGATACACCTGACTGCTGTGTGATGGACTCCTACCTAGGTAAGTGCTTCTGTTACACACAGTAATTATATAGATACACCTGACTGCTGTGTGATGGACTCCTACCTAGGTAAGTACTTCTGTTACACACAATAATTATATAGATACCCCTGACTGCTGTGTGATGGACTCCTACCTAGGTAAGTGCTTCTGTTACACACAGTAATTATATAGATACACCTGACTGCTGTATGATGGACTCCTACCTAGGTAAGTGCTTCTGTTACACACAGTAATTGTATAGATACACCTGACTGCTGTATAGTGGACTCCTACCTAGGTAAGTGCTTCTGTTACACACAGTAATTATATAGATACACCTGACTGCTGTATGATGGACTCCTACCTAGGTAAGTGCTTCTGTTACACACAGTAATTATATAGATACACCTGACTGCTGTATGATGGACTCCTACCTAGGTAAGTCCTTCTGTTACACACAGTAATTATATAGATACACCTGACTGCTGTGTGATGGACTCCTACCTAGGTAAGTCCTTCTGTTACACACAGTAATTATATAGATACACCTGACTGCTGTGTGATGGACTCCTACCTAGGTAAGTCCTTCTGTTACACACAGTAATTATATAGATACACCTGACTGCTATAAGGTGGACTCCTACCTAGGTAAGTGCTTCTGTTACACACAGTAATTATATAGCTATACCTGACTGCTGTATGATGGACTCCTACCTAGGTAAGTGCTTCTGTTACACACAGTAATTATATAGATACACCTGACTGCTGTATGATGGACTCCTACCTAGGTAAGTGCTTCTGTTACACACAGTAATTATATAGCTATACCTGACTGCTGTGTGATGGACTCCTACCTAGGTAAGTCCTTCTGTTACACACAGTAATTATATAGATACACCTGACTGCTGAATGATGGACTCCTACCTAGGTAAGTCCTGTTACACACAGTAATTATATAGATATACACCTGACTGCTGTGTGATGGACTCCTACCTAGGTAAGTGCTTCTGTTACACACAGTAATTATATAGATACACCTGACTGCTGTATGATGGACTCCTACCTAGGTAAGTCCTTCTGTTACACACAGTAATTATATAGATACACCTGACTGCTGTGTGATGGACTCCTACCTAGGTAAGTCCTTCTGTTACACACAGTAATTATATAGATACACCTGACTGCTGTATGATGGACTCCTACCTAGGTAAGTGCTTCTGTTACACACAGTAATTATATAGATACACCTGACTGCTGTGTGATGGACTCCTACCTAGGTAAGTGCTTCTGTTACACACAGTAATTGTATAGATACGCCTGACTGCTGTATGATGGACTCCTACCTAGGTAAGTGCTTCTGTTACACACAGTAATTATATAGATACACCTGACTGCTGTATGATGGACTCCTACCTAGGTAAGTGCTTCTGTTACACACAGTAATTATATAGCTATACCTGACTGCTGTGTGATGGACTCCTACCTAGGTAAGTCCTTCTGTTACACACAGTAATTATATAGATACACCTGACTGCTGAATGATGGACTCCTACCTAGGTAAGTCCTGTTACACACAGTAATTATACAGATACACCTGACTGCTGTGTGATGGACTCCTACCTAGGTAAGTCCTTCTGTTACACACAGTAATTATACAGATACACCTGACTGCTGTATGATGGACTCCTACCTAGGTAAGTGCTTCTGTTACACACAGTAATTATATAGATACACCTGACTGCTGTATGATGGACTCCTACCTAGGTAAGTGCTTCTGTTACACACAGTAATTATATAGATACACCTGACTGCTGTATGATGGAGTCTGTTACCTCTGAAATGTGTCCGATTATAAAGAAATCCTTTAATGTAGGAGACCGGAAGCCAGGCATCAGTGCAGACATCTTGCCTGCGCGGTCGGTCCCGGTCTCCATTGAGAAGCACTGCAGTGTGCCACAAGGTAACCGGAAGGACTGACGGCGCAGGCACACAGACTGCATTAACCTGGCCATCAGTCTTCTATAATAAAGGATTTCTTTATAACCGGACACATTTCAGAGGTAACATATCTATTATAAAGCTAGTCGCTACCTACTTAATTACTGCAGGGAGAATTTATATCAGGTGAAAGTTCTGCTTTAATGGGAGATATAAGGAATAAAATGGGAATCAAGGGGATCGTCTTGTTGATATAAAAATAGAAGTTGCTAGGAAACAGGGAAATGTAAAATTGATGGGATAAACAAGAAAAAGAATGAGATTTAATGCTTCAGCATCCAGACTGGTTCGGTTCCCGTGTGATTTCTCATTATAAAGACCTAGCACCGGGTTCTGCTCAATTTGATTTGTTAAAAAAAAAAATTTATTTTCAGTTCAGTTCCAGAAATCTGTACACCTCAAAGAGAAGCTAATATTACATGTTTTTAGCAATCCAATTTTCCTTAAAAACACTGTTTTAACCTTTTCTGTACTTGAGACATCACCAACACAGTGCTTCAGAATTAATTGGAGACACCTTTAGCGCACAAGGAGTTAAACAGGATAATGCTGTTTCATAACTCTATCAGATTGTATGAAATGTTATATTCTTTCATACTTTATTTTTTTTTTTAATTTCTACCTTTCCTCTTTCCTATTATAAACCTCTAAAGACTTTATATTGCCACACTGATGGACAGCTGTGCCTTCCAATATGAAAGACTGGTGTAACATCAACAATTCCTGTATTCCATGAATCCCTGTCTATGCACAGCTGAGTAGTGTATCAGTGTTGTATCAGTGTGCAGTGTATCAGAGTGTATCAGCTGTGTATCAGTGTGCAGTGTATCAGTGTGTAGTGTATCAGTACTTATTGTATCAATTGTGTATCAGTGTGCAGTATATCAGTGGTAGTGTATCAGTTGTGTATCAGTGTGTAGCGTATCAGTACTTATTGTATCAATTGTGCATCAGTGTACAGTGTATCAATTGTGTATCAGTGTATAGTGTATCACTGTGTAGTGTATCAATTGTGTATCAGTGTGCAGTATCAGTTGTGTATCAATTCTTAATGTGTCAGTTGTGTATCAGTGCTTAGTGTATCAGTGTGTGGTGTATCAGTTGTGTATCAGTGTGTAGTGTATCAGTTCTGTATCAATGCTTAGTGTATCAGTTGTGTAATCACTGCTTAGTGTATCAGTGTATGGTGTATCATTTGTGCATCAGTGTGTGGTGTATCAATTGTGTATCAATGTGCAGTGTATAAGTGGTAGTGTATCAGTTGTGTATCAGTGTGCAGTGTATCAATTGTGTATCAGTGTGCAGTGTATCAGTGCACTCAGAGTTCAGACCTGACCTGTGGATGTTCCGCTGCGACTGGTGTTGGGAGCCACTGATGTAAACAATGACATTTCTGCCCCCCCCCCCATTTGGGAATTAAGTTTCACTGCCATAGAGCATCACGGAATTGTTTTTTTACTCAATTGCATTAAAGGTATAACTGTGTTTGAGGACATTTATAACGCTTAAGAGGTTGAAAATCACATTTAATCAATACTAAGGCATAAGAATGATCTAGGACTCTATACACTATGCTAGCATTTGTAAAAATGTAATTTCTTGAGGCTTAAAATATAGTTTTATATATGCTAAATGGGGGGGGGGGCTGTGCTGGGCTCCTGGTGATCAGTCTTCAAAAACAGACAAAGTAAGAGAAACCGCTATTTAAAGGGATAGTAATACTTAATATGTAAAAAAAATATATGTTGTAGGGTTTATCCCCCTGAGTAAAACAAGAGTACTCCCACTGCTGAAAAGTGTTTCATTCAAAAGTTATTCATTTTCAAAGTTGAATTTTTTAGGTGCAATATCACAGTGGCCTGAAATTGTACAGTGGCGCTGTTGCTACACCATCCTATGGATATTTATGGTCCCGGGACCAGAGCTGTCCATAGGATTGTGTAGCAACAGCGCCACTGTACAATTTCAGGCCACTGTGATATTGCACCTAAAAAATTCAACTTTGAAAATGAATAACTTTTGAATGAAACACTTTTCAGCAGTGGGAGTACTCTTGTTTTACTCAGGGGGATAAAACCTACAACATATATTTTTTTACATTTTAAGTATTACTATCCCTTTAAAATACTAAAAGGAAAAAGTCTGTGATTTTCTGTTTCTGCGGGTGAGGCCTGATGAAGCTTCGCTACAAACTTAAAGGGGATCTATCACCCCGATACAAGTTGCTCTTAAATGTTAGTTTATATAGCAATTGTTTTGAGTATTTCCTTAATTTCATATTTTAAAACGCTATTTGGTGAAATAGAAGGAATAAATATTGCACTGACCCTGCTTTCGGATAGACTGTGGTTACTCTAGACCAGTGGTTCTCAACCTGTGGATCGGGACCCCTTTGGGTAAAGCCATCAGATATTTATATTTCGATTCATAACAGTAGCAAAATTACAGCGATGAAGGAGCAACGAAAATAATTTTACTGTTAGGGGTCGCCACAACTTGGGAAATTTTATCAAAGGGTCACGGCGCTAGAAAGGTTGAGAACCGCTGATCTAGACTGTAGACTAACATGAAAGACCATTAGCTGCACTCTGAAAAGAAAGATACCTGGTCACCTTTTTCTTAATGGACAAAGTGACAAAAGAAATGTACAGTCACTGACTACAGCTACTAGGTCACCAGCGAAAGATTTCTGGTCACCGACAAAAGTTTTACGATCATTGAACTGGCATGAAAATCCGCTCTGCCTGTACTGGTGGATTTGTATATTTCCCCAGGGTTTCTTTAAAGAAGCATACAATTTTCTTATGAAAATATAAATGTAATATGGATTATTTTTAATCAGTAGCAATCAACTTTTGTCCAAAAAGCGCTATTTTTTTATAATGCGGTCTAGAGGCGGCTCATATACTAAACAAAGTGGTGTAACATTGAGGCAAAGCAACTGCACCACAGGGAACGAATAAAAATTCCCATTAATTTATAATTCACAATGCTTTGGGGACCTCCCTAATATTCTGTTTGTTAAAAGTCTCATTTAAATCTCTTTGAGCCGTAATAACTTTCAAATTAAAATCTTGATCAGAAAGGAAAATGCTATAGCCTAGATATTTTTCATTAAAGGGAGAGTAATGTCCCCCACAAAAAATGTACAGTTTTGTAGAGGTAAAAATATTAATCAATATCCTGCAAACCCTATCTCTCAAACCACTAAGGTTTGAGAAATATAAGCATTGAAAGTTCCCTCCTCCCTCCAGCAGGTGGCTCTTCATCAGAGCCGATATTGCGTTATTGCTAAAGAATTACTTCATTGGAAAGGTCTAATAGGTGTTCCTGGTTTGCAAGCACACGTTGTAGACCTTTCCAATTAGTGAATTATTTTGCAATAATGAGATTTCGGCTCTGCTGCAGAGCCTTCTCGAGTCGTACGACTCTAATCTCCTGCTGTCAGCTTTACAGCT
Source organism: Rhinophrynus dorsalis (assembly GCA_037306005.1). NCBI lineage: Eukaryota > Metazoa > Chordata > Amphibia > Anura > Rhinophrynidae > Rhinophrynus > Rhinophrynus dorsalis. Next base: position 505,001,024 of record CM074722.1, on the reverse strand, counting down.
GACATCAAAGAAGGGGAGGGAGGGGGAACTTTGAATCCCTATATCTCTCAAACCATAGCGGTTTGAGAGATAGGGTTTGGAGGATATTGATTAATATTTTAACCTCTACAAAACTGGACATTTTGTTTTTGGGACATTACTGTCTCTTTAGAAAAGTTTACTGTTCATTTAAAGCTTTAACCCTTTCAGTGCCAGTGGGGTACTGAAAAGGTTAAGGACCAGAGGTGTGTGTGATGAATTGCTTTTAAAGGGTTAAGCTGGGGATATGAGATGAAAAAATAGACTTTATTTTGCTGACTGGCTGCCCAATTGCTGTTATCAGAAGATCCACAGGTTTCCTGCTGTCAGTGTTCCACAAAATGCCCATCTCACTGAATAGCCGCTTTGTTCTCGATCTGAGCACAACAATTCAATAATGATATGTCTCGGCCCCAATAGATAAATGTGTGGCTTGTGGATCTCGGGGTATGCACGTGTTTTGCTTTTTTTTTTTCCTGCATTAACAGAGCTTTTCAATGTACAAATGAAACTAAAAACAGTAAAAATGTGATATTATCACTGGTGCACGTTCCATACGAAATTATGTGTAAATATACTCAGCCTGGACCATCCAGAACCAGCAAGAAACAGCACACAGCATCAGTAGTTAAAACGCAGAGAAGATTTAATGCATCAGCCAGAGTTTTCAGTCTCTATTGGACCTTCATCAGGGCAAAGGGACAGTTATACAAACATATCAAAATATCAAGTATTTATACTTACAAATAACGCATCTCTAATGCTGTTGGCCCCATGCTGCGTTCCACGAAGATGCCCGACTCACGGCGTTACCGCACACAGCGGGGCATGTGACGTCAGAAATTTGCATGGTATCCAAGCAACGGATACCCAGTATCATCACAACTCCTACCGTTCTGTTCCACCCAGGGCCGGATTTGCCATCAGGCAGAGTAGGCACCTGCCTACAGGCGCATGCCACCGAGGGGCGCCTGCCATTGGGATTTTTTTTTATTTATTTTTTTTAAATTAGCCACCTCGCTGGCTGCGCAGTGGCAGAACAATAATTCCCCCACCCAGCGCCCACTTCATGTTGCCCTCAACAGCAGCTACAGGACTGTGCCAAAGGAGGCACAGACGACAGATCTCCTGCCAGGGAGGTAGGAAACGAAAAACGAGGGGAGGTAGGAAATGGACAATGGGGGGGAGGCAATGTGAGGGCAACATGGAGATGGTGGGGGCAATGTGCAGCCGATGGGGGCAATTTGGAGATGATGGGGGCAATGTGGAGCTGATGGGGGGCAATTTGGAGATGGTGGGGGCAATGTGGAGCTGATGTGGGGCAAGTTGGAGCTGATGGGGGCAATGTGAGGGTAACATGGAGCTAATGGGGGCAAGTTGGAGTTGTTGGGGGGCAATGTGAGGACAATATGGAGATGGTGAGGGAAATGTGGAGCTGATGGGGGGCAAGTTGGAGATGGTGGAGGCAATGTGAGGGCAATGTGGAGATGATGGGGGGCAAGTTGGAGCTAATGGGGCAATGTGAGGGCAATATGGAGATGATGGGGGCAATGTGGAGATTAGGAGCATTGTGGAGGTGTCCAGTGGAGATGGCCAGTGGTGGTGGTGGGGGCTTCAGATTTCTGTGCCTACAGGCTCCTGAGATGTAAATCTGGCCCTAGTTCCACCGGTAAGGCTGAGGACCGGTTGGACAGATACAACACTATTCGCACATTGCACAGACTGAGCGAGCATATTGAGCATACATCGTTACTGCTGTGCAACGAGCAAGAGCCCTGGTATACAGTACTAACTCAGAACCCAACACTCTTGCAATTAGTATAATGAGGAAAACTGTCCAATACCAGGGGAGGTGGTCCTGGTCTACACAGGAACACATGTATTGACCTAATGCAAACAAATAAAACGGATGTAAATAAAGTTACACAAATAATGTATGGTCAGTGGATTCCAGGTCATAGGTTAAAGAATAATCTGGATGTAGAAAAACTGGAAAAAATTCCAGTAAAATAACAATAGATCCAGAAAGGTCCATAAGGCTATAATCAATCATAGCAACTGTACTGGCGTAGTTCATATTAAAGTCCACTTTGGGGATAGTAATACTTTGTTTTATCTTTATTTTATTTTGTAGGCATTAAAAAAACATGAAGAACGATATAAGTCTTATCTCTCAAACCTTTTTGGTTTGAGAGATATTCACAAGCAAAGTTTCCTCTCCCGCCCCTTTTACCTAGTGTAAGCCATCTCTTCTCAGATGTGGAATCCAGTCCATAGACCAGACAGATAACAGAAGGGGACAATCTTCTTCCTATGAAAACAATGAAAGCCCTGCCCCCCTTGACAAGTTTTTCAGGTTTTTCCCTTATCTTAATTGAAGATTGTCCCTCTCTGCAGTCTACCTGGGCACCTCCCTTCTGATCTGGCTGAGCAGTGTTACACTAGGTAAAAGGGGCGGGAGGGGGACACTTTATCATTGAATTACTCTTGAACTACAACTCTGACAGAATTGAAATAACACTCTCCAAAAGTCCAAATACTATGATGATTAATTAGAGCTGCTTTTATTATGAAACATTACTATCCCTTTAAAGGCCAGTGGCTGTCCATTTGGGCTACATGATAAATTAGCAATAGTTCTCTGTAACTGGAGGTTGTTATTCAACTATAGTCTTATGTGGTGGTCCATTTAGGGAACATAGAGGAGTAATATGGAATGATGATGGATCATTTTGTCCAAAGTTGTTCCACAACCTTTATCCGCAATTTTGTCCATTATCTATTAATAATAATCCATTTCAGCTCCAGTGGTAACTGGAATACAGTCACATATGTCACTTGAGGAGGTACTAGGTGGCTAGGTGCACCTACCTTGGGATCTGGCCTCCAGGGATGCCCAACAGTGCACATCAGGATTAATAGAGTTGAAATTTCCATCATGGTCATGATGTCCCATTATAGGTGAATGTATATCATTGGCGGCTAGGTGCTCCTACCCAAGGATCCTGCCTTTGGGGATGGCCAGCAGTGCTCACCAACCTTAGTCCATCCAGTTGGATATTGAATTCCATAGTTGTCCAAAATAATTTATATCAACAGAGAGGAATATCTTCTAGCCACTCTCTCGAAGGAAGCATGATAACTGGAGTTCATGGTTGAGTCCATTTGGTGCCAGTGTGTCATACTCAAAAATCAATCGGGCTTCTTGCTGAAGTAATATTTGGTGCCTGTCACCCCCTCTAAGGGGCTTCTGTGCTTGTAATATTGGCATGAAGCGAAAGTCCTTGATGTCGTGTTTGAATAATCCAGAATGTTTGGCAACTGGTTGTATATATACCTTACTCTCCAGTGTTCCCTCTAAGCCTTTTCTTATCGATGCCTTGTAGTTCTTGATTCTCTCTTTGAGTTTGGTAGTAGTTTTTCCTATATAATGTAGATTGCAGGGGCAAGTGATCATATATATGACATATCTGTTGTCACAATTCATGAAGTCTTTTATTTTCACCGCCTTTAAAGTCTTTGGATGCAGGTAGGTTTTGCCTGTGATGAAGTTTGCGCAGTCTGAACAGCCTCTACATTTATACACACCTTCTGGACGTGTATGCCAATCATTGTTTCATATTTACTGATTGGGTTTGCTTTCATTAACATGTCCCCCCGGTGCTGCGTTAAATACATAACCTACCTTTCTATCACCAATGAGCACATGCCAAATCTTTCTTATGGACCCTTTAATTTCACGGGAAGCTGTGGTGTATTGGGACTGAACCCAAAATTGGTCTTCTTCTCTTTTATTTACTATTTTTGGTATTAGTAATTGTTCTCTGTCCAAGTTCAATACGTGATTTTAGGCCTTTTGAACGTCAGTGGAGTTGTATCCTCTTGCTAGGAATTTGTCTCTCATGTCAATCAGTGCTAGTCTGCATTTGTCACAATCTGTGGTAGTTTGAATCACTGTAATCATTTGTGATAATGGTAAACCTTTTTTAAGAGAGGCAGGGTGGTGACTTTTGTAATGTTATAATGTGTTTTTATCTGATGGTTTATGAAATATCATTGTTTTTAGCTTGCCATTGTCAATGTAAACAGTTATATCTAGAAAATTAATGCTTCTTCGATCATAATTGAGTATGAACCTAATGGTGGAGTCTATCATGTTAAGGTATTCCAAAAACATCCAATGCATTGCGTACCCCTCTGGCACTCAAAGGGTTAACAAGTCCTCTCCGCCATTCCACAACAGAAAAATGTAGCAAAAACAAGAAAAGAAAGCGCTCCTAGTGCAATAACTTAGGCGATCAGCCCACAAATTCCCCCTTTGAAACTGTACTCACAATTTTACGAGGTCAACTCAACAGTTAAATGTTAGTTGACATACACACTTGGGAGATATTTTCATACGCCGTCCCCTACACAGCTAGAATGTTTTCTTCACAAGGCCGCGCCTCAAAACAACTCAAAGGAAGTGCGATACATGTAAACAAAACGAAAAACAGAAGAGGGCGCCTGATAGTGCCTATTATCCTTTTTAACCCCTTAACGACCAGCGGTCGTGGGGTGTGTGGTCCTTTAAGGACCCAATAGGGAATTTCGGCGTGCCGCCCCACGTGACTGATCACGTGGGGCGGCACGCCGAACAGAGGGACTGAAAGAGATCGCTCCGGTCTTGGAGCTATCAAATTCAGTCTCCGGTATTACTCACTGCACTCAGGAGCGTGGTGAGTAATAGTACGTGACGTACCAGGACCGTCACTGGTCCTTAAGTGCTGGACCAGCGTGACGGTCCGGGTACATCACCGGACACAAAGGGGTTAAACAATTTATAGAGTATATGTTGATGTTATACTCACAAAGGTAATGGCTGCGGAAAGACATATCATGCCACAGCTGATTAGGCATGCAGAGAAATTTCCCTGTCTCTGCTCAGGTAGCTGTATTCAGGATTGATGAAATTCACCACTTTGCTGCTACTTTGTCTCCAAACAAATTTTTAATAAAATAAAATCCATATAAAATAATTGAAAATATACACTAATAAAATAGTGTTAAAACAAAATACTGGCAAGCTGTAATAACGTTTCGTGGTACTAAGACCACTTCTTCAGATTTAGCTCTAGCCAAAATGAACTCAACCGTTCAATTATATGTATGATTATATGTAATTACATGTAATTATATTATATGTAATTATATGTATGATTATATGTATGATTATATGCAATCCATTGCTAGGCCATGAGGAATCAGTTGTTGGACATAATCTTGTGTCCATTGGTTGCCAGGGGATGATGGGATTTATTGCCCAACATTTGACTGCCCCCATGTATGGACTGGTGAAAGGTTCAGTTTCTATAGAAGAGGAGAGATATTTGTCTTTTGTGCGGAAGTTCCCATGGGAAGAAAAATCAACTTGTGGCAGCCAGTTCACTTCAGTGGGTGTCATCTTTCACATGCGCATCATCATACAGCATGTACACATCATCACCTAGCATGTACGCATCATCATACAGTACGCATGCATCATTACACAGCAAATACATATCATTATACAGTACTCATACATCATCTTGCAGCATGCACACATCATACAGAAAACATCATCATGCATCATCATACAGTACGCATTCATCACACATGTACACATCATCATACAGAGAGCATCATCACGCAACATATACACATCGTCATGCATCATCATACAGTACGCATTCATCACACATGTACACATCATCATACAGAGAGCATCATCACGCAACATATACACATCGTCATGCAGCAAATAACCATCATCACAGAGTATGCATGCATAATCACGCAGCATGTATGCATTATCATACAGTGAGCACATGTACACATCATCATACAGTACACACACAACACACAGCATGTACGCATCATCATACAGCATGTACACATTATCATACAGTAAGCCTGCATCATCACGCATGTACGCCTCATCATACAACAGACACACACATCATTTAACAGCATGTACGTAACATCACACAGCATGCATACATCATCACACAGCATGCATACATCATCACACAGCACACATACATCATCACACAGCATACATACATCATCACACAGCACACATACATCATCACACAGCATGCACACATACATCATCACACAGCACACATACATCATCACACAGCACACATACATCATCACACAGCATGCACACACACATCATCACACAGCATGCACACATAATCATCACACAGCATGCACACATATATCATATCATCACACAGCACACATACATCATCACACAGCATGCATACATCATCACACAGCACACATACATCATCACACAGCACACATAATCATCACACAGCATGCACACATACATCATCACACAGCACACATAATCATCACACAGCATGCACACATACATCATCACACAGCACACATACATCATCACACAGCACACATACATCATCACACAGCATGCACACACATATCATCACACAGCATGCACACATACATCATCACATAGCACGCATACATCATCACACAGCACACATACATCATCACACAGCACGCATACATCATCACACAGCACACATACATCATCACACAGCATGCACACATACATCAGCATGCACACATACATCATCACACAGCATGCACACATACATCATCACACAGCATGCACACACACATCATCACACAGCATGCACACATACATCATCACACAGCACACATACATCATCACACAGCACACATACATCATCACACAGCATGCACACATACATCATCACACAGTATGCACACATACATCAGCATGCACACATACATCATCACACAGCATGCACACATACATCATCACACAGCATGCACACACACATCATCACACAGCATGCACACATACATCATCACACAGCACACATACATCATCACACAGCACACATACATCATCACACAGCATGCACACATACATCATCACACAGCACACATACATCATCACACAGCACAGATACATCATCTCACAGCACACATACATCATCACACAGCATGCACACATACATCATCACACAGCATGCACACATACATCATCACACAGCACACATACATCATCATACAGCACACATACATCATCACACAGCATGCACACATACATCATCACACAGCACGCATACATCATCACACAGCACACATACATCATCACACAGCATGCACATATACATCATCACACAGCATGCACACATACATCATCACACAGCACACATACATCATCACACAGCATGCACACATACATCATCACACAGCATGCACACATCATCACACAGCATGCACACATACATCATCACACAGCACGCATACATCATCACACAGCACACATACATCATCACACAGCATGCACACATACATCATCACACAGCATGCATACATCATCACACAGCATGCACACATACATCATCACACAGCACACATACATCATCACACAGCACACATACATCATCACACAGCATGCACACATACATCATCACACAGCACACATACATCATCACACAGCACGCATACATCATCACACAGCACACATACATCTTCACACAGCATGCACACATACATCATCACACAGCACACATACATCATCACACAGCATGCACACATACATCATCACACAGCATGCACACATACATCATCACACAGCACACATACATCATCACACAGCATGCACACATACATCATCACACAGCACACATACATCATCACACAGCACGCATACATCATCACACAGCACACATACATCATCACACAGCATGCACAGATACATCATCACACAGCACACATACATCATCACACAGCATGCACACACACATCATCACACAGCACACACATCATCACACAGCACACATACATCATCACACAGCATGCACACATACATCATCACACAGCACACATACATCATCACACAGCACACATACATCTTCACACAGCACACATACATCATCACACAGCATGCACACATACATCATCACACAGCATGCACACATCATCACACAGCACACATACATCATCACACAGCACACATACATCATCACACAGCACACATACATCTTCACACAGCACACATACATCATCACACAGCATGCACACATACATCTTCACACAGCACGCATACATCATCACACAGCACACATACATCATCACACAGCACACATACATCATCACACAGCATACATACATCATCACACAGCATGCACACATACATCATCACACAGCACAGATACATCATCACACAGCATGCGCACATACATCATCACACAGCACACATACATCATCACACAGCATGCACACATACATCATCACACAGCAAACATACATCATCACACAGCACACATACATCTTCACACAGCACGCATACATCATCACACAGCACACATACATCTTCACACAGCATGCACACATACATCATCACACAGCACACATACATCATCACACAGCACACATACATCATCACACAGCATGCACACATACATCATCACACAGCATGCACACATACATCATCACACAGCACGCATACATCATCACACAGCACACATACATCATCACACAGCACACATACATCTTCACACAGCACGCATACATCATCACACAGCACACATACATCATCACACAGCACGCATACATCATCACACAGCACACATACATCTTCACACAGCATGCACACATACATCATCACACAGCACACATACATCATCACACAGCATGCACACGTACATCATCACACAGCATGCACACATACATCAGCACACATACATCATCACACAGCATGCACACGTACATCATCACACAGCACACATACATCATCACACAGCATGCACACGTACATCATCACACAGCATGCACACGTACATCATCAAACAGCACACATACATCATCACACAGCACACGTACATCATCACACAGCATGCACACATACATCATCACACAGCATGCACACATACATCATCACACAGCACGCATACATCATCACACAGCATGCACACACACATCATCACACAGCACACATACATCATCACACAGCATGCACACATATATCATCACACAGCACGCATACATCATCACACAGCACACATACACCATCACACAGCATGCACACATCATCACACAGCACACATACATCATCACACAGCATGCACACATACATCATCACACAGCATGCACACATACATCATCACACAGCACACATACACCATCACACAGCATGCACACATACATCATCACATAGCACACATACATCATTACTCAGCACGCACACATACATCATCATCACACAGCATGCACAGACACATCATCACACAGCACACATACATCATCACACAGCACACATACATCATTACTCAGCATGCACACATATATCATCACACAGCACACATACATCATCACACAGCATGCACACATATTCATCACACAGCATGCACACATATATCATCACACAGCACACATACATCATCACACAGCACACATACATCATCACACAGCATGCACACATACATCATCACACAGCACACATACATCATCATCACACAGCATGCACACACACATCATCACACAGCATGCACACATACACCATCACACAGCATGCACACATACATCATCACACAGCACACATACATCATCACACAGCATGCACACATACATCATCACACAGCACACATACATCATCACACAGCATGCACACATACATCATCAAACAGCATGCATACATAATCATCACACAGCATGCACACATCATCACACAGCATGCACACATACATCATCACACAGCATGCACACACACTTCACACAGCACACATACATCATCACACAGCATGCACACATATATCATCACACAGCACACATACATCATCACACAGCATGCACACATACATCATCACACAGCATGCACACACACATCAAAACACAGCACACACACATCATCATACAGCATGCACACATACATCATCACACAGCATGCACACATATATCATCACACAGCACACATACATCATCACACAGCATGCACACATACATAATCATCACACAGCATGCACACACACATCATCACACAGCACACATACATCATCACACAGCACACATACATCATCACACAGCATGCACACATACATAATCATCACACAGCATCATCACACAGCACACATACATCATCACACAGCACACATACATCATCACACAGCATGCACACATACATCATCACACAGCACACATACATCATCATCACACAGCATGCACACATACATCATCACACAGCACACATACATCATCATCACACAGCATGCACACACACATCATCACACAGCATGCACACATACACCATCACACAGCATGCACACATACATCATCACACAGCACACATACATCATCACACAGCATGCACACATACATCATCACACAGCACACATACATCATCACACAGCATGCACACATACATCATCACACAGCATGCACACATACATAATCATCACACAGCATCATCACACAGCACACATACATCATCACACAGCATGCACACATACATCATCACACAGCACGCATACATCATCACAAAGCACACATACATCATCACACAGCATGCACACACACATCATCACACAGCACACACACATCATCACACAGCACACATACATCATCACACAGCACACATACATCATCACACAGCATGCACAGATACATCATCACACAGCACACATACATCATCACACAGCATGCACACACACATCATCACACAGCACAGATACATCATCACACAGCATGCACACATACATCATCACACAGCATGCACAGATACATCATCACACAGCACACACACATCATCATACAGCATGCACACACACATCATCACACAGCACAGATACATCATCACACAGCATGCACACACACATCATCACACAGCACAGATACATCATCACACAGCATGCACACATACATCATCACACAGCACACATACATCATCACACAGCATGCACACATACATCATCACACAGCATGCACACATACATCATCACACAGCACAGATACATCATCACACAGCACACATACATCATCACACAGCATGCACACACACATCATCACACAGCACAGATACATCATCACACAGCATGCACACATACATCATCACACAGCACACATACATCATCACACAGCATGCACACATACATCATCACACAGCACACATACATCATCACACAGCATGCACACATACATCATCACACAGCATGCACACATACATCATCACACAGCACACATACATCATCACACAGCATGCACACATACATCATCACACAGCACACATACATCATCACACAGCACACATACATCATCATCACACAGCATGCACACACACATCATCACACAGCATGCACACATACACCATCACACAGCATGCACACATACATCATCACACAGCACACATACATCATCACACAGCATGCACACATACATCATCACACAGCACACATACATCATCACACAGCATGCACACATACATCATCAAACAGCATGCATACATAATCATCACACAGCATGCACACATCATCACACAGCATGCACACATACATCATCACACAGCATGCACACACACTTCACACAGCACACATACATCATCACACAGCATGCACACATATATCATCACACAGCACACATACATCATCACACAGCATGCACACATACATCATCACACAGCATGCACACATATATCATCACACAGCACACATACATCATCACACAGCATGCACACATACATCATCACACAGCATGCACACACACATCAAAACACAGCACACACACATCATCATACAGCATGCACACATACATCATCACACAGCATGCACACATATATCATCACACAGCACACATACATCATCACACAGCATGCACACATACATAATCATCACACAGCACACACACATCATCACACAGCACACATACATCATCACACAGCACACATACATCATCACACAGCATGCATACATCATCACACAGCACACATAAATCATCACACAGAACACACACATCATCACACAGCATGCACACATACATCATCACACAGCATGCACACACACATCATCACACAGCACACATACATCATCACACAGCATGCACACATACATCATCACACAGCATACATACATCATCACACAGCATGCACACATACATCATCACACAGCATGCACACACACATCATCACACAGCACACATACATCATCACACAGCACAGATACATCATCACACAGCACACATACATCATCACACAGCATGCACACATACATCATCACACAGCATGCAAAAATGAAAACTACCATACACCTAACCACACATTCACACACAGCACATCTGCTGCAAACTGCTGCTCTTCAAGTGGTCAAAATAAAAAAGTAAAACACAGTTTTTTGGTTCATGCTAGTCCCACTTTTATTTAACCCTTTCTGTACCAGATGGGTGTGCGAGGCATTGCAAAGTACTCAAAGAGTTAATTGACTTCCACTTGTTTGTGTACAGACATTCCATTAGTGGTTTGATGACTGTTCCTGCAGACGTTGCTCATTTATCCAGAGAGATGAATATAGTGTGAATTCTACTCTGATCCGGCAATGACAAATTACTAGAGGAGAGACTGTGAGCTGCTGCCAGCACAGATCTGCCAAAGATCCACTTCACTTTCCGTTTTATTACAAACAATATTACAGAGAACCTGTGATTAATCACTCTGCATGCAGAATTAGCCTCCGAATCTCATTTCACAAGGGCTAACAAGAAATCAACTTACTAGATTCTACCAGGGTCTCCTATATAATTACTGTGTATAGCAGGTGGACATCCATACAGCAGACATGTATATAAATATATAGTGTGACAGAGTCCCAGGAATAGTGATGTAGGGTGTATATATATCTCCCCAAATCCTGCAGGGTATCTACCCCGATTAGCCCCAGGGAAATATAATGTATATGTAACTTGTTATATATTGCAAATCTATGAATGTTGGGTCACTGCTCCACTCCACAGTTTCATAGTAACTGACATGTACCAGGTGGAGAATCCACACCAGGAGTTCTCTCACTCCCTACTTTCACTCACCTGCATCTGGTAATTAGTGCAGCTAGCAGTCTAATACTTCCCACTGCACAGAGACATGTTCTCTTTTGTTTGAGTTCCCAGAGAGGAAGGAATTAACCTCTGAAAGCCTGCAACTTGTGAAGTTTATTTGTGCCTGCTGAACTGTGCTGCTGCATGTTTATCTTTCAAGCTGGTAAACTGACTAGTAGTCCAAATACAGTCAGGAGCTCATGTGTTTAGTTAGTGCTCAGTAGAGCAAGGATTTTGTTTTATTTGTGATGCCACTGTCTCACCACTTGGATACAAATAAACAGGTTAAGACTTCAATCATCCTCCTCCTGTGTGTGAAGTGTCTCCCCCGTTTGGCGTGCCAGCACACTTGATCAGTCACATGGGCCGGTACGTCAAACTTTTCTATCTGGTCCTTAAAGGGATAGTAATGTTTCATAATAAAAGCAGCTCTAATTAATAATCATAGTATTTGGACTTTGGAGAGTGTTATGTCAATTCTGTCAGAGTTGTAGTTCAAGAGTAATTCAATGATAAAATATCCCCCTCCCGCCCCTTTTACTGATGTAACACTGCTCAGCCAGATCAGAAGGTGGGTGCCCAGGTAGACTGCAGAGAGGGACAATCTTCAATTAAGATAAGGGAAAAACCTGAAAAGCTTGTCAAGGGGGGCAGGGCTTTCATTGTTCTCATAGGAAGAAGATTGTCCCCTGCTGTTATCTGTCTGGTCTATGGACTGGATTCCACATCTGAGAAGAGATGGCTTACACTAGGTAAAAGGGGCGGGAGGGGAAACTTTGCTTATGAATATCTCTCAAACCATAAAGGTTTAAGAGATAAGACTTATATCGTTCTTCATGTTTTTTTAATGCCTACAAAATAAAATAAAGATAAAACTAAGTGTTACTATCCCTTTAAGGACCACACACCCCAAGACCGCTGGTCATTTAGGGGTTAAAGAGCTGTTTTAGCCTGTAAATGTAGAAATGAGCAGTTTTGAAGTTAATGTACTTTGACTTTGCAGAAAGCAGATTTTGTGCTAATTAAACTACTCCTAATGAATTAAACTACTTTTCACAAGCCGACTCAGCAGCAGGTACGTTCATGCTCAGACAGATGCGATGGGACTCATCGCTACAACTGTAAAAAAAAATCATCAGGAGAGATTTAAATCAAGCACAGCTCTTAACTCTTTGATTATAAGAGAGATAACCCAACGCAGTGCATTACAGTTACCTCTTTGGCACTCAAAGAGTTATTGCTAGATTGACTAAAATAACTCAACTCAGTACCCACTTTATAAAACTGGAGATAAATATGGGAATTCTAACCAGCAGGGCCAGATTTACATCCCAAGCTCCGCTAGACAAAGGCACTGTAGATGAATGTAGCTCCACCCATGGCCACACCCCCACTCCTCATATGACCCCGCCCCCATTCTCATCTACTCTTTCCTGGCACAGAAGATACCCTTGGCCTGTACCAAGCAAAAGCAAAACAAAAGCTTTAACCCCTTGCTTGTGGAATAAGTTGAGGGTGGAATGCCCTAGACCCACGGTGACTAATAAGGCTTGTGAGAAGCTGAGTTAGACCCAAAACTAATTCAAATTTTGAGTAATTCTGGCAAGGATCCTAGAAAGGGGATTGACACATCTTTACAATCCTGACAGGATGAATTACTGGATGTTCTGGGTCCAGTCACTGAATTTTTTGAACTGACAGAGGAAGTAGAATGACTCCGTGATCACGTTCATGTCCTGGGCACAAAGGATTGTCTAATCTTTTAAAGCTTGATCCCAAACTGGCTGAGATGGCCACTTCAGAGCCTGGCCCTTCAGCTCAGGGTCAGTTATTTGGAGACTCGTTTATTAAAGGGATAGTAATACTTCGTTTTAACTTTATTTTATTTTGTAGGCATTAAAAAAACATGAAGAATGATATAAGTCTTATCTCTCAAACCTTTATGGTTTATGAGATATTCACAAGCAAAGTTCCCCTCCCGCCCCTTTTACCTAGTGTAAGACATCTCTTCTCAGATGTGGAATCCAGTCCATAGACCAGACAGATAACAGAAGGGGACAATCTTCTTCCTGTGAGAACAATGAAAGCCCTTCTCCCCTTGAAAGTTTTTCAAGTTTTTCCCTTATCTTAATTGAAGATTGTCCCTCTCTGCAGTCTACCTGGACACCTCCCTTCTGATCTGGCTGAACAGGGGGGGATACTTTGCTTGTGAATATCTCTTAAATCATAAAGGTTTGAGAGATAAGACTTATATCATTCTTCATGTATTTTTAATGCCTACAAAATAAAATAAAGATAAAACGAAGTATTACTATCCCTTTAAGGACCTGGGGAAGTTCTTCACATCGTTTACGGGTTTGTAGAGAGTTCAGTCCTCCATGAAAAAGGTTTTTCATAATCAAGTTTTTGGCAGGGCCAGGAGAGGCAGGGGTCGCTCTTTCGTCTGCTCAGGTAAGTCAGGGAATCGCTTTCAGGGCCCAAATGTCCCAATGTTTAGGGGACAATATTATCAGGACAATAGAGTCCAGGGCCATTTTTCTCACAGAGAGGGAGACCATGGTGGGCTAGAAGCCACAGAGCTTAATTCAGATCCCATGGGTATACAGGTAAGTACTTCAGAAAACTGTTTTTTCAGGGAAAAGTGGGAGGCAGATTCTCCCCGTTTTTTCCATAGTTGGTCTCAACTTATATCAGACCAAAGGGTTTTACAAATGGTTCAGGGATATCTTGTGGAGTTTTGAGACGATCCCAGTCAATCAAGGGTTCTGACTCAAGGGAAGAAGAAAAATTGGTCGACTCGGAAGTAAAAGAGTTGGTCCAAAAACAGACCATTGTGCGAGTCCCAGTGGAATCTCCAGGGTTTGTAAGCAATATCTTCCTAGTTCGGAAGAAAGGGTCAGATCTCAGACAGTTATAAATCTACAGAATCTGAAAAATTTCTTATTGTATCGACATTTCAAAATGGAGAGAATTCATTATCTGAAGGATCTGTTACTGCCATCCGACTGGATGGTAAAGATAGATTTAAAAGATCCATACCTCACGATTCCTATGTTGTCCCTATCTCAGAGGTTCCTTCAGTTTCTTTGGAAAGGAGAGAAATGTCAATTTACTTGTCTTCCTATTGGGCTCTCCTCAGCTCCGTGGTGCTTCACGAAGCTTGTGAAACCCACTATAAATTATTTAAGGAGCAGGGGAGTGAGGATGATTATTTATCTGGATGATATGTTGATCATGTCACAGATGTGGGAAACCCTTCGGATGCATATGGAACAAGCCATTCATCTGTTGATGGATCTCAGATTTCTCATACATTGGGAGAAGTCAGAGTTATGCCCAACCTGAAGGATAGAGTTCTTGGGATCGCTAGTGGATTCAGAACTCCAATCTTTATGGCTTCCAAAGACCAAGGTGAAGTTGATTTGCAAAAAGATATGATAGGTTCTATGGAAGGACCGAGTCTCATTGCGGATTTTGGCTTATTGTCTGCCTCCATTCAGGCAATATTCCTGGGTCCGCTACATTACAGGGCACTGCAGAGATTGAAAGCCTTTCATCTTCACAGGGGCCTAAAGTGCACGGATCTATGTTTTCGCCAGACGCAAGAGAAGAGGTAATATGGTGGTTAAAGCATCTTGATACGTGGAATGACAAAGCTATTTTTGGCATGGCCTCAGACATTATCATTAAATCTGACAACAGCCTGCTAGGTTTGAGGGTAAGAAAAGGAGACATTTCTACAGGAGGAAAATGGTCTCTGCGAGAACTGGACCTGCATATAAATTGTCTGGAGCTTTTGGGGGGTTCGTTCATTCTGAAGAGTATAGCGAAGGACAAAGTGAATTGTATTCTTCTCAAGATGGACAACATTTCAGCAGTAAGGTATATAAATCGCCTGGGAGGTACAAAGTCCAAGCAGTTAGCAGACTTGGTAAAGGAGTTTTTGCATTTTTGCCTTGATTGGAATATCATGCTTCAGGAAGAGTATCTACCAGGTTTGTGCAACACTGTGGCAGATTGGAATTTGCGTTACCTTTTGGACCGCAGCGACTGGATGTTACACAATGGGATTTTTTCCCCGCATTTTAGACCTTTGGGGTCCGTTGGAAATGGATTCCCTGCTGAATTGACAATTGGAAAATTGTGCAGTTGGAGAATGGATCCAGAGGCGTTAGTGATGGACACGTTTCTTCAGTCGTGGGGACAAAGGAGGAATTATAAATTTACTCCATTTGCGCTAATCCCAAAGACCATCCTGCAGATCAGGAGACAGTCAGCGACTGTGGTTTTGATCACACCGTTATGGCCGATTGAACCATGGTTTCCAGAACTTCTGGAGTCGTCTGTAGATTACCCTTGCGTGATTCAGGCATTCCCTCTACTTTTGACGGATCCGTCAGGTTTTCCACATGAATTGATCATGGAAGGCAATCTTCAATTGGTGGCTTGGT
Source organism: Rhinophrynus dorsalis (assembly GCA_037306005.1). Lineage (NCBI taxonomy): Eukaryota > Metazoa > Chordata > Amphibia > Anura > Rhinophrynidae > Rhinophrynus > Rhinophrynus dorsalis. The sequence goes on along the minus strand of CM074722.1, from coordinate 504,983,454 downwards.
TGGTGTCAGGGGCGTTACAACAATCCCTTCATTTTCAGAATCAGCTCCAGGTACCCAGACCATGTATAAATCTGCATGGTCATTGTGGAATAATTGGTGCTTGGAATGAGGTTTGGATCCTGTATCGGCTGATCCAATAATGGTAGTGAATTTCCTCTCTCATCTTTTTGATTTAGGTAAGGCATATAGAGCGATTAATATGTACCGGTCCACAAGCATATTAATGTCGATGGTAGACCGGTAGGTCAAAATACATTGATATGTAAGTTATAAAGGGACATTACATTTTTGGAACCTCCTACTTCACAGTATTCTTCTGTGCGGAATGTTAATGAAGTTTTGTTTTTTTAACAATGAAGATTTGTCTTTAAAGGGATAGTAATACTTAAAGGGATAGTAACACTTCGTTTTATCTTTATTTTATTTTGTAGGCATTAAAAAACATGAAGAGCGATATAAGTCTTATCTCTCAAACCTTTATGGTTTGAGAGATATTCACAAGCAAAGTTTCCCCTCCCGCCCCTTTTACCTAGTGTAAGCCATCTCTTCTCAGATGTGGAATCCAGTCCATAGACCAGACAGATAACAGCAGGGGACAATCTTCTTCCTATGAGAACAATGAAAGCCCTGCCCCCCTTGACAAGTTTTTCAGGTTTTTCCCTTATCTTAATTGAAGATTGTCCCTCTCTGCAATCTACCTGGGCACCTCCCTTCTGATCTGGCTGAGCAGTGTTACATCAGTAAAAGGGGTGGGAGGGGGATACTTTGTCATTGAATTACTCTTGTACTACAACTCTGACAGAATTGAAATAACACTCTCCAAAGTCCAAATACTATGATGATTAATTAGAGCTGCTTTTATTATGAAACATTACTATCCCTTTAAAATGTAAAAAAATATATGTTGTAGGGTTTACCCCCCTGAATAAAACAAGGGTACTCCCACTGCTGAGAGATATTTTACTAAAAAATTATAACATCTCAAACTTAAAATTTTTAGGTGCAATATCACAGTGGCCTGAAAATGTACAGTGGCGCTGTTGCTACACCATCCTATGGACTGCTCTGGTCTGTAGACCATAAATCTCCATAGGATGGTGTAGCAACAGCGCCACTATACATTTTCAGGCCATTGTGATATTGCACCTAAAAAATTCAAGTTTGAGCAGTTATAATTTTTTAATAAAATATCTCTCAGCAGTGGGAGTACCCTTGTTTTATTTGGGGACATAAATCCCACAACATATATTTTTTTACATCTTAAGTATTACTATCCCTTTAAAGCAAATATTGGCTAAGTTGACCATGTTGTTATGTTTAGTGTCATTTAAGAGTGTCAGGGCGCTAGATCTGCTTTTTGCTCTTTTACACCTTCGGGCGTTCATTTTACTATTCACAAGAGGACCGAAACGCCGGTCCGGACAATCTCGTATACGGTTTTTCATTCTAAGCCACAACTCTGTGGTGTTTTGCTTGAGAGCATTTTGCAGAATTCTAGAAGGAATCAAGTTTTGATTTTGTTCCGGTGTCAGCGCTAACCCTAGCGAGATGGGTCAGGTGGATTATGCAGTTGGCTGGAATTGATGTTAGCTTATTTGGAGCACATTCCTCTAGGGGAGCTATGGAGTCTGTGGTCCTCCCGGTGGGTGGCAGGTTGGAAGATACTTTAAGGGCAGCAGATTGGTCTAGAGAATGAACTTTTAGGGCTTTCTATTGTAAACCTATTGATCATGTATCGTTGCTTGTTGCTGATCAGCTTTGAACTAACATAATAAAAAGCCTCTGGTCTGACAAAGTTTGTGGATTTTCCTAACTATAGTGATGGAAAGTCAGAATTTTATTAAAGACACGAAGGCGAGTATTATCCCTCCCATGTACCCACCCTATTACATGTTTTCTTCTTTTGTAGGTTAAATCGATTTGGAGAATGTTGGACTTTCGTTTGGAAGATGGTGATGATTTGTTCTGAGAAGACATTGTTATAGCATTTCTGAACCATTTGAGGACCAGAGGAGTGTATAACACGTTGTTAAGCAATGGGTTGCGCATCCTTCTAGTCCTTAAAGTGTTAATTCTTGACCAATCCAGGTAGTTACACAAGTACAAACCCAATTCCCTGGCATTTCACGACTGAACCCGCAGCCTGATTATATTTTCTAATGAATCAATCAAAAAAAATAGTCCTAATTTTGTAAGCAAAGAAGCCTTTCAATTAAAGATAACTGTGATTGCTCTGAAAGCGTATTCTCCGGATACCAGGGGAAAAACAGCTGAAGACACCAGATAATTAATTTTAATAAGGCATTTTATAACATAATCAGCGGTTTATCTAGAGGAGTCCAATGGCATTTATCCGGCGCCAGAGAACAGAGCCGCGCAGAGGTGATTTATGATCTAGAGTGAAAGCTTAATAAGGTTGACCTCCATCATTAGGTTAATTAACGATATATAAATTATGAAATATTAAGGCGCAGCCTGAGATGAACCCACCAAAAGCCTGTCTGCTCATCACTGTGACATTACCGCATCAAACGTAGCTGCAGTATAATGAAGAGGATGCAGGGCGCAAGGGTCAGATTGTTACGTTAACTTAAATTGTCAGTAATTAGCCCAAAAAAGTTCTTACACCGTGGTCGGTCAGTTCTCAGACAAGTTAACGTCATTTTTTGCATTCAGTTCTTCCATCTACGTAAAAGGGAAAAAGCAGTCTTACAATTGGAAGGGGGAGATTCACTAAGTGGTGATAAACAGGTGATAAAGAGGTGATAAAGAGGAAATGATTTCTCCAGTGATATCACTTCTCCAATTCCTATATTATTCTATGGAGCCAATGCACTAAGATCTACAGAGTACAAGAAATCTTTAGTGCATTGGCTCCATAGAATAACATAGGAATTGGAGAAGTGATATCACTGGAGACGTCATTTCCTCTTTATCCCCGCTTAGTAGATCTCCCCCAAGGTGTTTTACATTTTTGTCAGGTATGTAAAAACACCACAAAATCTGTCTGTCCCATCGGATCACTTTTTTTCCCCATACAAAATAAATATGGTTTAATCTTGGAATAGACCTTTTAAAGTAATATTAGCAGACAGGAGTGGAGAGTTGTAATATGGCGTTAACTAGTAAAAAAAAATGTTACCTTGTATCTCTTTGACTATTTGTCATCTTAAAGGGAACTTTCACCCTCTATGCAGTCGCCCTCCAATAATGAGGCATATGACGACTAGCTTCATAATAGCACTATTATCTCTCATAAGTACCTGGTTCCAAATTAATCCTTAATCTTTGGAGACTGACAGCCAGGCTTCATGCTTTAGAGCCATCTGCGCAGCTGCGTGGTCAGTCCCTTCCTGTGCCTTAAAGGGATAGTAATGTTTCATAATAAAAGCAGCTTTAATTAATCATCATAGTATTTGGACTTTGGAGAGTGTTATTATAATACTGTCAGAGTTGTAGTACAAGAGTAATTGAATGATAAAGTATCCCCCTCCCGCCCCTTTTACTGATGTAACACTGCTCACCTCAGAGCAGCAAGACTGTCCGGATGGATCATAGAGAGGAACAATCGTCAGTGATCATAAGGACAAACCTGAAAAACATGTCAAGGGGGTCAGGGTTTTCCTTATGATCACAGTAAGAAGATTGTCCCTTGCTGTGATCTGTCCGGTCATGTGACCAGATTCCACATCTGAGGGGAGGTGACTTACACTAGGTAAAAGGGGAGGGAGGGGGATACTTTATCATTCAATTACTCTTGTACTACAACTCTGACAGTACTGATATAACACTCTCCATGGTCCAAATACTATGATGATTAATTGGAGCTGCTGTTTTTGTGAAACACTACTATCACTTTAAGGTACAGTGCAATGCCTCCTAGAGGACATCGGGAGTAACAGCGCAGGCACACAGACGTCTCTAAGACAAGATGTCCACGCTGATGCCTGGCTTCTGGTCTCTGTAGACTAAGGATTACCTCAGAACCGGGTTCTTATGAGAGAAAATAGCACTATTATGAAGCAAGTCGCCATATTGGAGGGTGACTTTATAGAGGGTGAAAGCTCTACTTTAAAGACAAATAATAATTCTGATGTTAAAAATGTATTTTAAGGGTAGTATTACCAACCTTATCTTACCACCGATTTTAATTATTTACAACAGTAAAGATTAACTTCTAAGAAACTATCCTCCTTTCACCTCCAGCCCAAGAGCTGACATTTTTTTCATTACAATGAGGTTTTTGAACATTGAGCCCAGAATATTATTCCTTTTTTTTTTGTTGCGTTTTTATCGTTAAGAAAGCAGAGAATAAAACGATATATTAACTCGTTAGATGCTGGAGCAATCTCTAACACATTGCTTTGAGGACCTCTCTAGAATTCAAAGGGTTAAACCAGCCTCATTTATATCAATGTGCAGTTGGTTTGCCCCAAAATGAATTCATGTTTGTTTTGTGTGTGTAGACCTGAGATATTCTAGACTGGTGGACGGAAATTGTGTATTTCCATCATGAATCACTGTCCTGACTTATTGGTAACTGCGCAAACACGACTTGATAAATATGTAAATTTCCAAATTCAGGTAAATACTAGTGGATTTCTCTGCATGTATGTATGTGTGTATGTATCTTTATTTATAGAGCGTCATACATGTACACAGTGCTTAAAGTGGATGTGTCACCTATGGACAACATCCCTTAAAGGGATAGTAATGTTTCATAATAAAAGCAGCTCTAATTAATCATCATAGTATTTGGACTTTGGAGAGTGTTATTTCAATTCTGTCAGAGTTGTAGTACAAGAGTAATTCAATGACAAAGTGTCCCCCTCCCGCCCCTTTTACTGATGTAACACTGCTCAGCCAGATCAGAAGGGAGGTGCCCAGGTAGACTGCAGAGAGGGACAATCTTCAATTAAGATAAGGGAAAAACCTGAAAAACTTGTCAAGGGGGGCAGGGCTTTCATTGTTCTCATAGGAAGAAGATTGTCCCCTTCTGTTATCTGTCTGGTCTATGGACTGGATTCCACATCTGAGAAGAGATGACTTACACTAGGTAAAAGGGGCGGGAGGGGAAACTTTGCTTGTGAATATCTCTCAAACCATAAAGGATTGAGAGAAGACTTATATCATTCTTCATGTTTTTTTAATGCCTACAAAATAAAATAAAGATAAAACCAAGTATTACTATCCCTTTAAATAGGTAAGCTATATATCAAAAATGACGAAAACGGTATTGTTTTTTTATTAAAAGTTTTGATGTTGTATAAATTTAACTTACAAAATCAGGGCTTCAGCTACTTCCGAGTAGCCTGCGGTTCACTGCGGTTAAACCGCAGCCCAATGCTGTGCCTCTGCTCTCCTCCCTCCTCCGATGACAGCAACTTGTTTCTGTAAGCTGGAGTGATCTCATTGGCAAAGATCACTATCTAGCCAATGAGAGCGCTCCAGCTTACAGACAGAAGCCGCTGTCATCGGAGCAGGGAGGACAGCGGAGGCAGAGCGTCGGGCTGCAGTCTATGTGGAAGTAGCTGCAGGACCGACTTTATAATTTAAAATTTTACAACATCAAAACTTTAAATAAAAAAATAAATAATGTTTTTGTTCTTTTTAATATATAACCTATTTAAGGGATGTTGTCCATAGGTGACACATCCCCTTTAACAGAAGTTGAAATAATACAATACAAAAATACAGAGCTCGGATAAGAGCATTAGGATGAAATGCGATCATTTCATTATATGTGGGGGAAAGTGCAACAAGAGAATCACACAATGGGAAAGGAACTCTGCCCCATGGAGCTTACAGTCTAATTGGAATTCATGACAACATACAGAGACAGCAGGAGGAGGATTATAAGTGCAGGTACAAGGTGTAGTGAGGGAAGTGAAGAAGGATTCTGGTGTGACTGTCAGGGTGCAAAAGGAGGATACTGTTACTGAGATGCCTCCTTGAGCAGGTGAATTTTGAGGAGATGCTTGAAAGTGATGAGTGAGGATGACTGGTCAATGGTGATAGGAAGGGCATTCCAAAGACGAGGGGCAGACAGTGTAGTTGAGAGATGGCTTGAGTTGTGTAGGGAGAGGACCCTTGAGAAGACCGTAGGGGATGGGAAGGGGTGTAGCGGGAGATAAGGGCAGAAATATAAGAGGGTGCTGAAGAACAGAGAGACTTACAGGAGAGGAGGAGAATCTTGTAAGAAATACGATACTTTATAGGGAGCCAGTTGAGGGATTTCAGGAGGAGATGAGAGGGAAGGTATCTGGGAGCAAGTGTGGTGATTCTTGTGGCTGAATTGATAACAGATTGAAGTGGAGAGAGATAAGAAGCAGGAAGACCAGAGAGTAGAATGTTACAGTAGTTAAGTCTGGAGAGAATGAGGGCCTGAGGCAGAGTTTCTGCAGTTGACATACAGAGGAAGGGACGTAGTATGGCAATATTTTTCAGGAAGAAGCGACATGTTAATGTTTATATTGCTATATTGACCTATAAGGAGCAAATGTAATAATGGGACTAAATGTTCAAAAAATTAGGAGTCAGACCAACTACGCTGAGGGGCACAAGGGAAAATTGTCACAATTGGCATTGCAAAGCAATGTGTTGCATACCCCTCTGGCACTCAAAGGGTAAATAGGTCTTTTTAACCCTTTGAGTGCCAGAGGAGTCCCATTGGACATCCCTCTGGTACTCATACGGTTAGGCCATTTAATGCTAACGAGGTCTACATTTAAAGGAGCAGAAACATTTTTTTTTAAACATATATGTTACAGAGCAGTTGTTCTCAACTCCTGTCCTCAGGACCCACTAACAGGCCAGGACTTAGGGATTTCTCTGCTAGAGCACAGGTGTGGTGATCAGAGGCTCATTCACATTGATTAACTCACCTGTGCTCTAACAAGGAAATCATGTGATCAGAGGCTCAGTCACATTGATTAACTCACCTGTGCTCTAACAAGGAAATCATGTGATCAGAGGCTCAGTCACATTGATTAACTCACCTGTGCTCTAACAAGGAAATCATGTGATCAGAGGCTCAGTCACATTGATTAACTCACCTGTGCTCTAACAAGGAAATCATGTGATCAGAGGCTCATTCACACTGATTAACTCACCTGTGCTCTAACAAGGAAATCATGTGATCAGAGGCTCAGTCACATTGGTTAACTCACCTGTGCTCTAACAAGGAAATCATGTGATCAGAGGCTCATTCACACTGATTAACTCACCTGTGCTCTAACAAGGAAATCATGTGATCAGAGGCTCATTCACATTGATTAACTCACCTGTGCTCTAACAAGGAAATCATGTGATCAGAGGCTCAGTCACATTGATTAACTCACCTGTGTTCTAACAAGGAAATCATGTGATCAGAGGCGCAGACACATTGATTAACTCACCTGTGCTCTAACAAGGAAATCATGTGATCAGAGGCTCATTCACACTGATTAACTCACCTGTGCTCTAACAAGGAAATCATGTGATCAGAGGCTCAGTCACATTGATTAACTCACTTGTGTTCTAACAAGGAAATCATGTGATCAGAGGCTCAGTCACATTGATTAACTCACCTGTGCTTTAACAAGGAAATCATGTGATCAGAGGCTCATTCACATTGATTAACTCACCTGTGTTCTAACAAGGAAATCATGTGATCAGAGGCTCATTCTCATTGATTACCTCATCTGTGCTCTAACAAGGAAATCAACAAATCCTGGCCTGTTAGTGGGTCCTGAGGACTGGACTTGAGAACCACTGTTATACAGCTTTTCCTGCTGAGTAAAACAAGGTCATTCCTACCGCTGTCAGTTGTTTTATTCAACATTTATAACAGTTCAAATAATCAGGAAGTGAATTTACTGTGTTTACTTCCTGATAGTTCTAACTGACAGGAAGTGACTCAGCAGTTTCTATCACAATCTGTGGAGAATTGTAAGTCACTGACTTTCCTCTCCATTAGAATGTAACAGAATTACTAATTGCAATTTGACCACTAGAGGGCATTGCTAATGTAAAAAAACACGGGTTTAAACTGTAATACCGCTGGAAATATGCAGTGGGAGTACCCTTAGTTTACTCAACAGGAATATATACAGTATATATTTTTTCATAAAAAAAAGTTTACTGCTCCTTCAAGCCTATCACAAAAATAGCTAATACCCCATTTTTCTTGAATGCTGCCCCTAGTAACTCCCCTGTTGCAAAGCGACTTATTCTACCACTGTTAACCTTTTAAGGGTCAGAGCGATATGAAATGCTTTGCAAAGCAATGCAATTCACAACCATTTGGCCCATTAAGCATTAAATATTTAAAATGCAGCTGTAAGTTCCGCTGGTTTTACATTTTTAAAATCCCATGGGACACAGGTATAAAGGAGAAAAGGTGTCAAATCTGCGGCAAACCAGCTGCACCAGAGAGCACACGTAAAGATTCCCAAAATTCCCATCCAATGAAGTCCTCCAATGAACTGCAAAGCCACGGAGGCCTCTCTATATTCAAAATGTTAACCCTTTGAGTGCGTCAGACACCTCTCCTGCACTCAAAGGGTTAAAATACCCATTTAACCCCTTAACGACCAGACAACATGGCGAGCCAACGGCCGTATAGCACCACGGGTCATTTTTTTCCTTCTTAATGGATTCCCACGTTCGCTGAACGGTGTGCAGCCACGCAGTGATCCCATAATTCTATGCGTGCCAGTACCATCACCGGTCCTTAAGTTCCAGAGCTGGCATGAAGGTCCTGGTACATCAAGGGTCGCTAAGGGGTTAAAGAGATGGCCAGCCTTCTTTTTGAGTAAATATTTTGCAAGTGACATGTTTGCCAATTCGATTTGCCAGGACTTTTGTTTTTTTTTTTTCCATTTTCTTCTCTTTTATTTAACACTTTTAGTTTCCTCTCATTGAGCTGCCTGGATCTGTTTTCAGAGAGATTTCTGTCAGGGACTGTGAAAGCAGAGGTAGTAATAGTAATATAGGACACTCAGAGCTCCAGGGATAGTGTTACATTGTATCATTGCCTATGTCCCCAGCTGAAAGATCGCTTTGTATATAATGTGCTAGCAAGATATGTAAAGTCAAAAAGGAGGCTGACTGTCTCTTTAAATTAAACAGGATTCTTATTTATCCCCCATGGGGCAGATGGCTTCCAGCAGAATTGTCCACTTTTAAAGGCATAGCAACACTTAATATGTAAGGGGAAAAAATTTGTGTATGTCTGTTGCATGTGTCTTTGTCTCAATCACTGTTGCATGCACACACATTGCCCCCATCATCTCCACATTGCCCCACATCATCTCTACATTGCCCTCACATTTCCCCCATCATCTCCACATTGCCCTCACATTGCCCGCATCATCTCCATATTGCTCTCACATTGCCCCATCATCTCCCCGTTGCCCTCACATTGCCCCCATCATCTTTACATTGCCCCCATCATCTCCACATTGCCCTCACATTGCCCCCATCATCTCTACATTGCCCCAATCATCTCCACATTGCCCTCACATTGCCCCCCATCATCTCCACATTGCCCCCATCATCTCCACTTTGCCTTCACATTGCCCCCATCTTCTCCATATTGCTCTCATATTTTCCCCCATCAGGTCCATATTGCCATCATCATCTCCACTTTGCCCCCATCATCTCCACATTGCCCTCACATTTCCCCCATCAGCTCCATATTGCCCCCATCAGCTGCAACTTGCCCCCCATCATCTCCACAGTGCCCCATCATCTCCACAGTGCCCCCATCATCTCCATATTGCCCTCACATTGCCCCCCATCAGCTTCATATTTGCTCCCCCCATCAGCTCCATGTTGCCCTCACATTGCCCCCAGTGTCCATCTCCTACCTCCCTGGTGGTCCATCTGTGTGGCAGGAGAGTTCTGTGCCTCCTTTGGCACAGACCTGTAGCTGCTGGAGCTCCCGCGCGGTCTTCTCTTTAGTAATGCAGAGCGCGTCATGGTGATGATGTCATCTCTCAGCGCTCTGTAGGACTAAAGAGCCGATGAAGGAGCTCAGCAGCTACAGCTCTGTGCCAAAGAAGGCACAGACCTCACCATGTTGCTTGCGCCAGGTGCCCGGCTAGCGGGAATGTCGTTCCTGCTGTGGGAAAAGTACAGGAACACCATTCCCATGCATTCCTGCAGGACTCGAGCCATGAATATATTATATATATATATTAGATGATTTATCACCCTGCTTAAAACAAGGTACTCCCATTGATGAGGGGTGTTTTAGTCAAAAGTTATTGCTGCTCAGACCAAAAATGTTACAGTGGCGCTGTTGCTACATCATCCTATGGACAGCCCTGGTCAGTTGACCGTAAACCTCCATAGGATAGAGTCGCAACAGCGCCACTGCAACATTTTAGGCCATTCAGATACTGCAGCTAAGGCATTCACATTTGAGCTGCAATAATAATTTGAATAAAACACCTCCCAGCAGTGGGAGTACCTTGTATTACTCAGTAGGATAAATCCTACAATTTTTATATTTTTTACATATTGAGTGTTACTTTCCCTTTAAGACCTGGGTTCATAGCAAGGAGTTGTGCATCCCTTTGGTTCTTAAAGAGTTAAACATATGACTCGGATGTATTAAACCCAGCATTTTAGGAGCAGACCATTCTCACTACAGGTAGTCTGAGAAAAGGGAAAATGGCCACGTTTTATTGCAGTTGGAGTCAGTTCTTGGATCACCTGCTATTGGGGCCTTTGGCTCATTAGGGTTCAAAGGAGTTGTCATCCCCCAACATATGAAAGCCCAACAACTATTTACCCCTGTTTTATTGATTAATATCACTGCTTCCCAACATCTGTGTCCCGATGTGTCCTTCATATTACCGTGATAGATTGTGCTGCTGTTGCTGCTGTTGTAAGATTCCACCAGCGGTGCCTGCTCCTCCGACTGCTTCATCCTGCGCACCCGAGTCCGGCCGTCCACATTGGACTGAACCATAAGGGGCTCTTGGCGTTTCTTCTTCTGTTTTTGCTCTAATAGTGCGCGCTGGTGGAGGAAGAAACAGTTCTAATTTAGCATCAGATTATTTACATAGATAAATCATAAATTAGGTTGAAAAAAACACGACCATCAAGTTCAACTTCTGTCATATTATAATCCAGAAAATTAGAATTTTATGGCAAGCACGGAGGCTTCAAATTATGCTAAATCTCTCCTCATTGACACCCTCAGCAGTAAAGAAAAACTTCCCAGTTAATCACGCCCACATTCCTTTAAAACTGGGATGCAGCATTGAACGCTTCCTCTTTCTTTGCTGCTCCCTCAGACAAGTCACTACCTGTTATGATAAAGAGGTGACAAAGCAGAGATGACCTCTCCATTGATATCTCCAGTTCCTATGTTATGATATAGAGCCTATGCATTAACATCTCCAAAGTGGGAGAAATCTTAGTGCATAGACTCTATAGAATAACATAGGAACTGGAGAAGTGATATCACTGGAGAAATTATATCTACTTCAGTACTGCTTTATCACCGCTTAGTGAATTTTCTCCAAGGTATAACACTGTGTGTCCTCTTCTGCTAGAAAATGATCTAATCTTCTCTTACATGTATCTGTTGTACCTGTCATCACAATATCCCTTGGCAAAGAACCCTTTCCTCTGCCGAAATTGAATCCTCCTTTCCTTTAACAGTGATGGGTGGCCCTTACTTATTTGATCAGGCCTTGGGATGAAAAGCTCCTCAGAGAGACACTTGTACTACTGACCTCACATTTAAGGAACCCCAGATTCCTATTTATGGAGGCTAGTCTATTTACATACCCTGTTACTGGCCTTAAGGACCCATGACGTGCCCGATGATGATCCTGGCACGTCTTGGAGTTCAGGGCTCCCTGAGCGGCCGCACATCATTCGGGGAGCCCTGAATAGGATTTAAAAAAAAAAGCTCTGTGGACTTTAAAGGGATAGTAACACTTAAAATGTAAAAAAAATATGTTGTAGGGTTTATCCCCCTGAGTAAAACAAGAGTACTCCCACTGCTGAGAGGTGTTTTATTCAAAAGTTATTAATTTTCAAAGTTGAATTTTTTAGGTGCAATATCACAGTGGCCTGAAATTGCACAGTGGCACTGTTGCTACACGATCCTATGGACAACTCTGGTCAGTTGACCATAAATCTCCATAGGATGGTGTAGCAACAGCGCCACTGTACAATTTCAGGCCACTGTGATATTGCACCTAAAAAATTCAACTTTGAAAATTAATAACTTTTGAATGAAAGACCTCTCAGCAGTGGGAGTACTCTTGTTTTACTCAGGGGGATAAACCCTACAACATATTTTTTTTTACATTTTAAGTATTACTATCCCTTTAAGTGTTGTCCTTCTTGTCGGTCTTAAAGGGGTTAAACCACTGAGCGTCGGAGGGGAATACAACACATTGTGCTCCAGCTGGTTGGATACCCTTTTTGGGAGTCAAAGGGTTAAAAGCTCAACAAAGTTTAGCATAAGAGAAATGAGTAGTGAGTCTAATATATTAAGAAGAATAGGGACACATTTTTAAAAAATCTCATTGATTTCAAGGGATAGTAATACTTAAAAATGTAAAAAAAAATGTTGTAGGGTTTATCCCCCTGAGTAAAGCAAGGGAACTCCCACTGCCGAGAGGTGTTTTATTCAAAGTTATTATAGCTCAAACTTGATGAGTAAAAGTATGTGACTTACCAGGACTGTCACTGGCCCTTAAAGAGATAGTAATACTTTATTATTACTATCCCTCATATTGTAGGTATTTGCAAAGTAATTTAATAGCCCCCAGGTTCATCTCCCAAACCTTTATGGTTTGAGAGATAACCAAAGGCAAAGTTCCCCCCTCCCTCCCCCTTCCCTGAAGTCAGCGTTGTGCTGACTGCAGGGGAAGTCTGTCGTATGACAGTCAGGTGGTTCTGCAGCTGAACCGAGATACCGTTAGTGACAAAGAATTATTTCATTGAAACGGTCTACATGTGTTTGGTTTGCAGTGTGATTGGTTTGCAGTGTGACTGGTTTGTGCTTGGTTTGCAGTGTGATTGGTTTGTGATTGGTTTGCAGTGTGATTGGTTTGCAGTGTGACTGGTTTGTGCTTGGTTTGCAGTGTGATTGGTTTGCAAGCACATGTAGAAGACCGTTTCAGTGAAATAATTCTTTGTCATTAACGTGATCGCGGCTCTGCTGCAGAGCCGCATGATGAACGACAGACTGGATATCCCTACAGTCAGCACAACGCTGACTTCAGGGAAGGGGGAGGGAGGGGGGAACTTTGCCTTCAGTTATCTCTCAAATCATGAAGGTCTGAGAGATGAACTTGGGAGCTATTAAATTCTTTTGCAAATATCTACAATATGAGGGATAGTAATAATAAAGTATTACTAAGCCCAAGTACACGTGCCACATTGCCACGCAGCAGCCTCGGCTGTTTCCCACAGCCTCTGTGCTCACTGCCCGCGCTGCAGTCATGCACAGTACAGACTGCACGACCGTGCAGTGGCTGATACGGAGTGGAGCACTCCAAATTCGGATCGTAGTCTCTCTGAGTACCTTCCTGGGACCAAGGGGTCCCAGGAAGGTGTGCAGAGAGGACTCTGATCTGAATTTGGAGCACTCCGCTCTGTATCAGCTGCGAAGTGTTCTGGCAGTCTGTACTGTGCATGACGGCTTCTGACAAACATCCTAGCAAATTAGTATATAGGACATGAATAAATAGGTAACACACTTGCTGGTTCCGTTCATTCTCAAAACAGAAAACAACAAGGAAAGCACCAGATGGTGAAATAGATTTGTGCAATGTATTCCCGCAATCAAATAATTCCAATGTACTCAACTTTAGTCAAGGTCAGCAAGAGGAATATTCAATTGCTGACAGACAAGTTTGTGGAGATCTCTCACCGTCTCCACTCGGTGTCTCAGGATGGGCTGCTCCAAATGTGCCAAAGAATCTTCACTCCAAACTTCATAGGCCAAAGTAGTTTATTATAGGAAAAACTAGTTTAACCCCTTAAGGACCGACCGCACACGCATGCGGCGGTCACTTAAGGACCACAGAGCATTTTTTTTTTGTCCGTTTCCAGTTCCGGACTCCCCAAACGGCGTACAGCTGCGGGGGGGGGGGGGCGAATTCCATGACGGTCATAGTATGTCATGGGTCGTTAACACAGATCTACCCATGACATACTATGACCGCCAGGGGTCGTTAAGGGGTTAAAAGCCCATGCACACGGGCCAGAGTGCCACTCAGCAGCCTCGGCTGGTGCCCAGAGGCTCTCTGCTCACCAAGCAGTCCCAAGAAGGTGCGCAGAGAGGAACCCGGTCCGAATTCGGAGCTCCCCGCTCTGTATCAGCCATGGCGCATTCAGGCACTCTGTACTGCGCAAGACGGCTTCTGAAAAAACATTCTAGCCAATTATTATATAGGATGTAGCTACAATTAAGCTGATAAAAACAACGGCAACGTTTCGAGGTTCCAGACTTCTTTATCAAGCCGAAAATACAAACAATAGTAACTTCCTGTGCGCTCCAAAGGTTATTTAAAGGGATAGTAATGTTTCATAATAAAAGCAGCTCTAATTAATCATCATAGTATTTGGGCCATAGAGAGTGTTATTTCAATTCTGTCAGAGTTGTAGTTCAAGAGTAATTGAATGATAAAGTATCCCCCTCCCGCCCCTTTTACTGATGTAACACTGCTCAGCCAGAGCAGAAGGGAGGTGCCCAGGTAGACTGCAGAGAGGAACAATCTTCATTTAAGATAAGGGGAAAACCTGAAAAACTTGTCAAGGGGGGCAGGGATTTCATTGTTCTCATAGGAAGAAGATTGTCCCCTGCTGTTATCTGTCTGGTCTATGGACTGGATTCCACATCTGAGAAGAGATGGCTTACACTAGGTAAAAGGGACGGGAGGGGAAACTATGCTTGTGAATATCTCTCAAACCATAAAGGTTTGAGAGATAAGACTTATATCGTTCTTCATGTTTTTTTAATGCCTACAAAATAAAATAAAGATAAAACGAAGTATTACTATCCCTTTAAATTCCGTACTCAGTCACACTATAAGTCAATCCCCAATCCCATCAGATAAAGAACCAATGAAATATAATCCAGCACTTACGTATCTATCCATCTGTGGAGCACACAAGAAGTTACCATTGTTTTGACTTGATAAAGTGGTCTGGAACCACGAAACGTTGCCGTTGTTTTTATCAGATTAATTCTAGCTACATCCTATATAATAATTCGCTAAATCGTGTGTAACGCGCGACATGCGCAGTAGACACTGCTGTGCGTGCTGCAGTCATGCGCAGTAGAGACTGCCCGCGCCGCAGCTGATACAGAGCTGGGCGCTCCGAAGGAGCGTCCAGCTCTGTATCAGCCGCGGCGCGGGCAGTCTCCTCTGCGTGTGACTGCCCCGCGACCGGGTGGCAGTGACACTGTGGCCCATGTAACGGGCTGTTCAACTAGTTTTTATAAAATAAACTACGTGGACCACTTGCTCTCAGTGCCTAGGGAAGCCAGCTGCACCTCACTGAAGAGGCCAAGCAAGGCTGAAACTGTATGTTGGGGGTTAGTTAGTATTACCCGTGCAGAGGGGACTTGCCCATCATTTTGGTACTGGACCGCCCTTATGGGTGGGATTATTCTAATATGTACGTGGACATTTCTCCTCTGTAATGGCACTAGAGAGCTAAAATGTGATGATCTTGAACAGTGACTAGCTGGTGACAGGCAACATGCTTCTGTTCATGCTCACAGCCTCTCACATCCATTGGTACCCTTGGCCGATAACAAGCAAGAAAGGAAAGAATGTAACCCCTTGGTTGCTAAAGAGATCACAAATGCATTCCTCCATAATGCGTTGGAGATTTCTCTCTAATATCCAAGGGGTTAAATAGTAGCCTGCAAAAGCTTAGGAGCCCCTCAAAATGCAGAGTTCTAGGCAGTTGCCAACTCTGTCTGTTGGAAAATCCGGCCCTGATTGTATCAGTCTCTTGCATGTTGGATATATCTCCCATGACATAAACACGCTGTAACTAGTACTCAGGGACGGACCCCCTGGGCTGGTCATATGTCATTAATTAATGCTTCCTTTCAATTGTAAGCTCTTTTGTATCACTGATGTAGCTCACTTTCAAGTGTAAGCTCTGTGTTATCACATGTGTAGCCCCATTTCAATTTAAGCTACTTAGTGTCACTTATTTCACGACATTAATTCTAAAACTAAAAACATGGGATGGGCTGGGACATTGGACTGGAACGATAATAAAAATGGGCCTTTTGTTTGTTTTCCCCCCAGATCACAAGTTACCAGCCCTCCCCTGCTAGTACTCCAACAGAAATGTGCATAGGGTTGCTATGTGTAGAGCTGCTGAGAGGGCTGTAACCAGTTGAGAGTGTTCTGTGGAGCCCTGGAGGTATTCTCTGGAGGTGTTATCTGAAGGGGTTCCCTGGAGCCCTGAAATCCCACCCACCCCACTGGTCTTAAAGCTGCACTCTTCTACCCTCTGTATCTCAAATGGAACGGGTTGATAACTTACCTGCCTTTCAAGCTTCTGTTGTCGCAAACTACTGCTCTCATCATCTAGAACACTGCGGAAGAGAAGAGAAATAGGGATGTCAAGAAACTCGTTAGGAACAAGAGTCTACAGCTGCAGTTAAAGAGATGGTAATGTTTCATTAAAAAATAGGGTTTGGTCATTCCTTATACTGTGTACTAACATTTTGTACCGTTGCCAATATTCATATCAGTCTAGTTTCTGTGTAATTATATTATAAAATTTCCCCCTCCCGCCCATTTTACATACTTAATGTTTACTCCCCTAAGATCTGAAATCCGGTTGATTGACTGGATGGATCGCGACAAGGGACAATCTTCTATTTATCCACAGAAGGAAAAGCCTGCCCCCCCTTGATGGAGGAGGGCATGCTTTTCCTTATGCTGACAGAAGATTGTCCCTCAACGCAATTCATCTTTACCGGCTTGCTACTTTGAGGGGAGGCATCATGACGTATGGAAAAGGGGCAGGAGGGGGCCATTTTATAACATAACTAGTTGAAGAGCCCGTGTACACGGGCCACAGTGCCACCCAGCAAAGGCCGCGGTGCAGTCACGCACAGTAGAGACTGCCCGCGCCAAGGCTGATACGGAGCGGGGCGCTCCAAATTCAGACCTTGGTTATCAGCCACTGCACGGGAAGTCTGTAGTGCACGTGACTGCAGCATTCACAGCGTATCTACTGAGCATAACGGCTTCTGACAAACACACATTTAGCAAATAATTATATAGGATTACACAAAAACAACACTGACAACGGTGCACAGCGTTAGTACACAGTATAAGGTATCGAACCTTACTTTATAAAAATATTACTATCTCTTTAAAGGGATAGTAATACTTAAAAATGACTAGTCCCCATGTTGTAGCCACTAAAAAAATGAGTTAAATGAGACCGGTGGCATCTCTCAAACCTTTGTGGTTTGAGAGATAACCACTTTCAAAGTTCCCTTTTTTTGGCTTTTCCCCTGACGTCAGCGTTCTAGCTGACAGCAGGGGAATCCTCTCCTGGGATCAGCCGCCGCTCTGCAGTAGAGCCGAGATCAAGTTAATAGAAATAGAAATTCTAAAAAAGTCTTCGATGTGTGCTTGGTTTGCTCTTGGTTTGCAAGCACACGTAGAAGACTTTTAAAGTTAAGGATTTCTTTTTTATTAACACGATCTCGGCTCTGCTGCAGAGCCTCCGCCGGTCCAGGGGATTCCCCTGCTGTCAGCTAGAATGCTGACGTCAGGGGAGCGGGAACTTTGTAAGCAGATATCTCTCAAACCATAAAGGATTGAGAGATGCCGCTGGTCTCATTTAACTCTGTTTTATAGAGGCTACAACATGGGGATAGTAATTTTTAAGTATTACTATCCCTTTAAGAGCATTAGAGCTTTATGCACAGAACAAGAAAGGTTCACTTCTGGAGCAAGTCAAATTCATTACAGGGGACAACTAAAAATTCTAATTGACCTAAGATGGACTTTTAACCCCTTGAATGCTACAGAGGTCTCCAAAGCATTGCTTCGACATACGTTGGCAATTGCTTTAGCGAATATAAGCAACTGAAAATGATGTGTGGGTTATACACACTTAACCCTTAGAGTGCCAGAGAGGTATCCAACTCTGTCACTGAAAGGGCTGAATACTCTGCACTCCATTCTAGTGTCTGTAAAACATCAGTCGTCTCACTTGTATTTTCTAGTCGCATTTGGTGACTAGCTTGAAAATACATTTCTTACCTAAAAAATAGTGGCAGATTCTAAAGAAATCTTTACTGTTCGGAGACTGACGGCCAGGCACTGGTGTAACAATAGGGGTCGCCCCCTGAGACCCCCTTACCACGCGCCCGCAGCACAGCTGCGGCCGGTGCTCTAGTAATGCAGAGATGACAATCTCCCAGCGCTCTGCATTACTAAGAACCGCGCGGGAGCTTGAGTTCCAGTAACAGTCTTATCTGAATGTCACACATCTCTAGACCACCAGGGACTCAAGGTAGGAGGACGGGGGAATCAGTAGGGCCAATGTGGAGATGGGGGCATTGTGGAGAATGAGGGGCATGGAGATGGGGGCATTGTGGAGAATGAGGGGCAATGTGGAAGGGGCATTTTGGAGAATGAGGGGCATTGTGATGAGGGCATTGTGGAAAAAGAGGGGCATTGTGGAGAATGAGGGGCAATGTGGAAGGGGCAGTGTGGAGAATGAGAGGCATTGTGATGGGGGCATTGTGGAGAATGAGGGGCATTGTGATGGGGGCATTGTGGAGAAAGAGGGGCATTGTGGAAGGGGCATTATGGATATTGAGGGACAATGTGGAGATGGAGGCATTGTGGAAGGGGCATTGTGGAGAATGAGGGGCATTGTGATGGGGGCATTGTGGAGAATGAGAGGCATTGTGGAAGGGGCATTGTGGAGAATGAGGGGCATTGTGGAAGGGGCATTATGGATATTGAGGGGCAATGTGGAGATGGAGGCATTGTGGAAGGGGCATTGTGGAGAATGAGAGGCATTGTGGAAGGGGCATTATGGATATTGAGGGACAATGTGGAGATGGAGGCATTGTGGAAGGGGCATTGTGGAGAATGAGGGGCATTGTGGAAGGGGCATTATGGATATTGAGGGGCATTGTGGAGATGGAGGCATTGTGGAGAAAGAGAAGCATTGTGATGGAGGCATTGTGGAAGGGGCATTGTGGAAGGGGCATTGTGGAAGGGGCATTGTGGAGGGGGCAATGTGGAAGGGGCATTGTGGAGGGGGCAATGTGGAAGGGGCATTGTGGAGAATGTGGGGCATTGTGGAGATGAAGGGGCATTGTGGATATGGGGCATTGTGGAAGGGGCAATATGGAGGTGGCCAGTGTGGTTGAGGGGGCCAATGTGGTCAGGGGGGCAATTCTTGCACCAGGGCCCGGTGGCTTCTAGTTAAGCCTCTGTGGCCAGGTTAGTGAGCCTGCACCATCATTCCCTCCCGGTTACCTCGTGGCACGATGCTTTACAGGAGACCGGGACTGATGGCGCAGGCGCACAGACAAGATGTCTGCGTTGTTACCCGGCTTCAGGTCTCCAAACAGTAAAGATTTCTTTAGAATCTGCCACTTTTTATAGGTAAGACATGTATTTTCAAGCTAGTCACCATATGCTTAATGATTGAATGGCGACTTATTGACAGGTGAAAGTTCCGCTTTAAATGTGCTATCTGGAGGCTTCCATTTTGCTTTTTTCCATGGTCCCCATAATCATAGTGATGTTGATAGGCATCGCTCGGAACTCTCTGGATTTGTCCCGGAGACTGCGGTCTCTGGGGCAGAGTCTGATTCTCCTGGTGTGGGCAGTTTCTTATGAAACTCTGCCCACCTTTGTCCTTTCTACCCTGTTCCTCCCACTCCGCGGCCTTTTCTCTTCCTTCCTGAGTCTGTTCTAGGTGTTTTTTTGTTTTGTTTTTTGTCCCGCCCCCCACTCTCGATTAAGACCCGCCCCTTTTTACTGTGCAAATCGTGTCATGTTTCTGCCTTCAGCAGCATCACAGGGCTACCCTTCGGGAAGTGGGGGGGGGGCAGGCAAAGAAGTCCCCAGGTATGTTGATAGGGTGTCTAAGAAGTGATTGTTCTGCATTGTCTTTAAATGGGCCGACTGAGATAAGGTAACAACCTTAATGAATAGAGGAGCAGGGATTACTAATATCAGTAACTCATGTCATACTCAAGAAAAGATCACATACAAACCAGAATGTACTTTCAAAATAAATGAAAACAGTCTGAAATCAGTAATGAAAGTAATTAATGTGGATGTTTATTTATTTATTTTAGTTTTTTGGTGGGGTTTGAAACCAATTATATTAAAGGGATAGTAATGTTTCACAATAAAAGCAGCTCCAATTAATCTTCATAGTATTTGGTCCATGGAGAGTGTTATATCAATACTGTCAGAGTCGTAGTACAAGAGTAATTGCATGATAAATTATCCCCCTCCCACCCCTTTTACTGATGTAATACTGATCACCAGTGGCGTAACAATAGGGGTCACCCGACCCCACCACCTGCAACCCCACTGCCTGGCGCACGCAACATTCTGATACTGGCACTCTAGTAATGCAGAGCACTGTGAGATGACATCATCTAGTAATACAGAGCTCTGGGAGATGACATAATCTAGTAATGCAGAGTGCTGTGAGATGACATCATCTAGTAATGCAGAGTGCTGTGAGATGACATCATCTAGTAATGCAGAGCTCTGGGAGATGACATAATCTAGTAATGCAGAGCTCTGGGAGATGACATCAGCTAGTAATGCAGAGCGCTGAGAGATGACATTATCTAGTAATGCAGAGCTCTGGGAGATGACATCAGCTAGTAATGCAGAGCGCTGGGAGATGACATCATCTAGTAATGCAGAGTGCTGGGAGATTACATCATGTCCCAGCACGGTGCATTATGAGAGGACAGCGCGGGAGCTCCATCTGCATAGAGGTCTGTGCGGAAGAAGGCACAGACCTCTCCTGACTCCTGCCATGCCACTGGACCACCGGAGAGGTAGGAAATGGGCAATGTGGAGATGGGAGCAGCGTGGTGGCAATGTGGAGACTGGGGGCAACATGGAGATTGGAGGCAATGTGGAGGCAGAAAATGTGGAGATTGGAGGCAATGTGGAGATTGGAGGCAATGTGGAGGCAGGAAATGTGGAGATTGGGGAAATGTGGAGATTGGGGGCAATGTGGAGGCAGGATATGTGGAGATTGGGGAAATGTGGAGATCGGGGGCAATGTGGAGATGGGAGGCAATGTGCAGACAATGTGGAGGTGGCCAGTGGAGAGGCCAAAGGGGGGGGGAGCAATGTGGTTGAGGGGGGGTAATGTCGTTGGGTGGGGGCCATGGCAGTTCTTGTACCAGGGCCCGGTGGCTTCTAGTTACGCCTCTGCTGCTCACCTCAGAGCAGCAAGACTGTCCGGATGGATCACATGGAGGGACAATCTTCAGTGATCATAAGGGAAAATCTGAAAAACCTGTCAAGGGGGCAGTGTTTTCCTTATGATCACAGTAAGAAGATTGTCCCTTGTTGTGATCCGTCTGGTCATGTGACCAGATTCCATATCTGAGGGGAGGCGGCTTACATTAGGTAAAAGGGGCGGGAGGGGGATACTTTATCATTCAATTACTCTTGTACTTCAACTCTGACAGTATTGAAATAACACTCTCCATGGCTCAAATACTATGATGATTAATTGGAGCTGCTGTTTTTGTGAAACAGTATTATCCCTTTAATGGAGAACGTATTGTTTGATGCAATCAATTATAAGGTTTAGAAGTGTTACTGAATGACAATTCTAGTTGTCTGTCAATGACCGAGAGTTCTCCAAGGACCACTCCAGAAGCCAAGGTGTTAACCTCTGGCACGCAAAGAGTTAAAATCCTGATTTAGAGGAATGAGAACCATGTCACCCCAGAATATTCTAGCACATCAATTTCAGCGTATCTCCTGCATCAATGTCTGTTAGGGGTCCAGCAACATAACTGATCTCCAGGACGTCTCTGGTTCTTTTCAGATGAAAAAAATAAAGATATAAATGAATAATAATTCCGGGGACGTTGCTGTTTTTTAGGTGCATAAAACTCCCCTCCATCCCAATTTCCTTCTGTTATCACATCTGTTTGCAGTTTAATTGCACATTAGAGGAGCTTAGAATCAAATGGAGACCGTGGATCCGTGTAGTGAGATGCATTGTGTGTCTGGGAAATGACATCGAGATAAAAACAGCGTTTGGAACATCTCAAATCCTATAATGAAGGACACAGCGCACAG
Organism: Rhinophrynus dorsalis; assembly: GCA_037306005.1. NCBI lineage: Eukaryota > Metazoa > Chordata > Amphibia > Anura > Rhinophrynidae > Rhinophrynus > Rhinophrynus dorsalis. The sequence goes on along the minus strand of CM074722.1, from coordinate 504,961,129 downwards.
CCCAGAAAAGCCTATTAAACGAGTCTGCTTTGTGTAATGTCTGGCAGGATCTCTAGATCTGAACCGGTATTATTTTATTGTCTTGTGCACATTTATACCCCTCACCTGTCAGGTACATAAATCTTACGTGTTATAGAAAACAAGAGGACAATAAACGGGGATTGATAGGGATAACCCCACACCTGGGAACTTTAAGGGTTTCACCCTGAGGCTCAGGATTTTGACCCAAAGGTGAAGGGCCAAATTCTCAGGATGACAGAGTCCAGTGATACCTACTATATGATTTACCACAATAAAATGTTTTTTTTACTCTTTAAATTGGTCATTTGTTACCAGAAAGACAGAGGAGACCTCCTGTTTGCCTTGTTTGTGTTTAGACAGCGAGTTCTTTAACCCCTTAAGGACCATGTGACGTGCTGTCACACGCTTTTTGCCTTAAAGTGATAGTAATACATAATTATTACTAATCCCTATAGTAAAGTCATATTAAAAATAAATGTATTGCCCCCAGTGTCATCTCTCAAACCTTTATGGTTTGAGAGATAATCGTTCCTAAAGTTGCCCTCTCCCTCCCCCTTCCCCATAGTCAGCGTTCTAGCTGACTGCAAGGAAGCCTGTCGTACGACTGTCAGGTGGCTCTGCAGCACAGCCGCGATCGCGTTAATAAAAAAGAAATCTTTCACTAAAACAGTCTTCTACGTGTGCTTGGTTTGTGCTTGGTTTGTGCTTGGTTTGAAGCACACGTAGAAAACTATTTTATTGAAATATTTTTTTTTCTTAACGCGATTCCGGCTCTGCTGCAGAGCCGCCTGATGATTGTAAGACCAGATTTCCCTTCAGTCAACGCTGACTGAAGGGAAGGGGAAGGGGGAGGGCAACTTTAGGAGTGATTATGTCTCAAACCATAAAGGTTTGAAAGATGACACTGGGGCAATACATTTATTTTTAATATAGGGATTAGTAATAAGTATTACTATCCCTTTAAGGACCGGTGATGGTCATAGCACATCGCTTACAGTTTAATTACAGCTTTCCGCCAAGAGGCGCTGTAAGTAAGAATGGGGTCTGAAACTGACCTCTCCAAGATTGGAGCGGTCTCTCTCAGACCCCAACATGGTGCGCCGGTACACGAAACACGTCATTTGTACCGGCACATCAGCAAGGATCATATCAGCAAAGAGCAAATCAAGTCAGCAAAGATCAAATTTCATTGGCCAGAGAGCGATCCAGCTTACATGCAGAAATCCTCTGTCATTGGAGGAGGCTGGATAGAGGGAGGGGATCAGAGGCAGAGTGACAGACTGTGGTTACCAGCTCTCATTGGCCAGAGATCACTCCAGCTTAGATGCAGAAATCCACCATCATTGGAGGAGGCTGGATAGTGGGAGGGGATCAGAGGAAGAGTGATGGACTGCGGTACAGAGCTGGTAACCACAGTCTGTCCGGAAGGAAGGTGCAGGATGATCTTTACATGTTTAAAGCGGAACTACCACCCGACACAATCTTTACCTTCACTAAGTCCCCATCTGGCGACTAGCTGTTTAGTAGCGCTAGTCACCTGAATAATTACCTTATTTAATAGATTTCTCCTCTCTTCCCTGGGTAACAGGCAGGGCGGAGCGCGGACATCTTACCATTGTGACATCTGCGCGTCTGCGCTGTCAGTCCCAGCCGGCTCTAGGAGGCGTGGCTAGGAGCCATTTGGCTCCGGCTGAGACTGACAGTGCAGGCTCGCGGGTGTCACAATGGCAAGATGTCCGCGTTCTGTCCTGCCTGTCGCCCATGGAAGAGAGCAGAAATCTATTAAATAAGGTAAATATTCTGGTGACTAGCGCTACTAAGCAGCCAGATGGGGACTTAGTGAAGGTAAAGATTGTGTCGGGTGGTAGTTCCGCTTTAATTTCGGCAACATAACGATTTAAAAAAAAAAAAACTGTAAACAGTATTCCAGCTATTCGCTACATAAAATAACTTTATAGACGAACTTGTATAGGGGTGATAGATCCTCTTTAACCTTTCAAATGCCAGAGGCATGTGGAATGGATTGCAGTGCTTTGCTCACGCCTCTGGCACTGAAAGGATTAAAGAGAGAACCGGAAACAGGACAAAAATGTTGCAAAATGTTCATGTTTATCAATATCTGTGACAGAAATGGATTGTTCTCTACAAACAAGTACAAGGGATTCACCATGGAAATCTGCTATTTTTATGTCTGATGCTGATGTAATACATTAGTTAATGGATGCCAGCATTTTGACATATGGAAACTGTATGGGCATATGTTTTTAATGTCATATTGTATAAGTTTCATACAGAAAGCCCTAATTATGTTCATGTGGAATGTACTTCCCATTGTACCGCACGCAGGTGACAGCTAGACAGGAAAATACACTTGATTTTTGACAGACGTCTGACATTTTTAATCAGTGACTGTGCTGAACAGCGGTGAAGGCCTGAAGAGCTGATGATCTGCTTGTTCCACTGCTCAGACAATAAATCTTATTAAGAAAATTTTTTTCCAACAAAACAAGAAGCAATTCGTAGGCAAATCAACTGCATCACTGGGAACAAATACTAAATTCTCATTGATTTAAATTGGTGTTTTATACCTTGAATGTTAGAGAGATCTCCAACAGTATCCTTTTATATGGCTGCACACAAAACTGCCTGCGACCACAGGGAACACTCAGCATCTTGCCCAGGTTAAAAGGGCAACATGAGAATCTTGCACTGTAGGAAAGCGTGAGATTCTCATGTTGCAAAATGAAATGGCACCTCTCCCCTCCTTAGTTCCCCTTCCCTGCGCCAGCCATCAATGTGTGAAAGAGAAAAAATAGTACCACAACAACATATTGCCCGTCTCTCTCTCCCTTCTCAGATCCACTTCTCAGAGGTGCGTCCGGTGCTGTTCTCATTACCTCATCCACCTCATACGCATCTTGCTGAGCGTCTGTCTCCCCTTCTCTCTGCTCATCAAGAGAATTACACTGTGGACCAGCGCCTTCAAGTGTTACAGACTGCAACTGCCATCATCCCCCAGCCAGCCAACGGCTGGTTGAGAATGATGTGTAATCCTCTTATAAAAACCTTACAGTTATAAATCAAACTATATTGGTGGAGGGAGAGAGATGCTCATCAAGATGCAGATGAGGTAGCCAGAACAGCACCGGACGCACCGCAGGGAAGAGGAGCTGAGAATGGGAGAGAGGGCTGGGGTAATACGTTTCACACATTGATGGCTGGAATGGGGGAGGTTAGCTAAGAAGGAGAGAGGCGATATGAGTATCTCTTGCTTTCCTACAGTGCGAGATTCTCATGTCGCCCTTTTAACCTGGGCAACATGATGAATGCGTCCTGTGGTCGCACTCTGTTTTGCATGCAAACTTTTAAAAGTGAAACCATCTCCAACGCATTGCTAAAACAATTTTCCTTGCGAGTCCTGTGTTTACCTGAATCAGCTGATTGGAATATTACTGATCAGCTTGTCCAGTAAGTGCAGCTGCTCTGATGGTTCCGCCCTTTATAAATCAAATGTGTCAATGGCTTTTAACATTCTAATATGGGATGTGCTATGTGCATCACAGTGGCACTGAATTGTTTAAAGGAGGGCAGCCTCTGTCTCTGCTCCCCAATACAGAGAATAAAATCACCTCTCGCTCTGTAGAAAGCCATGGGAAGATCCTGGACTGTGAACTCCAACAACAGAGGCAGATATCATAACTTAGGGCATGTGATGGACAGTCACATCATATAAACACACTCACAAGAATATGACAGTGGCTCTTTAAGTTCTGTTTCAATATGCAAATGAACCTTTTGTTGAAGTAGTTACTGAAAAATCATAAACCTGGCGAGGGCATGGGGGATTCATGGTGACTACTGCGTATTGGCAGAGGATTCACAGGTATGTGATGGCGAAGACATCCTAGTTCATATGTCTAGATCAAGCAAATATGCATCATATTGCCAACCTGGTTCCGTACTGACCCCCAGTACATCTAACCCCAGGAACTGGATCCAGTGTTTGGTGTTACACCTGCGTGACATCAAGTTACTAAGCTATGTATGTCGGAATCCCTCCTGTTAACACTGTTTAAGTCAAGGGGTGAACAATGGGGTAGTCTGTAGGTGTTTTGGTACTTTCATCAATACCTTGTTTAGAACCATGTGCTTAAAGGGATAGTAATACTTTGTTTTATCTTTATTTTATTTTGTAGGCATTAAAAAAACATGAAGAAAGATATAAGTCTTATCTCTCAAACCTTTATGGTTTGTGAGATATTCACAAGCAAAGTTTCCCCTCCCGCCCTTTTACCTAGTGTAAGCCATCTCTTCTCAGATGTGGAATCCAGTCCATAGACCAGACAGATAACAGAAGGGACAATCTTCTTCCTATGAGAACAATGAAAGCCCTGCCCCCCTTGACAAGCTTTTCAGGTTTTTCCCTTATCTTAATTGAAGATCATCCCTCTCTGCAGTCTACCTGGGCACCTCCCTTCTGATCTGGCTGAGCAGTGTTACATTCAGTAAAAGGGGTGGGAGGGGGATACTTTATCATTCAATTACTCTTGAACTACAACTCTGACAGAATTGAAATAACACTCTCCAAAGTCCAAATACTATGATGATTAATTAGAGCTGCTTTTATTATGAAACATTACTATCCCTTTAAAGAGATAGTAATACTTAAGTATTACTAATCCCTATAGTAAAGTCCTTTAAAAATACATGTATTGCCCCCAGTTTCATCTCTCAAATCTTTATGGTTTGAGAGTTAATGGCTCCTAAAGTTGCCCTCTCCCTCCCCCTTCCCTGCAGTCAGCGTTCTAGCTGACTTGCAGGGAAGCAGGTCGTACGACTTTCAGGCGGCTCTCCAGCACAGCCGCGATCTCGTTAATAAAAAAGAAAACTTTCACTGAAATGGTCTTCTACGTGTGTTTGGTTTTGTTTTTTTTAATTAATACGATCGCGGCTCTGCTGCAGAGCCGCCTGATGATCTATGACTGGATTTTCCTTCAGTCAGCTACAACGTTGACTTCGGGGAAGGGGGAGGGAGAGGGCAACTTTAGGAGAGATTATCTCTCAAACCATAAAGGTTTGAGAGATGAAACTGGGGGCAATACATTTATTTTTAAAAGGACTTTACTATAGGGATTAGTAATACTTAAGTATCACTATCCCTTTAACAAAGTGTAGTGGAAATGGCCTGGGTGTATACCTTTTCCCCCACGCATGATATGGGGCTTGTGTACAGTGATTGCTGGCATTAAAGTCCCAATTATGGGGGAGAGTGTCAGCGATGATAATTTCTAGTGCATACCCTGAAGCACCACCATAGGCATCAGAGGCTAACGGGAATCTCACTGGAAAATGTTAACATTTAACCCATTAAATCTGAACTCTCACCTCCCAGAAAGTTACGTCTATTGAATTTGTTGTCTGCAATAAACCTTCAATCCGTTACTCTTTTTGCTAAATCTTTATGGTCACGGAGATATTTGCTGTTAAACATTTACCTCTTATTTCACACGGGCCCTCACTGGGGTATGGCTCAGTACCGTGAGACTGTCAATCACTTACCCTCCACCTCCCCTCTTGTCCTTCATTTCCTCAGCTGCAGGTCATATGAATACTCTGGACTCACTGAGTGAGGTGGAAATGAAGTACAAGAGAGGAGGTGATAGACAGACCTACAGTACTTAGCTGTCCCGCAGCGATCGCCCGTGATACATCGGTAGGTAAATGTTTAAAGGGATAGTAATGTTTAATTTTATCTTTATTTAATATTGTAGGGAATAAAAAAATATTTACATTGATCTAAGTCCTGTCTCTCAGACCTTTATGGTTTGGGAGATATAACCGGCTACACTCCCCCCCTCCAGGCTGTTTCAGAGAAGTCCGCCCTCTAGCTGACAGCAGGAGATTCCGGTCCCTGGACCGGCCAGCAGCTCTTCAGCAGAGCCGATATAGTGCTATTTAGAAATAAATACTTCATTGGAACGGTCTACAATGCGTGCCTGGTTAAAGCACACTTTGCAGACTGTTCCAATAAAGTATTTATATCTAGATAGCTCTATTTCGGCTCTGCTGAAGAGCCTCCGTCTGTTCAAATGACCGGAATTTCCTGCTGTCAGCTAGACGGTGGACTTCCCTGAAACGGCCTGGAGGGGGGAGTGTAGCCGGTTATATCTCTCAAACCATAAAGGTTTGAGAGACAGGACTTAGATCAATGTAAATATTTTTTTATTCCCTACAATATTAAATAAAGATAAAATTAAACATTACTATCCCTTTAAGAGGAAATATCTCTGTGACCATAAAGATTTAAACCAAAGGAGTAACGGATCGAAGCTTTATTGCAGACAACAAATTCAATAAACACAACTTTCTGGGAGGTGAGAGTTCCACTTTTAACCCTTTAAATGGATAGTAATGTTTCATAATAAAAGCAGCTCTAATTAATCATCATAGTATTTGGACTTTGGAGAGTGTTATATCAGTTCTGTCAGAGTTGTAGTACAAGAGTAATTCAATGACAAAGTATCCCCCTCCCGCCCCTTTTACTGATGTAACACTGCTCAGCCAGATCAGAACGAAGGTGCCCAGGTAGACTGCAGAGAGGGACAATCTTCAATAAGATAAGGAAAAACCTGAAAAACTTGTCAAGGGGGGCAGGGCTTTCATTGTTCTCATAGGAAGAAGATTGTCCCCTGCTGTTATCTGTCTGGTCTATGGACTGGATTCCACATGTGAGAAGAGATGGCTTACACTAGGTAAAAGGGATGGGAGGGGAAACTTTGCTTGTGAATATCTCTCAAACCATAAAGGTTTGAGAGATAAGACTTATATCGTTCTTCATGGTTTTTTAATGCCTACAAAATAAAATAAAGATAAAATGAAGTATTATTACTATCCCTTTAAGCAATCAAAGGGTTACGTAGCTAAAACCAAAGCTGCCCATAATCTGGTAATTGCTCTGGTTTTAGACTCTGGTACCACTTCACTTCTCTGACATTGTGACGGCTCACTAGTTATTACTTGTGGGACTGTGAAAGTTATTAATGTTCAGCTGGTTATGAATATTTCATTCTTGGTACATTGGCTGCACTGGCACGATCTGCTCTAGTAAATGTCACATTTTAATAATGATCAAAAATGTTTTGCTCTAGCAGGCTTCCCCCTAAGCTTATTAAAACCATCATTTATCACACCTTTAGCGTTTATTTAATGGACGTTTACGACAAGTTAAAATATTACCAGGCAACGAAGGAGGTAGCAAGTTCTTATTATGAAAGATCTATATTTTATAAGAATGAGTACAACAAAGCTGTGACCGCTGCTGGGCGGTATCTCATTCAAAAGTTATAGACACATTAACTGCTTCTAATAATAACTCTCTACTTTTCTTAACCCTTTCAGCACCAGAAGCTTGGAGAACGTTATGTATCCTGTTGGCAGTGGAGTACCATTAGGGATCGCAGGGGTCACAGCTGCGCCCGGACCCGTCATTCCATGGGCCCGGCCGCCCCCTGCTAGCCCCCTGCCCAGTTTGCCATCAAGCTGAGGTCTGTGCCTTCTTCAGCACAGACCTTTGTTAGCAGCTCCCTCACTGTCCCCAGTACTCTAGTAATGCAGAGCGCTGGGAATGACATCATCTAGTAATGCAGAGTGCTGAGAAATGACATCATCTCCCAGCGCTCTGCATTACTGGAGAGAGGGCCAAGTGGGAGCTGTTGAGAGATGTCTGTGCAGAAGGCAGCATAGACCTCTCCTGCCACATCGCATGCAGCTGGACCACCAGGATGAGGCCCCCCCTCCTGAACCAGCTAAGGTAGGAGGTGGAATGGGGGCCAATGTGGAGGTGGTCACTGGGGGCATTTTGGTGGTGGTCACTGGGGGCAATGTGGAGGAGGACAATAGGGGCATTATGTAGGTGGATAGTGTGGAGATGGTCAATGGTGTCACCACTCGCCTTTGTCTCCGCTTCCACCCGGCCACATCTCTCTCATGGCGGGCAGTTCTTACGGTTCTTCCAGCTCTTTCAGCTGGGTGGCTGCGCATGTGCCCAGCCCAGTGCTCTATTGGGCAGGCTTCCCCTATCCCGCACGGCTACCAGGCGAGCCCAACTTCTCTGTCTCTTCCTTTGGCTGCCTTCCATATTTAAACGGGCTAACCCTGGCATGGGGTGCCCATTCCACAAGCTTCTATTGTGCCTCATTTGGATTCTGCTCTAACTTGCTATTGACCCTTGGCTTTGTTCCAGACTACGGCTTGTCTCCAGTCCCTGGCTTGACCCTTGTCTTTGTTCCAGACTACGGCTTGTCTCTAGTCCTTGGCTTGACCCTTGGCTTTGTTCCAGACTACGGCTTGTCTCCAGTCCCTTGCTTGACTCCTGGCTCTGTTCCAGACTACAGCTTGTCTCCAGTCCCTGACTTGACCCTTAGCTCTGTTCCTGACTACAGCTTGTCTCCAGTTCCTGGCTCTGACCTTTGGCTACACACCTGACTTGTCTCGTCTCCTGCCCTCTCTACTAGACCCCCTGCTAGTCTGACTCACGTCTGCCTTCTGTCAGGTTTCCAGCTTGTTCAGTAGGCCTGGTTCTTAACGGTACCCAGGGCACTCCCATCCTGGTTGCACCCCGGCTCAACTGGGGTGGAACAATTTGGTTTTGCGCCCAGCACCTTTACTCCGCTTCGACTGCAGCAAGGGGGTACCTGGCACACCGTCACCAATCTCAAGCCTCACTCCCCAGCATCACTCTCTAGCTGCTGAACCAGTGCCGGCACCACACGGGTCCCTACTCCCCACGTGGTGACAAATGGGGACATTGTGGATATGGACAATGGGGGCATTGTAGAGGTGGGACAGTGTGGTGGTAGGAAATGTGGAGGTGGATAATGGGGGCAATGTGGTCAGGGCACCAAGGCAATTTTTGCACCAGGGTCTAGGTATGATTTCCACTGGTCACAAGATACATGTGGGAAACTCTAGATTGGTTTGTTTTGGGTTTTTTTTCAGAAAGAAGTCATCCTTTTCATGGCACCTCACAAAAACTAAATTTTACATTGTGTTATAAGCTCTGATATCATAAATACAAAAAAAAACAAATATTTATTTTGCCACTATCATAAACTGTATATTAAAACATTTATGTTAGTAGTGAAAATCATAAATTTACTGAAAGCTGATATCCCACTGCATCAAATGAGGGGGGTACTTGCCTTTCTACTCTTAGCCTGGTGTGCACATATGTTTCCAGAAGGTGGCGCTAAATGAAAAAATAGGCACTTTATACATTTCCACCACTTTAAATGTAAGAACATATTTGAAAACTAAGGGATTTCCAACTGCACTCATTAGCTACTGCTTTTACAAGAAAAATGGCACACTATTGGAAGGAGTTGACATAATATGGGGCGTGAGGAGCATAAAGCTACACCAACTACAAGCTTATTTTTCTTACATTTGTTTCAAACATGACTTGCCTCTACTAAAATGGTTGTAACACCTAAACAAATGAAGAAAAGGTAGACAAGAGATAATTCACTGCATCAAATGAGGGGTTACTTAAATTTTTCTACCCTTAACCTGGTGTACACAAATGTTTCAAGAAAAGTAGCACTAAAGAAAAAAAATGTAGGTTTTAAATTTAAGTGTACTAATGTCTTTGAAAACTATGTAAATTCTTACTGTATTCACTAGCTACTACTTGTCCAAGAAACACTGCACTCCGTTGGTATGGGTTGACATTCTGCAGGGGGTGCCAGATGCACAATATTACGTCTACCTGTTTTCTTTTTTTAAATAGGATGCCTGCACTAAAATGATCCTAACAAAGGAAAGATATGTAAGAAATATCATTTTGGAAAGTAGACATTCAACTGCATCAAATTAAAGTGGACGTGTCACCTGTGTATAACATAGCATAAATAGTTAGGCTACATATCAAATGCTACTAAAACGGTCTTTATTTTTTTTTTTATGTTTTATTTCGTGTAAATTTAACTTATAAAGTCTGGGCTTCAGCTACTTCCGCATAGACTGTGGTCCTGCTCTGCAGCGCAGTCATTGCTCTGCCTCTGCTCTTCTCCTTCTCCAATGACGGAGGCTTCTGTCTGTAAGCTGGAGCCTGCTCTCCTCCTTCCTCCAATGACGGAGGCTTCTGTCTGTAAGCTGGAGCGGTCTCACTGGCAGAGATCTAGCCAATGAGAGCGCACCAGCTTACAGACAGAAGCCTCCATCATCGGAGATGGGAGAAGAGCTGAGGCAGAGACGACGGACTGCAAGTCTATGCGGAAGTAGCCGCAGGACCGACTTTTATAAGTTACATTTACATGAAATAAAACTTAAAAAAAATAAATGAAGACCGTTTTTAGTAGTATTTCAATATTTAGCCCAACTGTTTATGTTATGTTATACATAGTTGACACATCCACTTTAAGCTATTTTTATCTACTTAACCCTAGGATCACAATCATTTCCATAATGTGGGTGCTATAGGGATTTTTTTTACATTTCCACCACTTAAAAGATACTAAAATAATTGAAAACTATGGCATTGCTTGCTGTATTCAGTACATTATATCATGCATACCTCCCAACATTTCAAATTGTTCAAAGAGGGACACTTGTGTTTTAGGGGGTGTTGCCGGGGGCGATGCTGATAGGCAGGGGCATTACCGGGAATTTTTAGGCTATTTCATGACCTATTGATACCTCCTTGTGTAATCTAATAAATGACTTATAACAAGACCAAAGTATTTTATTTTATACAGACTAATGTATAAAACACATATACTGACGTTTAAAACAAACAATAATGTGAGTTATTTGGTGTAGTGCAACATTATACACATATACACAATCTGATCTCCTAAAAAAGAGGGGCATCAGGGTGGGAAAGAGGGACAGAGGGGATTTGGTTCTAAAAGAGGGACTGTCCCTCCTAAAGAGGGACACTTGGGAGGTATGTATCAGTCCAAGAAAAACAGTGCCCAATACGTATGTGTTGATATACCAGAGGGGGATCCAGAAGCACAAATCTATACCTGTCACTTTTCTTTTATGAAATGACCTGCCTGCACTCAGTTATTCATAAACATTACAGACAGGAAGAAAAGGTCAGCAAGGCAAGCCATTTTGGTAGACATTAACCTATATGTAATGAGGGGCCTTTCCCTAGATGAGCGAGCACAACACTTTCCCAGAATATGGTGCTATAGGAAAAAAACACATACTCTTTTACGCTTCAGTCACTTCAAGTATCCTATATAATAATTCGCTAAAACTGGTGTTAACGCTGCAGTCTTGCACAGTAGAGACTGCCCGCTGCCATGGCTGTACAGAGCTGGACGCTCCGAAGGAGCGGACCAGCTCTGTATGAGCCGCGGTGCGAGCAGTCTCTACTGCACATGACTGCCCTGCGACCGGGGTGGCAGTGGCACTGTGTCCCGTGTAACGAGCTCTTCAACTAGTTCTAAAATATTTCAATGCCATGCGATTTTCTGGATTCTTCAGTACCTAATACCAACCCAAGAACAGTGGTATCCAAATGGACTGATCTTCCAGCTGTTATGTCACCCCCAGTCCTGATCCTTCCCAGAGGAAGCACAATAAGAGCCGTGCTGCTCCCTTGTGTCACCTTTTCTGACCTCCCAGCCAAATTAGCCGGGAAATCAATAGCTGGGAGGTATCAGGAAGACACCTGCTGCCCCCCACCCACAAGCGCTGACCCTTTTGCGGTGACCACAATTCAGCAGTACAAAGTACAGGCTTGGGTAAACGGGAAGAGAATACTGGGTTCCCTTTTAATCTTGGCAGAAAATCCTCATGGCCACTATGAATCTATTCAGTGTGGATTGATTCTCCAGAATGAATCTTTATATCGTGTCCATGAAAGCAGATATGATTCTTTGTTGCAGGGACCTAGAACCCCAAACTCCTCCTACTGTACTCTTCTTAGGAAGAATAGAGTGGGAACGGTTTGGGGTCCTGTAATCCTACAATTAAGCACCAGAAATACATGACCCGTGGCCAGTGTCATTCTTCTGTTAACCCTCTGATGACAGGAGGTGTGCACCATGTATTTCTGAAGCAATTCACATCACACCCATCTGGTTGTCACAGGGTTAACAAATGAATTCTATTACTTTAGTAAGTTATTATTTTGGATCTACCATTAATAAGTTATTATAATGTCACAGGTACCGGCTGGTCCTTAAAGGGATAGTTAATTAACCCATTGAGGGCCAGGGGGGTTGAAACATATTGCAAAGGGTTAATTGTATCACTTTGTTAAGTCATGCATTATTTGGGATCTACTATTAACCCTTTGAGCACCAGAGGGGTA
>CM074722.1:504886720-504948580 GCA_037306005.1 Rhinophrynus dorsalis | reverse complement strand
GAGGGAGGGGGATACTTTATCATTCAATTACTCTTGTACTACAACTCTGACAGTATTGAAATAACAGTCTCCATGGTCCAAATACAATGAAGATTAATTGGAGCTGCTTTTATTATGAAACATTACTATCCCTTAACATAAAGACCGTGCCACCAGCAATTAATTTCTCTTCTGCGCTCTTTCTCTCGCACGTATAGGCAGTAACAGTATCTAAACTTATCTTAAAGTAACTGAGTTAACGTTTTGAGTACCAGAGAGGTGTTCTTGCCTCAGACATCCCCTCTGGCATTGAAGGTTTTTTTTTTTTTTACAATGATTTTATTTTAAACCATTCTATGTATGATGACTGTTTTCTCGCTCACTTTGATTTTCCTTACTAATCCATCTCCACTGCATTGAGGAACTTTCTAGCATCCAAGGGGTTAAAGGGATAGTAACGCTTAATATGGAAATATATACATATGTATTGCAGGTTTTATCCTCCTGTGTAAAACAAGGTTACCCCCGCTGCTGAGAGTTGTTTTATTTAAAAGTTATTTCAGCTCAGACTTAAATATTTGTAGGTACCATATCTGAATGATCTGAAATGTTACAGTGGCGCTGTTGCTACACCATCCTGTGGGCAGCCCTGGTCAGTTGACCGTAAACCTCCCTAGCATGGTTTAGCAACAGCGCCACTGTTAAGTTTCCGGCCGTTGAGATACTGCATATAAAACAAATTCAGGTTTGTGCTGCAATAACTTTCAAACCAAACACCTATGACCAGTCCCTCTGCACTGACATTACACTGAATAAAAGCACACATACAGAGCTGCAGAATCAGCTGACGATATATAAATAAAGAATAATAATAAAAGTAAAACACTGCGGAATACTTTAGAGCTATGTTAAAAAAAATAATAATAATAAATGAAAGTGTAGAAATATAGCAGGCAACTTCAGAAACTAAGATAATTGATAACTTCATCAAAGTCCACAGAGATGGCTGCAATAATTAGTCATTTTCTCTCTCTCCTTGTGATCTAAGCATGTACCCATCCCCTACCCTACTCGGCTTGGAGCGATTCACAGGAGGAAATGTATGAATTCACCATTGTACAGCCCGACTGGTGTTCCAGGTGAGATCTTATCAGTGATCTACATCAGGATATGCACCAGACCACGATTCCCAGCTCTGGATCTTGGGGGCAAACCAACAGTTCAGGTTTTCAGGATAACTCCAATTAAACACAGGACACACAATCAAACTGATTAAAGGGATAGTAATATTTCATTATTACTATCCCCCATGTTGTAGCCCTTAACATTCTGAATTCAACGATACCAGCGGCATCTCTCAAACCTTTATGGTTTGAGAGATTTCTGCTTTCAAAGTTCCCTCTTTTTGGCTTTTCCCCTGACGTCAGCATTCTAGCTGAGAGCAGGGGAATCTGGTCAGTGAGCAAGCGGCGGCTCTGCAGGAGTCCAGAGATCGTGTTATAGAAACAGAAATCCTTCACTAAAATGGTCTTCTACGCGTGCTTGGTTTGTGCTTGGTTTGCAAGCACACGTAGAAGACCATTTTAGTGAAGGATTTCTCTTTCTATAACCAGATCTCAGCTCTCCTGCAGAGCCGCTGCCGGACCCGGGACCGGATTCCCCTGCTGTCAGATAGAATGCTGACATCAGGGGAGAGGGAACTTTGAAAGTGGTTATTTCTCAAACCATAAAGGTCTGAGAGATGCCTCTGGTCTCGTTGGATTCAGAATTTTTAGGGCTACAACATGGGGGATAGTAATAAAGAAGTATTACTATCCCTTTAAGTAACCAATTACCCATTTGTGATTGAGCAGGGATATATTGAATACCTGACCAGTTGCTTCGCCCTGAGGATTCATTGAGAAACAATACACTAGACCAGTGGTTCTCACCCCATGCCCTCAGTGGCTACTAACAGGCCAGGATTTGAGAACTTCCTTGTAAGAGTACAGGTGAGTTAATCAATACGACTGAGCCTCTGATCAACACACTTGTGTTCTAGCAGTGAAATTCCTAAGTCCTGGCCTGTTAGTGGCCACTGAGGGCATGGGCTGAGAACCTCTGCACTAGACTAGACCATATCAGCCGATTTTACATCTGAGGCACTCCTAGGAAAAAGCACCCATTAATAATAATAATATCAATGTATTTTACCAAGAAGGATACATTGAGATTGTCTTTCATTTTCAGGTATGTCCTGGGATATAGATATTATTGCCCAAATTAATGGTACTCAGTTTATCTACCTCAGAAGGATGAAAGGCTGAGTTGACTTTGCTGGGACTAGACTGTGACCTTGCGGTTTGAACAGATTCTACAGATGGTGCGTTAACCAGTGAGCACATCTCACCAGCATACCATTGCTCCCTTAGCGCCACCCATGGACACACCCAATGCAATAAGAGCCCACCCCTTAACTCAATCCACTTGTCTGGTACAGAAAATATTTTACCCTATAGCAAACAAGCAGAAAGAAAGCTTTTAACTCCCTTATTTGTTAGAGAGGTGAAATGCGATGGCGACCACTATAGCATCCAAGGGGTTAAATAATGAACAGTAAAGGGGTGCGTACACTGGCAAATAAGCTGATCTCCATAAACCGGGACTATTGCGATTGTTCTGGCCACACCCACAACACAGACTGTGGGTGTGGCCAGCACGGATGAGGCACCGCCCTTCAGAACTTGGTGCTCCAATCAGCTTCACACTTTTCCTAATAATAAATCCATCCTGGATGGCAGACAATCTCCACCAGCGTTGGAATTTTAATGCCAGGAGGAAAGCAACATACACCAGCCCCATAGCATGTGTAGAGAAATGCATAAAATCACACCTTTTCCTCTACACTATTGGCTGTATTTTTAAAGGGATAATAATATAAAAATGTTGTATGAATGACAAAAATAAGTAGTTGTGTACATGAACCACATATTTTCTATAGAGCATACCAGAGGCGTAACTAGAAGCCACGGGGCCCTGGTGCAAGAATTGCCACGGGCCCCCCTCCGACCACATTGGCCACCTCCACATTGCCCCTTCAACAATGCCCCCATCACCATGCCCCTCATTCTCCACATTTCTCCCCAATCTCCCCAATACCCCCATCACAATGCCCTTCATTCTCCACATTTCCCCCCAATCTCCACAATGCCCCCATCACAATGCCCCTCAATCTCCACAATGCCCCTCAATCTCCACATTGCCCCTCATTCTCCACATTTCCCCCAATCTTCACAATGCCCTTCATTCTCCACATTTCCCCCCAATCTCCACAATGCCCCCATCACAATGCCCCTCAATCTCCACAATGCCCCTCAATCTCCACATTGCCCCTCATTCTCCACATTTCCCCCAATCTTCACAATGCCCCCATCACAATGCCCTTCATTCTCCACATTTCCCCCCAATCTCCACAATGCCCCCATCACAATGCCCCTCAATCTCCACAATGCCCCTCAATCTCCACATTGCCCCTCATTCTCCACATTTCCCCCAATCTTCACAATGCCCCCATCACAATGCCCTTCATTCTCCACATTTCCCCCCAATCTCCACAATGCCCACATCACAATGCCCTTCATTCTCCACATTTCCCCCAATCTCCACAATGCCCCCATCACAATGCCCCTCATGCTGCACATTTCCCCCAATCTTCACAATGCCCCCATCACAATGCCCCTCATTCTCCACATTTCCCCCCAATCTCCACAATGCCCCCATCGCCACATTGCCCCTACTGACCCCCCACCTCCTACCTCCTAGTGGTCTAGCGGTGTGTGTGACATGGCGAATGAGGAACAAACCTCAGATTGGTTGGTACACAAACTCCCGCGCGGTTCTTAGTAATGCAGAGCGCTGGGAGATTATGTCATCTCCCAGCGCTCTGCATTACTAGAGCGCCGGCCGCCGGGACATCAGCTGTGCTGCGGGCTGGTGGCGAGGGGGTCGCAGGGGGCGGCCGGGCCCCTGAGAGTGACGGGCCCGGTCGCAGGTGTGACCCCTGCGACCCCTATTGTTACACCACTGGAGCATACGACAAAAACTAGTACTGTCCATTGTGTAGGACACAACTCCAGAATTGCCATGCAAAGAGGCGGGGAAAGGGCGTGGGTAAACCATTCTCCAGTGTCGTAGGGGAAAAGAAAATTTGTCATAACTAACGACAAAAAAAAGTCTTGCAAAAGACAAAATGTGTATGTTAAGAAAAAAGTGGAGGGAATGTGAAGTTATGAATATGAGAATTTTTGTCTTCAGTTAAGACATTTTTGTCGTTAGTTAGAAGAATTAAGGAGGGGAGGCATGTATGGACTGGAGAATAGTGGGGAAAATGTGAGGGGGGATTGGTAGGTAGAATCGGGGGGCAGTTCTTTTGGAGGGAGCTTAAAGCGGACCCATCATGTTTCAACCCCCCCAATTAGATTACCCCCCTAAGAATTCTAAGAAACCCCAGTCGATTAAATTATTCTTCCCTGTATGATGAAAATCTATGTGCTTTTTGTACTGTAGCAGGAGGGAGAGAGCTGCCATGTTGATGACGTCTAGAATAAGTGACAGCGCTCTCCCTCTGTGTAGCAGCCAATCCTCCTCCTTAAAGGGATAGTAATACTTCATTTTTACTATCCCCCATGTTGTAGCCCTTAAAAAATCGGAATTAAACGAGACCAGCGGCATCTCTCAAACCTTTATGGTTTGAGAGATATCAGCATTCAAAGTTCCCTCTCCTTCTCTCTCACCTGATGTCAGTGTTATAGCTGGCCAATGAGATCGCTCCAACTTAGATGCACAAATCCTCTGTCATTGGAGGAGGCTGGATAGGGGGAGGGGATCAGAGGAAGAGTGACAGACTGCGGTACAGAGCTGGTAACCGCAGTCTGTCAGGAAGGAAGGCGCAATTTCATTGTTAAAGGTTTCATTTCCGCCACACAAATAATTAAAGAGAAAAATGACAATATTATACCAGTTAGTAGCTATTTAAGCTTACTTTTTAGACAAACTTTAACCCTAAAAGTGCCAATGCATTCCATACCCCTCTATCACTCAAAGGGTTAAGTGTCTTGAGGGTGTAGGGTTGCCACCTTTTCAAAAGAAAAATACCAGCCATGGTATTCTCTCCATAGACTTAACATTGGACAGAAGCCAATTTTTTACCGGCCTGCCGGTAAAATACCGGCTGGGTGGCAACCCTATGAGGGTGAATGTTCCTCCTTAAGTCTCAAAAGGAGGTGTTTGCAGCACAGACTTCCTGTTCTGATCATCTGGGACCCAAAATGTCCCCCCCCTTTTCTGTCACTGAGGTTGTGAGGTGGTGATGGGATCAGATCGTACAAGCACCTGGGGGTCTGTTTGTTGTCACAGCTTTGGGGTGCTGTTGGCCCATGCCAAGGGTAAAATTGTTGCAATTTGATCCTTATGTGGTTTAGAAATAAGATGTTCATGCCAGCGGCATAGTGAGAGGCCCCTGGACTAGGGTCACAGGTTTAGTTACCGGACCTATTGACTTACACAGACCAGCTAATGGGCACACGGTGTAAGGTTTAAGATATGAGGGAGGCTGAGCCTACACTTAATGGTGGGCAATGTGGGCCCACCAGGTAATTTGTATTGGCAAGGGTTAAAAGGCTTGTAAAGTTAATTAATAAAGCATACCTCCCAAGTGTCCCTCTTTAGGAGGGACAGACCCTCTTTTAGATCGAAATCCCTCTGTCCCTCTTTCGCACCCTGATGTCCCTCTTTTTAGGACATCAGATTGCTTGGTGTGTATATAAGTGTATAATATTGCTCCACAGCAATAAAACTCACATTATTGTTTGTTTAAATGTCACTATATGTGTGTATAAATTATTCTGTGTAAATAAAATACTTTGATCTTGTTATAAGCCATTTATTTGGTTACACAAGGAGGTATCAATACGTCATGAAATAGCCTACAAATTCTCGGTAACTTCCCACCCACTGGCCACGCCCCCAGAAACACCCCCTAAAACGCAAGTGTCCCTCTTTGACAATTTGAAATGTTGGGAGGTATGATAAAGTTGTGGCCCATTTTAACCCAATTCTACCAAGAAATAACAAATCCCACCAATGTATAATGACTGATATTTTCCATAATTATCATAAATCATATATCAGAGGAGATGATGGACATTTATCTCGGTGCTGGTATACAGTCCATTATATATTGGTATATAATACAATATCTACTGCTATGCTATTAGCTATTGGTATACATGATATATATACAATGCATTGTTAACACAAAGGAAACCACAGTGTCTTGAGTTTCATCTCTGTGTCTTGTTGGCAGGTCTCAGCTGAGTAACAGGACGTGTTACCAGGGGCCCTATAACCTGCCAGCAACAGTTCTACTCTTTATTATGTATAAGTAACAAGGGAGGTCCTACAATAGATTATTATCGCCATACTGTGACGGTTTAAAGGGATAGTAATACTTCGTTTTAACTTTATTTTATTTTGTAGACATTAAAAAAACATGAAGAACGATATAAGTCTTATCTCTCAGACCTTTATGGTTTGAGAGATATCCACAAGCAAAGTTTCCCCTCCCGCCCCTTTTACCTAGTGTAAGCCATCTCTTCTCAGATGTGGAATGCAGTCCATAGACCAGACAGATAACAGCAGGGGACAATCTTCTTCCTATGAGAACAATGAAAGCCCTGCCCCCCTTTTACCTAGTGTAAGCCATCTCTTCTCAGATGTGGAATTCAGTCCATAGACCAGACAGATAACAGAAGGGGACAATCTTCTTCCTATGAGAACAATGAAAGCCCTGCCCCCCTTGACAAGCTTTTCAGGTTTTTCCCTTCTCTTAATTGAAGATTGTCCCTCTCTGCAGTCTACCTGGGCACCTCCCTTCTGCTCTGGCTGAGCAGTGTTACATCAGTAAAAGGGGAGGGAGGGGGACACTTTGTCATTGAATTACTCTTGTACTACAACTCTGACAGAATTGAAATAACACTCTCCAAAGTCCAAATACTATGATGATTAATTAGAGCTGCTTTTATTATGAAACATTACTATCCCTTTAACCCTTTAAGGTACAGGCTAAACCTGTCAGCAGAAAAACAAGGTCTGGCTGGGTATTGTGTGTAGATCATCTTGTACCTGCGCAGGTCAGTACTGATTAGGTTATATAATGCTTGTTTAATTTAGAAGACTACTCAATCTTAAGACATGAAATGAGCTATTAACAATCCCCCAGGCTATAAACAGCAGCTATTCATGCAGGCTCTTTTCATTAAGCTTTGCCGTTCCGTCAGCTTCAAGAGTGAAATGTGTGTGGAATTTTATAACAGGACAATCGCACAAACACATGGGAAACACAAATACCAAGAACATATTAATGCTACCCAGGCAATGAATCACTGTGATTGTCACTGTACGAGCAAGTCGGGAGGACTGCTTTATAGAGCCACTCAAGTCCCTCCTGCTAGCTCACCTCCGAAGCACCTGTGTTCCCTGTGTGAGCCAATCACTAGGGGGCTTTTCAGAGGTGTGGCTGATGGGCGGGACATGTCAGCATCATTAAAGCACTTACGCTGGGGTTACGCTGGTTAGGGCTGCTGGGGTTGGGGTTGCTAGGGTTGGGGTACGGTAGGCTGGGGGTTGCTAGGGTTAGGGATGGGGGTTGGGGTTCTGAGGGTTGCTAGGGCTTGGATTTTGGGGTTGCTAGGGTTGGGGCTGGGGGTTGGGGTTGGGCAACCCTAGCAACCCCAGCCTTCCATACCCCAACCCAACCCCAGCTTCCCTAACCAGCGTAACCCCAAAACCACCAGCCCCAACCCCAGGAACTACACACCCCACCCCCAGCAACCCCAGACAACCCAACAATCAAACTCCTAGCCCTTCCCCCAGCAACCTACATGCATTACATTTGTGCTTCCTTAAATTTTTGCGTCCAAACAACCACACGACATATGAAATGCGCTCAGTGAAAAGTAAACCGGCCTGATTACACATGTACAGCACATTGACACTTTCGGTGCCACATGTACCACTGCGATCCTTCCTGCTGTTACGAGAGACCCCCCGTGTCAGTGTATCAGACAGAGGAAGAACGTTGCACTTTACTATCTGCTACATAAACACTGATCTGCCACCACAATTATCTCCTGCTCCTATCACACCACCAGCCACCTGCAAATATTTACACTTCAGGACACAAATCCATTGCTACACTGCATTAACCCTGTCTGTGCCAGTGCACGCCAAGCTAGAGGAATTAGAAGTCTGCCCCATAAAAATAACCTACATAAATACCTCAGATCTATCCTATCCTATAAAACGCTACAATGTTTCTCAGAAGACGTCATGCGCAGTAGAGACTGACTGCGTTCGGTCAGTCTCTACTGCGCATGATTGCATCGCATGAGTGAGGTGGCGCGTGACTGCATCCCGTGTACACGGGCATTTACACTAGTATAGCACACATACACACACACATATATATACAGTTAGGTCCGAAAATATTTGGACACTGACACAATTTTCATAATTTTGGTTCTGTTCTCCACCACAATGGATCTGAAATGAAACAACCGAGACACAACTGAAGTGCAGACTTCCAGCTTTAATTCAAGGGGTTGAACAAAAATATCAAATGAAACGTTTATTTCAGGGGCTCAGATATATTTGAACAAATTAACACAATCATAAATAAAATGTTCATTTTTAATACTTTGTCAAGAATCCTTTGCAGGCAATGACTGCTTGAAGTCTGGAACGCATGAACATCACCAAACACTGGACTTCCTCCTTTGTGATGCGTTACCAGGCCTTTACTGCAGGTGTCTTCACTTGTTGTTTGTTCGTGAGTCTTTATGCGTTAAGTTTTTGTCTACAACAAGTGAAATGCATATTCGTTCGGGTTGAGATCAGGTGATTGACTCGGCTATTGCGGAATATTCCACTTCTTTGCCTTAAAAAAACTCTTGTGTTGCTTTCGCAGTATATTTTGGGTCATTGTCAGAGGTATAACTAGAAGCCACAGGGCCCTGGTGCAAGAACTGCCATGGGCCCCCCGAACACATTGGCCATCTCCACATTGCCCCTCAATCTCCACATTGCCCCTTCCCCAATGCCTCTCAGTCTCCACATTGCCCCTTCCACAATGCCCCTCAATCTCCACATTGCCCCTTCCCCAATGCCCCTCAATCTCCACATTGTCCCTTCCACAATGCCCCCATCTCCACATTGCCCCTTCCACAATGCCCCTTCCACATTGCCCCTAAATCTCCTACCTCCCTGGTGGTCCAGTGGCAGAGGACAGGTCTGAGCCTCTTTCTGAACAGACCTCTTCTCCCGCGCGGTCCTCTTCAGTAATGTAGTAATGAGATGATGCCATCTCTGAGTGCTCTGCATTCCAAGAGCGCCGGTCTGCCGGAGGGAACACTGATCTCCTTCTGGCAGACCGGCACTCTTGTAATGCAGAGCCCCAGCGCTCTGCATTACGTAATTGCGGGCATCAGGCGACCCCTATAGTTGCGCCACTGGTCCTTGTCCATCTGTAAAGTGAAGCGCCGTCCGATCAACTTCGCTGAATATGGCTGAATCTGAGCAGACAATATATCCCTATACACTTCAGAATTCATCCGGCTGCTTCTGTCTTCTGTCACATCATCAATAAACACTAGTGACCCAGTGCCGTTGGAAGCCATGAATGCCCATGCCATCACACTGCCTCCACTGTGTTGTACAGATGATGTGGTAGGCTTCAGATCATGAGGCGGACCAAGCCTTCTCCATACTTTTTTCTTCCCATCATTCTGTTACAGGTTGATCTTAGTTTCATCTGTCCAAAGAATTCTGCTCCAGACCTGAATTGGCTTTTTTAGGTGTTTTTTGGCAAAGTCTAATCTGGCCTTTCTATTCTTGAGGCTTATGAATGGTTTGCACCTTGTGGTGAACCCCCTGTATTTGCTCTCCTGAAGTCTTCTCTTTCTGGTAGACTTGGATAATGACATCCCTTCCTCCTGGAGAATGTTCTTCACTTGACTGGATGTTGTGAATTGTTTTTTCTTTACCATGGAAAGGATCCTATGATCATCTACCACTGTTGTCTTCCGTGAACGCCCAGGCCTTTTTGAGTTGCAGAGCTCACCAGTGTGTCCTTTTTTTCTCAGAATGTACCAAACAGTTGATTTGGACATTTCTAATGTCCCTGCTATCTCTCTGATGGATTATTTTTGTAGCCTAGGGATGGCCTGTTTCACTTGCATTGAGAGCTCCTTTGTCCACATGTTGTGGGTTCACATCAACAGCTTCCAAATGCGAACACCACACCTGGAATCAACTCCAGACCATTTCCCTGCTTAATTGACGAAGAAATCAATTAGGGATAGCCCACACCTGTCCATGAAACAGCTTTTCAGTCAATTGTCCAATTACTTTTGGTCCCTTCAAAACAGGGTGCTACATATTAAAGATCTGTCATTCCTAAACCCTTCCTCCAATTTGGATGTGAATACCCTCAAATTAAAGCTGAGAGATTGCACTTTAAGCCCATATTCATTGTTTAAGTGTAACTTGAATTTATTTTGGTAAAAATCCGAAATAACACAACTTGTGTCAATGTCCAAATATTTCCGGACCTAACTGTACACACACCCACACATACATACACATACATATACACACACACATCCATAAGCACACATACATACACATATACATATGCAGACACATATACACACACACACATAAGCACACATGTATACATACACACACATATACATACACATATATATACACACACATATATACAAACATATACACATGGAGACACATACACACACACACACACACAAACAGACACACACATACACAGTAATTATATAGTTACACCTGACCGCTGTGTGATGGACTCCTACCTAGGTAACTACTTCTGTTACACACAGTAATTATATAGATACACCTGACTGCTGTATGATGGACTCCTACCTAGGTAAGTACTTCTGTTACACACAGTAATTATATAGATACACCTGACTGCTGTATGATGGACTCCTACCTAGGTAAGTGCTTCTGTTACACGCAGTAATTACATAGATACACCTGATTGCAGTGTGATGGACTCCTACCTAGGTAAGTGCTTCTGTTACACACAGTAATTATATAGATATACACCTGACTGCTGTGTGATGGACTCCTACCTAGGTAAGTGCTTCTGTTACACACAGTAATGATATAGATACACCTGACTGCTGTATGATGTACTCCTACCTAGGTAAGTGCTTCTGTTACACACAGTAATGATATAGATACATCTGACTGCTGTATGATGGACTCCTACCTAGGTAAGTGCTTCTGTTACACACAGTAATTATATAGATACACCTGACTGCTGTGTGATGGACTCCTACCTAGGTAAGTGCTTCTGTTACACACAGTAATTATATAGATACACCTGACTGCTGTATGATGAACTCCTACCTAAGTAAGTGCTTCTGTTACACACAGTAATTATATTGATATACACCTGACTGCTGTATGATGGACTGCTACCTAGGTAAGTACTTCTGTTACACACAGTAATTATATTGATATACACCTGACAGCTGTGTGATGGACTGCTACCTAGGTAAGTGCTTCTGTTACACACAGTAATTATATTGATATACACCTGACTGCTGTGTGATGGACTCCTACCTAGGTAAGTGCTTCTGTTACACACAGTAATTATATTGATATACACCTGACTGCTGTATGATGAACTCCTACCTAGGTAAGTCCTTCTGTTACACACAGTAATTATATAGATACACCTGACTGATGTGTGATGGACTCCTACCTAGGTAAGTGCTTCTGTTACACACAGTAATTATATAGATACACCTGACTGCTCTGTGATGGACTCCTACCTAGGTAAGTAATTCTGTTACACACAGTAATTATATTGATACACCTGACTGCTGTGTGATGGACTCCTATCTAGGTAAGTACTTCTGTTACACACAGTAATTATATAGATACACCTGACCGCTGTATGATGGACTCCTACCTAGGTAAGTCCTTCTGTTACACACAGTAATTATATAGATACACCTGACTGCTGTGTGATGGACTCCTACCTAAGTAAGTGCTTCTGTTACACACAGTAATTATATTGATATACACCTGACTGCTGTATGATGGACTGCTACCTAGGTAAGTACTTCTGTTACACACAGTAATTATATTGATATACACCTGACAGCTTGTGATGGACTGCTACCTAGGTAAGTGCTTCTGTTACACACAGTAATTATATTGATATACACCTGACTGCTGTGTGATGGACTCCTACCTAGGTAAGTGCTTCTGTTACACACAGTAATTATATTGATATACACCTGACTGCTGTATGATGAACTCCTACCTAGGTAAGTCCTTCTGTTACACACAGTAATTATATAGATACACCTGACTGATGTGTGATGGACTCCTACCTAGGTAAGTGCTTCTGTTACACACAGTAATTATATAGATACACCTGACTGCTCTGTGATGGACTCCTACCTAGGTAAGTAATTCTGTTACACACAGTAATTATATTGATACACCTGACTGCTGTGTGATGGAGTCCTATCTAGGTAAGTACTTCTGTTACACACAGTAATTATATAGATACACCTGACTGATGTGTGATGGACTCCTACCTAGGTAAGCGCTTCTGTTACACACAGTAATTATATAGATACACCTGACTGCTGTATGATAGACTCCTACCTAGGTAAGTGCTTCTGTTACACACAGTAATTTTATAGATAAATGAATTCTGTATGATGGACTTCTATGCAGGTAAGTCCTTCTGCTTTATGAATAATTAAAACACGCTTATTCCTAAAGGGAGAGGACATAGTTAATACTGTTAAGGTTGGGTATCAACTATAAATACAAAAAAGAATGAAAAGTTATCCCCTTGAAGTTATTCTCATTAGCAAACAAGACCGATATCACAGATTCTAGAAAATGTATAATCTTTCACGCCTGTTTAGAATTCCTAAATATCCTATTGTGCTGCTGTGAACAACAGGTACGATTTCTGCCCACACAATGGTTTTTTAAATGTCTGTGTCGTGCTGCTACCTGCATCTGAATCTGCCAGTACTTAATGTGGAACTGATGGGAATATTAATATTGATTTGGTGGTAGATCTGGGGAAATTCTGGAGCAAACCACCTGCATCATGTGGTCATACAGATATTTATATTGCTTTAAATTGGTCTTTAAACTCCATGAATTACATAACAGCCTTGAATGTGTTGCTTTGTAATATGTTGTGGACTTTTGTGGAATGCAAGATGTTAAAGGGGAACTATCACCCGACACAATCTTTACCTTCACTAAGTCCCCATCTGGCGACTAGCTGCTTAGTAGCGCTAGTCGCCAGAATAATTACCTTATTTAATAGATTTCTGTTCTCTTCTCTGGCTGACAGGCAGGACAAAGAGCGGACATCTTGCCACTGTGACGTCCACGCGCCTGCACTGCCTGGTCTAGGAGGTGTTGCTAGGAGCCATTTGGCTCTGGCCGGGACTCACAGTGCAGGCGCACGGACGTCACAATGGCAAGATGTTTGCGCTCCGTCATGCCTGTCACCCATGGAAGAGAGCAGAAATCTATTAAATCAGGTAATTATTCTGGCGACTAGCGCTACTAAGCAGCCAGATGGGGACTTAGTGAAGGTATAGATTGTGTCGGGTGGTAGTTCCCCTTTATAAGCAGCATTTAAAGCAAATTCTCCAAATAACAGAAGAGCACAAAGAGGCGCCCCCTAGTGCAATGAAATCCTGAGAGAATGACACCACCACCGTTATCCACCCCACATGTGGGTAATCACAAAGGACTTTGCTATCAGTAACTTATATGAAGAGCAGCGAATGAGCTTTATTGGGTATATGATTCCTGACCCAGCTACAGGCAACAATATTTCTCAGGGCGCACCTCCCTTCTCCGTTCTCTCCCCAAACGGCAATGGCAATATAACACTCCAAAAAAGGGAGGAAAGGGGGCGCCCAATAGTGTAATACAGTAGAGTTGGATATGCAAAATACAAAATGTCTAAAATGTGCACTCACATTAACGTGGCCAGCAAATCACATATCTTACAGCTGACAATCTCGCCTGCGAAGAATATAGTATCGTCTCCACTCGATATCACTCACATGGGTCCTGTCCGACTCTTGTAGGCCCGTCTTGGTGGCTGAGGGAGACTTGGTGTGAGGTATGAATTAATCCAAAGGGCAGATTGGTATGGGGAAAATCGTTTGAAAATAATAATAAATAAATGTAAAAAAATATAGTGATAAGAAAAAAAAGGGAAAGGGAACTCTTCCAGGTAAGTACAAAGGTAGATTTATTCTATAATAAACAGATATAAAATCATTTAAAAGTGTCTAATGCGTTTCGCGACTAATAATAATAACTAGCATTTATATATTGCCTTTCTACTAGTGGGAGTGAAAGCGCTTTCACCGCTTGCTCTCAGAATTAACCAAATCGGCAGATGAAAAAACAGATGTTATTATTACCCAATCAAAGGTAGTCATTTATCTACCTCGGAAGGATGAAGGGCTGAGGTGACCCTACTGGGATTCAAACCTTTAACTTTGCGGTTTGAACAGGCTCCACAGTCAGGGACTTTACCACTGAGCTATCTCACCAGCTAGTATATGTGCACTTTTTCAAAGCCTGGGAGGAGTTATCTTTCCCTTTGTTTTTATCACTATATTTTTTACATTAATTTATTATTTTCAAGCGATTTTCCCCACACCAATCTGCCCTTTGGATTAATTCATACCTCCCACCAAGTCTCCTTCAGCCAACAATACGGGCCGGCAAGAGTCGTACAGGACCCATGTGAGTGATATCGAGTGGAGACGATACTATATTCTCCGTAAGATATGTTATTTGTTGGCCACGTTAATGTAAGTTCACATTTTAGACATTTTGTATTTTGCATATCCATCCTTACTGTATTACACTATTGGGCGCCCCTTTCCTCTCTTTTTGGAGTGTTCTATTGCCATTGCCTTTTAGGGAAAGAACAGAGAAAGGAGGTGCGCCCTGAGAAATATTGTTGCTTGTAGCTGGGTCAGGAATCATATCCTATATAACAATTGGCTAAAACGCGTGTAACGACGCAGTCATGTGCAGTAGAGACTGCCCACACCACGGCTGATACAGAGTGGAACGTCCAGCTCTGTATCAGCCATGGCGCAGGCAGTCTCTACTGGGCATGACTGCCCCACTACTGGCTGACAGTGGCACCGTGGCCCGTATAACAGGCTCTTCACCTAGTAACTTCAATAATGGAAAGATTTTAGCGGCTCCAGAACTACGAGTTTACATATAACATAGTGAGACAAAAATATGGAGAAGATCGACCCCCGTGCTCAGCCCATTGAAAGACCTCCCCAGGTCTGTAACATATGAAAGAAAAATCAAAAAACAGACTGCATGATGGGATATCTTCAATCTATTATAAAAGATACTTATTTATTTAAACATTTAAAATCAAATCAAATACAAATCTCTTATTCACTCACGACCTCCTAGATGCAAGGACAGACTGAATACATCAATGCGTTTCACGTGAACCACGCTTACTCATGATGACATCATAACTAAGCGTGGTTTACAGGAATCATATACCCAGTAAACCTCATTCGCTGTCCATCATATATGTGACCAATAGCCAAGTCCTTTGTGATTACCCACGTGTGGGGTGGATAACGGTGGAGGTGTAATTGTCTCAGGATTTCATTGCGCTAGGGGGTGACTCTTTGCGCCATTGTTATTTGGAGAATTTGCACTGGTTCTTTATGGTCATAGCTGGGAACTCTGCGGTTTTGCCCCGGAGACTCCGGACTTAACACTGTATTACCGGGTCTCCGGAGCAGAGTATAATTTGCCAGATATGGAGCATTTCTATTGAAACTCTGCCCACTTGTCCTCCATCCCGCCCCTTTCCTCCCACTCCCCTCCCACTTCTCCTCCATCCCGCCCCTTTCCTCCCACTCCCCTCCCACTTCTCCTCCATCCCGCCCCTTTCCTCCCACTCCCCTCCCACTTCTCCTCCATCCCGCCCCTTTCCTCCCACTCCCCTCCCACTTCTCCTCCATCCCGCCCCTTTCCTCCCACTCCTCCTCCTATTCTCCTATTTCCCCAGGGCTATTCTGCCTATTTTTTTCTTTCTGTGTGTTTTTTTTTTTTTGTGACCCCCTCGTCGTAATTAAGCCCCACCCCTTTTTCTGACACGAATCACGTCATAGAGCTCACCCAGCGGCTACCCTCCGGCCAGTCCATGTTGTAAAGTTCCCAGGTATGTTTATTGTGCAGTAAAGCTGCTTTGAAATTGCTTCATTTCTTCTTTGTGCATTGGCCTCTCTGCATTTCTGCATTACACCGCAGACTATATTATATGTGTCCAGGCATGCGACATGGCTTCGCCTGTGTGGTGAACCTTTTTTTTTTTAACTCGTTGAGTGCCAGAGAGGTATCTGTGGCACTGAAATGGTTAAATTGTATTAAAAGTCAGGCCTCGGGGTGTGGCATCAGGACCCCTCCTGAAGCCCCTCATCTACTGATCTCCAGGCTGATTTGGTTGGGAGACAAGGGGAGGAAGAGAGCTCTCAGCTTCCATGCTACCACTACTACTGGGTGGGATCCGGAAACACTTTCATGTTAACCCCTTAAGGACCGGCCGCGCATGGAGCATTTTTTTTTTTCCGGTTCCAGACTCCTCGAACGGCGTGCAGCTGTGAGGGGAGCCCAGAATTCCATGACGGTCATAGTACGTCATGGGTCGTTAAGTCAGATCTACCCATGATGTACTATGACCTTCAAGGGCCGTTAAGGGGTTAATGAGGAAAAGCCTCCCACGGTTTGCCAATCACTCCCACCCGGGTACTCCAGGTAAGATAGAAGCTCTCTTGCTCCCCTGCCTTGCCTCTTCTGATTTCCCAGCCAAATTGGTAGGAGACCAGTAGCTGTGGGACATCAAGAGGGGTCCTGATGCCACACCCCAAGGTCTGACTTTTTGCTTTGTTATCTGTTGGTTGAGAGCCCCCTGTCTCCTAAACCAGTGGGTAACATGTTTTCTGTTTTGTTTTTTTAAACACAGTGGCAGCAGTGGTTGGTTGAGGGGGTCTACGCTCCCGGCCTCCTCCTCAACCAATCAGTGCTTTCCAGCCACACCCCCTGCCAGCGAACCAGATTAACTTAGACTTTTATATGTATCACATGTGCCAATTTCTTCTACTTTTAAGAACAGGTCTAGTGACGTATCAAGTCAACTTAGGGCCCTGGTACAAGTATTTTTTTAAGTCCTAACACACCAATATTTGTCCCAGAGGCATAAGAAGACCCTTTTGGGACCTGGGGCCGATGGGACCCCTTGAGTGCCAGGCCCCCTCACAACCACACCCCATGTAATTACCTCACATTTAAATTACTATGGCCAAAAAAAGAGAGTTCAAGAGATAACATCATTGGCCAGTCCTGATGTCAGGTGACGTCCATGGGGGCGGACATCGCAGCTGATGGAGGATTTCTCAAACTGAAAGAGGCCGAGTGTATGATCCAAATTAACCCAATAACCTCTTGAAAGACAGAGAGATCTTTGACACATTGTAAAATAAGGCATCAGAGACTTATCTAGCATTCAACCAGAGGGGAGGTCTGGTAATTAAACGCTTAAATAAAGAAGGGTGAAAAGGATGGGGTTTGTGTCAGGGGTGTTACTAGGTTTCCAATAGATCCAGGACTTGCTACAACAGTGGTTCTCAACTCCGGTCCTTGGGACCCACTAACAGGCCAGGACTTAGGGATTTCTCTGCTAGAGCACAGGTGTGGTGATCAGAGGCTCATTCACATTGATTAACTCACCTGTGTTCTAACAAGGAAATCATGTGATCAGAGGCTCATTCACATTAATTAACTCACCTGTGTTCTAACAAGGAAATCATGTGATCAGAGGCTCATTCACATTCATTAACTCACCTGTGTTCTAACAAGGAAATCATCAAATCCTGGCCTGTTAGTGGGTCCTGAGGACAGGAGTTGAGAAACACTGTGCTACAACCTAATGCATAGTCAGTGCACCATGCAGCCAAGTTGCACCAATTGTCAGTGCACCTTGCAGCTCAACTGCACCAATTGTCAATGCACCGTGCAGCCCAGTTGCACCAATTATCCGTGCACCATGCAGCCCAATTGCACCAATTCTCAGTGCAGCCTGCAGCCTAATTGCATCAGTTATCAGTGAAACATGCAGCCCAATTGCACCAAGTATCAGTGGACCATGCAGCCCAGTTGCACCAATTGTCTGTGCACCATGCAGCTCAACTGCACCAATTGTCAATGCACCATGCAGCCCAATTGCACCAATTGTCAGTGCACCATGCAGCCCAATTGCACCAATTCTCAGTGCAGCATGCAGCCTAATTGCATCAATTATCAGTGCAACATGCAGCCCAGTTGCACCAAGTATCAGTGGACCATTCAGCCCAATTGCACCAATTCTCAGTGCACCGTGCAGTCCAGTTGTTCCATTCTCAGTGCACCGTGCAGCCCAGTTTTCCATTCTCAGTGCACCGTGCAGCCCAGTTTTCCATTCTCAGTGCACCGTGCAGCCTGATTGTACCAATTGTCAGTGCACCGTGCAATCCAATTGCGCAAATTGTTACAGCCCAATTGCACCAATTGTCAGTGCACCGTGCAGCCCAATTGCACCAATTGTCAGTGCACCATGCAGCCCAATTGCACCAATTGCCTGTGCACCATGCAGCCCAATTGCACCAATTGTCAGTGCACCATGCAGCCCAGTTGAACCAATTGTCAGTTCACCGTGCAGCCCAGTTGAACCAATTGTCAGTGAACCGTGCAGCCCAACTGCACCAATTATTAGTGCACCATGCAGCCCAGTTGTACCAATTATTAGTGCACCATGAAGCCCAGTTGTACCAATTATTAGTGCACCATGCAGCCCAACTGCACCAATTGTCAGTGCACCATGCAGCCCAGCTGAACCAATTGTCAGTGCACCGTGCAGCCCAACTGCACCAATTGTCAGTGCACCATGCAGCCCAGCTGAACCAATTGTCAGTGCACCGTGCAGCCCAACTGCACCAATTATCAGTGCACCATGCAGCCCAACTGCACCAATTGTCAGTGCACCATGCAGCCCAGCTGAACCAATTGTCAGTGCACCGTGCAGCCCAGCTGAACCAATTGTCAGTGCACCATGCAGCCCAACTGCACCAATTATCAGTGCACCATGCAGCCCAACTGCACCAATTATCAGTGCACCATGCAGCCCAACTGCACCAATTGTCAGTGCACCATGCAGCCCAGCTGAACCAATTGTCAGTGCACCGTGCAGCCCAACTGCACCAATTATCAGTGCACCGTGCAGCCCAACTGCACCAATTATCAGTGCACCATGCAGCCCAGCTGAACCAATTGTCAGTGCACCATGCAGCCCAGCTGAACCAATTGTCAGTGCACCGTGCAGCCCAACTGCACCAATTATCAGTGCACCGTGCAGCCCAACTGCACCAATTATCAGTGCACCATGCAGCCCAACTGAACCAATTATCAGTGCACCATGCAGCCCAACTGAACCAATTATTAGTGCACCATGCAGCCCAACTGCACCAATTGTCAGTGCACCATGCAGCCCAGCTGAACCAATTGTCAGTGCACCATGCAGCCCAACTGCACCAATTATTAGTGCACCATGCAGCCCAACTGCACCAATTATCAGTGCACCATGCAGCCCAGCTGAACCAATTATCAGTGCACCGTGCAGCCCAACTGCACCAATTATCAGTGCACCATGCAGCCCAGCTGAACCAATTGTCAGTGCACCGTGCAGCCCAACTGCACCAATTATCAGTGCACCATGCAGCCCAACTGCACCAATTGTCAGTGCACCATGCAGCCCAGCTGAACCAATTGTCAGTGCACCGTGCAACCCAACTGCACCAATTATCAGTGCACCATGCAGCCCAGCTGAACCAATTGTCAGTGCACCATGCAGCCCAGTTGAACCAATTATCAGTGCACCATGCAGCCCAACTGCACCAATTATCAGTGCACCATGCAGCCCAACTGCACCAATTGTCAGTGCACCATGCAGCCCAATTGCACCAATTGTCAGTGCACCGTGCAGCCCAACTGCACCAATTATCAGTGCACCATGCAGCCCAGCTGAACCAATTGTCAGTGCACCATGCAGCCCAGCTGAACCAATTGTCAGTGCACCGTGCAGCCCAACTGCACCAATTATCAGTGCACCATGCAGCCCAACTGCACTAATTGTCAGTGCACCGTGCAGCCCAATTGCACCAATTGTCAGTGCACCGTGCAGCCCAATTGCACCAATTGTCAGTGCAACATGCAGCCCAACTGCACCAATTATCAGTGCACCATGCAGCCCAATTGCACCAATTGTCAGTGCACCGTGCAGCCCAACTGCACCAATTATCAGTGCACCATGCAGCCCAGCTGAACCAATTGTCAGTGCACCATGCAGCCCAGTTGAACCAATTATCAGTGCACCATGCAGCCCAACTGCACCAATTATCAGTGCACCATGCAGCCCAACTGCACCAATTGTCAGTGCACCATGCAGCCCAACTGCACCAATTGTCAGTGCAACATGCAGCCCAACTGCACCAATTATCAGTGCACCATGCAGCCCAGCTGAACCAATTGTCAGTGCACCATGCAGCCCAACTGCACCAATTGTCAGTGCACCATGCAGCCCAACTGCACCAATTGTCAGTGCACCGTGCAGCCCAACTGCACCAATTATCAGTGCACCGTGCAGCCCAACTGCACCAATTGTCAGTGCACCATGCAGCCCAGCTGAACCAATTATCAGTGCACCATGCAGCCCAACTGCACTAATTGTCAGTGCACCGTGCAGCCCAATTGCACCAATTGTCAGTGCACCGTGCAGCCCAACTGCACCAATTATCAGTGCACCATGCAGCCCAGCTGAACCAATTATCAGTGCACCATGCAGCCCAGCTGAACCAATTATCAGTGCACCATGCAGCCCAGCTGAACCAATTGTCAGTGCACCATGCAGCCCAACTGCACCAATTATCAGTGCACCATGCAGCCCAGCTGAACCAATTATCAGTGCACCGTGCAGCCCAACTGCACCAATTATCAGTGCACCATGCAGCCCAACTGCACCAATTATCAGTGCACCATGCAGCCCAACTGCACCAATTGTCAGTGCACCATGCAGCCCAGCTGAACCAATTGTCAGTGCACCGTGCAGCCCAACTGCACCAATTATCAGTGCACCGTGCAGCCCAACTGCACCAATTATCAGTGCACCATGCAGCCCAGCTGAACCAATTGTCAGTGCACCATGCAGCCCAGCTGAACCAATTGTCAGTGCACCGTGCAGCCCAACTGCACCAATTATCAGTGCACCGTGCAGCCCAACTGCACCAATTATCAGTGCACCATGCAGCCCAACTGAACCAATTATCAGTGCACCATGCAGCCCAACTGAACCAATTATTAGTGCACCATGCAGCCCAACTGCACCAATTGTCAGTGCACCATGCAGCCCAGCTGAACCAATTGTCAGTGCACCATGCAGCCCAACTGCACCAATTATTAGTGCACCATGCAGCCCAACTGCACCAATTATCAGTGCACCATGCAGCCCAGCTGAACCAATTATCAGTGCACCGTGCAGCCCAACTGCACCAATTATCAGTGCACCATGCAGCCAAGCTGAACCAATTGTCAGTGCACCGTGCAGCCCAACTGCACCAATTATCAGTGCACCATGCAGCCCAACTGCACCAATTGTCAGTGCACCATGCAGCCCAGCTGAACCAATTGTCAGTGCACCGTGCAACCCAACTGCACCAATTATCAGTGCACCATGCAGCCCAGCTGAACCAATTGTCAGTGCACCATGCAGCCCAGTTGAACCAATTATCAGTGCACCATGCAGCCCAACTGCACCAATTATCAGTGCACCATGCAGCCCAACTGCACCAATTGTCAGTGCACCATGCAGCCCAACTGCACCAATTGTCAGTGCACCATGCAGCCCAACTGCACCAATTGTCAGTGCAACATGCAGCCCAACTGCACCAATTATCAGTGCACCATGCAGCCCAGCTGAACCAATTGTCAGTGCACCGTGCAGCCCAACTGCACCAATTATCAGTGCACCATGCAGCCCAACTGCACCAATTGTCAGTGCACCATGCAGCCCAACTGCACCAATTGTCAGTGCACCGTGCAGCCCAACTGCACCAATTATCAGTGCACCATGCAGCCCAACTGCACCAATTGTCAGTGCACCGTGCAGCCCAACTGCACCAATTATCAGTGCACCATGCAGCCCAACTGCACCAATTGTCAGTGCACCATGCAGCCCAACTGCACCAATTGTCAGTGCACCATGCAGCCCAGCTGAACCAATTGTCAGTGCACCATGCAGCCCAACTGCACCAATTATCAGTGCACCGTGCAGCCCAGCTGAACCAATTGTCAGTGCACCGTGCAGCCCAACTGCACCAATTATCAGTGCACCGTGCAGCCCAACTGCACCAATTGTCAGTGCACCGTGCAGCCCAACTGCACCAATTGTCAGTGCACCATGCAGCCCAACTGCACCAATTGTCAGTGCACCATGCAGCCCAACTGCACCAATTGTCAGTGCACCATGCAGCCCAGCTGAACCAATTATCAGTGCACCATGCAGCCCAACTGCACCAATACTAAATATTTCACCAGCCAGGGGTGTTGTTAACCCCTTAGGAACCAGAGTGATGTACAACTCTTTGCTTTTCAAAGCATTGCACTCCACTCTGGTGCTTAAGGAGTTAAGTTCCCAAAAGCCCAGGGGCGTAGGCCCATGTAATGCATTGTTAGTGCACTGTGCAGCCCAATGGCACCATTACTAGTAGTGAGATTGGCACCATTACATGCACCAAGCTTTAAACATGAGAACTGGAGCTTTAACCCCCTCAGCCAGTACATAGCAACACCCCTCAATGGGGGGAGTTCATTTTAACCTTTCAAGTGCTGCACATTGACCAGAATTCAAGAGGGTTAATCAGCCGATTCCAAAACAATCCTAGAAAGGACAAGTGCTTGGGAGTCTTGACGCAAACGAGTTGTCAACGAGCCCTTAGTAACGCATAGCAACCAGGAGCCAATGACTGGGGGAGTATCGGTGTCCATGCTGCCATGGAGATTCCTGCTCGCCGCGGCAGATCTGAGGACACACAAGAATCCATGGCTGTGCATGCGATAAACAGGCGTCTGTTCGCTCCCACGTCACCTGCCTGGGACCTTCTCTAAGTGGACACGGACGAGTTTTACCTCTCAGTGTCCTCAGGTGAGGCACGGACACCTCGGCTGTTAACCCTTTAAGTGCCAGAGAGGTAGCCAATGCATATTCCTCCCTTGCACTCAAAGAGTTAACCCTTTGAGTGCCCAAGGGGTACGCAATGCATTGCTTTGCAATGCGTTGCATACTGCTCTGACACTCAAAGGGTTAAACGGGACACTTGCACCTCTTAAAAGAGAAACTAACACCTCCTAATTATAACCCACACTTGCATTAGTATGATCTGGAAATCCTTATGGCCCCTATGTATTTTGTACTTGAGATAACACCATCAATCAATCCTGGGTGTCAGGTCTGTGAAGGCAGATATGACAGTTGGTAGCAGGACCTCAAACTCTTCTCACTGTACATGCAGGGCTGGGGTTACTACCCAGTCTCCCCCTAGGCAAGGCATGGTAGGAGCTCTTAGCTCCGCCTATGGCTACACCCCCACTCCTCACGTGACTCCGCCCCCAGTCCCATTTACTCTTTCCTGCACATTAAATCCCCTTGTCCTATAACAAGTAAGAACAAAAAAAAGCTTTAACCCCTTGGTTTTGAGAGAGATCTCCAACGCATTGCTCCACACCCAAATGGTGATACAGTTACCTGCACAGGGACACCAGTTTACATTGCCCACGTGAACCCAGCATAAGAGGCTGCAAACAGGACAGGATTTAATTATATTCCTTATTAAGTGGATAAACACTGTATAATGATTTGGGGGATTATGAAATGACATTCTTACCTATAGTTTATGAGATATTTACCTTCATTTATTTATCAATTTTTGCAAATTAGCCAGTACTTCAAGGTAAGAAGTGGCACTAGGAGGAAGAGTGGAATGTTATCATCCAGCTGGTAGGAAATGGCAGTTGGGAGGGAGAGTGTAATGTTAGTATCTGGCTGGTAGCAAGTGGTAGTTCAGAGGAAGAAAGGAATGTTAGCATATGGGCGGTAGGAGATAACAGTTGGGAGGGACAGTGGAATGTTACTATCTGGATGGCAGGAAATGGCAGTTGGGAGGTCTATTGGAGTGTTAGTATCTTGCTGGTAGGAAGTGGCTTTCATTATGGAGAGTGGAATGCTAGTATCTGGCAGTTTGTAGGCAGAGTGGAATTTTAGTATCTGGGTGGTAGGAAATGGCAGTTGGGAGGTCTATTGGAGTGTTAGTATCTTGCTGGTAGGAAGTGGCTTTCATTATGGAGAGTGGAATGCTAGTATCTGGCAGTTTGTAGGCAGAGTGGAATTTTACTATCTGGATGGTAGGAAATGGCAGTTAGGAGGAAGAGAGGAATGGATTCAAAGGCAGGTGCTAATTTTATCTTCAAAACAGAAGAGCTGGTGCTACACTTGGAGACACAATATATATGTGAATCAATGTACCGGGGAACTCACCAACCAAAAAACCGAGGTGCCTCACGGAAGCAGCGCTCCACCGCCACTCTTTCCAACGATGCTGGTAAACAAATCAACGATCTCCGGTGCACTCTCGGAGCTATAGGATTGTAGTGTGAAATAGCACAAACGGGCCAGCGTGGTAAAAATAAACATACAGCTTTATTGAAGCAAAGTAAAAAGTCCACGAATCAGGATATCTGATGGCAAATGGAACAGGTCTCAAATGCAACAGTGTTCTATGATAGACCAGAACCCGTCTGACATGTTTCGCGCATTACGCGCTTAATCATAGACCAGGTGTATCGGTCGGGTTAGGTCTATTTAAACCCCTCCCGACTAACCCTATTGGGCACAATGTAAAACAAACAAATAAATGAACATTTAACCATTTGGTGGACACTCCGGCCATCGAGGTGCATCCCCAAACCGCTCACCCTTAAAAACATGATTCCCATGGAGCCGTAAAGGAAAACACCGCTAGGACCAGAACGCCCACCCACTGCAAAAAGGCTGCAATCAAAATAATATAAGGTAATGTAAGATAAAACAAAACAAAACCTTAAAAATGTAACCACATGATTCCCAGATGCGCAGAGTTGCCAAAGAGAAAACGGTGACTAAATAAATGCATAACATGTTACATCATATTACATCTTAAAAAGTTTTCAAAGTCAACATTACTCTTACACCAGTGCACATCAAACGGAATCAACCGGCTACTTTATTTGTTTGTTTAACTTGTGCCCAATAGGGTTAGTCGGGAGGGGTTAAATAGACCTAACCCGACCGATACACCTGGTCTATGATTAAGCGCGTAATGCGCGAAACATGTCAGACGGGTTCTGGTCTATCATAGAACACTGTTGCATTTGAGACCTGTTCCATTTGCCATCAGATATCCTGATTCGTGGACTTTTTACTTTGCTTCAATAAAGCTGTATGTTTGTTTTTACCACGCTGGCCCGTTTGTGCTATTTCACACTACAATCCTATAGCTCCGAGAGTGCACCGGAGATCGCTAATTTTATCTTCACTTTTATCTCCAGGTTTCCCCATAGACTTCAATAGGAAAGTGTTTGATACAACATGAGGTAATACTTATCTCTTACATTTGAATCCAGCCCCTTAGTGTCATATGCACAGAGAAAAAGTGGAGTAATTATGGGGCAAACCAACTGCACCATGAAAGTGAAATTGAAATCCCCAGTTCAATTTAAATGGTGATTTTAATCTCTCATGGATTAACCCTTTGAGTGCCAGAGGGGTACGCAACGCATTGCTTTGCAATGCGTTGCGTACCCCTCTGGCACTCAAAGGGATAAAGGCCCCATTTAAATCAATGGGAATGTGGGTCATTTTAATCTCTCTCCTATGATCCATAATTGCTGTGCTAATCTTTGTGCATATGGCCATAACCGTGGACCGTATCTTTCTAACAAGAGGCAAGCGTCTCCTTCCTTCCTGCCCTATCTCAGGGACACAGAATGACACAGCGACATTAGCTGCTCTGTATATAAAACACAGCTTGTCCTTGTCTGACAGAGGATCCTGCAAAAATTCCCCCATGTAGCAATGGTGTTAAACGTACAAATCTCCTAGTACGACGCTGATGGTGGTAGCCTTTAAAGTGTTAGTAATGTCCAAGAAAAATTATTTATCATTTTGTAGTGCTTAAAAAGTTCCACTAAATGCAACAAATCCTATCTCTCAAACCACTGTGGTTTGAGAGATATCTGCATTTAAAGTTTGCCATTTCCTGCTGTCAGCCGACATGAGGAGGCTCTTCCGCAGAGTCGCAATCATGTTATTTAAAATGAAATATTTCATTGGAAAGGTCTACAAAGTGTGGTTGCAAACCAGGAACACTTTGTAGACCTTTCCAATGAAGTCATGCTTTTTAAATAACACAATTGTGGCTCTGCTGCAGAGCCGCCAGCTGGTCCCCGGGCCACTATCTCCTGCTCTCAGCACAACGCTGACGTCAGGGAAGGGGGAGGGAGGAACTTTGAATAGGAATATCTCTCAAACCATAGCGGTTTGAGAGAGAGGATTTGATACATTTAGTGGAATTTTTAAAGCGGAACTAACACAGCTAACAAACGTTGTCTGTCATAATTCCCTATCTGGCGACTAGCTGCTTAGTAGCGCTAGTCACCAGAATTATTACCTCTTCATGGAGAAATTTGAAGTGATCCTCGGCTGACAGGCAGGACGGAGCGCGGACATCTTGCCCTAGTGACGTCCGCGCGCCTGCGCTGTCAGTCCCTTCTGGAGCCGAATGGCTCCTAGCAACGCCTCCTACAGCCGCCTGGGACTGACAGCGCAGGCGTGCGGACGTCACTAGGGCAAAAATGTCTGCGCTCCGTCCTGCCTGTCAGTCGAGGATCACTTCAAATTTCTCCATGAAGAGGTAATAATTCTGGTGACTAGCGCTACTAAGCAGCTAGTCGCCAGATAGGGAATTATGACAGACAACGTTTGTTAGCGGTGTTAGTTCCGCTTTAAAGGGATAGTAATACTTCGTTTTATCTTTATTTTATTTTGTAGGCATTAAAAAAACATGAAGAACGATATAAGTCTTATCTCTCAAACCTTTATGGTTTAAGAGATATTCACAAGCAAAGTATCCCCCCCCCCGTTCAACCAGATCAGAAGGGAGGTGCCCAGGTTGACTGCAGAGAGGGACAATCTTCAATTAAGATAATGGAAAAACCTGAAAAACTTGTCAAGGGGGGCAGGGCTTTCATTGTTCTCATAGGAAGAAGATTGTCCCCTGCTGTTATCTGTCTGGTCTATGGACTGGATTCCACATCTGAGAAGAGATGGCTTACACTAGGTAAAAGGGGAGGGAGGGGAAACTTTGCTTGTGAATATCTCTCAAACCATAAAGGTTTGAGAGATAAGACTTGCATCTTTCTTCATGTTTTTTTAATGCCTACAAAATAAAATAAAGTTAAAATGAAGTATTACTATCCCTTTATGCACTGCAAAATTATAAATAGTTTTTCTTGGACATTACTAACACTTTAAGGCCAGCACCTACATTTCAGAGTATGTAGTAAATCAGTAGTAACCATGTCACTATGCTTAAAACGGCAACATGAGAATCTTGCAGAGTGAGATTTTCATGTCGCTTCCTGAAACGGCACTTCAGGCAATATTGATATCTGTTACTGCAACATGTGTAAATAATATTGAAGCCCTTTAATAACACCGTAGGTGCTAGCTAGACTAATGCCACAACGTCATTTGTACTGCGCACGTCTCTGAACGAATGAACCCTTTCATAACCTCAATGCATGTCAGCAATCACACAATAAAGCTTAAATAACAGAAACTCCCACACGAGCTATCAATGTGGGCTGAAGCTCCGTTTATGCTGCGCAGACTGTGACCTCCAGCTGATTGCTTCCTCGGGTCCTCATTACCTGCCAGTACAATAATCTCATGCATGCTGGGTAAATGAAACAGTCCCGGCCACTTCTTCGTGCAGCTTGTGTAAACAACAGAGCGAGGTTTTCTAACAAGCATACAGCTCTCCTGCCAAAACAGATGCAGAGAATTTCGCAGAAAGCATAGGATAACTTCAGTTCGGGCTGAAGATCCGTGGAACACATGCTGCAATTACAGACATCAATGCGCTGTTTCAGGAAGCAACATGAGAATCTTGCTCTTTCA
Organism: Rhinophrynus dorsalis; assembly: GCA_037306005.1. NCBI lineage: Eukaryota > Metazoa > Chordata > Amphibia > Anura > Rhinophrynidae > Rhinophrynus > Rhinophrynus dorsalis. The sequence continues at coordinate 504,920,106 of CM074722.1, read as the reverse complement.
TGCAGTGTGAGATTCTCATGTAGTCATTTCAACCATGGCGACATGATTAATAATGAGTCGTGTGGCCACACAACATTTTGTATGCAACCTTTTAAATGGATAACTTAAATCAGAAGGGCTTAGTCTTGTTCTCAGGTCCCCCAGATGGTTCAAGTTGTCAGGATCTCCTCACAAGGACACAGGAGAATCAAACAATGGTTCAGTCAATATTAGGGATCTGCCTGAGTTAACGACATTCACAGGAGTTTACTGAGGTTATCCTGATAATATGCACTGCTACAATCTTTTGACTCGACTTTGGAATATCCTCCTGTTAAATCTAAAATGATTGACTGTTTCTTTAAATTATATTAACTATGTCCATTTGTGATAAGTCAGCTAAACCTAGTTTTCAGAGTTAAGTTAAGTTAAAGGGATAGTAATGTTTCACAATAAAAGTAGCTCCAATTAATCTTCATAGTATTTGGGCCATGGAGAGTGTTATATCAGTACTGTCAGAGTTGTAGTACAAGAGTAATTGAATGATAAAGTATCCCCCTCCCGCCCCTTTTACCTAGTGTAAGCCGCCTCCCCACAGACCAGACAGCTCATAGCAAGGGACAATCTTCTACCTGTGAGAACAATGAAAGCCCTGCCCCCATTGACAGGTTTTTCAGGTTTTTCCCTTATGTTAATTGAAGATTGTCCCTCTCTGCGATCCAATCGGCAGTCTTGCTGCTCTGAGGTGAGCAGTGTTACATCAGTTACATTGTACTGAATAGTGAAACTTTATAGAAACTATGGTATTATATCCATAGCTAGGATAATAACAAACCTCACATTTGGCTACACAAACTAAGAATAAACCCTTTGAGTGCCAGAGGGGTATGCAATGCATTGCTTTGCAATGCATTGTGTTCCTCTCTGGCACTCAGTTACATGTCTGGACTATTACTAAAGTATGGGTAAGGATAATTGAGGCACGTGTATAGACTGCAGGAAAGTGAATTGTGATATAAAGTTGCTCTTAAAGGGATAGTAAGTTTTCACAATAAAGCAGCTCCAATTAATCTTTTTAGTATTTGGTCCATGGAGAGTGTTATTTCAATACTGTCAGAGTTGTAGTACAAGAGTAATTGAATGATAAAGTATCCCCCTCCTGTCCTTTTGCCTAGTGTAAGCCTCCTCCCCTCAGATGGGGAATCTGGTCTCCTGACCGGACAGATCACAGCGAGGGACAATCTTCTTACTGTGAGAACAATGACAACCCTGCCCCCCTTGACAGCTTTTTCAGGTTTTACCTTATGCTCAATGAAAATTGTCCCTCTCTGAGATCCATCTGGACAGTCTTGCTGCTCTGAGGTGAGCAGTGTTATATCAGTAAAAGGGGCGGGAGGGGGGTACTTTATCATTCAATTACTCTTGTACTACAACTCTGACAGTATTGAAATAACACTCTCCATGGCCCAAATACTATGAAGATTAATTGGAGCTGATTTTAGTTTGAAACATTACTATCCCTTTAAAAATTAATTCATGGTATTTATAAAGAATGCTACAACAGTTCCTGAGATCCTATCGTGACCTAGCGCACTTTCTGGTGAAATATTCAGTCTCGTTGTATATTTTGGTGCAGTGAATTTATATAAAAGTCACAAATTACAATTTTTGCTAGAATTTTAACGCCTGGTATAATCTGTTCTTAACCCCTTAGTGTCACCTTAACGCCCATCATACAAAAAAAATAAATTTGGCAAATGATTCTGGAGTCCCCGAATGGCATGCAGCCGCACAGAGACCCCGACTTCCGGTACTACTTCTGGAACTTACCAGGTACGTCCTCTGTCACTAAGTGACAGTTTTTGCGGGACGTACCCGGTAAGTCCATTGTCGGGAAGGTGTTAAAAAAAAAAACTGGCAGAAATGTATTGATATAATAGCGATTTACATATTTAAAAATCTGCAACTGTTTATTTATAAATAGCACCTCACTTTACGTGCATTATGGATATTTTAATGACTAACATACCCCTTGAATAAAACACATACAAACGGTGAGAGACTCTGAGGATGAACAAACAGCACAATGGCCTGTTCTATGGCTAATCACCACTCAGAAGCATCACGTTTTATCTCTCTCCTGCCATTACAACAAGGCTGAAACGTACGTCTGGGGTTAACTGGTGTTTCCGTGCAGTGGGGTCTTGCCTGTCATTTTGGAACTGGACCACTCTTTTGGGTGGAAATGGGATTAGTTTAATATGCATGTGGAAATGTATCTTCTGTAATGGACTAGAGAGATAAAACGTGCTGCTTCTGAGCTGTGACTAGTCATAGAACAGGCCATTGTGCTGCTTGTTTGTCCTCAGAAGCCTCTCACATTTTGTATGCTCCCTTGAATAATCGACAGGTCTCCAACACATTGCCTTTCTATCATTAAAGGGATAGTAATGTTTCATAATAAAAGCAGCTCTAATTAATCATCATATTATTTGGACTTTGGAGAGTGTCATTTCAATTCTGTCAGAGTTGTAGTTCAAGAGTAATTCAATGACAAAGTATCCCCCTCCCGCTCCTTTTACTGATGTAACACTGTTCAGCCAGATCAGAAGGGAGGTGCCCAGGTAGACTGCAGAGAGGGACAATCTTCAATTAAGATAAGGGAAAAACCTTAAAAACTTGTCAAGGGGGGCAGGGCTTTCATTGTTCTCATAGGAAGAAGATTGTCCCCTGCTGTTATCTGTCTGGTCTATGGACTGGATTCCACATCTGAGAAGAGATGGCTTATACTAGGTAAAAGGGGCGGGGAGGGGAGGGGAAACTTTGCTTGTGAATATCTCTCAAACCATAAAGGTTTGAGAGATAAGACTTATATCGTTCTTCATGTTTTTTTTAATGCCTACAAAATAAAATAAAGTTAAAACGACGTTTTACTATCTCTTTAAAGAGTTTAAAATCTGCTTTCATAGCAAACAGAATTTGCAGAATTTTAATTTACCCCCTATAGTGGAGTTGGTTCGCTCCAGAAGTGGTCATCTTTCGCCTGGTTTTCAAGCACACTTTGTAGACCGTTTCAATGAAGTATTTATTTTTAGATAGCGCTATTTCGGCTCTGCTGAAGAGCCGCCGGCTGGTCCCAGGACCAGGATTTCCTTCTGTCAGCTAGAGGCTGACGTCTGTGAGAGGGGGGAACTTTATCACCGTATATCCCTCAAACTATAGATGTTTAAGAGACGGGACTTGCATAAGTTAATTTATTTTTTGAATATCTACAATATTAAATTTTATTGAAACAAGACATTACTAAACCTTTAAAATAATTTGCATGAAGGGCCTGGTTGGCCACAAACAAGGGCCACAAAAGGCCCCTGTCTATACAGTGTCCAGGACATAGCAGGAAGGAAGGAGGGCCGTAAAAATAGTTTCTCAGACTTCCTGAAAAGCAGCACAGACAATTTATTTTATCTCATGTTCCCGAGACACAGAAGGGCCGGCTGAAATACTAAGTAAAAATGGAGTAAGACTGAAGCAAACCAACTGTAATGGGGGGAAAAAAATAAAATTCCCATGGACTTAAGCTGGAGCTTTTACCCCTTCACCGCTGGAACAAATTGCAAAATAATACACTGGAGATCTATCTTATTCACAGGGGCTTAAAGGGATAGTAATACTTCATTTTATCTTTATTTTATTTTGTAGGCATTAAAAAAACATGAAGAACGATATAAGTCTTATCTCTCAGACCTTTATGGTTTGAGAGATATTCACAAACAAAGTTTCCCCTCCCGCCCCTTTTACCTAGTGTAAGTCATCTCTTCTCAGATGTGGAATGCAGCCCATAGACCAGACAGATAACAGCAGGGGACAACCTTCTTCCTATGAGAACAATGAAAGCCCTACCCCCCTAGACAAGTTTTTCAGGTTTTTCCCTTATCTTAATTGAAGATTGTCCCTCTCTACAGTCTACCTGGGCACCTCCCTTCTGATCTGGCTGAGCAGTGTTACATCAGTAAAAGGGGCGGGAGGGGGACACTTTGTCATTTAATTACTCTTGAACTATAACTCTGATCGAAGCCTCTGCTGTCACAGTCTCCACTTCACCTGCCTCAGGCTGTCATAGTTGGGATCTCCCTGTACTCTCCTATGGAGCAACAGCAGGGGGCGCTACGACAGTCTGAACAGCATTCTCTGACATGCATTCTCCGTCATACATTCTCCAACATACACTGCATTTGCTACCTTTCTGGTACTCAAAGGGTTAAGTGTTGAATAAAAGACTCGAGTTAAAGTGTAGTCGACTAAAAATAGAGTAGAATAAAAGTGTAGTCAACTAAATGGCAGTCCCTGAGGTGAAAGTCGGATGGAGTTAGTATGTTGAATATATGCAATATATGGGGTTCACATTGTGTAGTGCTTGGTGTACTAGTTCTGTTTATTTTAACTCTTTGAATGCCACAGGGGTAATCAATGCACATCCCTATGGCATTCAATGCTCTCCATGGTGCTGAAAGCCTTCTCTGTATTCCCCTACTGGTAGGCTATGCCCCTTATCTACCACTTCTACTGGTAGGCTATTCCCCTTATCTACCACTTCTACTGGTAGGCTATTCCCCTTATCTACCACTTCTACTGGTAGGCTATTCCCCTTATCTACCACTTCTACTGGTAGGCTATTCCACTTATCTACCACTTCTACTGGTAGGCTATTCCCCTTATCTACCACTTCTACTGGTAGGCTATTCCCCTTATCTACCACTTCTGCTGGTAGGCTATTCCCCTTATCTACCACTTCTACTGGTAGGCTATGCCCCTTATCTACCACTTCTGCTGATAGGATATTACACTTATCTACCACTTCTACTTGTAGTCTATTCCCCTTATCTACCACTTCTGCTGGTAGGCTATTCCCCTCATCTACCACTTCTACTGGTAGGCTATTCCCCTTATCTACCACTTCTGCTGATAGGATATTACACTTATCTACCACTTCTACTTGTAGTCTATTCCCCTTATCTACCACTTCTGCTGGTAGGCTATTCCCCTCATCTACCACTTCTACTGGTAGGCTATTCCCCTTATCTACCACTTCTGCTGGTAGACTATTCCCCTCATCTACCACTTCTACTGGTAGGCTATTCCACTTATCTACCACTTCTGCTGATAGGCTATTCCACTTATCTACCACTTCTACTGGTGGGCTATTCCCCTTCTCTACCACTTCTGCTGATAGGCTATTCCCCTTAACTAGCACTTCTACTGGTAGGCTATTCCCCTTCTCTACCACTTCTACTGGTAGGCTATTCCACTTATCTACCACTTCTGCTGGTAGGCTATTCCACTTATCTACCACTTCTACTGGTGGGCTATTCCCCTTCTCTACCACTTCTGCTGATAGGCTATTCCCCTTAACTAGCACTTCTACTGGTAGGCTATTCCCCTTCTCTACCACTTCTACTGGTAGGCTATTCCACTTATCTACCACTTCTGCTGGTAAGCGATTCCACTTATCTACCAAGTCTGCTGGTAAGCTATTCCATTTCTCTACTACTATTTATCTAAAAGCTCCATTTATATCAAGGGAAATGTTTATTTGTCCCCTATGGTGCAGCCAGTTTGCCCTAGAATTAGTCCATTTTGTCATTGTGCTTATGGCCTGTTGTATAACATCCCCCCCTTCCCCCCGTGGCCCTGCCTGGCTGCAGACGTGTATAGATTTTATCACTATTTGTGATCTCACTTTGTACCAAGCAGTTGTTTGGCCTTCACACTGTGGATCAATCTTTTAACCCCTTGAGTGCCAGAGGATGTGTTCACTCTGACGCTCATAGGGTTCAATGTTTTCTTTGTTTACCTTCATTAAAATTAATTTAGCACCGACCGGCAATCCTGCACTGTTACATTATTCATGTCATCGCACCTGAGAGTTCCCAGGTATTCATGTAACATAACCCTATGTGTCAGCTTTACATTTACTGCAAGTGCATTATAGACTATTTTAATTGATTATTTCCATGTTCACATATAACACTGACCTCCCAGGATCTGTTATCAGAGAGTTTCCTGTCAGGGACTGAGAAAGTAGAGATAGTAGCACAATGTAAAAAAGATACAATATGAAAAAGATACAGTGTAAAAAACATACAATGTAAAAAAGATACAATATGAAAAAAGATACAGTGTAAAAATATACAATGTAAAAAAAATACAATATGAAAAAAAAGATACAGTGTAAAAAACATACAATGTAAAAAAGATACAATATGAAAAAAGATACAGTGTAAAAATATACAATGTAAAAAAAATACAATATGAAAAAAAAGATACAGTGTAAAAAATATACAATGTAAAAAAGATACAATATGAAAAAGATACAGTGTAAAAAACATACAATGTAAAAAAAATACAATATGAAAAAAGATACAGTGTAAAAAATATACAAGGTAAAAAAGGTTCAATATGAAAAAAATACAGTGTAAAAAACATATAATGTAAAAAAGATAGAACACAGAACACTCAGTGCTGTAGAGTGAGTGATATGGTATAACAATATACAATGTAAAAAAGATACAATATGAAAAAGATACAGTGTAAAAAACATACAATGTAAAAAAATACAATATGAAAAAGATAGAACACAGAACACTCGGTGATATGGTATAAAAAGATACAATGTAAAAGAGACAGAACACCTCTAAAAGGTTATTAGAGACCAACTGGTCCATTTTTGGTAAAAGTATTGAACTGGTCTTTTCCACCCTATTGTGGTATCTTTGGTTATAGAGTCTTATAGGATCTTCTTTTTTGTCACCATTTAGTATTCTCTCAGCTAGAGGGCAGACTTCTTGTGAAAGGGGAACTTTAGATGATTCGGTCTCTCAAATGATACAAGTTTGAGAGATGGGACATACCTCATTCTATTCATATTTTGAATGTCTACAATATTAAAATTAGTTAAATCTAAGCAATAGTGATGAGCGAGCACCCCAATGCTCGGGTGTTCGGGTGCTCTGACCGAGCACCCCCTGAGGCTCGAGTGCTCGGCCGAGCACCCGAGCCCCATTGAAGTCAATGGGAGGACTTGAGCATTACACCAGGCACCCCCTGCTCTGATGAGGGGAGGGTGCCTGGTCCATAGGAAAATGGCAGAAAAGGATGGAAACACCACAGAAATGGTTCAGGGACAGCATAGGGAGGATGTCTGGATGCATCTTGGACTCCAACATCGCTGCTGGGAACGATCTTTCACCCGTAGTACGCCATTTTTACAGACTGACCATAAAACACACAAAAAGGAAAATAAAAACGACTTTAGGCGAAAAATTGTTACCAAACAATATTTGCTGTATATTTACTTGTATATCATCTGCAAATTCTCCCAAAAATTTCCTTGATTTTCTGAAGTGAGGCCATGATTAAGAGGGAAACGTGCGCAGAGGCAAATTCTCCCAAAAATTTCCTTGATTTTCAGAACTGAGGCCATGATTAAGAGGGAAACGTGCGCAGAGGCAAATTCTCCCAAAAATTTCCTTGATTTTCAGAACTGAGGCCATGATTAAGAGGGAAACGTGCGCAGAGGCAAATTATCCCAAAAATTTCCTTGATTTTCTGAACTGGGGCCATGATTAAGAGGGAAACGTGCGCAGAGGCAAATTATCCCAAAAATTTCCTTGATTTTCTGAACTGGGGCCATGATTAAGAGGGAAACGTGCGCAGAGGCAAATTATCCCAAAAATTTCCTTGATTTTCTGAACTGGGGCCATGATTAAGAGGGAAACGTGCGCAGAGGCAAATTCTCCCAAAAATTTCCTTGATTTTATTGAACTGAGGCCATGATTAAGAGGGAAACGTGCACTGAGCTGACCATCTAAAACATTATGGGTGAGGGTCTGCTGCAGAGCTGACCATCCTAAACATTATATGCGAAGGCCCGCTAGTGAGCTGACGCTATAAAACATTATATGAGAGGGCCCGCTAGAGAGCTGACCCAATAAAACATTATATGAGAAGGCCCGCTGGTGAGCTGACCTATATAAAAATTGTCAAACAGGGCCCGCTGGTGAGCTGGCCCTATATAAAAATTATATCACAGGGCCCGCTGGTGAGCTGGCCCTATATAAAAATTATATCACAGGGCCCGCTGGTGAGCTGGCCCTATATAAAAATTATATCCCAGGGCATATGGAAGAGGAGGAGGAGGATGAGAAGATTAAGAGTCAACCATATACCCGTTTTTTGGGTGGAAGGGGTGAATGGGAATACAGAGTATTCCCATCATTGTAAATAACATATATAAAGTGAGTTTATGTTCCCCCGGGGCTTTCCTCCAGTGGAGTGGAGAAGTCAGGGGAAATCCAGGCCTTGTTCATTTTTATAAGTGTCAACCTATCAGCATTGTCGGTGGAAAGGCGGATACGCTTATCTGTTATGATGCCACCAGCAGCACTAAATACCCACTCAGACAGAACGCTGGCGGCAGGGCAGGCCAGCACCTCCAAGGCGTAGAGTGCCAGTTCATACCACGTGTCCAGCTTGGACACCCAGTAGTTGTAAGGCACAGAGGGATCATTGAGGACGCTGACACGGTCTGCTACGTACTCCTTCACCATCTTCCAAAACTTTTCCCTCCTTGTGACACTAGGCTGCGCATCAGGGTGAGGGTGCTGGCGGGGTGTCATGAAGGTGTCCCACGCCTTGGAGAGTGTTGCCCTGCCTTTCTCGGAACTGCTGTGTGCTCCCCTTTTCTCCCCTTCTCTGTTGGCCAAGGTAGCACGTACTCTGCCGCCCTCGTTGTCAGATGGAAAATTTTGGAGCAATTTTTCAACAAGAACCTTCTGGTATTGCACCATTTTGCTTGTCCTCTCCACCGAAGGAATGAGAGATGAGAAATTCTCTTTGTAGCGGGGGTCCAGAAGGGTGAACACCCAGTAATCCGTGTTGTTTAAAATGCGTATAACGCGTGGGTCACGGGAAAGGCAGCCTAACATAAAGTCAGCCATGTGTGCCAGAGTACCAACAGTCAAGATTTCGCTGTCCTCACCAGGAGGATGACTCTCAATATCCTCATCCTCTTCCTCCTCTTCTGCCCACCCACGCTGAAGAGATGGAACTAAAGTTCCATGGCTACCCTCTGTAGCGGAGGCAACCGTGTCTTCCTCCTCCTCCTCCTCCTCCTCCGCCTCCTCCAATTGTCGCTGAGAAGACGAAGTGAGGGTGCTCTGGCTATCACCTTGTGTAAGCTCTTCCTCCCCCATTTCCACCTCTTCCACATGCAAAGCGTCGGTTTTAATTGTGAGCAGCGAGCGTTTCAGTAGACACAGAAGTGGGATGGTTACACTGATAATAGCGTTATCGCCGCTCACCATCTGTGTCGATTCCTCAAAATTGCGTAAAACCTCGCAGAGGTCTGACATCCATTCCCACTCCTCACTTCTGATTACAGGAAGTTGAATGGAGAGGCGACGACCGTGTAACAGCTGGTACTCCACTACTGCCCTCTGCTGCTCACAAAGCCGGGCCAACATGTGGAAGGTGGAGTTCCAGCGCGTGCTCACGTCACACAGCAGCCGGTGAGCTGGCAATTGTAAGCGCTGCTGCAGCTTCAACAGGCCGGCCGAAGCTGTAGATGACTTACGGAAATGTGCACACACGCGGTGCACCTTGGTCAAGAGATCATGCACATTGGGGTAGGTTTTTAGAAATCGCTGCACCACTAAATTAAATACATGCGCTAGGCATGGTACGTGTGTGAGCTTGCCGAGCTCCAAAGCCGCCACCAAGTTACGCCCATTATCACACACAACCATGCCTGGTTGCAGGTTGAGTGGCGAGAGCCACTGCTCGGTCTGGTGACTAATCACCTGCAACAGCTCTGAGGCCATGTGCTGTTTGTCCCCAAGGCAGATCAGCTTCAGCACGGCCTGTTGACGCATCCCCACTGCAGTGCTACACTGCTTCCAGCTACTGGCTGATGGGGGAGTGGCGCTGCGTGTAGAGAATTCGGAGGTGGAAACGGAGGAGGAGGAGCCAATAACGTAGGTGCTGGCGGAAACCCTGATGGAGGTAGGGCCCGCAATCCTCGGCGTGGGTAGCACCCGTGCCATCCCAGGGTCCGAGTCGCTCCCAGCCTCCACGACATTCACCCAGTGTGCCGTCAGGGAAATGTAGCGTCCCTGGCCACAAGCACTTGTCCATGTGTCAGTCGTTAAGTGGACCTTCCCAGTAACTGCGTTGGTCAGGGCACGGGTGATGTTACGGGACACATGGTGGTGTAATGCGGGGATGGCACACCGGGAAAAGTAGTGGCGGCTGGGGACCGCGTACCGAGGGACAGCTGCTGCCATCAGGCTGCGGAAGGACTCAGTGTCCACAAGCCTAAATGGCAGCATTTCGATGGCCAGTAATTTGGAAAGGTGTGAGGTTAGTGCTATGGCCTGTGGGTGGGTGGCTGGGTACTTTCTCTTGCGCTCAAATGCCTGGGGTAACGACATTTGGACGCTGTGCTGGGACAGGGAAGTGGATGTGGTCGCTGATGGTGCTTCAGATGCTACAGGTGCAGGGCGGGAGGTATGCGGGCCTGCGCCTTCGACAGGCGATTGGCCGGCACCGAAAACAGGGGAAGAGGAGGCAGTGGTGTGGCCTGCAGACACAGATGGGCGATCCAGGCGTTCCTCCCACTTACTACGGTGCTTGGATGCCATGTGTCGGATCATGCTGGTGGTGGTGAGGTTTCTAGTGTTCATGCCTCGGCTCATTCTGGTGTGGCACAGGTTGCAAACTACAATTCTTTTGTCGTCCGCACTTTCCTTAAGAAAACGCCATACCGCGGAACACCTACCCTTTGGCAAGGTAGATTTACGCAAGGGGGTGCTCCGTGGAACATTTGCGGGCCGGTTTGGTGCGGTCCGCCTTCTTTCTGTAGCCACACCACTGCCTCTTCCAGCCTGTTGCGGTGCTGCAGATGGCTCACCCTCAGGACTGCTGTCATCGCTCGGCTCTACACCTTCCCAGGTGGGGTCAGTCACCTCATCGTCCACCAAGTCCTCCTCCACTTCCTCACTCTGATCATCCTCCTCATGTCTTGATCCCACCACATACTCAGTCATTGACAACTGTATAACATTCTCCTCAACAAGGTCTTGAGACGGAAATAGTGGTTGATTTAATGGCAACTGTGTCTCATCATCATCATCATCATCCACTACTTCCTTTGACCTTAAATGCCGTTCACATCTGTCATCTTCTTGTGATTGGGTAGCCTCTAGAGGTTGTGAATCAGGGCACAAGATGTCATGTTCCTCTGCAAGCGTGCTTGGAGAGAGGGTCAAATGAAGGATTGGTGATGAGACGAGCTCCTCACTATATCCCAGTGTGGGATCACTTCTTTGACCAGACCGTGTATGGTGGGAGGAAGGATGATCAGAGTGAGGATTATGTTGACCAGACTCTTGGCTACTGAGAGTGGACTTGGTGGAAGACAGGGTGGTGCTTAACCGACTGGAAGCAGTATCAGCTGTCATCCAACCGACCACCTGTTCGCAGTGGTCGGACCTCGAGAGTGATGTCCTGCGACGCCCTGTAAAATTAGACATGAAGCTAGGTATGGTGGATGTCTTTCTTTCTTGTGCTCTGGCACCAGGCACAGTTTCTACGCGTCCTGACCCGCGCCCTGAACTATCAGGATCACGTCCACTTCCCCGTCCCTTTTTACCCGCCTTCTTCATCTTACACGGAATATGTGACTTTAATATTTGAGTTTGAAAACTTAACAGTATTTCTTCCTATTCTGCAACTGTGCAGAGTACACAGAATAGGCTGCTAAACTGCGGTGACACACACTGAATGGAAAATGTGACTTTAATATTTGAGTTTGAAAACTTAACAGTATTTCTTCCTATTCTGCAACTGTGCAGAGTACACAGAATAGGCTGCTAAACTGCGGTGACACACACTGAATGGAAAATGTGACTTTAATATTTGAGTTTGAAAACTTAACAGTATTTCTTCCTATTCTGCAACTGTGCAGAGTACACAGAATAGGCTGCTAAACTGCGGTGACGAACACAGAATGGAATATGTGACTTTAATATTTGAGTTTGAAAACTTAACAGTATTTCTTACTATTCTGCAACTGTGCAGAGTACACAGAATAGGCTGCTAAACTGCGGTGACACACACTGAATGGAAAATGTGACTTTAATATTTGAGTTTGAAAACTTAACAGTATTTCTTCCTATTCTGCAACTGTGCAGAGTACACAGAATAGGCTGCTAAACTGCGGTGACACACACTGAATGGAAAATGTGACTTTAATATTTGAGTTTGAAAACTTAACAGTATTTCTTCCTATTCTGCAACTGTGCAGAGTACACAGAATAGGCTGCTAAACTGCGGTGACACACACTGAATGGAAAATGTGACTTTAATATTTGAGTTTGAAAACTTAACAGTATTTCTTCCTATTCTGCAACTGTGCAGAGTACACAGAATAGGCTGCTAAACTGCGGTGACACACACTGAATGGAATAAGTGACTTTAATATTTGAGTTTGAAAACTTAACAGTATTTCTTCCTATTCTGCAACTGTGCAGAGTACACAGAATGTGCTGCTAAACTGCGGCGACGCACACTGAATGGAATATGTGACTTTGATATTTTAGTTTGAAGACTTAACAGAATGTGCTCTAATCTGCAACTTTGCACACTAAACAGAATGTGCTCTAATCTGCAACTTTGCACACTAAACAGAATGTGCTCTAATCTGCAACTGTGCACACTAAACAGAATGTGCTCTAATCTGCAACTGTGCACACTAAACAGAATGTGCTCTAATCTGCAACTTTGCACACTAAACAGAATATATATATTTTTTTTTTTTTTTTTTTGTTTTTTTCCCCCCACACCAAATAACCTGCTGCCCCCACACACAGTAGTCCTAAAAAGGACTTTTGGTTCTTTTTTTTTCACAATTTTTGTTTTTTTCCTCCCTACACTGCCTTTCCCTTCCTATCCTCAGCTCTCCCTGGCTCAGACTGAGCCGAACTCGATGGTCAGGTGCTATACAGCACCCGACCACGGGTTCTGGCCAGCCAATCAGTGTAATGCCAGCAGCCAACATGGCTGCTGGGATTACACCGATGTCAGAGCCTCCCTGCACGTTTATTGGCTGCGCAGCAGCCGCAAAACGTGCGGGGAGGAGACCCGAACATGGCGGGCGAGCACATGCGGTACTCGTACGAGTACCGCCATGTGCCGAGCAGAGCGATGCTCGAGCCGATCCGAGCATCGGCCGAGCATGCTCGCTCAACACTACTAAGCAATACTATGCCTTTAACAACCTGCAGTTAAAGACCAAAGAGCTGTAAGGGGACCCGTGAATTCCGTGACGTTCCTGGCACGTCATGGTTCTTTACGGGGTTAAATAAATTGAATGGATTTAAATATTTTATATATTTAATACATTGAATCAATTTCAATATATTTCAGAACTTGAATTCATTCCCTATGATGCAATCGGATTGCCCTAGACCCGATTACCTATCCTTCGTGCATATAGCCTGCACGTCTCTGCCCGGTGTACCATCTCTTGGATCTCAATGGAAGAGTAGTTAAAAAAAAACGACCTGGAATAAATATATTTTTGTGGGTCTCCTATTCATTCCTCTATGTGCTGATGCGTACAAACATTTTTTTAAAATTCACATAGAAAAATAATGATGGCAGATGATAAGAACCAAATAATCTGCCAATTACCCTATTGATTTATAACTCTCAGATGTATTACTATTTAGTACTTAGGAAAACCAAATATCTCTTCCAATTTATTTACTGGTTTAGCCTCTACCATGTCTACTGGGAGGCTGTTCCATGTATCTGTCAATCTACCCTTACTTTATTTTTAACCCTGTCCCCTTGTTCCTGTATTGCTTTTATTCTGAGAAATAGCCCCTTCCTAAACGTTATTAAATCCCTTAATATATTTGAGGGTTTCAATCATATCAGCCCTCTCCCATGTGTCCTCCAAGCTATATATATATATGGATTACCTACCAGTTATTAGACTCATTAAATGTGTCTATTTAAACTATGTCATTTACTTTTTCTTTTCCAAACGGGGGTGTTTGGAAAACTTGGAGATGATGGACACATGTCTTTTTTCAGCCTCGTCAGCTATGTTACTATGTTAGGTTAATAGTTTTAGAGATATTTGGTTTAGTAGTTTGGGAATCTAATCCCAGCAAAGATTTGTTCTCTGACTTGGTCAGATAAAGCTGTGCAATTACTTACTCACACGTCCATAAAATCACTTGTCTCCATCTTTTAAAGGGGATGTATCACCGCTATACAAGTTAGCATGAATAGTTACATTATATAGCGAATATGTGTAAAAGTTTATTAGTTTCTCTTTTTAAAGCTCTAGTTGGTCACAACTGAAGTAATAAATACTGTCCTGCACCTGCTTCTGTATAGACTGCGGTTACCTGTTCTGTACCACAGTCTGTCACTCTGCCGTTTCTCCCCTCCCTCTACTCAGCCTCCTCCAATGACAGAGGCTTTCTGCCTGTAAGCTGGAGCGATCTCATTGGCTAGATATTGATCTCTGACAATGAGATCGCTCCAGCTTACAAGGAAAAAGTCTCCATCATTGGAAGAGGCTGGATAGTGGGAGGGGAGCCGAGTGACGGACTGCGGTACAGAGCAGGTAACCGCGGTTTATGCAGAAGCAGGTGCAGGACAGCGTTTATTACTTCAGTTTGACAAACTAGAGCTTTAAAAAGAGAAATTAATACACTTTTACACATATTCGCTATATAATGTAACTATTCAGGCTAACTTGTATAGGGGTGATACATCCCCTTTAAGACTACTGAAACCTATCAGTTTCTACCGGAGGGGAGGAATAAAGAGAAAGGGAGGAATTATCATGTAGATCCTTTCAACATGGAAGCTGCAACTGATGGGATGATTTAGAAAGGTCATGGGTCCTCTTTAAAGGAGCAGTAAACTTTTTTTTTTTTTTATGAAAACCTATTTGTTATAGAGCTTTTCCTGCTGAGTAAAACAAGGTCATCCCCACCTAGGGTGACCACGGGTCCCGGAACGTCCGGGACTGTCCCTTATTTCAGGGACATGTCCCGCGTCCCGGGTCCCCTTCAACCGGGACAATGAAGTGTCCCGGAATGAAGCCAAGCCGCCCTGGATGTCAGCCTGCAAGCGGTGTGTCACATCATGGACGCCGCTTGCAGGCTGACATCCAGGGCGGCAATGCAACTTACCTGATCTCCTGGAGGCAAGCGCTCTAGTAATACAGAGCGCTGGGAGATGACATCATCTCCCAGCGCTCTGCATTACTGAGCACAGCGCGTGGGAGCTTCAGCTCTGTGCCGGAGGAGGCACAGAGCACTTTGCACTCCGCTAGACCACCAGGGACTCAAGGTAAGGCATTGATAGGGTGACCACGTCCCGGAATGGCAGAAGGGAAATGTGGTCACCCTATCCCCACCACTGTCAGTTGTTTTATTCAAAATGTATAACAGTTCAAATGATCAGGAAGTGAATTTACTGTGTGATTACTTCCTGATAGTTCTAACCGACAGGAAGTGAATTTACTGTGTTTACTTCCTGATAGTTCTAACTGACAGGAAGTGAATTTACTGTGTTTACTTCCTGATAGTTCTAACTGACAGGAAGTGAATTTACTGTGTGATTACTTCCTGATAGTTCTAACTGACAGGAAGTGAGTCAACAGTTTACATCACAATCTGTGGAGAACTGTATGTCACTGACTTTCTTCTCCATTAGAATGTAACAGAATAACTAATTGGAATTTGACCACTAGAGGGCACTGCTAATTTAAAAAAAACACAGGTTTAAACAATAATAACTCAGCAGTGAGAGTACCCTTATTTTACTCAACAGGAAACACCTTACAATATATATATTTTCATTAAAAAAGTTTACTACTCCTTTAAGGTCCTGGAGTCTTTCCTGATATGTACTTAGGTAGACCAGGTCTCATTTTATTTACACATCTCTGAATAGTCTCTAAATTATGAATTTCCTCCTGGAGGTATTAATGCTGATGTACTAAGGAGTACTGGGGTAATTCTGGGGGAAACCATCTGCACCATGGGGGAGAGATAAAACATTCCCATTGGTTAAAATGGTCTTTTAGGCCCTTTGGTTAAAGGCAAATGAGATTTATTATAGACAAGTGTAAAGTTATACATTTTAGTTATAATAATAAAAATTCAACATATAGTTTAAATGGTGTTTCTCTGGGGAAATCTACTAATGAGAGAAACGGCGTCTTAGAGGGGATATGATAACACTATATAAATATGTTCAGGGCCCATACAAAGGGCTCTCCAAAGACCTGTTCATTAACAGAACAGTACACAGGACAAGGGGTCACCCGCTTAGACTTGAGGAAAGGAGATTTAATCTATAACAGCGGAAGGGATTCTTTACAGTAAGGACAATAAAGGTATGTAATTCACTGCCTGAGGAGGTGGTGCTATCAAATACATCAGATGCCTTTAAAAAGGGCCTGGATACTTTTTTAACCCCTTAACGACCCTTGACGATCATAGTACGTCATGGGTCGATCTGACTTAACAACCCATGACGTACTATGACCGTCATGGAATTCCTGGGTCCCCCCGCACCGATCAACCGGTTGTTAAGGGGTTAAAAGAGCAGAACATAGAGGGATATGTACGTTAGTATTGGTATTGATATTTAGTTAGTGCTTGTTGATCCAAGGAGAAATCTGATCGTCATTTGGAATCAATAAGGAATTTTTTGCCCCCATTCAAGGCAGAATTTGAAATTGATGTATTGAGGGGGGGGGGGTTTGCCTTCTTTTGGGTCAACGATGGTAAACAGTAATAGGAAAAGGGATGAACTAGATGGACGCAAGTCTTTTTTCAACCTAAATTACTATGTTACTATGAGTGCCAGAGGGCTACCCCTCTGGCGCTCAAAGGGTTAATACTAGCGCAATTGCCTCCGCGTTACAATGCATCCAATGGAATAAAAAAAAAAAAAACACATTTAAATCAATGAAAATTTATGGAATTTTATTTACCTCCTATAATACAGATAGATTGCCCCCAAGACTTCTCCAATACTCCTTGGTAAATCTGCCTCCACTTCACACCATGCTCTGGGTGATGTATAACATGTAGTCTGTAGCAGGGCTCACCAGTTGCTGGACCTCCGTCCAGTTGTTGGGGCCATTGGCCGGTTGGAGATGATTGCATGTAGTCCCCAACAGTTAGCAGTCTAACAGCTGGCAATCCCTGGTATATAAAGTGGCATAAAGAGCCAATGCCCGTGACGGTATACTTCCCATGTAACCCACCCCTTACCCCCTTTTCCCCTGTAAGACAAAACGCCTTAAAGGGGAACATTCACCTCTTAAAAAGTTGTTAGCATATATAACGTATTTTTTTTAAAAATTTGCGTACTTTTAAAGATATTTAATCTTCAAGCTGTGAACTTCCGGATAATGCGGCACGCTGAATCTTCGGCACAGATCTTCATGACTTCCCAGTGCTACTTAATTCTCCTCCCACCTCCCTCCAAGCTGCCCAGGGAACGTGTTCACGCTTCCCTTCAGTGTGGTGTGAATGGCTTCTATCATTACAGCAAGATCCAGTTATCATTGTACTGAGGTTGCAACCTCAATATAATGATAACCGGAGCTTGCTGTAACTAAATTAAGAAAAACATGTTTCCTAATATTACTTTAATAACTAAACATATAGTAAAACTTTTTAAGAAGTGAATGTTCCCCTTTAACCATAACTGAAATAATTCACACACACTAATGATGTGGACACAGACTTATGGGGCAAATCAAAGAGGTCACAGGTTTTATTAAAGGGATTTGACCTATTTAAGGGAGCCCTGGTAGACCAACCCATACCCCACAAATGCGGGACCCCAGACCCGTAACCACAGCATGACCCAGCATTTGCTTCCCTGCTGCATGCCGCTGAGTAATGGGCATAAGGATTTTTCAGCAGCTGGGCCGCCCCATGCCCATGACCCCCTTCCCAGTGGAGGCTACCTCAAAACACAACCAAGGAGACAAATAAGGTAAGTTGATCCACCACAGCTTACCCGTCCATGCCTCCCCTTCACATCAGTACATACTGGCAATAGCCCGCCCTAAGAGACCTAACCACTGACCCAGAGTCCCTGCACTGAAAACAACAGTTGGCTAGCTGTACTGGCTTGGCCTGGGAATGAAATGGTTAGCAGACTAACAGCTCTTGTTTTCCAGCTGCTAATACCTATTACCCTGGTACCCTGTTCCCTTTCCCCACAGTTTTGATGCACTGATTGCCTACCTATTTTGCATATTTATAAATAAGATTATTCAGCTGCCAGTTCAGCTCATACATCTAGGTGGATGATTTCACAGTATATGCCTATGAAATGTTAGATTGTCTTAGGGGTCTGTTTATTAAAATGTCTCTTCTGATACAGCATTTGTTGTAATTAATAATCAAAGAAGTAGTTTTTCATATACAAAGTGTGTATGTAAAAATATGCATTACTTATCGAAAAACTCCCACTATTCACAGAAAAATTGTCATTTCTAGTTAAATTTGCCATGCTTTAAAAAAAAAAATGAACAAAGCTATTAAGCTAAAATTGTTCCAAAAAAATGTAGCCATACCAATAAAAATTCATGTCTTTTAAAAACGTTAGCAATGCTAGTAAAAGTTTTCATTGCTTGTAAGAAAAGTTAGCAATGCTTAATAAATAGTTTCAGGGCAATGCAATTTTTTAAAAGAAGCAATGCAATTTTATTTAGCTCTTAACAAAAAATGTAGGCAGTGCTTAATGCATCAATAAATTAAATGCATTACCTACTCGCCCTCTTATCTGTAGGCAGAATTTTTTTTTGTTAAAGCAGAACTATCACTCAAATTAAAGTCCCGCCTAAATCATTCTGCGCATAGCGTTACACATAGTAACGCTAATATTAACCTGAATAGGTCAGATGTTACGGAGAAATCCAACTTGTTCCGAGACGCAGAGGCAGGCATATAGCTGTACCGGCATCAGTGCATCTGTGCCGTCAGTCCCTTAAGGTACAATGCAACTCCTCCTCACCAATCCTAGAGGAGACCAGGACGAACAGGGCAGACTCACAGATGTCTCTAAGGCAAGATGTCTGTGCTGATGCCTGCCTGTGTGTCTTGGATCAAGTTTGATTTCTCAGTAATGTCGGATTTATTCAGGGTAATACTAGTATTGATATGTGTGTCGCTATGTGCGTAATGATTTGGGGGGATTTTAATTTGAGTGATAGTTCCTCTTTAAAGAGATAGTAATGTCAGAAAAAAGTATTAACTATATGGTAGATACAATTAAAAGAGAGTACTTGCACTGATTCGTATCTCTCAGACCATTATGGTTTGAGAGATATAGAAAAATAAAGTTCTCTGGTCCCTCCCCTTTCTGCTTGACGAGATGTAAAGCTGTCAGAAGTAGATCCTGGTTCCTGGATCAGACAGCGGCTCTTCAGCAGCGCCAACATAGCAATACCTAAAAATAAATACTTCATCAGAATGATCTACAACGTGTGCCTGGTTTGCAAGTACACATTGTAGACCAGTGGTTCTCACCCCGTGCCCTCAGTGGCCTCTAGGATTTGAGAGCACAGGTGAGTTAATCAATGTGAATGAGCCTCTGATCACCACACCTGTGTTCTAGCAGGGAAATTCCTAAGTCCTGGCCTGTTAGTGGCCACTGAGGGCATGGGCTGAGAACCTCTGTTATAGAGCATACCGATTAAGTATTTATATTTAGATATCATTTTATCAGCACCGCTGAAGAGCTGCATCTGGTCAAGCAACCAGGATCTGCTTCTGACAGTTTACAGCTCATCAAGCAGAAAGGGGAGGGACCAGAGAACTTTATTTTCCTATATCTCTCAAACCATAACGGTCTGAGAGATATGAATAAATGCAAGTACTCTCTTTAATTGTATATACCATATAGTTAATACTTTTTTTCTGACATTACTATCCCTTTAAATAGGGCCAATAGGGTAATATATATAAGACACTGCATTGCAGAACTTTCCCGCATATGATCGTACTCATCCACCAGCATTGCTGTGTATCTGAACAAGCAGGTAAGTGACCCTGTCTGAAACACCTACAGTCTGCTATTGCCATGGTAACTGCACTGCAGATTGTAGTGATGTGAGAGGCTCCGCTCCATTCAGTAGCATGTTTACTAAACAACTGCATTAACCCTTTTTCATATAAAAGAGCTTTCCAATTTAATGCTTTATTAAATTATTTATAACGGTTCAAATAATCAGGAAGTAAATTACAGTGTGTTTACTTCCTGATAGTTCTATCTGACAGGAAGTGAATTTACTGAGTGTTTACTTCCTGATAGGTCTAACTGACAGGAAGTGAATTTACTGAGTGTTTACTTCCTGATAGGTCTAACTGACAGGAAGTGAATTTACTGAGTGTTTACTTTCTGATAGTTCTAACTGACAGGAAGAGACTCAGCAGTTTATATCACATTCTATGGAGAACTGTATCTCACTGACTTTCCTCTCCATTAGAATGTAACATAATAATTCATTGGAATTTGATCACTAGAGGGCACTACTAATGTAAAAAACAAAAAACAAACATGGGTTTAAACTGTAATAACTCTGGAAATATGCATCTCCCAGCAGTGGGAGTACCATTATTTTACTCAAAGGAAAAGCCCTACAATATATATTTTCATCAAAATAAGTTTACTGCTCCTTTAAAATGTCACAATAAGATATGTTAATCTTTGAGTGCCAGAGGGGATACAATCTGCTTATATGTTGTGCTAGCTCTTTGTAATAAAAATCCTTTTGGCGAAAATAACCTTTGTTTGTCAGTCTGACACTTTATGCTAATTCATTTCTGCATTGGATCAATAGTACCACACACACTGTGCTCTGAACGAATCCAGGCAGAGCCCACACACGGTAGGGTGACCACGGGTCCCGGAACGTCCGGGACTGTCCCTTATTTTAGGGCTATGTCCCGCGTCCCGGGTCCCCTTCAACCGGGACAATGAAGTGTCCCGGAATGAAGGCAAGCCGCCCTGGATGTCAGCCTGCAAGCGGTGTGTCACATCATGGACGCCGCTCGCGGCGTCCATGATATGACACACCGCTTGCAGGCTGACATCCAGGGCAGCAATGCAGCTTACCTGGAGGCAAGCGCTCTAGTAATACAGAGCGCTGGGAGATGACATCATCTCCCAGCGCTCTGCATTACTGAGCACAGCGCACGGGAGCTTCAGGGACCAGGGACTTAAGGTATGATGGGGCAACTAGGGTGACCACGTCCCGGAATGGCAGAAGGGAAATGTGGTCACCCTAACACACGGGGGTGTGTCTAATAACACAAAGAGTGGTAACATTGGTCTGATTCATAACTAATTTGCATACTGTGCAGGAAATTAGCATAAAGTTCCAGACTGTGACACTAATGCATAAAGTTTCCTTTCTCAAAAGCAACTTAACTCTCTGTACATCAAACTAAACTCGTATTAGGGAGACATCAGCTTTTCAAAACCTCTACTTAAACCTCTTGTTTAAAAATAAGAGCAAGTTATCACCATAAATAAAATTCACCAGTGCAAAAGGAAGGATCTGTTAAACACGTAAAACACGCGGTAATGGATCCTCACGTTGTATTTCTGCTTGTGCGCTAGGTGATATGTATGGAGACGTTTGTATGTGTTTTATTTGTTTACTACCCAATGTAAAGCTGTAATTGCATTTTTGCATTGTGTATCAGTTCATACAAATCTTTCCCGTCCTCTTACAATTAGATTAACCCACTAGATTAACTGCACTAGCTTCCAAGGGGTTAACCAGACTGGCAGACAAATGTAATGTTTATAAAATTCTCTCTAAACTTTTAGAAACTGAAAGAGCTAAAAATTTCATTTTCTCCCTCCCCCCCATGGAAGTTTTAACCCTTTGAGTGCCAGAGAGGTATCCAACGCATTTTATTGGATACCTTTCTGGCACTCAAAGGGTTAAATAAAATGGGGCATATGTATAAAGAAAGTGGCATAATACAGGAGCACCACTGGGTACGAAAAAAATCCCACTATTCCCATTCATTTACCTGGGATTTTTAACCCTTCGAATGCTAGAAAGGTTTCCATTGCATTGCTTCTCAGTGCGTTAGAGACTTCTCTACCATTCAAGGGTTAAATGTCCCAAGGAAATCAATGGGAATTTGTATTTGTCTGATATGCTGTAGTTTATCCACTAGTCTTTCTGCCTATCGCCTGTTGGGATGTAAGTACAGATCCATCAGTGCAGCGAGGCTGCCGGTAGCCTGTAACTCCAGTGGTTGTACTACAGGGAATGCACTACAGCCTATGGTCACTGTATGATCACTCCGACATTGTTAGAACTTTAACCCCTTAACGACCGCCTGATCCGTAGCATGGGCAGCATTTAAGGACCACAGAGCTTTTTTTGGTAGCCTTGCTGCCATCTGAATATTCTGCCACCGGTCCTTAACCCCTTAATGACAGGGGTTTTTTTCCATTATAGTGAATGACTTCCTGGACTTACCAGGTAAGTCGTCTGTCACTAAGGGGTTAAGTGCCAGCACCATAGCGTTCACAAGAAAATCGTGTAAAGTTACGTTACATTGAACAAGGTTTAGGGGAACAAAACACAACGATACACCCATAGAATTTTCTGCATCGGTAACTTAGTAAATTGGCATTAGGCAGGCGTAAGACTAGACAATAAATGCCAGCACATGTTTTTGAACAGAATCATATTGGTCCATTGCCCCTATTGTGATTTATACAGGTGGAGTTTTAGCTAATTTCTCCTTTTCAGGCATTTATCCATCGCCTCCACTGAGATTAACTTTAGTCTTCAGGACACAACAGCAGGTCAGGTTTTCAGGATATCACCATGTGACCACAGGTGGATCAGTCATTGAGATTGAACTACCCATGCATCAACAGGCAGATCCTTACAATGGGTAGGAAATGTCAGTCCTCAGGTGCTGCTGACAGTGCAGATTTTCAGGATACCACCGTGTGATCATAAGTGAGGAATCAGTGCATCAGTTATTGTGATGGAACTACCTGTAGGTAACAATGTCAGTCTTCAGTTGCTACTAACAGGTCAGGTTTTCTGGATATCACCGTGTGATCACAAGTGAGGAATCAGTGGATCAGTCATTGTGATGGAACTACCTGTAGGTAACAATGTCAGTCTTAAGTTGCTACTAACAGGTCAGGTTTTCTGGATATCACCATGTGATCACAAGTGAGGAACCAGTGGATCAGTCGTTGTGATGTAACTACCTGTAGGTAACAATGTCAGTCTTCAGTTGCTGCTAACAGGTCAGGTTTTTAGGATATCACTGTTTTAATACAGGTGGATAACATAAAAGGGTAACTTTGCCCTAATGATAAGTGAATCAATTTAACAAACACACTTACTTGTCTATGTATTTGTACATTATATCTGCCGTTTCTTATATATAGATGTCTACTGAGATCTGTTTCTAGGTCACAACGCCTCAAACAAACAGAGGGCTTCGACAGACTTGAATGTCTTGTAAGGGACACTGGTCTCCATCAGATTATAATTCACCAGTTCAGCCCTACTGGCTTTAGTCCAAATCACCAGTGGCTGTATGTAAAGGTACCTACTAGAGAGTGCGGGCGCTGATAGGCATAGCGGTGTACACACTCTGCCAGCATCAGACTTTAAACCTTTGAGTGGCAGTGAGGTATCTGGCACTCAAAGTGTTAATGCTAGAAATCTCTGTGCACTGGCTCCATGGCATATGCAGGGAAACGGTGTCCACTAAACCCACTTCCTCTGCCTCTTGTATAGTCGTTTGCCTAAGGAAAGCACTGGACAGACTTCCCCCGTGTCCTCCCATTG
Source organism: Rhinophrynus dorsalis (assembly GCA_037306005.1). Lineage (NCBI taxonomy): Eukaryota > Metazoa > Chordata > Amphibia > Anura > Rhinophrynidae > Rhinophrynus > Rhinophrynus dorsalis. Next base: position 504,896,168 of record CM074722.1, on the reverse strand, counting down.
GCAGAAGTGGCATTAACCCTTTGAGTGCCAGAGAGGTATCCAACACTTTGCAAGAGGAGGAAACCTGGTGTACACAGCTTAGTAAATTGGCATTAGCTCGGCGAAGGGAGCACAAATCGATTCCTGAACTTGATTCATCATGGAATCGGTTTTAGCGCGCTCGCCCCATGGAAGGCGATGTACTAAGTAAACTGGTGCCATTCTGAAGCAAACCAGCTGCACCACAGGGTACGGACACAATTTCTCCAAACCCCCAATGAGTAACATGGGATTTTTAACCCCTTGAATGTTAGAGAGAGATCTCCAACATATTTTGAAACAACAGTTTACAGACTTCTTTAGCATTCAAGGGGTTAAAAAAGTCACAATGAAATCAATGGTAGTTTTTATTTGTTCCACATGCTGAATTTGGTTTGTCCCAGAATTTAGTCACCAGCGATTAGTACACCCGCCTTACTTATTCCTAGGTCAGACTTCCCCTTTAACCCTCGGTAGACCAGAGAGGCGTGCAGTGCATTGTGCAATGAGTTGTATACCGGTCTGGTCCTCAACCCTTGGCGTGCATCGCAATATGTTTGATACCTCTCTGGCACTTTCAGGGTTAAATTCTTAAAGTGACAGAGCCACTGACTGATGCTCCTAAACTCAAGCAGGGACATCCTGAAAACACAGCGTTAGCCGTTACTTGGGGACGGATGTTGTCTCCCTCAGCCGTAAACCTGACCTGTTGGTGTGTCCCGAGGACTGGAGCTGGGAATCTCAGAGAAAGTGTGTGTGTGGGGGGGGGGCATCGCAGGGGGTGGAACAGGTGAAAAATGTACCTGTAAGGGATCCACTCTGATTGGTGCTTAGAAGTCATCGCTCACAGAGACGCAAATTCCGTCCTCAGTATGAAGGGCCGGGACCTCCGACGCGACGCGGGAAGATGATGTGTGCAGACCCCATGCAGACACCGGTCGCCTGTTCAGCAGCATCCTCTGGTACCCAGCGAGCATCTGAGCTCACCTACCCAGGTGAGAAAAACAGAAGCAGGGGAACCGGCGCTCATGAATGGGGGGTGGGGGGGCTACCCCAGCAAAGAGCTCATCTTCTCCAGATCCCAGATCAGCGTGGAAATGAAGAGATATCCTTTAGGAAAAAGAACGGTGGCGACTAGAGCATGTTGAGGTTTAGGACCTCCTCCCCTCACATATGGACCTCTCACAGAACAGTGGAGCGTTGTCCTGTTGCACCATGATGCTCATTGCCTCTCCAGCTGATCTGGAAGGACCAGATGACCCAAAGAGCCGCAGCAGCCGCGTCTCACAAAGCGAGAGATCCCGAGAGCCTCGACTGCTGAATGTATCAGAGCAGCAGCACAAGCTACAATGTATCCAGTAGTGTTCATTTAATAACCACCCGAGCTCTTGCCTTGCACTGAACAGCAGCTCCCAGCTCCAGCCCCATCAGCAGCGAGGCACGTCCCACAGTGATGTCATCTGCCAGTCAGCGGGGGCTGCAAGGAAAGCCTGGACTGGACTCCCGCACAGCACCTTCCACACAGGCTCCTGTACAAAACAAAGGGGAGCAATTCTGGAGCGAACCAACTCCGTCAAATGACACCGAAAATTATTCCAGTTACTTTAAATGAGACTTTTAACCCCTCGAAAGCTACAGAAGTCTGCAACACATTTGTTTTGTAGAAGGAAAAAAAATGGAGAAATTCTAGAGCAAACCAGTTGCCTCGTGTGGGAATAAACAAAATGGGCACATATTCCAAAAAGCTCTTTTAACTGCTTAAATGCTAGAGAGGTCACCAATGCATTGCATTCGAGAGGTTAAACCCCATTTCTATCAACAGGAATTTGCAGAATTATATTATTATATTTTTGTTCCCTATGATGCAATTGGTTTGTTCCAGACACACTGGCTGTACATCACAGGTGTCTGTAGGCAAAGCGCTATAGCTCCACCCATGGCCATGCCCCCACTCCTCACATAACCCCGCCCTAATTCCATCCACTGTTTCCTAGCACATTAAAGGGACAGTAACACTTAATATGTAAGAAAATATATATTATAGTGTTTATCCCCCTGAGTAAAGCAAGGGAACTCCCACTGCTGAAAGGTGTTTTATTCAAAAGTTATTACAGCTGAAACTTGAATTTTTTTAGGTGCAGTATCACAGTGGGCTGAAATTGTACAGTGGCACTGTTGCTACACCATCCTATGGACATCTCTGGTCAGTTGACCATAAATCTCCATAGGATGGTGTAGCAACAGCGCCACTGTACAATTTCAGGCCACTATGATATTGCACCTAAAAAAATTCAAGTTTGAGCTGTAATAACTTTTGAATAAAACACCTCTCAGCAGTGGGGGAACCATTGTTTTACTCAGGGGGCAAGTAATGACAACAACAAAAAAATCTTTAACCCTTTGGCTGCTAGAGAGATCTCCAACGCATTGCGAGATCTCTCTAGCATCCAAGGTGTTAAATAACAGCCTTTAAAGGGGGTATACAATTGGTGCAGAGACAATTAGATTACACTGGTCACACCCACAGCTCAGAATGTGGGCGTGGCCAGCACCGCTGGGAGGCACCACCCCTTACTACGTCTGCTTCACTGGGTAATGAGAGAATGATCAGAAAAAATAAACAAATAAATATTGTCAGGTTTTTTTTTTTTTTTAAGTTTTTTTATCCTTTTAACCCCTTAATGAATGCTGTAAGCATAAACGGGGGTCTGAAATTGACGGCTCCAAGTCCGCTGCCGTTTCTCTCAGACCTCCCCCCTCCGCTCAGTGTACAGGTACACGTCACTGGCGCGCTGACAAAGATCAAAGCGGTCCTTAAGGGAAGGTCAGTTACCTGGACTGCTGGTCGTTAAGGGGTTAAGGACCAGAGCGGTGCACAACACGAGCATTTTGTTAATATGTCATTTTAATCTATTTTTTGTTTCTGTTTGTGTGTAAATGTATAACATTGTAACGTCAATACTACACAACAGACTTATAAAGGAGAGAAATCTCATCGAGCGGAACTTTCACCTTATATAAAGTCTCCCTGCAATTATTAACCCCTTAACATCCAGTGATGTGCCAGGACCATCACTGCTTTTTTCCCCTTAAGGACCATTGACTGTCCTGGCACGTCACATATATTTTACTCACAGAGTTCCTGCGGGAGAGCTCTGAGCAGTAACGGGGACTGAAAGGGATATTAATACCTAATTTAAAGTTTATTTAGTATTGTAGTCATTAAAAAAATATTAAGAACTACGTAAGTCTTATCTCTCAAACCTTTATGGTTTGAGAGATATTCACAACTAAAGTTCCCTCTGCCTGGCTGTTTTAGTCAAGTCTGCCATCTAGCTGACAGATTTGGATTCTGGCCCGCAGACCGGCCGGTGGCTCTTCAGCAGAGCCGAGATCACGATCTTTAAAAAGTACTACTGCATTGGAACTGTCTACACAGTCTGCTTGCAAACCAGGCACACTTTGTAGACCGTTCCAATTAAGTTTTTCTTTTTAAAGAGCGTGCTGTTGGCTCTGCTGAAGAGCCACCGGCCGGTCTGCGGACCAGAATCCAAATCCGTCAGCTAGAGCACTGACCTCACAGAGGGGGGAACTTTAGTTTTGAATATCTCCCAAACTATACAGGTTTCAGAGATAAGACTTACATAGCTCTTAATATTTTTTAATGCCTATAATAATAAACTAGGTTTTATTATCCCTTGACGTTGACCGCTCCAAGACCAGAGCGATCACTATCTGTCGCCTGTTCAGCGTGCCAGGACACTTGATCAGTCATGTGTGCTGGCATGTCAAAAGTCGCTGTCTGGTCCTTAAAGGACCACACACCGTTGGTCCTTAAGGTGTTAAGCAGATAGTGACTAGCTTCGTAATAGTTCAATTTGATCTAAGAAGCAGTCAATTCTAAAGAAATCCTTAACCTTCGGAGACTGACGGGCAGGTTAGTGCAGTCTGTGTGCCTGCGCCGTCAGTCCTTCCGGTTACCTTGTGGCACACTGCAGTGCTTCTCAATGGAGACCGGGACCGACCGCGCAGGCAAGATGTCTGCACTGATGCCTGGCTTCTGGTCTCTGAAGATTAACCCTATGAGTGCCAGAGGGGTATGCAACGCATTGCTTTGCAATGCGTTGCATACCCCTCTGGCACTCAAAGGGTTAAGGATTACTTTGCAATCGGCCACTTCTGAGAGGTAAAGGACGGATTATAAAGCTAGTCGCCATCTGCTTAATTATTGCAGGGCGACTTTATATAACGTGAAGGTTCCACTTTAAAAAAAAGAAAAAATTTGTCCACCTGTCTGCTCCTTACAGGGTTAATCTAAGCATTGATTGGGGGTTGGTTTATTGTGGTACCAGAGCACCTCTGTTCTTTACATCTTTTTCAAGTTCAAGTAAGAAAAGAACGAAATATTTGTCTTTGAATCTCAAAGGATAGTAATGTTTCATAATAAAAGCAGCTCTAATTAATCATCATAGTATTTGGACTTTAGAGAGTGTTATTTCAATTCTGTCAGAGTTGTAGTACAAGAGTAATTCAATGACAAAGTATCCCCCTCCCGCCCCTTTTACTGATGTAACACTGTTCAGCCAGATCAGAAGGGAGGTTCAATTAAGATAAGGGAAAAAGCTGAAAAACTTGTCAAGGGGTGCAGGGCTTTCATTGTTCTCATAGGAAGAAGATTGTCCCCTTCTGTTATCTGTCTGGTCTATGGACTGGATTCCACATCTGAGAAGAGATGGCTTACACTAGGTAAAAGGGGCGGGAGGGGAAACTTTGCTTGTGAATATCTCTCAAACCATAAAGGTCAGAGAGATAAGACTTATATCGTTCTTCATGTTTTTTTAATGCCTACAAAATAAAATAAAGATAAAACGAAGTATTACTATCCCTTTAAAATATACGTAAAAATATGTTGTAGGGTTCATTCCCCTGAGTAAAATATAGGAACTCCCACTGCAGAGAGGTGCTTTACTCAAAAGTTATTACAGATCAAACTTTAATTTGTTTATATGCAGTATCGCAGTGGCCTGAAATTTTACAGTGGCGCTGTTGCTACACCATCCCATAGACAGCTCTGGTTGGGTGACCATAAATCTCCTTAAGTTGGTGTATCAACAGCGCCACTATACAATTTCAGGCCACTGTGATACTACACCTAAAAAATTCAAGTTTGAGCTGTAATAACTTTTGAACCAAACACCTCTCAGCAGTGGGAGTTCCCTTGTTTTACTCAAGGTGGGTAAACACTACAACATATATTTTTTACATATTAAGTATTAATATCCCTTTAATTAAAGGGACAGTGAGGTGGATGTACTAATTGGATCTGGCATTATACTGGAGCAAAGCAACTGCACCGTACTGGGCAAATAATCGTTCGTCAAATTCCTCTTGCCGTTAATAGGGCTTTTAACCCTTTGGATACCAGGGGGTGAGCAATGCCTTTCTTCACATTCATCTGGCACTCAAAGGGTTATTTATTTGTATGATAGAAAAGCCTGGGGCAAACCAAATAAACCATGGGAGACAGATAAAAATGTCCAGGATTTCCATTAATTTAAGTAGGTTTTATTTAACCCTTAATGTTAGCGAGATGTGCAGTGTGTTCTTTAGCAATTCATTGGAGACCTGTCCAGCATTTGAGGGGTTAACAAGCCCATATAAATTGCAAGGAAATGTATTTTCATTTGTCCCTATAGTGTAGTCGGTTTGCCCCAAATCGCTTCCCTTTTTATTTTCTGGCCAATGAGATCGCTCCAGCTTAGAAACAGACAGCCTCTGTCATTGGAGGAGGCTGGATAGAAGTTCAGACTGCGGTACAGATCCGGTCAGCACTGTCGTTCGGAAGTAGGTACAGAGGTACATTTAGTCTTAGAATTTCTGCAAACGGGCAGATTTTTTTAAAAAAAGAATACAATTTCCATTATTTATTGTAGATAAAGAAACAATTTAGCCAAAGTTGTGAAGGGGTAAACATCCCCTTTAAGGGCCAGAGTGATGTGCAACATATTGCACAATGGTTTGCACACCCCTCTGGTCTTTAAAGGGTTAAGTAGGCTCACACATTCTGCCTGCTTCTATTTGGTAAAAACTGCCAGTAACTGTCATGTCCTCTTCCATGGACCTGACACCCTGCCAGTAACTGTCATGTCCACCCCATGAACCTGATATCCTGCCAGTAACTGTCATGTCCGCCCCATGAACCTGATATCCTGCCAGTAAATGTCATGTCCGCCTCCATGGACCTGACATCCTGCCAGTAACTGTCATGTTCGCCTCCATGGACCTGATATCCTGCCAGTAACTGTCATGTCCACCTCCCTAGACCTTACATCCTGCCAGTAACTGTCATGGCCGCCCCCATAGACCTGACGTCCAACCAGGACTGACTGAAGATGTTGTCTTTTGGACATAAGCACAAGAGAATAATTCATAGGGGCCATTAGAATTTTCTGGCCATAGTAAGGTAAGAGTTGATGAATACGTCTCCTTTAAAAGGCGAGACCTTAGAATGATCACTTCTTGAACACATATAAGAATGAATTCTTCCCTGTGTCCTAACTAGTGGACATGGAGCCAGTGTAGAGACTAAACACACAGTCAGGTGATGCAGATCAGGGATGGGCAACGCGTGTTCCACCAGCTGCCGTCAGACTACAACTCACATCATTCCCAATCAGGAGTTATAGACTGGAAGCAGCTGGTGGGGCTCACGTTGCCCCCTACTGGTACACATTATGTAACTAACACTGGACTCTCTCGCCCTGTGGATTTGTGTCTGAACCTGATAATTCAGGTGTGAGAATCTCTGCTTATTTATGTTGAACACTGAGCCCTTAGAGACGGGTTCAATCCAGTATAATTCCGGGTGTTACTGCCCTTTTTTTGTTGTTACAGGTGTTTTTTTTGTGCTATGAATATCATGGATCCGCAGTGCAGATACTGGAGCCTTCTATATCAGGTTAACCCTTCGAATACCTGTCTGGCATTTAAAGGACTGAAATTCTGGGGCAAACCAACTGCACGGTAGGTGGGTAATGAAAGTTCCCATTAATTCAAACGGGGGTTTAATTCCTTGAATTCTGGGGAGGACTGAGGTGGGGATTTACAGACAAAGCAATGCGTTGCGTGCCCCTCTGACACTGAAAGGGTTAAACACGTACACAAGAATCGACGGTCCTTATCTTGATGAATAAGGTGCTTTGTGCTCTGCAGCGCTCACGTATAATAAACCCTTCAGATTCATCTCTCTGATCCCTTAATACAAGTACACCGGCCCACCGTTTGGGTTTCCATGGAAACACGTGTTGCTCTGACCTCCCATTTAGGTGCTAACGATCGGAGGGCAATTGCTTTCAGAAAAATTAGTTCTGTTTAACCCTTTGGGTGCTACAGAAGTCATCCAAGAGGGTTGAACCTGTAATAATGAATAAATTAGTCGCTGATTACATAAATAATGTCACAGACTCGTCATTAAGATGCTGTGGATTCGTTCAGCTTCTAGAATACAAACCAGGAATGACAATATTAGACGAAGGCTTTTTGACAAATCACACAAAATGGACAGTTTATAAGCAAACCTGGGAACTTCTTAAACAGCTGACCCAGACATATTTTAACCCTTTGAGTGCCAGAGAGGTATCCAACGCATTGCGTTCGTAATGGACCACAGTCCGTTACTGGAAGCCCTTTCTGTGTGTATGGATTTTTAGCTCATTGCCGCAGACTATGGAGAGCTGTGGGACAGGATACTAACCGACATGTCTGCCGAAGAGGCTACCATTCTATGTTATAAGTTATGGGCATGGTTACTATTGTAATACATGCTGCACCCCTGGTTGCATTGTGGGCCTACAACTTTACCCTGAAGGGGTTAAACTGTTGGACATCTGCAAAACCAGCCAAATGGTAGATGGGTCACCCCCTCTGGGCCTGGGGTTGCCACCCAGCCGGTATTTTTCTGGCAGACCGGTAAAAAATTGGCTTCTGTCCAATGTTAAGTCTGTGGAGGGAATGCCATGAACGGTATTTTTTTTGGAAGAAAAGGTGTCATCCCTACCTGGGCCAAGAGTTGATTAAGATTCGCACTTGACTAATCTCGTCACCTCTGATGTCTTCTATGTGTTGGGATTAGTCTGGGGTCCTGATTGCTATTTCTGGTGTTGTGTTTTGATTTGATCAATCCCACTGTATTGCCCCATTGTCTTGTGTTTACATTCTGTTGGTCTATTGCAGTGTTTCTCAACGTTAGTCCTCGGGGCACACCAACAGTGCAGGTTTTCAGGTTGTTCCTGCTTAATCACAGGTGAGCAATTAGTGGCTCAGTCATTGTGATTGATTCACCTGTGGTTAATTAGGGATATCTTGAAAACATGACCTGTTGGTGTGCCCCGAGGACTGGAGCTGAGAATCACTGATCTATTGTCTACCCTAGCCCAAGCCCTTTGTGTATTAACCCCTTAACGACCTGCGGCGCAGCGCGTCGCTGTCACTTAAGGACCACAGAGCATTTTTTTTTTAAATTCCGGTTCCGGACTCCCCGAACGGCGTGCAGCCGCGGGGGGAGCCCAGAATTCCATGACAGTCATAGTACGTCATGGGTCGTTAACTCAGATCAACCCATGACATACTATGACCGTCAAGGGTAGTTAAGGGGTTAACGTACTCATGTCTGCCCTATTGTGTATACCTGAGCCATCTGTTGTTGGTTCTTTGTGTTACGTGTTGTGATTACATTATCCCTGTGAATACCCATTGTGTCATGTCTCCACCATTTGCTGTTTCCTATTGTATCTATTGAATTATATTATGTTGCCATTTGTTGCCATGTTGGGAAATTCCCAAAATACTGTATAAAAACCCCTGTGTTGCTCAACAAAGAGCATTAGTCGTTGGAACTAAGAAGGTTTCCTGTGTCATTATTCCTGGGTGGTATTAATTGTCTCTTAGAACGCCATCCAAGCCAGCTAAGAGCTTTCTGTTTCCAGCAGTTGCAGTGGATGTTTCCAGATTGGGTTCCAGTGTTACAGAGTTCCAGCCAGTTAACCTGTTTCACCAGGCAGGGTACCAGCTTGTAGCCGCATCCAGGAGGGAGAGACCCCGAACAACGGTCTAAGTCAGCCCAAGGACTTAGACTCCTGTTACAGTGTTGCAATGCTTTGGATACCCCACTGGCACTCAAAGGGTTAATATCAACCAAAAAAATCAATAGCAGGTCCAGAAGGCCCTGGTGTGTGTATTGGTGCACATCTCTGTGATCTATGTATGTGGATATACAGAGGCTGGGCTAGTACAGTGGAACAAGCCAGCAGTACCTTCAGCCCTCCACTCACCGGTGCGTCTCCCGCTCCTTGTGCGGCTGCCCTGCGATGCCAATGTCATCATGTTGTTGTCCCTCTTCCTCCCAGAAATGGCAATAACAATTGGCTGGCTC